>OY728122.1:1382910695-1384110695 GCA_963277665.1 Viscum album
TAAAAAATGGACTCCATTTTATGAAAATAAATTTCTAAATATTTAAAATTTAATTTTTAATTAAAATCACCATTTACTCAGAAAATACCGATTTTAAAATTATAACTGATTTTATAACATTTTGAAAAATTAATTAAGATCTCATAAAATTATTTTATAATCATAAGACTAAAAAATATCAATTTATAAGTACATTTTATTAAAATAAATTTTATTTTAATTCATTATATTAATCATAAAATTGTGAATAAACATTTATGTTTTATAAAAACACCAACACATAATTTATCATTTTCAAAACATTTATTTACTTATACTATGATATAATTATATAATATTTTTATTTGTAAGATGAATAAATTTTATTTATAATTTCATAGGTGAGGTTATTATTCTATTGACCGAGTTACTATTCTTAAGGGTCACATTACTATTCCATAGGTCATGTTACTATTCCATTGGTTAAGGTTCCTTAATTTATATAAACACTTATTATTTCATTAATTATTCATTTATAACATTTTATTGTGTTCTATATGTGATGTTATGTGATTTATACTATATAAAATAATTATAATAAGGGGATTTTCATTTACAAAATTTTGGGTCGTTACATTGACACTTTGTAGGAAATAGTGGTACGATCAATGCTGAGACACTTCTCCTTAAGCTTATTTTTTCATTCTATCTAGTATCTTTCTTTTATGAAAAACTACATGAGAAATTTTGAATAATTTGGAATTTTCAGTTGAATTTCAATAGATGAATGTTGATTTCAACATTTTAAAAGGTCTCTTGAACTTCCCATTGAATTTGTTCTTCTTTGAACTTCTTTAACTTAGTAAACCTAGAAGGTAATGGTGGGGAATTTTCCTTATTTACCCCTTGTTTCATTTTTATGGGTGTTTCAATTATTCCATTCCTAAACCTTGCCCTAAATTATTCTTTCTTCTTATCTTCTTCTTTTATTTGGCTGGGTTGATCTTCAAGAATCTGTTATAGAGTCCCAATCTTTCTTTCTTAAAGTATAACATAAAATTACTTGGGTTTAGGTGGATTAATCTACTTTCAACTCATGGTTTTAATCATGCTTATAATCTCTTTTAGATTCAAGAATATTTGGGTTGGAAGTTTCCCTGGATTTTTAGTTAGCATATATTTGATATTTTCAAACTTACTTGACCAGTATTTCACTGTTTTTTTATCTCTTCAATCTCTGATCCTTGTTGGTGTTATTCAAGAATTTGTTAACTTGATATATGCTATTCATATGGATTATTTTGGAAGGGAGATGTTGGTAAGTTTTTTACTGGTATGGATGTTTTTAAGGTTATTGGAAAGGGGGTGGATTCTGGTACCACTATTGGTATGGGGGTTGATAAGGATATTAATTATGAAAGGGCGGTCTATCTTGGTTATGTTGGGTTCAAAATACTGGTTAGGATTGTGAAATTTCTTTCAATTATTGATTCAGTTGAAATTTACTTAGCTAGAATGCAACTGCATGACTCTCCATACCATGAATCTCAACACATTGATTAGTAAAGTGGTTGGGTAATGAACATAATGCACATAACTGAGGTGCGACCTATTACACACTCACTTACTTATCAACCATTTTTATTAAAAAAATTATCATTTCTTTAAGGTTTTATTCAAGTAAAGGTTATGGATTAGGATTTATTACCTCATAAATTTCTCTTATGATAATACCTCTTATTTTAAATTACCAATGATTTTTTGTATCTTTTCGATCAGACTCTTAGCTTTTATTGGTGAATTATCAATCAAATCCCCTCTAGATGATGCATCCAAGATGTTTCTATTATTTTACAATATTTCTTGATAGAATAAAAATAGGAATTGATGTCCATCCATAGGTTGATGAGGGAAACTTTTATAGAGGTTGTTTAATCTTTCCCAATACTGGTAGAGATTTTATCCAGTTTCTTATGAGATGACATAGATCTCCTTCTTTATTGTTGTGCTTCAATAGGCCGGGGATAATCTTTGCATAAAATCCCTTTTTTTTCTTCTACCCATTCATGGATATATCTACTTTTTAACTTGTGTAACCACTCCTTAGAAACTCCTATAAGTGAAAAGGAGATTTCCCTTCACTTGATTTGATCTTCAACTACTCCTCTTAGCATGAAACTTGAACACAAAAAGTTGGATTATTTAAAATAATGGTCTGGATATTCACCTATAAGACCATGAAATTTAGTTAGTTCTAGAATAATATTAACACATAATTCAAAGTCATTTTTCAAAGCAGGCATAACTAATTGATTTTTTATAGGAAAATTTGTGAGTAAATAAGTTTCTTAAGGTCTGGTTTAGGTTTGTTTCCATGATTGTGGGATATGAGGGAATAATATAAGTTTTACTTGAGTAATTTAGAAGACTTTATTTAAAGTTGATAAGGTTACAAATTTTAGTTGTTAAATTTATTTCTATCTATTGATCGAAAGGATATAATACTTTGTTAGAGATCATAGTCATGAAAATATTAGGTTAGATGGGAACTGTATCCCTTAAATTGATTCTAAGTTTTAATGAAAACCTATCATGAGGTGTGTAAAAATATAATTTATTTCCCAAAGGAATATAGTAGTTATAACACCCCAAGCTTCTGTGGTACATTTCTCTTTGAATAATACAATAGCTTGTGCTGTACGGAACTTCAAGTTCTAACACACCCCGACCAATCAAACTAGCTGTTATGAATAGTAATACCCACTTTTTGAAATTTTATAAAATTTATTTTTCAAAATGGACTTCATTTTTGGATTCGGAATATCAAAACTAGCTTAGGGTAAATTTTTGGTATTTTTATGAAAACTTTTAATTTTTGATGAATAGTGAAAAACACTGTGTTATTGTTTAAAACCTACTTTTTATTTAAAAATTATTTATTTTATTTATATTTATTTTATGTCAAAATAGATACATAATACCTATATTAGTTCAATTTAATTCATTGGAGTCATTTTATAATAAGATTAGATGTATAAAATTTTACTGAAATTTTTAACGTCTTTTACCCACCTTCTAGGAATGTTTGTAAATTTGCATAAAACATAATTTCACCGCTTATCTGAATTGAATGTCAAAAATTCAAGAGACACGGTTGACATCAGTAAGTAAAATGTGGTTCAATAGGATGAAAATAATTTTTGGTGAATAGTAACTTTTGAATTTTATTTACCACGATTAAAAGTAAATATTATAATTAGAGGTAAAAATGATATTATAGTTATCATAACACATGTCCTAATTCTATTGGATAAGTGTATTTTGACCAAAATCAAACTTAGGAATAAAATATGATCCACTTGAATTAAATTAGGACATTTATTATTATTTTATTTAAAGAAGAGTTAAAAGTGTTAAATTCATATTTTCATAAATAAAATATTTTTAATATAGGGTTATAAAAAATATAAATTATACTATCAATATTCATTAGAAATATAAAAGGATTTCCTACATAATGGTATATTATTTTTAATTTTTAGACATTAAATAATTAAATTTATTTATGACACAATGATGATGCCGTAATTGCTTTGTTAATGAAAGACTAAAATAATTGATATTATAAATATAAAAATAAATTTAAATTGAGACCTTTGATGCATTACACTAATTTTATAGGTTAATATTACATGTTAGGATTGATTTAATTTTTTTTGAAGTAATCAAGTTTTGTTGACTTTAAAAAAAACCAAATACTAAATAGTGTCAAAATTGACATAAATGAGTTTTTAAAACAAATACTATATTATTAATTGATATAATATTCCTAAAAATATAAGGTTCAGAAAAAGGAATTAGATAAGGTTATATATGTCAATAATGAACCACTTGGGGATCTAATGGCTTTTTATAGTAAGTTTATTAACCATTTATTATAATAATACAAGAATACATGGTAAAAGTTAAACTATTTAACTAAGAGTTAAATCTAAAAGATAAGGTTAATATGGTGACCTAAACCTATCTAAAACCTATTGGTTGAGAGTTTTTCAACCCATAACCACCTTAGCCTCTAAATAAATCTTTTTTTAGTCATTATAAACCGAATATGATTGTATAATAAATTAATATTTCAAGCTTTTCCAAAAGTGACCCTCACCTCTCTTATAAAAGGATACTTCCCCTTCTCTAAAAATCACACGTCCAAAGCCATTTGGCTTGGCCAAACCCTACTCAAATATATTCTCAACTACCCTCACTTCAACCTATAGGCCTTACTTTGATCATAAAGCTAACCTAAGGATCCCTTTTGATCAAATCAAAAGGAAGAACCCGAAGAAGAGGTAATAATTTCATCACCTCTTTTAAAGTTCTTTTCTTCTTCCACTTCATCTTTCTTTTTTGTTTCAATACCAAAATAATAACTCCAGTAACTTATAAATACTGTGATTTTATTATAAATATGGTACAAATATATTCATTATTCTATCCATCCTATGAATGATAAAGTCACTATACGTGCGTACATACGGTCTACCATCTCCACGTCGTGGTGTAGTTTGTTATTCAACACTTCATCATTTGTATGGGTATAATAATGAGTATAATTTATGTAAATAATAAATATAGAATTTTAATGATTCTGTATATATGATATACCATCCAATTACATACAATTTCACCATCAATAGAATGGTATTGTCACTCGTGCGTATGTACGGATTACCGTCTCCACGAACGTGATGTGATTCATTCCCCATAAAAACCATTCAAGAATAATTTTCATTTTATGAATAAAAATAATGTTTAAGAACTTAATATCATTCTGGATATGAATCAAATAAATACTATCCATAACAAACATTAATTACATAGCAAAACACATAAAGAAAAATGAATCAGTTAACACCCAAAACAATGATACTACTGAAATATTATTAATAAAAAAATATTAGAAGATCATATATAATATCATATTTATGTATATGGTTGTTGTATAATTTAATAAAAATGATTTAACTATTATACAGGAGGTCAATTTACCGTCGACCAAGTAAAATTACAGGGTAAGGGTTAATTTTACAATCTCTTTATTATCCGAGGTTGTTTTTACGAAAGTATATACTGAGGCTTCTTTATCATCCAAATCCATGTTTCCTAAAAATGCATTTCAATTTTTTTACTATTTCCTAGAATATGGGTTAAAGTTATTTATACCCTTGTTTAAATTTATATAAAATGTTTTGAAATAAATATTTCTGTCATTTTCTAAATAAGGTACTTTATGGCCTTTTTGAAAAATTAAGGTAAGAATGTTTTTTAACTTATATGGATGGTGCATCTATTTTCCACCATTATAACACCTTCGAATATTCCCTTAAAATATTATAGGAATATTTAAAAAATAAATGTTTTATTTTATAATTATGTGACTTTTAAATGATTTCAAAATAAAAATTGATATTTCTCTCAAATAGTTTGATTTTATCAATGTCAACATCCTTTGATGGATTTTACACTTGTTTGAAGTTGATTTATTATGACACAATATTCCATATTATATTGAAGGTTTTGTGATATGTTTGACTGTGGATGTGTTGTTTTTATATCGCTCATGTTTTATGGTTAAAGTATTAACATTTTGTATGCTAGTTTTAATACGAATGTTTATGTTATGTTTCAACCATTTCATATGAGGAATGCATTGGACTTAGTAAGTGACTGGTGGAGCCTTCTATAGCTACTTGATGCATCGGTAGGTTTCACGAGACAAACTATTGTCTTGGCACAACGCCTTGAAAAAATATTATTTGTATTCTTGGCACAAGGCCTTGAATATGTGGTTACGATGTTCAATATTATGCATTCCATCATTATGAAATTAGTTGTTGATATTATATGTGATTATTCGACTTGTAGAATATACATGTGAATAATTAAATGATATTATTTGATTTTTCTTTTCCATATTATACTGATGTTTAATTTTAAAAGGCTTTTGGTTTAGTCTTATACATTTCCTTCAATGTTTATGCTTATTTATAAAGGTTTCCTCTATATTTTTATCCTTACCGAGCATTTGAGCTCACCCATTTCTTATGTTTTATTTTTCCCAAGATGTGAAGAAGTATATTATGGTTGACTTGTAGGGATAGGCTATGGGATATGAGTGTATTCAAAGGAGACACAATGTTGTTTTTTAATTTCATAATGTAATGTAAAACTTATTTATGTATCTAGTACTTCCCAGGCTAATAAACTGATTGGTCTTTCGGGACTTGACCCCTTTTGATCATGAAAATGTTATGTAATAATTCATAGACTCCAGGTAACTAGGGTCCGGGTTTTACAGTAGTAGTAGTAACCTAAGTCATATAGAAGGATTAAATATCCAATATAGTTTTCATTTCTTCAAGATAAATTAATAATATTTTGATTTTTAGGACTAGCTAACAATGAAATAAGGACTTTTAAAAATCAAGATGAGAGAAAAGTGATCAGGTTTAGGTTTGGATTACTATTTTTAATTCTATAATAGTCTTTTCAAAATAAATCTCTATCCTTGTTAATTGATTTAAGGAAAGGTTTCACAATCTCTTACCTTTTCATCTTTTATTAAGTTGAATGATGACGAGAATAGTCCGAACTATTTCCTTGCCTTGAAATAATCTCATTTATATGTGGTAAATCCATAACGAATCTCCTTTTATTTACTGAAGCAATACATAATTAGGTATTTTTATTCCCAAACAACCAAGTTTGATCGTTTCCTCTTCCTCAAGTATTTACTAATCACTAAACACTCTCCACTAGACTCTAGACCAATCAATCGATATGATCCCAAATTATTTAGAGGGATAAGATCATTCATTAATCAAGGGCATAATTAAAAACTAAAATTAATTAAAAATATTATCGAATTCAAATTAAATTATGAAATAAAGAATTGAAAAATATTAATAAATAAATTAGAATAATGTTTTCAAATAAATCTTCTAGACTCAAACATTAAAAACATGCCACCTACCCTTCCGCAATCACTATAAGTTTCTACCCATCTATTAAAGAAGAAACAAATTTTTTAGGGGTAGAAGACACATTAAAGAAAAATAAATTAGAAAGAAAACAACAATAATCTAGGGTAGTAGGCCGAGTCTTCTTCGACTCTCCTCTCTATGTACCCATATACCTATATGTCTCTTAATTTACAAGAATTAGTATCCCAAGTTCCAATATTTACATCTTAAAATATTATTTTCAATTCTCCAAAATTTTATCCTATTTGAATTTTTTCAATGTTTCCACTTTTGATTCCTTGTGAAGATCTACTTTTAAAATTATCTTCTGATTATCCAAGGGAGATATAATGTGGTCTTAAATTCCCATATTTTTTATCTTAAATATTTATCGGTATCTCCTTCATAATTTGGCATCTGAAAACTGCTCAATCCCTTGTGACATATGACTTGGCATTAAACTTTGGATATCTTATGCAAGGAATGAGGTGTCTCGGCCCAATATTTCCTATGTTTTCAAACCCTATATTGCATGTGAAACATGGGATTCAACATGAGTTCATATATTTTTCTACGATGGTGGAATATCAGTTTATCTTCGATCTATTCTTACCACTATTGGATTCAATATGCCTTAACAGGGGTGGAGTCCAATTCGTGTGTTTTACTCCTAACTCATGCATGCACAATATGATCTCATCTATATAGTGGGATTAGTAATTTCATGTTTAAGATTCTATTGTCATCCACAGGGTCTCCAGGCTTCCCATGGTGAAACAAAGCTAAGCTTGAGTTCTCACTATGGAGTAGATGGACCTCTTTGGTGACTTTCAAGGTGACAATGGTAGTGTGAATGATGTTTGTAGAACATCCCTATAGTAGGAGGATAATGGGGGTGGTAGTATGGACAACAGTAGCACGTGGAAACTGTCGGTAGCGCGATAGATTGATAGTGCTAGTAGAAAATGGTGGTGGTATAACTATACTAGTAGTAAGTAATGGTTGCCAAGATCAGTGGTGAAATTAGTGGATATTGCATCAGTGCTAGCGAAAATAGGTAGTGACAGAAATCATATCGTTAGGATCTGGAGGTAACAACATAGTGACATTAGCATCCCCCAATGGTAGCAGAGGTGAGTGATGGAAGATCATCTTGTATTTTCACTAATTGTACTCCAAATTAATTATTTTAATGGAAATCACCCACATTTTAATAAACCAAGTAATTAATTAGAAAAAATTATTAAAAACAATACAATTTATTTTAAAAAATTTTATTTTTTTGCATATAAAATAATGGTATCAAAGGTACTCATGAATACTTTATCTCATGTGATAAAATTTTAACCAATGTATTGGATGGGTATATAGTACCATACCCATTATTAATATATACTTATGAGTACCATAAGAGATCAATAAATCATTATATAATAATAAACCCATAGAAAAAAATGGGTTTCATTCAACAAATCGTGGAGAACCTAAAAAAGAAAATGAGTTTCATTCATCCCATCATAAAGAAGACATGGAAATAAAATGGGTTTCAAATTATTTTGAAATGGATACATATACCTAAATCATTTATAATCCTATCAATGATGATAAAACCATGGAAGATAAATGGGTATCCAGAGACATGTTGTAACTTTTTATGTAAATACCCTTCAATAAATATAATAAAGCACATTGTATTGACACTACAAAGATAAAGGGTATACAGTGAAGTCAATAATTTACCCAAACAATAGATTTATAGAATCTAGGTGAACACCATTTAATCAAAGGAAGGAAATATAGATTTTTAATAAAGAAAAGTCAATAGAGAAAAAGTTATACCTATCCACGGTGGATGGTTTGGTAAGAAAAAGGTAGAAATGGATCATATATTTTTTTGAAAAACACTAAAAAATCCATCTGAAGAAAGAATGTGGATGGTATCATTTTATTAATACCCTTGATCAAGAATAAGAAATATCAAAGGACAATGATATATATAAAAAACACTTTTTAGGATTTTTATAAAAATCACTATATAAATAAGAAATATCCTTGATCTTTTGATAGCATTTTAAAAGAAATATTTTATAAAACTTGGAGAAAAATAATTTCTTTTAGAAACCATGATAACATTTGGAAAAATATTCATATAAAAATAAAAATATGGTGGAAATATATGTTCACATATAAAAATTTAAAAAGTGATGATTTTTACATTTTGATCAAAATCTCCATTACAAAAAACATTAATTTTTTTTTTAAAAAATTTCAAGTATGTAAAGTGTTATGAAATGACCTCAATAAATATTGAGGAATATATAAGAACATTTAAAAAATAATCCAATTAATATGGACATGGAAAAAGGGAGGTTCTTGACTAAAAGTAAGATATGGGGTCATTTTCACTTATAAAAAACATTTCGAGTAAAAATATGAGACAAGGGGAAATGAAAATTTTAGGGCACTTCTAATACCCCATGAATATAAAAAGAAAATGATGAGGTTTTTTTAAATAATAAAAATTCCCAAGATTTATTATCTTTTAGAAATAATCTTGATTTGAAGATAAGATTAGAAATTGAAGCCCTCATGATTTGAGTGACATTTTATTCAAAACCCCTTTCAACTTTGGTATTTTTGAATCGAAGGACACTTAAATAAAGAACAATATATGGATCCTCATACCCCAAAAATTATATAAATATGGTAAAATAAATTCCTTTGGTAGTAACCACACTATATTAAACCTTTTATGATTTATAATAAGAAATATGTCTCAAGAAATTTAATTTGAGACAATAATGCCTTATAACCTTAGAAACATTTGAGTCAAAACCCCTTGAAGGATATTATTTAAAATGAAACATTTTAAAAATTAATAATTTTTTTATCATGATAAATAAATATTAAAGGGTAATTAGATACACAATTCTAAAGAAAACGTGGTGTATAATAAGAAATATGACTCAAGGGGTGAAAATTTGAGACAAGAAGCCATGCCTAGTTTCCCTATTTAGTCGAATATTCTATAACCCACTATATAAAAACATAACTATCTTAATATTATATTTAATAAATTTATTTATATTTATAACCTTTTAAAAAATTCATTTATAATTATTCTCTATATGTATATTAGTAAGTTATTATCTATTTTCAATAATGGGTGTGAGTAAGCTTGATCGTCTTGAACTAGTTTAAAAAAAGTGGTGTTGTTATTCATTATTATACTAGAGTTCATCATTACCAGATCATAAAAAGTGATCAAATAAATTATTTAAAATTATATATAATCTTATAATTTCATTCTATGGATGTTTTTGTTACGATTATTGTAGAAGCAATTTGTGACAAGCATGTTTTAGTGTTTTTTAATAGATGAATGTTGGTATCTTAATTAATGAGTTTCGTATTAATGTTACCATTAAAAAAAGAAAATCAGATATTTATTTTATTATTTATATCATATATTATTAGTAATTATGTTCTCATTTTCATAGATGATATTATTTTATAACATTGTTCAAGTAGGTTATTAGACCAACCAAAACATGAATATCCCATAATTAATGGATGATTATTGTCACGAACCCCCTATAATAATACCCCTATTGGGATAAAAGTGAATAGGAGTGACCCCCCAAGTCCCACCTCTTGTAGGTCCCAGGTTTTCAAATAACATTGAGGGATAAACACATTTAGATGTGAGGATTTACCCTTATTACATGAAAGGATCGATAGAGAAACTACACAACCCCCAAACAAATCCATCATGTAATATAAATTAAACCAAAATATACCAAATGTGTATGTCAATAAATACCAAATAAAGTTTCTAAAGTAAATATCAAAATTAAAACTAGGGTAAAAACTCCACAAAAACTCTTATCTCTAATATATTAATTCCCATCTCAATCCCCATGACCCTCTTGGAAACCAAAAAAATTGTTTATTTATACTTAGAGTGAGCATAAAATGTATACTCTATAGGATCATACTCAAGGTCTCCCATGAAAATGTGAAAAGAGAAAACTAATGTAATAATAAATAAACAAAATAACCAACTAGTACATAGACATGTCATCCATCCATCCCAACGTCACCATGAATCACTCGCCAAATGAGGAAAGTAGTAAGATCATATCAAGAAAACATTAGTAAAGGTGCCCGATATCCACTTCCCCACTGAGTTACTACTACCAATTACCAACATCAAACATCATATACACCCATCATTCACATGTAATCTCATCACCACATATCAATCCATCTCTGATGTAGGTTGTTTCACAACCCTTCCTACTCTTTCATCCCATAGGGCCAATATCCCATCCTAACATCAATTTCATCATTTATATATCTCATGACACTACTAAATAATCACAAATCCATACACAACATCACAACTTAGGTAGTGGGGTATCATGAATGTGAATTACATCAACCTGATTTCCTCCTCTTGCTATGCATGACACCCACTACACATATATCCACTCATCATCAGGCATTACCACCAACAATGTCATCATCAAGGGCTCATCTATACCACCAACTACACCATTGTCTGTCACTACCACCAAAGGAAGAGTGGGGAAGAGGTGGAAATCATCAATACTTCATCAACTTCACCATAAAAAAACACCATATTAATGTTACCACTCATTTCTGCAAACTAGATGTGGCACATCCATTAAATAACCACACACAACCCATAATTTTATTTCTTTCAATTATTGGTTCATCCATTTTTTCATATTATTATATTAATAAACATTGTTCATCAAATATTAAATCATCCAATTACCATATATAAATTCTAGTAATTTCATTAAAACCATCCCACACCACCCCTTAATCATTACTATCCTCATTTTCTATTACTAACAGGCTACTACAATAAGGCATCACACAACAACTATCTTGCTACCACAATAACCACATAACCACCACCACATTTTCACTTCCAGTAACACATCTTGAATCTAAACTAGTCACCAATATCATTATATAAACCCCCAAAAGGCCAAAAAACTATAAGAACAATAATATACATATTATTAGAACACACCAATAGATTTACAAACTACGCATTTTACAACAATTCATTCATAGGGGGTTTTGGCATTAAATCATCTTCTTGTACATGGGAATTTTCACACAGTTATAGAATTTACATGGGAAAACGATTATTTTATGAATATAAGTATTAAGACCTTTATGAGTGGTGGTTTTAAACAAAAAATCAAGAAAATTTTATCAATCCAAAACAGGGGTTAATAAATTCACAACAGCCACAACATGCTCATCAGAACATGTTATATGTTTCAAGATAAAACAAATAAACACATGATATTTATCCCCTTAACTTTAAATTCAATTTAACCCCATTAATTATATTCATTGTAAAATCTATTCCACCCATCCACTAGAAAATAAAAGCATTATAATATTACATGTACAAAAAATAATAGAGAACAAGGATCCCCTACTTGGAAAAGAAATTACAAAATATACATCACTAAGAATAGATGAAAATAATATGACATCACTACTTATATATTATTAAGGTAAGGTATTGATCAATTATACAAAAATTTCCTAGAAGGGAATAATAATAAGCAGAAACAAGTTCCCACATCAAATGCAACACAATGTTGTAGTAAATAGAGAGGGAACCAAGCTATTTAACAGAACTGAAATCATGAACATGAAGGATAGAAGTGAAAGAAGACAACTATAAATGCTCAAGAATGAGGTTATGGTATTTCCAAACTTAAATAAAACAAAAAAAGACAAAAAAAAATGAAATTACATACTTTTAAGATTCTAGATACATTTTACCTAAATATTAATATGGTTAACTTCCCTTTTAATTTTTATTTAATTTGTTTTACTTTAAAACACACAGAATGACCTATTTAAATAATTATTCACATCATTCTATAAAAATATGGGTATTTTTAAAGACTATAAACTTTGAATAATGTTAGACCAACTGTGAAGGGTTGAGAGTGATAAAGGATCAACCGTGAGAAAAAAATATCGATAGTGAGGAACAAATGTTATAATTTGAGAAATAAATATAAATTGTGAGAAAAAACTGATCAACCATAAAAAACAGTCCAAATTCGAGAAAAAAATATCAATAATGAGAAAGATATGATCAATCATGAGAAAAACTGTCCAACTATGAACAAACTATCTGTCCAAAATAAAAAATTTAGAATATTATAGGGGAAAAAGATCCCAAACATTCTAATGATACCTATAAACCTTGGTAATTAAAAAAGGAATGGTTTTAATACCATGATGAATTAAATTATATATCCCTCACATAATTCACATCCTCAATAATGAAACTATAGCCTTAGAGTAAATTAAACAAAGGTCTATAAAAACACTAAAGAGATACATCACTTCCACATCTAAGTCTCCATACTGAGACTCCTTCATCTACTGTATCAGATATTATTCCACTATCATCTAATAGAGGCAGCTTCTACCACTGTCTTCTTCTCTATTGAGATGCATCACTAAAATATCTTCTATCCATTTTTAGGAATCCTCATACTCTTAAAAAATATCTTCTCATGAATTCTGGAAGAACTAATCAATGACTACATTCCCCTTTCCTGGGGTGTAAGAGAACTCAAAATCATAATCTATGAGAAAATCTATCTGCATTTTCTGATGTAGGTTCAAATACCACTAAGAAAAAAGTACCTCATACTCTTATTATTTTTGAATACCACAAATCACTCTTCAATGCGGTAATGTCACCATAACTTCTGGGAAAATGCCATTTTCAACTACTCCTAGTCATGGGTGGCATAGTTACGCTCATGGAGACATAAATACCTAGACCCTTAAGATATCAGTTCCATTCACAAAATCAATATTAAATCTAATACTACATGGGAAGCATCACAAAACACTTTAAACATAATCCCTTCCTCTATAAATTGAATCCTAGGGGAACTGATCAACCTATCCTTTAGGTAGTCAAAAGGTACCTAACACTGGTTAGTCTAAATAAAGACACGATCCTTCCTTATCAAAGCTATCAATAGTGATATAGTCCAATATTAATAATACACAAACTATAAAGACCCTGACCATCATATCCTAGATCTGGTGGTTACTTTATTACATTGGTATTAGATACAAGTGATTGTATCTTAAAGGACCAAATAGTTTAGTAGTCTTATTAAAATGGATATATACTTAAATATGTCATTATATTTGAAAGTATAAAATAAAACACAATATTTTCTTTAAGAACTATATTATTCCCTCTATCATATCCCTATACATCAATCTTAATACACTTTTTATAATTCTGGGTAAGGGAAACATAAGAAAGGGGTGAGATTAGATGATCAATAAGAGTATATGTACAATGAAAGATAATAAGGTAGGAATAATATGGAGGAAATAATAATAATAGGATAATAACATATAAATAATCACATGAGATTGAAACTTATACATATTAAAATAACTATTTAAATAACCACATAGTCATCAATAACTAATTTCAAAATTTTGGAATGTATAATTCTAGACTTCTTAAACTTACCATTGTGGCCTCATTCCTAGACAACTTCCTAAATGTGTAAGGCCATGATCAAATAACCAAACATATTTATATATCAATGCATCAAGTGGATATGTAATTCTATGCCCCAACCATCACATAGAAATTCCAATTCATTATTTATATGAATAAATAATACAACTTAATCAATATGACTTAAAAATAAATAATAATTTGTATTGAAATAACTTGTATATAGAATTATAGTACTCTCCCCAGTCAAACTGATCATAAAACTTCCAAGTAAATACGTTGGATGGTATTATTAAATTATATCCTTTTTATAGTGTCATATTCATCAAATGTTGTTTACATATATGAAAATAATTTAAAATGTTCATTAGAAAATTTCTTAAGGAAAATACCCATTTCACTTTGAAATCAATTAATTTAAATATAAAATTTTACCAAATAATAAGAAAAAAATTTTCTTTTAAAATAATATTTGATAATTTTAAAGTAATATTAAAATAATTTTTTGGTAATGAAAGTGTGAAATTACATTCATGTCGTGTATGTTAAAAAAATATTTCTTTCACATTTTCAGTGAAATGTTCAAAAGTACCTCATTTGGAAAATGATAAGAAGATGAATTTTAATCCATTTTTTAAAAATTAAAAAATGAATAAAAAATATTATTTGATACTTGGATAATATTAAAAATATTCATTAAATTATTTTAATGAAAATATGTACATGGACGAAAATTATTTCTGATCGAGTGGAAAAACAAAGTTGGTCTTCCTTAAAAACACTATTTTGATATCTTGAGTACTTAATGAGAGTAAAATGAAAGGAAAAATTTTAATTTATAGAAATAATTATAGGAGAATAAAATATATATTTTTTTAATATATAAATGTAAAATAATTTCCCTAGTGGAGACTTAAACATAAACAATATCGAATAATGATGAGATTGTGAAATAAACCCTTACCTTAGGTCCAAATTCTTTCGTATTTGTTAAAAACTCCTTCATAATAAACATATATTTATTATAAGTATATTAAAAAACCATAATGATATATATCATACCTCATATGATTTACTTATAACATTTTATCACCTTTCTATTAACAATTCTGTATTAAAATCACTATTCCGGGTGATAACTACTTCGTTTTTCTTGTATGTTTTGGTTTGATAGTTTTGATCCTTACACTTTGATCATGGTTAGATAATATACATAAGGTTAATTATGATATAAATATCATATATAGTCATTATATATATATATATATATTTATAATCATATATAAAAATTAGAGATAGAAAAATGAATTACATTGTTCATGGAGACGGTATACCGTACGTATGCATGAATGCTATTTTCACTTTTTGACGGATGAAAAAAACAAAGTTAAATTATAATTCAACTTTAAATGTTAATTTTTTATATTATATATATCTTATATATTCATTAAATATATCCTTATTTCCATCCATATAAAGTAGGAATGAAAATCGAATCACATGGCTTCGTGGAGGTGGTAGCCCACACATACGCACGTGCGACATTATCATTTTTCATTTCCTATAAAAGAGGGTGGATAATGGTGGTTTATTAATCATAATAAAATTTAAGTATACTTATGATACTGAAGTTATAATTTAATAATAAATACCATATATTTAGATGAGGTAAATTAAGAAGTAAAAAATAAAGTGCTTAATTAAAGAGATTACCTCTTCTTTGAAAGAACTCCTTTAGATCTCTTATTAAGGACCCCATGTTTAGTATTTTGGAAAGAACAACAAATATAGAATGCAGATAAGGATATTTTGGAGGATATTTTTAGGTTTTGGTCAATATAGATGACTCAAAGTGGTGTAAATAAAATAGATAAGGGGTGTCCTTTTATAAGGAAGAGAGACAACACACTTGGAATTACAATTTTTTTAAAATATAACTAAGTTATTATACAAAAAAGACTCCAAATGGAAATATATTCAAATAAAAATATCCTAAGGTTTAAATTTCATTAAAAAAAGAAATTTATATAGGTTTATGTGTCATTTTAATCCTTATCTTTTGTTTTAACGTGTTGGTTAACCAATTTTAATCTTAACCGCGATAATGAGTTTTAATATGAAATGGTTATAATTTTAATTATAAGGTAAAAATTAGCATATAAATTACCAATGGATGAAATTTTGACCAATTATCATCCTAATTTTCCCCTATTAATATTTTTATGGTTTTTAAATAATTTAATAAAATATTATTTTTCAAGGAATATCATTAATGTCATTTTGACACTATTCATGTAATTCGACTTTAAATACATCAATAAAAATATGGAATTAGAATATAAAACTTTCAAACATACATAATATCTCATTTTTATTGAATTTTTTTTGATCACAACATTTCACCCAATTTTTTTTACATTTTATATTTTTAAAATCATTTATTTTATTTTTTTATTAATTAAATAAATACTATATGAGTGTTTCATAAGAATTTAAGGGAATTATTTAATAAATAAAAATTATAAATAAAATAACATTATAAAAAATAACTTATATTTCAAATAAAAATTTAGAACTAATATTATTCTCATTTTATCATTATGTAAAATATTTAGAGATATTAAATTCAAGAGAGTGACATTTTTGTATTTATTCTTTCGTTAAATTAATATAAAGGTCATAATGAAATAAAAATGGAACAAAGTGGCCATATATTTGATAATGTTATAGAAATATATGAACTATACCCATTAAATAGGATAAATTCAAGTTTTTGGTTGATTTTGAGACCATATCTCATGGTTTTAGCCCTATTTTACCCATTTACTCGAACCAAGGTGATAACAATCTTATATGGTTACTATTCATAATGAAAAAAATAAAAGGGGCCTATGTACCTAATTTTAACCTCATAATTCCAAATAACATATCCATTTCTCAATATTAAATCCTTAAAAGTGATAGATATCAATTTTAATATAAATGCCTAAAACACTACAAAAAATAGTTTTTAGAAAAATGCGTTTAAACATAAAAATAGATTTATTCTTATACCATACCTAGTAAAAACTTTAGATGAATGTTAAAACATTTTATTGAATATATAATATATATATTTCATTAAAATCATTAAAAAATAGTGATTTATTAAATTTATTGAGATAAAAATTCATCATGAGCATAAAAATAAATTTTTAGAAAAAGATATCTTTTACTTTAAAATGATTTTTATTTTCATTTATAATAAATTTATAACCAATTAATTCATTTTATAATTGTTTAAACCATAATGTTTTTATAATTTAGTTATTCCTATTCATACCCACCAATATAATGAGTAGGAAATAACTTTCACATTAAATAATAATATTTCAATTGTTTATCTCTGTTCATTTAAACTCAGTGTTGCATGTGAGACAAGCTATCAAAGAAATATAATTTATTAATAGAGAAATATAAATTCTTAAGGTGTTACATTATATCCCATTAAAATGATTTCACCCATGAAATTCCATCACTATGATGTGAGCAGCTAAGGATACTTCTACCTCATTATATCCTTGAGTTCCCATGTATCTTCATCAAATTTATGGTTTCACCACAAAAATTTGACTAGGTGAGTGGTCTTGTTTCATATAACTTTATCCCTAGGATATAGAATTTCTACAAGTTTTTCCTTATAAGATATATCTTACACTAGTGGTATGGCCTATAAGTTTATTACTTTTTCCTTAGGAGAAATACATGGAGCACATCATGAACTTGAGAGAGATTTGGTGGAAGTTCTAAGTAATAAGATACCATTCCAGTATGATCAATAATATCAAATAGGAAAATATACCTAGGGATCATATTTCTCTTATTCTGGAATACCATTACCTTCTTCTGTGAATAAATTCACAGAAATACCTTTACACCAACTTCAAACTCTAGATCTCATTAATGATTGTCAACATAATTTTTTATCAAATACGCACTGTTCTTATGTGATATTGAGTGGATCCAGAAATATTTTACCTTTAAAAATATATATATGGTCCCAATATCATTCTTTCTCCAACTTCATTCTAGTACATTACACTTTTTACCATAGATGGCTCTATAAGGATCCATCTAAATACCGGAGTGAAAAATATTATTGAAAGATAATTCAACCAAAGGAAGGTGTTGATCCCAATTATCGTTAAAATACATAGATAAAGCTTCAACATGTATAATATAGTTTTATTGGTCCTCTTAGATTGAATATTTTTCTTAGGATGATAAATAGTATTGAAACTCAACTCTACATCCACAGATTGCTATAGAATTTTCCAAAACTTTGAGGTAAAATTCAGATATAAATCATATACAATATAATGTGGTACTGCATGAAAACTTAAAACTTACTTAATATATATTCTAGAAATATTATCAAGAGATAAATCTTCTTTTATAGCAATGATGTGTTCTGAATTCATAAGTTGATCAACCATAACCCAAATAGAATTACGACCTTTTGATATTTTGGGGAGTCTGATGACAAAATACATGGTGTTGTTTTCCCATTTCCATTTTGGTATGGGTAATATTTATAACATACCCTTATAATTTAGTCTCTTAGCCTTAACATACTGAAATACCATTTAGATACATACTCTTCAATATCTATATTCATATTATCCCACTATAAGTACTATTTTATATCTCTATACATCCTTATACTCCCACGATGAATGGAGAATTATAAACTATGAGATTCATCCAATAGATTATTTTTTATGTCTAGTATTTATGGTACACATACTGAGTTCCTAAACCTTTTCATTCTAGCATGATCATGGTTGAACTTAGGAACATTCCTCACATTCTTCTATAATTTCACATCTTTCTTTTTTTCCTTCTTAATCCTATCATATGTGGATGGTTTAACATTCATATGAGAATGATAATATCTTTCCCCTTTCCTCATGTTTTCAAGATCTATCTTCTACCAATATATAAATATTAGATCTCTTTAAATCCTCATCATGGAAAAGATATCATGGTATTTCCAACTTAGAGCACCAACCACATTGTTTTCCTTCCCAAGGTGGTAAGGTATTCATATATAATAATATTTGATCATATCTAACCATATTCTTTGGTATATATTAAACTCTTTCTATATAAATATTTAATTTTAACTTTTATCCATATAGATAATGCCACTATATATTCAATGAAAAAATTGCCACTAGAAACTCCAAATCACGAGTCAGGTAATTTTTCTCATGATTTTTTAATTAGAGAGCGGCATATTCTATCACTATTTAATTCTACATGAGTGTGCATCGTAGTCCCTTATTTTATGCATCAATATAGATAAAAAAACCTTCTCTACTATAAGGAAGAAAAAGCACAAATGTGATGACCAACCTTCTCTTCAGTTATTTGAAACTCTCTTCACATTAATTTTTCCATAAGAACTTAAACCCCTTATGATTAAACATAGTGAGTAGATTATATAATCTTGATAAATATCTCAAAAAGTGTTGGTAGTATCCACCCAACCCAAGAAAATTATTGATATCAGTTATCATAGTTGTTATAATCCATTTCTCAGTAACTTCTATCCTTGAAGGATCCAATTATGTACCCTCACATGACATTATATGATCCAAGAATGAAACTTTTAGAAGCCAAAATTCACAATTTTTAAATTTAGCATACAACTTCTCTTTACTCATCTTTAACACAATTATTAAATGTTCTTCATGATATTCCTTTATCTTTAAATATATAATAATATCATCTATAAAAAATACCATAAACTGACCAAGGTAATCTATAAATACTATATTCATTAAATCTATTAAGATAGTAGGATAATTGGTATGTCCAAATGACAATACTGTAAATTTATAATGGCCATAACTCATACATAAGGCTACCTATAGGTATTTCCTCCTTCTTGATCCTTAGTTGATGATATCTAGATCAAAGATCAATCTTGAAAAAAATAAAAATATCATCACAATTGATCATACATGTCCATGATACAATGTATAAGATACTTGTTCTTAATAGTTATCTTGTTAAGTTCTTGATAATTAATGAAAAAAATGAATTAAAATATATTTATTCTTAATAAAAGAAAAGGTGAACCCCAAGGAGAATAAATAGGATGAATGAATCCATTATATAAATTCTCCTAGAGTTACATATTTAATTATTGTAACTCAATCGGGGCTATTACATAAGGATTATTTGAAATAGGCATAACACCGGGTGCAAATCATGTTGAAAAAATACACTTCACGATTCAGGGTAAGACTAAGAAATTTCTCAATAAATACATTATTATATTCTTAAAAAAGGCATATTTTCAATGTTGAGTTTTTCCCTAACTATTTGATATACATATCCTTCATCTATAGGTAGAAAAACCCATATGATGGAAGTAGTTATCATTAGGTGTTTAGGTTTATCCTCTCACTGATTGATGATTGAAGGTTGATTTAAAATATAAAATGTAAATTCCAATCTTTGAAAATTAATATGGGATCTATTCTGAGAGATCTGATCCATACCCAAAATTACATCAAATTTATCTAGAGGAAGACTAACAAGATTTGTAGCAAGAAAATTCCCACAAACTTCTATCAGAGAGAAGCTATAGAATTGATATGCGGTTATCCAACCAGTATAATTTTCCCACCCACTTAATATCTAGTCCTTGAGGTGTTGATGTGATACCCTTATAAAATTCTTTAGATATGAAATTGTGGGTGGAACTAGAATCAAATAAAACATTTACAATCCTATAGGGTATGATATGTGTAACTTTCACCATGTTTCCTGGACCTTCTAGTTCGATTTTAGTAATTTCATTAGCTTGGACTTCTCACCTCAACTTCTTTTATGGTAAGTTCCCTTAAAATTTGGGGATTTTCTTGGAATAGTTCCCCATATCCTTATAGATAAATCACTGTACTTTAATGTATTCTCCCTTAACCTTCCATTTAGGATAATAATGTTCTTTTTCTCCACACTTAAATAAAAATACTTTTCCTTTTAATCATGTACCAAGGTGTTTCCTTTCACAAGTATCACATTTTGGATGACCCCCATTTCAATTATTCCCCTTACACATTTTTTAATCTTCTATCCTCTTTTTTCTATTTCTTTCCTTTTAAGTAATAAGTCTTGGAGAATTATTTCTCTATATTCATAGCACATGATACTATATCCTCATATGATGAGATTTTTTTGGAGACTAGTTACCATTGAATTATTGGATTAATACCATCAAATAAATGGTCAATATTGATTTTTGGATTATGTATATAGTCTGCAGCATGCCTTGATAACCTTATAAATCTAGCTTAATACTTAACAACATTTTACTCTTCCTTTTGTCTTAGAATTAGGAATTTCCACTCCATTTCCACACATTGTTCATGAGGAAAATATTTTTCCATGAAAATTACCTTAAAATACTTATAATAAATGTTCACTATTTCATACTCATCCTTAGTGTTTTGAATCAATGACCACCATTGTTACGAATCCCCAGAGAGATGATAAAATTCCATGAAAACCTTCTCTCTTTCATTACTTCCTAGAGATAAATATATTTTTTAATGAACTTATCCACTACTCAACTACAAATAGATTTGTAGTCCCATTAAATGATGGAGGTTACTGCTGTATGATGCAATATAATATTATTGAACTACATTTTGGATCGACATGATACTCTATATAATCAAGGTTATTAGTCATAACCTGAGCCAGCTTCCCTAATACAGTTATAATTTGTTTAGTTCCAGTTCCATCTCCATCTCCATATTTATTATCTTTCCCTAGAGGGAAATATATACATATATTATGTAAATTGATATAGTTTCCATTCCTTACACTAGTATGTAATTATAGAAAATGACATGCACTATATTTGATCATAACAATATGAATCGTAATGTATAATTTTGAAACTAGTGAAACCCTTAACATTAATAGAAAATTTATGCATAACTAATATCATAATCATAAACTTGATTTATTTGGGAATATTAGGAAATCATAAAAAACATTTAAATATTTTATAATGGTTTTAAAAAATATGAATTAACCAAATCATATCCTCTGAGAGGGTCTAAATAGGTGCACAGTAAGGGAATATTCATCATGCACCAAAATGATTGTAATGACCATGAATTTTTAAATGATAACTGTTTCCTAAATAAATCTGTGTTATATTATATTATATAATTATTATATACATAAATCACATAAAAAAAACTTTAAATCATTAAAGATAAAAATTACATTATTCAATGACTAAACCCATTAAAATTACAAATATTACAAGGGGATAAAAAATATTAAGGGAACATGTGTATCACATCGATTGACTATAATAATCCCTCCCATGAACAAAATTGTGGAAAAAAACTAAATATAAGTAAACCAATTGACACTTTAGAAAATGAATATTTAGAACTTTGATAGAAATTTAGTAAAATTTAAATGAAATAATGAATAAGTATTTATAGGTGGTAATGTGACCTTTAGAATAGTAACTCGACTATTGGGAATAGTAACCTAACCATTGGGAATAGTAACATGATCATTGGAATTGTAATATAACACCAAAATAATAAAATGTAATTTTAATAATATTTATCATGAGTAATTTAGGTAAATATAAATATTATAACTCTGTAAAATAAATACAATGGTTAAAAACTCAAAAAAATATAATCATATTTTTAATAAATTTTATTTTAAGGTATTTTGTAAAAAATAAAAATTTTATATTAAAATTAAGATAACCTATTTTATAAAATTAATTTCATTTTTGGAATCAGCATGCTGAAACTGTCCAGGGTTTATTTTTTTTAAATTTTCTAAAATACTTCAATTTTTATGTGAATAGTAAAATAATGTTTTTCTCATAACTAGTGTATCTTGAATTAAATCATTCATGATGTCATAATGACCTAATTATTTATAGAAATTGAGGTAATACCAAAAAATATTTAATTTGATAAATGATTCATTAAAATATAATAAACATATTCTCTAGGCCAAAAAATTACTTTCCAAATTCTAAAGTCAAAAGTATTCCTTAAAAAACAATTTTCTCATCTTTCCACTTTCCTTTTTAATAAAATAGTGAATTGTAATTATAAAGTGGTTTAAAGTCCTAAAACCATTATATTATATTTATATATGATTAATTATGTAAAAAACATCACTATTAAAAGGTTTACCTGGGATATAGTATTTAATTCAATATTTTATTCTAAAATACCCCTCTCCTCAAGTATAAATAACCCCTCTCCCTCCCTAGGGAAAAAACACTACTCCCACACTTAACAAAGACCAATATCTACCCAAATAATCTCTCTTAATCCCTTATAAACATTACAGACATTTTGGAGTAAACTAACCCCATTCATCAAGGAAGTCTAGTTCTGTACAAGAGAAGTGACATCGAGTAAAGAGTAAGTTTTTATCAACTCTTCTCTTATTTTCCTCCTCTATACTCTTTTTTTTCCAATTTATTTCAAAACTAAATATTATAAGATTAATTAATCCGTATGTTAACATTATATTAATAATTTTAACCTACTACAAAAATTATATTTTTGAAGTATTTATATTTTATACCTCTTATTCTCCTCCTTTGGACAACGTTCTCAATAACAGTCGGTTTACTGCCAACAAGAACGTTGGCAATTATTTTCTCATCTCCAACCTTATAGATAGTTATAATAAATTGGTTTTGATATATAAATGTATAAATATATTTATTTTAATATTATTGAATTAATTATTCTTATTCATAAATGACCACGAACAAAATAGTGAAATCGAAGCAAAATGATTTTTAAGGAAAACATGATATCAAAAGAGCTCCCTTTTAATGATGTGAATTAATTAATATAATAAATTTTTTATAATTGATAATTAGTGAAAAAAATTACCATAATTCACTTATTTTTTAATTTTTTAATAAATTTAATTTTATTATTCTGGAGGCATAAAATCGATGGAATAAAGCGGGATTTAAGGTAAGGGGATTATCAAATCCAAACTCTTTGTTTTAGGTTATATTGTTTTTAACATTTATTTCCATATGAATGTTCCAATATTATCTGAAATATTTTTTTTCAATATTATTTCTCTTTTATTTCAAGGATATACATGTTTATATCGTTCCAAAATGTGTTCTAATACATTTACGATGCTTTTTCAAAAAGACTTAAATTTCTAAAACATCACTTGAATAATTTTAATTTTTTTCTCCTTTAAAAGAATAAAATGATATTTTATGCCAATTTATGATATCCATTATTAATTTTGGAATCCAAAATTTATTTCATGATGTTATATGTGAAATATTTTATGAAACCCATTCTTTTCCATGGGTTATTTTGTGACTATGATTGTTATCCGTCTATGTGGCATGCATGATTATGAGAATCTTATGACATGACAAGTGGACCTAGAATTATATATCCCTCTAATTCATTGGTTAATGTGATGTATCTCATGAGATAATGTTTATTATTTTTGAACATTATATTATCTTTGTGTGCATTGATGATGTTACGATTTATTCACATATCTTATGTGTGAACATGATGCTAGCTTTATTCACAACTATGTGTCGTATTTGACCACTATAACATGATGTTTCATTATTATTAACATTCCACATTCCATTACTTTATCAAAATTATCCTCATTATTATGATTAAAATCCTATACTTATGATATGATGATGGTGATTATACTCACCCATGTTCTATTGATTCATGTACTTTATTTCTCCCCTTTATGTGATTTTAAATCACCCTTTTCATTGATTTACATCCTTAGGTGATTGAATTTACTAAGGATAACATGGGATCTTAGAAGGATAAATAATAAGGATTTAATAAATATTTATGTTTTATTATGTACAAGTGTTGAATGACCCTAATTTTCTCAAGAGGCTAAACCTCTGGATCCTGAATTGTATCTATATTATGTTGTTTATATTAAAAATTATGTAATAGACATTTAAGAAAATTTTGTTTTTTGATAGTTGGTTCCAAATCTACAGTTTTTTTAGTTTGGGAATCACTACAACAAAACCGGCCCCTAGCAGCGGTTTTTTTTCATTTGGCGGCGGTTTAAACCGCCGCTATAGGGTTTGGCGGTGGTTTACAAAAACCACCGCGAAATTGGGCGTCGACAATCTATTAGCGGCGGTTTAAGAAAAGCGTCGTAGATGCCTCTTTTTGCGACGGTTTTTGTCGATTTCGTGGCGGTTTTATGCGTAGATGATACTTTTTTTTCACGTCAGTTTTAACCGCCACTATATTCTGGCATTTGATGCATCTATGTCGCGACGGTGAAAACTGCCGCTAAATTTAAACATAATACATTTAGCGGCGGTTATAACCGCCGCTAAATACTGACCAATAAGGCATTAGCGGCGGTTATAACCGCCGCTAAATTCTGACCAGTAAGGCATTAGCGGCGGTTATAACTGCCGCTAAATGCTGACCATTAAGGCATTAGCGGCGGTTAAAACCACCGCGAAATGTTGACCTGGAAAAAAAATAATTCTGCTCCTACCACACCACTGCCCTGAAAAACAAATCAAACCAGAATATTGAATAGGAGACACCATAGAAACAAATAACATGGTAGTATTCATTGAAAAATAGGATATGAGCAAATGTTGTATGTTATGGAGTCCAACCTAAGGAAAGGTATGTATCACAATTTGGTGAGTAACCAATCCATGTGACCCCCAATATGTATATGTGTTTTTAGCTTCTTTAATTTCTTATGTGTTTTAAGAAGGGTTGATTTATATTATATGGATACTAATAATCTATATAATAAATGGTTATGAATTTTGATACAATTTATGTGATCATGATAACCATGGTGATGTGTAATGATATGTAATTGGTTATGCTCTAAGTTGGCCGATATAACATCCATGGGTGGATTGTGATATGGGTTGGGTTTTTTCTAACAATGGATTTGTGTTATGGGATAGAACAAATTATGTTTATATGGGTATAGAATTTGTTCCAAATATGGATGTTTGAGTAGTTATAGAATGTATGTTATGGTATGGTTTGTTGTGTGTTTTGGGTTGGTTGTTAATGCCTACTATAGAAAATGGGTAACTTGTGAATTGGCGTGTGTTTTAGGTTGGACAACATGCTAACCGTGCATGGTGCTTGAGAGAGTATGGTTTATGATCTTGTAGGTTATACATGATTCCTATTGAGGATTTGAGTTATGTCATTGGATATGAGATAAGAGTTTCATGTATACATCCCAAGATGGTAATCATGTTTTAGGTTGGATGGGATGCATCATGATATAGTTGTTATTGACTTCGTTAAAGAAAATAGGTTTGAGTTTTTTAAAATTTCAACAACATATCTAATGTTTTCCAAAATACCTTATTGGTGGAATTATACTTAACTAAACCAAATGATATTTATTTTTCACAATAGTTATTATCATAAGATAATGTCATTAATATATATGTGCATGTATGTGATCTTTATCCTTCAGGGGAAGTATGGTGTGTCGATTTCTAGTTAGGATTAGTAACCTAGATTTCATAGTTGGATTGGGTATGGGATTTGTGATATGCATGAGAACCCTCGAGTGGGTATATTGGCCTATGATTTTACTCATGATATTTGAGATGGGTTCATAGATGCTTCTCCATGATTTGTATCCTATATAGGATGTGACATGTGAACTAGGGTTGAGAGAGACTAGTAATATTGAGATGTATCTTGGGATATTTGTGATTGGAGTGTTCTAATCAAGTGAAATAGCGATTCTCATTTCCACCTGATGAGGGTTTTCTTGTATGTATGTAATCCAAGAGAGGACTTATCCTAGGTCTATGAGTTCATTAAAAAAATGAAAGTAAGTTTAGACACTTTTTTCTATAGTGATGGTATATAGGTGGATTGTGGTTTGGTATTCAGTTAGTAATATCATTGTATTTGGTATTGTGAATGTAAAAGCATGGGTAGTGCTTGTGTTTTGTTAAGTCTAACATGAATAATTTACATGGTTATTTGGGGGATAAGTTAAGTTAAACTATTATTATTTGGATGTTATTGTAATGATGCATATTAGGTGTTTTAATAGAGTGTATACATTCTTAGATTCATGTTATACTGATAATGGTTAAATTTAGGTATTGTGGGAGGCTTCCAAGATACACTCTTTCCATGTCAGTAAGAGCGTGAGTTCTTTATCAGCATAATTGGTATGTTGGTTTTATAGTCTAAGATTAGCCTATCAGGTGGGAATTTCTTAATGCCTGTGTAATGTGTTGTGGCTCATTGGGCCTTGATAGTGATGGTATGAATTGGGCTTACACAGCTAGGATACCCAGGTGCTGCTATGGAGAAATAATGATATGAATGGGACTTACACAGTTGGACTGCCTAGGTACTTATATGAATCAGTTATGGTATGAATCGAGCTTACACAATGGGGCTACCCGAATGCTGCTATATAGTAGAAATGGTATGAATATGGGTTACATATATGGTATTCTCATTTGATGTGGTACCAATTCAAACACAGGCATAAATGGAATGATGTATACCACACTTGAGAAATCAAGACATAAAATGAAACATCATAAATAAATAAAATGCATAGAAGGAAACATGAGAAATCAAAAAAATATTAGGACATAGAAATGTTTGGTGGAAACTATGTGCCATATACATGTTACATATACAAACCAACCGTTCTCATACTTGTTCAACACATCAACAACACTACTACTCATCATCTGATGCCGCATCGTCACCCTCTCCACCTTCATATCCACTACCAGCTTCCACCTATAAGAACATTATATTGAAAATTAAATATTTTTGCATATTTATAATTAAACTTAAAACCAATAAAAGTGTTCAAACTAAATGATTTTGATTTTTTTGTGATTTACCTGCTCACCACTAGCCGATGCACTACCACCGGGGGCATATCTGCTCACATGCTGACGTATTTCAAGCAACTCTTTCTACAAAGCAGATATCTGATCCCCCTGCTGGTGAACTGTGTTTCGTAGAGAAGACATCTCCCTCTGAGTATCTTCAGGTATGAAATGACTATAACCAGGAGTAGATGTAGCCGAAATCCCTGATGGCCTGCCAAATACCTCAGATGGTACCGGTCCAAAACCCATCCCGCGCACTCTAATAGGATGCTCCTTCCCAAGGACTTTACCAACCGGGTCATCCTGGGAGACTGAGTAGGATTGCTCAGGATTGACATCCCATATTTCTTTAATTTTTACCTATAAATCAAATATCAATATAAATTAACACAGTAAAAACTGATAATTAGTTATTATAATAAATAATTGACTTCATACCCCAACTTCTCTGGAAGGTTCATTAACAAAACTTCCATCTGTTTTTTTATGAACATCCAGCCACAGTTCTGTTCGGGATGCTTCATGACCTAAACTTTTTGACTGCATTAAAAAAAGATAAATCAACAATTAAATATGTTAAATAGATAATATTGTCTTATAAATATTTAAACTAATTAAAAGATTACCAATGAAATTCGGCTTCAAGCAAAGATTTTTGAGCCCGTAGTGTGCGGGATGACTAGTTTTGCCTGGTTTGATGCATTCTGTCTTGAGAGATCCTGAAATAAATAAAATTCAATTTAACAGTAATGTATTCAATGTATATCTCCTCTTCATGTATATGTATAAATGTAAAATGAGGATAATATAATAATATATATTTCAATACCATCCGCTTCTCATCACGATGGCTATCGACAAAAACTTTCCACTGTTCTTTCGGTACCCCACTGGGTAGCTTCTCATACATCTGCTGCACGGTCAACGAAGTATCATTGACATCACACCACAACCTCCATTTGAAATCTTTCCATTTTTTACAAGATTTTTCAATGTCCACTTCCGTGCTATCATATCAGCAATGGTAAAGTGGAAGAACATTTGTATACAGAAATTCATTTTGAATATATTAGTAACATGACATTCAATTAAACCATAAAGTAATAAAATTACCTTTATCTGAGAATCAAAAACTTCATTTTTCCAGTTTGGAGGTATATGCCTCCAATCATCATATGAAATAGGCAGGGAAATGGGCTCCGCTGCCAGCTGACCTATAATCTGACCAAGTAAACCTGCGGCGTCATCCGTCGGGACCCCATAAGAATCAAATGGCACCACTATCTTCTCGCCATTCATGTTCCAAACATCAGAACTTTTTAAGTGTTTTTCCACGGTTTCATTTTTTTCATCTGCAATTAGAAAACAATTACTATAAACAAAATGAAATAAATTAATTTAATTAAAATTTGTACCTATGTCTGTGACCCTCCAAGATGTCCGTGATGAATTGGAAGGGGCGTGTCGCTGCCCCACTGCTGAGGATCCTGTAGGGGGAGGTAATGACTCATCCTCTAATGAGACATCCACTGACGGTGTTAGATATGGTGCAGGGGGAGATGATGCAGGGATGTAGGCAGCTACTGCCTCAGATGCCGTGGGGACAGACGGATCGTCATCTGTCGCAGAAGTAGATGAAATGGTGTACCACTTCTTCCTTGGCATTCCTGTCATTTAATCAAATAAAATTAAGTTCATAATATATATTTCAAAAAATTTATGCAGAAAAAAAATTAAAAATGATAATAGATGCCCAGTACTAACAAACAAAATATATATAACAATGATAATGAATGACTACAGAAATGAAACAAGTTGTTGCTGAATGAATAAATAATTGTACATACAATCATTTTACCTTTCAATCATGTCGGTTTCCTGCTCCATTGCTTCATCCACTTCATTCATCCTTGCTAGACTAATATTTTCAATATCATGATGGACAAATAATTCTGCTTCCTGTTGTTGATGAAATTCAATTGCAGAGGTCAAATCTTCCACTTCATCACCCATATCATACAAATCTCTTTGTATTACATGAGTAACTACACTCCACCCTTCATCCACAACATCATTCTCATAATATACCATTTTTGCCTGCGATGCTAAGATATATGGATCATGTAGTTCACGATCACCAACATCCATCAAGCGAGAGAAGTTTACAGAAGTAAATTGCAAGGAATCTCTTTTAACACCTCTAATAATATCGACCCATTTGCATTTGAATAAAACAACAGAAAAATGACCGTGGTAGTTTAATTCAATAATATCATGAAACTTTCCATAGTATTCCACTTTAGCAAATGTAAATATACCACTATTCTGTGTTTTCAAACCCATTTCTCGACCGACTGTATGAAATCTAAAACCATTCACATTATAAGCGTCGAACTTTCTAACTTGTTTTATAGGGCCTCTAGCAAGAAACTTCAAATCTTCTGACAAGTCTGCTCGAGTATCAGTATTCATGATCTGAAGAATAAAAATACAATTTAATAGATTTGCAAATTGTATGTGTCAAACTAATATTCGTATTTATTGCAATATTTATAAACTTACACGTCGTGCAAACCATTCTACCAGCTCTTTATTCACAGCTTTCGTTATATCTTTTTCATTTCGTGTTCGGACTCTCATTCTTATCTTTGTTTGTATCCTCAACTCTTCAATAAATGGATCTGCAATTTCACTATTCAGTATCACATATCTATGTGCCTGAAAAATGTGCAGAATTACAGTACAACAACAGTAACTTTTTCAGGTAATACTGTACGCAATGCCAATGGTAGTAACTATTGTAACAAAACATGTGAATTGTGACTTTTCAATCCATATAACTTACGATTTTTCAAATCAACACACCTCTAGATGTTACTCGAATACCCATCAGATACCTTCACATTCTTTAAAATTCGAAGGAACGCATCTTTATCCCTATTTTTCATTGAAAAAATGGCCGGAGCATACTTTTCATTCTCATCTGGCCCGAGATCACGTTTTATGTTCATTACTTGTAAGTCTTTGCGAGCATTGAGATGATCCTTCGACTTTCCATGATCATTAAGTAATGTGAAAATCAAATTATCACATACATTCTTCTCAATATGCATCACATCAAGATTGTGGCGCAAAGAATTAAATTCCAAATACAGAATTTTGAAGAATATACTTTTTTTCTTCCATTGTTGCGTTCTGATTTCACTTGACGATGCACTTCGCACTCGTTTTCCGCTATCAGTCAAATGTTGAACCTTCCCAAATTCTATTTTAACATTTTCAAGCTGTGTCAATATTTCAGAACCGGTTAACAACTTTGGAGGTGGTCTACGACCAATGGAACCATTAAATTTTTATTTGTTCAGCCGAAATCTATGAGATGCATCAAAAAATCTTCAATGACACAAGAAGCACCATTTTCTACTATGAGTTAGCCGTTTGGGCTCGAAATCAAAGTTACAAACGGGACAAGCCAAACCCATATAAGTGTTCCAACCAGATAAATTCCCAAGCCTAGGGAAGTCACTAATGGTCCACATTAAAGCAGCATGCATTTTGAACATTGTTTTAGAAGAAACATCAAATGTCTCAACACCGTTTCTCCATAACTCCTGCAATTCTTCAATCAAAGGTTGCAGGTATACATCAATATCATTTCCAGACATTTGTTTTCTAGGAATAATCATCGAAATGATAAAATATGTTTGTTGCATACACATCCACGGAGGCATATTATAAGGGATCAAAACAACTGGCCAAATGCTATAACTCGTACTCAAAGTCCCAAATGGGTTGAATCCATCGGTAGCCAGTCCCAATCGAACATTCTTAGGATCAGCTGAGAAATATGGATGTAATGAATCAAATGTCTTCCACGATTGGGAATCTCATGGATATCTCATTAACCCATCATTGTTATTATCTACAGAATGCCACTTCATGTGTTCGACGGTTTTTGATGACCTGAATAATCTTTGCAATCGAGGCTTCAAAGGAAAGTAACGCAAAACTTTTGCAGGTGTGTTACTTTTATTCTTCTCCATGAAATTATGTTCAGTCATACTTCCAACATCACCTTTTGACTACCATCTAGAAGAAGAACATTTCTTATAATTCTGTCTACTTGAATCCTCTCCCCAGTAAATCATACAATCATTGGGACATGCATGTATTTTTGTATAATTCAGACCAAGCTTGTTTACAACTTTTTTCATCTCATAAAACAATTATGGGATTTTTGCTTCAAGAAATGCATCAAGAATCAATTCCAATAACATGGACATTTCTTTATTTGTAATTCCACATAGACATTTGATATGGTACAACTTCAGCAGAAATGAAAGCTTTGAATATTTCAAACACCCACTATACAACTCTTGATTTCCATCGTCAAATAAATCATGAAACGCATTTTCCTCACAGAAGTTTTCCCTTACATTTGGCTCCACAGAATCAAGAGGAGGATCCAATGATATTCTACAATCTTGATCTTCTTGTGTTACAGTCTCAAAAACATCACTTGTCACGTTGCAATTTGTAGCACCCTCTTCTGGTTGTTCTGATATGTTTTGATGCTCATAGTGGTGTCTTGCAGTGCCGAATGCATCATTTATGAGGTTTTTCATTTCATTTTCTATTGGTGACAAACTTGGGACCTCATTCTGTGGATTAAAATCAGTCCTCAATCTTTCTGTATTGTTTGATTCTCCATGCCAAATCCAACACAAATATTGATCAGGGAATTGCTTCAGTATTAAATGTTCATAAACTTCATCTCTCTTCAACCATGTTCTAAATTTACATTTAGGACATGGACATCTTATTCTCCCTTCAACGGATCGATTAGAAATTTCAAAATCAAAAAACTCATTCAAACCCTTAACATATTGAGGTGTGCTCCTCAGTAATGTGATCCAGCTTTTATCCATGTATATCACAATGTGCCTACACAAAATATACGATAGTGTAAGATTACAGAAACATAATATAATAAAGATGAACCATTGATCATAAAGTATGCATAATATAATAAAGATGGTTCATTGATCACATTTACCACTTCAGACCAACCGAACAAGTCTGGTCCATAAGAGACAGCGTCAACACCTCATTGGGGAGAAATAAGAATATCGGGTTACACACTTATCATAACACTATCTACCCAACTATTTTTTTATGGTTTCCAATGGGATATGTTTACATAACATGAAGCACCTAATTAATTCATTATGCATGATAAGACATGTCGTTATGGACCAAATTTACAAGGGAGATAAGTCACATGGATTTTTTTAAAATAAACCATTGGAATTGAAATTGGTCTATAGGATGGGATTTAATCTATTGAACATATCTATATTATTTGAAAGAGTTGATGTGTAAATAATATTAAGTGATATCCCAAAGGAACCAACTGATCAATATAAATTCCAAGAAATTACTCAAATTGTGGATGAATATTCTCACTTTTAGTAATGAATACATGAATAAATGTTGAAGAAATATATAAACCACAAAAATAAATAATCCAAAATTACTATGCATGACTTATCCGTCGTTTATGAGAAGAAATCAAAGAATCAAGGAAGAACTAAAAATTACCAAAGTCGAAAGGGGTCGCGGGGGGCGCCGAGGGGTGCAGGGGTCGCCGGAGGCCACAGGGGGCGTGGGGGGTGTCGGGGTCAATAAAATAATTACACCCATGAAAATACAATAGAGAATTATCACTAATCATATACCTAGGTATGAAATCCATACTATAAAACCATTCATGGAAAACCCAATACACATAATATGAAATCATACCTTCTTTAAATAAAAAAATAAAGATAAAGTGATGGTCAAGGTTTCTATAATGACATGACCTTTATAATTAACTACATCATGATGAATCTCTGAGAAAAGTAATATAAATTTACATTCATCTTTCGACGTACAAACTACATGAACTTGATAATTTATACTTAGAGCATCAATAATGAAATTTCACTTTCTTGGAGTATAATTAAAATCCAAATAAAATGACTAAATATATTCATCCCATATCCTCTATCATAAATTTTTATCCCTATGTTAAAATATTTACTACATGTTTTTTTATTTGTAAATGCCACAAAATTCTCATTGAATAACTAATTTCATAAACATTGGAGGGAATGCATAACCATGACTAACTCAATATCATGATTTGGATAATTGTTATCATTTATTATAAGTTTCAAGACCCATTTACTAAAACTCATTCCTCCATATCAACATAAATATTAACATCAAATTGGAGGCCTCATTATTGACCTTATAATGCATCCTTGGCTTTGGTCAAATAAGAATAGGTGTAGATGTCAATATATTTTTTAGCTCATAAAATGAATCTTTTTATTTATCATCCCACTAAAAATTCACTCCATTCCAAGTAAATACTATTTTTTTAATGAATATTTGAGAAAACTCCATGATAATGCAAGAATAAGAAACCACATGACCAATGAAAATATGAATCTCAACAATATTAGTATGAATATATTAAGAAATTATAGATTCTACTTTCTCAATATCCCTTAATATCCTAGATTTAGAGAACTCACGACCAAAAAATGTCACCTATTGATTATAGAAATAACATTTCAATATATTGGCATATAAATGATGATATCTCAATGTGTCTAAGAACATAACCAACTATTCTTCATGCTCCTCATAGGATCATGATCATACCGATATATCATTGATAAATATAGTCCCGAATGAAGAAAAAGGATAAAAAATGGTTTATCAAAGTTATAAATACATATGGTTTCTCTATTACCCTAAATAGAATTACCAAAAACACAAAATTACTATATAATGTTTGAAATTCTATCTTGGACACACCTTTAGCTCAAAACTTTAACCGCTGATAACCTAATCGATGAACAATATTCAAAATCCATAAGGAACCTCTAAACTGATTGAATAAATCATAAATTCATAGAAAAGGATACCAATTATTAAGAGTAACATTATTTAATTTATAATAGATAATATAAAATCAATAACTCACTCTTGCAATATTGGTAAAAAGAAATGGATAACCCTATGTAGACACACTCAGATTAATAAATCCATTGGATTAAAGATCTCCCAACTTAATATTTATCTATCTAATATCCCATAGAGATATATAGTAATGGGATATTGTGATAGGTTCGATACCTTGTACTAATTCAATCATAAACTCCACCTCCATCTCTAGAGGTAACCTTATAAAGTCCTCAAAAAAAAAACATCCTGATACTTATTAATTACAGGAGGAAAACAACACTTGAAACACCATTAGCTAACCTAAGATCCATCCATACCACTAGAGATATAGTAATCCCCATTTTCCAATAATCATATCTTGATCAATTGGAATTATAATCTTATTCACCTATAATAACATATTATTTATCATAAGATATAGAGAATTTCTCTCTTTTCTAATAATAATAAATATATGCTTTAAAATGTGATAACTAGTCTATACTAAAAATTACAATGAAATATTTCATCACTATAATGACCAATTTCCAAAGATATACATATCCAAAAATATCAGCTACATAATTTAGGAACTTCTAATGGGCTCCCCTCTTTTTCCCAATGAATTATTTAGAGAGAAAACTTTAAATAAAAATTCAACAATCAAACCTATGTTGGATACCAAGCAAGAATACATAAAATAATTAGAATAACTATAATCAAATAACACACTGAACAAGGTTGAGGTATCAATTACTATGCATGACTTTTAGTAATGAATACATGAATAAATGTATGAGAAATATATAAACCACAAAAATAAATAATCCGCAATTACTATGCATGACTTATCCGTCGTTTATGAGAAGAAATCAAAGAATCAAGGAAGAACTAAAAATTACCAAAGTCGAAAGGGGTCGCGGGGGGCGCCGGGGGGTGCGGGGGTCGCCGGAGGCCACAGGGGGCGTGGGGGGTGTCGGGGTCACCGGATGGCACATGGGGCGCGGGGGGTGCGGGGGTCGCCGGTGGTCGAGGGGGGCGCCGGGGGGTGCGGGTTTCGCCGGAGGGTGCGGGGAGTGCGGGGGGTGCGGGGGTCGCCGGAGGGTGCGGGGGGGCGCAGCGGTCACCGAGGCCGGGGGGGATCAGGGAAGACGAGGGTTTGGGGAACGAGGTCGGGGTGGGGGAAAGGGTCGTGGTGTTTTAAAAAAATTTGGGTTTCGCGGCGGTTTATTAAAAACCGCCACGGAACCTTCACCGAAAATGTTTAGTGGCGGTTTTGTGAACCGCTGCCACAAAACCGCCGCTAAACCCAGTTTTTTTTATAGTGAATTAATATTAGAGAATGTTAGTGATAACCCTTTGGATATGTCTAAGTATAGATAAACATCCTAGAATCTATGTTTTAGAAGAAGGATAAGCAAATGGATCCCATAAGATACGATTTTGGAATTGATGTTCAAATAGAAATAAATTATTTATTCATCTATTATTAACTTATTTTTCATTCAAACATTTTCTATTTTATAAAATGGTGGGAATAAGAAGAAACTAGACCAACAACCTTTGTGAGGGACAAGGCAATGATTGTAAGAACAACATTACCAATGATATGGGGATGGTGTTAAAAACTTCATTATGATGCTTACCCATTTGTCTTAGGCTATGAAAAATAAAATAAACTATGTGGAACGTAGTCATTCAACCAAGAAGGAGAAACTAGCTATCAAGTCCTTTATGCGGTAAAAACCACCAACGTTTAGTTGATCTTATGATCCACTTATTATAGAATACTGGGTTAATTAAATGGATAAGATCTTTTCTATGATCCAATAATATGAGAAGGAGATGGTGACTCTAGGAGTCTATCATTGTGATGAAGAAGATTATCAATGGTGGGTGTTAATGAATAACCCCAAGCCAAAGGATGAAATGGAAGAGATAGAATGGGAAAAAATTAAGAAAATATTTATATCAATTATTTCCCTTGAACTCTTTGAACAAAGATAGAGAGATAATTCATAGATCTTAAGAAAAAAGATGGCGAAACAATCATGAATTATGAGGCAAACTTCATAAGGCTTGCAGGATATGAATTGAGTTTTGTCATTAACAATGATGAAAAAATATATAGATTCTTTAGTGGTTTAAAACCACACCATTGAAAGGATCTAGCTATCTAAGACTTTTGGATTTATGAATTAGTAGTTATATGTGTCCTCAAAGTAGAGTACCAAGAGCCCAACATGATCACCATAAATATCAAGTATCCCCTACCAAGTATTGATGAATTTTTTTGATCAACAAAGAGAAGATCAATACTTGTCAAAGGTTTATCTTCATTCTGGATATCATCAGTTGAAGTTAAAGAAAGAAGATATTTAGAAGAATGATTTTCATACAAGGTATGGAAACTATGAGTTAATTGTGATTCACTTTGGACTTACCGTTTCCCCTATAATATTCATGAATTTGATGAATAAAGTCTTTTGAGGACACCTCAACAAATTTTCAGTTGTCTTCATTGAAGATATTCTCATTTACTCTAAGATAAAAGAATAAAATGAAGATAATCTATGGATTATTATGGTAACATTAATAAAGAAGAAAATGTATGAGAAGTTCAGAAAGTGAGTCTTTTGGATACAATAAGTCACATTCCTATGGAACGTGATCATAAGTGAGGGAATTTGCATAGGCCCTTCAAAGAAAAAGGCAATTGAAGAATGTCCCAGACTCTCAAGTGTCATAAAAATCCATAGTTTTCTTATATTATATGGGTACTACCAAAATTTTGTGAGAAATTTATCATGATTTTCAAAATTGATAAATATATTAACACAGAATGGGGTAAAGTATGTCTAGATGGAAGAATGTGAGGAAATATTTAAGGAGCTTAAAAAGAGGCTAATCACCATGCCTGTACTCACACTAACAATAAGTAGATATGGTTTTGTGATATATGGTGATGCTTTAACGAATGTCTTGGGTTGTGTACTCATATATAATGACCAAGTGATAGCCTACAACTCATGAAAACTGAATATACATGAGTAAAACTACCCAACACATGATCTAGATCTAGAAAATATGATCTTTCTCTAAAGATTTCGTGGAACTACTTCTATGGAGAGAAATGAGATATATATAACAATAATAAGAGTCTAAAGTATATATTCATATAGAAGTTACTCAACATGCATCAAATAATATGGTTAGATCCAATCAAGTACTATGATTTCTCTATTTCTTACCATCCGAGAAAGGAGAAAATGGTAGTTTATACTCTTAGTAAAAAATAACCAGCTACTCTATCCATAATGTGCATTGATAAAGACCCAATATTCATGGATATGAAAATTATGGATTTGGAAATTATAATATTAGGGAATATATCCTATCTTTCCCAAATGATTTTACAACCACCTCTTAAAGTTAAGATCTAGGAGGCACAAAGGAATGATTTGAAGCTGAAAAAGGGTGAAAGCTATAAAGGAAAGGAATATTCATGAGTTCCACATCGATGAACATGTTGTGTTTTGGTTTAGAGATAAGATTTGAGTTCCTTCATCACCTAAGATAAAGGAGCTATTGGATAATGCTCATTGCTCATCTTTCTATATCCATACTTGAAGCACCAAGATGTACTGTGATATTTGAGAACACTTATGGTGGGACAATAGGGAGAAGGATATTTTTGAGTATATCTTAAGATGCTTGGTATGTCCATAAGTTAATGTTGAGTGAAATAAGTCCAAGGGTATGATGAAACCATTACCTATACCCATGTGGAAATGGGAGAACATCACCATGGACTTTGTCACTGGTTTACCAAATAAATTCATAGGAAATAATGCGATACTGTCTGTGGTGGATCAACTCACCAAGACTGTCCACTTCATCACTGTTAAGGAAGATTTATCATTTGAAAAACTTGATATGATATATGTAAATTAAGTTTTGTGGATAAACGGGGAACCTATTTTGATCATCTATGATTATGATCCAAGGTTCACTTCTAAATTATGGATAATACTTCAAAATTATGTAAATACTGAATTGAATTTCATCATGTCCAATCACTCTGAAATTGATATCCAATATGAAAGGACCATTCATACACTTGAGGATATAATTAGAGCTTTCCCAATGAAATTTAAATGAGTATACAATCAAAATATCCCTTTAATTTAGTTCTTATACAACAAAAACTTCCACCTGAGTATTCAAATGGTTCCATATGAATCTCTATATGGGAAGCGATGAAGAACTCTTAATTATTGGGATGAAGTTGAAGAATGAAATATACTTGGACCACATATTATGAAAAGTATTATGTAGAAGGTTCATGCCATCCAATATCACATAAAATATTCTCATAGTTGAAAAAAGATCTATTTTGAAAACCATTTAAGGGACTTAGAGTTTGAGGTTGGAGATAACATTTTCCTTTGAATATAACCATGGGAGATATTCATGCAGTTTGGATAGAAAGGAAAGCTTATCCCTAGTTACATTTCCCCCTTTGATATCCTTGATCACATAGGAGTAGTGGCCTATTGTATTTCACTTCCACAAAATATTTCTCTTGTTCATGATGTGTTCTATGTATCTCTCTTGTAGAAGTACATACCCAATACCTCACATATGATGAATCCAGAGTTGGTACAATTAGAGAATTATCTCTCATATGAGTATCATCTGATAAAGATCTTGGACTATATAGACAAATTTATATGCAACATGATAAGTCACCTTGTCAAAGTGTTGCGGTAGAACCATAAACATGAAGAAGAAATATGGGAACTAGAGAAAATAATGATACTAAAGTAACTTCATATATTCTAAATAAAGTATATGAGTTAACATTTCTAGGATGAAATTTATAATTGGGGAAGAATGTGACATCCTATATTTTTAAATGATAATCGTTTCCTAAATAAATGTGTGTTATATTATATTATGTAAGTATTATACATATAGAGAACATAGAGAAACAAAAAAAACTTTAATTTATTAGTGAAAATAATTAAATTATCCAATCACTAAACCCAATAAGATTCCAAATATTAAAAGGGAAAAAAATAGAAAATAGAAACACTACAATGGGAAAATTTGGATCACCCCGATCAGCTAGAATCATCTCTCCCATGGAAATTACTATGGAAAAGAAACAAATTATAAGTAAACCAATCAACATTTTAGAAAATGAAAATATATAACCTTGAGATAAATTTTAGTTAATGTTAAATAAAATAATTAAGAGTTATTTATAGGAGGTAATGTGACTATTGTAATAGTAACCTGACCGTTTGGAATAGTAACCCGACCGTTGGTAATAGTAAGCTGACCGTTGAAATAGTAATCTGACCTCAAAATAATAAAATAAATTATTAATAATATTTATCTTGATTAATTTAATTAAATATAAATATTATAATTCCATAAAATAAATATCATGATTAAAGACACAAATAAAATATTAGTACTTTTTTAATAAGTTGTATTTTAAGGTATTTAATAAAAAAAATAATAGTTTTTATATTAAAATTAAAAGAAACAATTTTATTAAAATATTCTTATAAAATTAGTTTAATTTTTGGAATAATCATATCAAAATTTTCTAATGGTGTTTTTTTGGTAATTTTCTAAAATACGTCAATTTTCAGGTGAGAAGTAAAAATACAGTTTTTTTCCCTAATTGGTGTATCTTGAATTAAATCATTTATGATGTAATAATGACCTAATAATTTATATAAATTGATGTCGTAAAAAAATTTAATTTTTATAAATGAGTCATTAAAATAAAATAAACATGTTTTCAATCCTAAAAATTTCTTTCCAAAGTCTAAAGTCAAAAGTATTCCTTTAAAAACAATTTTCTCATTTTCCCACTTTCCTTTTTAATAAACCAGTGAATTCGAATTATAAAGGGGTTCAAAGTCCTAAAAAAATTATATTATATTGATATGAGATTCATTATGTAAAAAATATCATTATTACAAGGTTTACCTTGGATATAGTATTTTATTTTAAAAATTCCCCTCTCTTCGAGTATAAATAATCCCTATACCTCCCCTTGGAAAGACACTCCTCCCACACTTACCAAATCCAAATATCTAATAAAATAATTTCTATTAATACCTTATAAACTTTAGGTACATTCTTGATTAAACCAACTCTATTCATCAAGGAATTATAGTGCCATACAATTGAAGCAACATTGAGAAAAGAGTACGTTTTTATCAACTTTTATCTCATTTTCCTCCGCTCATCTATTTTTTCCTAATTTATTTTAAAAAATATATTCTAAGATTAATTAATAAGTATTTTAATATTATATTAATGATTTTTACTTATTATAAAAACTATATTTTTAAATTATTTATATTTTATACCTCTCTTTCTCCTCCCTTGGAGAATATTCTCGATAACAATCAGTTAACTGACGACAATGACGTTTCCAAATATTTTGGTGTCACCAACCTTATGGATGGTTATAATAATTTTTTATGATATATAAATGTATAAATATATGTATTTTAATCTTATGGAATTAATTATTGTTATGTATAAATGACCTTGAACAAAATAGAAAAATCAAAGAAAAACAAGAATTTTTTTAAGGAGAACATGATATCAAAACATTTCCATTTTAATGATTTGAATTAATAAATATAATCCAATTATTATATTTGATAAATAGTTACAAAAATTACAATAATTAAATTATGGTTAAATGTTTTAACAAACCAATGTTTATTATTCAAGTGGCGTAAAAGTGATGAAATAAAGTGGGATTTAAGGTAAGGGGATTCTCAAACCTAAAATATTTATTTTGGGTTATCTCCTATTTCACGTTTATTTTCATATTATTGTTCAAATATTATACAAAATATTTTATTTCAATATCATTTATCTTTTATTTTGTGTATATAAAAATTCCTATCCTTCCAAAATATTTTTTATCCATTTACGATGCTTTTTAAAAAAGACTTCAATTTCCAAAACATCTCTTGAGTCCTCTTGAGTTGTTTCTCCTTTCAAAAAATAAAATTATATTTTATGCTAATGTATAATATCCATTATTAATTTGTTAATCCTAAAGTTTATTTAATGAATTATGATATGTGAAATCTTTTATGAAATCCATTCATTTCCATGGGTTACTTCATGACTATGATTGTTATCCATCCATATAACATGCATGATTATGAGTATTTTAAGATGTAAAGGGTGGGCCTAGAATTATATATCCCTTAAATTCATTTGGTAATGTGATCAATTTCATGAAATAATGTTTATTATGAATTAAAATGCTGATATATTTATGAATATGCCAAATTCCATGACATTATAAAAGTTTTCCATCATGATTGTGATGATGATCCTATTCTTATGATATTATGATGATGATTGTTCTCACCCATTTTCTATTGATTCATGTACCTTATTACTCCCCTTTCTAGCCTTTTATCTCACCCCTTTCATTGATTTATATCCTCATGTGATTAAATGTTCTAAGGAGAAAATGATCTTTTGAAAGGATAAATAAGAAGGATTTAAATAAATGTTTATGTTTTATTATGTACAAGTATTATATGATCCTAGTTCTCCCAAGACACTAAACATTTGGATCTTAAATTTTATCACAATTATGTTGTTTATCTTAAAAATGATGTAATTATCATGTAAGAAAAAGTCAGTTATCTATAATGATGGATGAGATATACTAAACCAACTATTATTAGGGTTATCACCCCTATATGCATCTATTCCAAAACCACACCCACTTTTAGTATCCATACAAGGATGTATTTCTAGGAAAAAAACATAGTCTCTAACTTAATAAAACTTTAGGATGTTGTCGTATACTTAGACTTATCCTCAAATTTAGTCATAATATTATGTTTGCTAATCTATATTATCCTAAATTTAGTTATCAAAGATTATACTAAACTTCCTCTAATAACAACTTTAAAGACCCTGACCCTAGTATCCAAAATCCAATGGTTACTTTATTACATTGGTATTAGATACAAATGATACCGTACTAAAAGGACAAATAGTTTAGTAGTCTTGGAAAACTAGATACGTACTTAAATCTGAAATTATATTTGAAAAAACAAAATACAACAGAGTATATTCCTTGAGATACCCATTATTACCTCTATAATATACTTTCATATCAATCATAATATACTTCCTAGTATTATGGGTAAAGGAAACATAAGAAAGGGGTGAGCTTGAATGCTCAGTAAGGGTATTTTTACAGTAAAAGCTAATAAGTAATGAATAATATATAAGGAATAAATGATGATAAGATACTTCCATATAAATAATCATATGTGCTTGAAACTTATCCATGTATATAATAACTATTCAAATAATTATGTGTAAATAAATAACTGATTTCTTAATGATGGAATTTATAATGTTGAACATCTTAAACATACCATCAAGGTCTCATGACAAGATCTCTATATAAATTGTTAAGGCCTTATATAAATACCCATCATGATTTGTATCGTTATACCCACCAATGAATCAATGGGTTATATAGTTTTGGGTCCTACACATTACTTAATAAGTTTATTTCATTCATCATATGAATAAAAAATATAACTTAATCAACATGCCTTAAAAATCAATAACTGTTCGTATTTGAAGAACTAACATATATGGAATGTTAATAATTTCCCAAGTGGAACTGATCATAAAACATATAGATCAATATGGTGGATGGTATAATTAGATTATATCCTCATTAAACCATAATATTCATAAAAGGATGTTGTAATAAATGAAGATACTTTTAAAAAATGATAGGAAACTTTCTTGAGGAAAATACCCTTTTCACTTTCAAATCACTTATTTAAAATATAAAAATTTCCAAAATATCATGGGAAAAAATTTATTTGAAAATAAAATTTTAAAATTTTAAATTAATATTAAAATAATTAGGTTATTGTGACAATGCAAAATTCAATTAATTCAATGTATTCTAAAACAAAGATTATATTCACATTTTTGTTAAAATGTTTAAAAGTACCTCATTTGGAAAATGGAAAGAAGATTCCATTAAAAAAATCTAGTAAAAATTAAAACATGGGTAAAAATATATTTAATTAATCATTGTATAATACTAAAAATAACCTTTAAAACATTTTTAGGAAAATATGGACATGGGAGAAAAAGATTCCTGACTGATTGGAAAAAAAGTTTGCCTTCTTTAAAAAAATTATTTTGGTATATTAAGTACTTTAATAATAGAAGATGAAATTAAAACCTTTAATTTATATAAATAATTTGAATATAATAAAATATATTGGGTTTAAGTTAGTAGGATCAAATAATTCTCCCAATGGTTTCTTAAACATAAACAATTCTGAATAAGGTTGAGATTTTGAAATAAGCCCTTACCTCATGTTTGACTTCCTTAATATGTGGTTGATCATATTGTATAATAAATAAATATTTATTATAAATATATTTAATAAACAAAATAATATATATCATACCATATATGATTTACTTATAAATTTTTATCGCAATTTTCTTAACAATTATATATTAAAATCACTATTCTGGGTGATAAGGGATTCATTTTTCATGTATGTTTTATTTTAGTAGTTTTGATCCTTGTACTTTTATGATGGTTCCATCATAAAAATAAGGTTAATTATGATATAAATATCATAAATACTCAATATATATATATATATATATAATCAACCATAAAAAATATAAATATAAAAAGGAATTACACCATTCATAGAGACGGTAGGTCGCACATACTCTTGAAAGCTGTTTTCAATTTTTGATGGATGGAATGAAAGTGAGGTAAATAATAATTCTCCTTTATAGGATCCATTTTATATCATATATATATATATATTATATTAATTAAATATTTCCTTATTACCTTCCATGTATATAGGAAATGAAAAATTAATCACATCGCTTTTTGAAGGTGGTAATCCACACTTACGCATGAGCGACGTTATTATTTTCCATTTGATGGAAAAGAGAGTGGATAATTGTGGTTTCAAAATAATAAAAAAATTTCAATATATTTATTATACTGAAGTTATTATTTTATAATAAATACCAAATATTTATATGAGGTAAATTAATAATTAAAAAGAAAGTGATCAGTTTAGGCGATTACCTCTTCTTTGAAAGAACTCCTTTAAATATCCTCTTAAGGACCCTAGAGTTGGTCGTTTTGGAATAAAATAACCTTTATAATGTGTATAAGGATGATGTAGAGGTATTTTTTCTGAGTGTTTTCGAGATATATGTCTCAAATTGGTGTAAAGGAAAGGGAGAAGGGGTTCCATTTTACAATGAAGGGAAAAGACACACTTGGAAATAGAAAAAAAGATTAAAATATAACTAAGTCATTCTCAAGATAAATGATTCCAAATGTATATAGATTCAAAAAAAAGTCCAAGTTCAAAATATCATCATACAATGAAATTTAGATAGGTTTTGGTGTCATTTTAATCTTTATCTTCGAGTTTAACATCTTAGTTAAACAATTTTAATCTTAATCATGGTAATGAATTTTTAATATAAAAGGGTTATAATTTTAATTATAAAGTAAAAATTGAATCATAAATGACCATGGGATAAATGTTTTGTATAATTATCATCCTTATTTTACTGTTTTAATATTTTTAATATTTCTTAAATAATTTTATAATTTTTTTTGTAAAATATAATTAATTTAATTTTAGGAACTATTCTTGTAATTTAATTTTATGGCATTAATACAAAGATAAAATTCAAATATAAACCTTTAAAAAATATATAATATGTTATTTTTATCTTAAAAATACATTTGTAACAACAATTAACTAATATTTTATTACTTTTAATATTTTTAAAATATTTTATTTTACTTTTCTATTGATTGAATAAATACTATCTCGGTGTTGCATAAGCATTTAAGAGAATTATTTAATCACTAAAAAATAGAAATAAATTACCATGATAAAAAAATCAATTTATCCTTAAAATAAACATTTATAAGTGAACTTAGTCTATTTTTATCCTTATTTAAAAATTTTATGCATATTAAATTCAAGAGAGTGATATTTTGTATTTATTCTTTCCTTAAATTAAAGTAAATGTAACAATGAAATAAAAATAGAACCAAGTGACCATATATTGTAGAATTAGATGAAAATATCTTAACTCCACATATAAAATAGGAAAAACTCATGTGTTGGGTTGATTTTGAGACCTTATCTCATGGTTTTAACCCTATTTATTCTTATTTTTAGGTCCAAAAGGGGTCTAGATACCCTGGGGGGGGGGGTGAATCAGGGTATGAATATTCTTTTCCAAATTATTGTTCCCGACCCACTAGATCTTGAACTCTTTGTTATAAGTGTCACTTTTTTTGCACTTAAGTGTTTATGCTGACCATATTATTTCCTCCTTTATCTGGTGATAATGATTTGAATGCAATATAGAGAAGAAAGCAGACAGACACACAAATTTTTACTTGGTTCACCCTCACTGGGCTCCATCCAAGGAGAATACAATGATGATGTGCCAATGTACCAAATCCACTAAATCTCACTGCCAATTTAGAATGTTTGGGATAGATCAATTGTTTGACCAGGCTCACTGCCTTTAAAATGGTTTGGGTCAGCTCACTGCTTACCCATGGGCCACTCCATATTTCTCTCTCTCTAGATCACTACCGGTGGAGAGGATCACCTACTTCCTCTCCCTTTTCTCACTACTCTGGAAAGTATCCACTCACAGTTTATGGAACTGTAGGTTCCTTTATTACCTCTAATGTAATTTTCATCTTTAACTATTGATAGATTCCCTGTTGAAGTCTAACTTTCTTCCTCAAATGAATATCACTTTGCATTGGGTGTACCAAGAAGCCCCAATTTTTATGCGTAGCCTCTACACTGACTTGCGTGAAATTCCCTTATTTTGTAAAAAATAACAAAGTCTACTTTTCACACAACAACCTCTTTTACGCACAACCAGATCATTTTATATGCAACAATATTCTTTTACACACAGCCTGTGCTTTACACGCAACCACCTTTTTTACGCGCAACCTTTTCTTTACGTGCAACCACCTCTTTTACACACAACCTTAGCTTTATGCGCACCCACCTGATTTTTTGCGCAAAAAAAAAACGTTTATGTGAAAATCCCTTGTGTAGTTCAATTTTCTGCACTAGATCATGGATACTCTCTAAGCCTTTAACTTCTTAGAATGAGGAGGGTCACCTCATATTTATAGGAAAAATTGACCCCTATGCGTAAAAGCCCTCCTTTAGCACACAATCCTCTTAGAGGGAGAAACACACATATTTTGTGCAACACTGTATTTCACACACTAATCCAATATTACACGCACCTCATGACTTTGCCAATTTTTGAGATTTTGATCTCAAAACACCTCTTGTATGAAAAAATTCACTCCACTATTTTGTTCACCACTTTATTTTTCATGCACAATCCACATATTTCATGCCAAATCTCTATTTTTCATGCACCACTCCAATTTTTTGCACATCACTTCATATTTTCATGGACCTACTTTTTCCAAAAACCCATTTCTTAATTTTCTGATTTTCATGCCCAAAAATTTGGCATACTCTGAAAAATATCTTTGTCAACAAACTGAATATGAAGGCTCACTTTGTCAACAAACGAAAACTCCTCAAAAATAATTCAATGCTGCCTTGTGGGATTTTTTCCCAATAATATCCCCTTTGGGTTTTTTGACAACTCTTCAATAACTTGATGCCACATTAAAGATTCTTTATTCTTCTAGAACTATTCACCTCTTGCGATTCAGATAGCGATCAAGGATTTACTCAACAAATTTTCTAATCCCCCATGAGTAATGCTTGGCATGAGAAACAAGAGTAAAGGAAAAGTTCATCAATGAATCACTTCATTTCTAACACCAATTATTAGAAACTATCTGATATTGACCCAACACCACTATTCTGCTTTTATCACAATCCTCAGCTATCATGATATCTATTATTTGATCAATCATTTATAGAATCATCATATTTTATACTCCCCCTGTTTGCTTACATATTCAACTCCTCTTTCGCTGCTCCCCCAATCTCGCAGCTCCACCTATCAGCTTATCCCCGTGTCTTGACTCAGATATTTTCTAAAAAGCCACACTTTCTCCCCCTTGAACATGTACATTTTCTCCCCCTTTGTCAAAGAACCCAAAGGTGACTACTTTGTGGTCTTCAATAGAGTAGAGAACATTGATCAGTACATTATGAAGAAAACATACCATACCTCAGGGAGAGAAGGATCCGACATCCACAATTTTTTAAATGTGGGTAGTTGAATAGACTCTTAAAACCAGTCTATGCCTCCCAAAAGATTCCTTGGGTAAGGACTTTGTTAGAATGTCTGCAACCTGTAACTCTATAGGCACATACTCCAACTTCACTAGCCATTTCTTAACCTTCTTCTTGATAAAATGATATTTGATCTCAATGTTCTTTGTATTGAGTGATGGAATTGATTTTTTATAATATTGATAACACTTGAATTATCACATTGGATTCCGATCAGAGACTTCACTTCAACACCCATATCATCAAGCTACTACTTCATCCATAATAACTATGTGCAAGCTTAAGTGGCCGCAATATACTGAGCTTCTACGGTGCTCTTAAAATGAAATATTGCTTCTTATTTAGCCAAGAAATACAAAATCCACCAATATAGAAAGCACCTCCTGATATTGATTTTCTTTCTTCTGCTAATTCATCCCAATCTGCATCTATGTATCCCAATAAATCTGGTTGATATTTTTCATTATACATCAAGTCTAAGTCCACTATGCCCTTGATATACTGAAATATTCTTTTTTACCACAAGCATGTGGCTATCCTTGGGATTGATTTTATACCTCGCTTCTTGGCATGTGGAAAATAAAATATTAGGTCTTATCTTTGGTAAGTAAAGTAATATTCCAAATATTTGCCTGTATTTTGTGATATTTACTACCTTGCCATCATCATATTTTGAAAGTTTCATCCAGGTAGCAACCATAGTCTTCATCTCCTTAGATTTGTCTATTCCAAACCTTTTCAAAACCTCCTTGGCATATTTATATTGAAAAATTTATGTTACATTCCATCCTTGTGTCACCAACACCATCATCATTTTATTATTTTCATTGTTCACCTATAAATTGTAATCAACACCACCACGCTGGACACCGAGTTTCTTTAGAAACTGATCTAGTCTTGAATATCCTTCTCTTGGTGCTTGCTGCAACCCATATAAATCATTATTTATCTGAAAAACCATGTCCTAATCTTCATGTCTTCACTAGCACCATCTGATTACCAATTATACATTTTCAAGTCAATTTCAGATCGACTCTTTGACTTTCATGCTGATATAGATTTGACTTCCTCATAGTCATTATCTATATCTACTCCTAAATTATCATCTTCCACTTTTAATCCCCCTGAGTATCTTACCAATTAATAACTTTAAATAAATAACTTTCCATTGTGTCATTGTTCAGTGACATGATTTATTTCATCTAATTTTCTCAACTTCCTATTGAAACATTGTTGATATTCTCTCACAACTTCTTGGTATCCTGAAAACAGTCAGCTAATACCATATTATTAGAAAAAAATAGATAATCATGAAAAACTTGAGTGTTTCTAAATATCCCCCAACCAGTATTCCTAATGTTTGATTGAAAAAGCATTCATCCTTTCTATGAAATTGAGATCTTGCATCTAATTAGGAGATATACTGCTCCCCCTTTGATGTACAACTCTTCTTGTTATTGGGCCCTTTGTTTAGACCCACAAACATTCTTCTTCTCCTACATCATTTATTTACATGTGACTGTAGGTTTGAAAAACTTCTCCAGCTCAATTATATCAACGAGATCTTAATTGGGTAAATTCACCACTTAACAATGAGTCATCAACAAAACCTCTTAGCCTACTGAGTCAAAATCAGTGTAGGAAACAAGAGTAAAGTTAATATCAAAATTACTGTATATTGTGATCAATTACTTCCACCTATCTCATGCAACCATATAACATTAACTCCTTTTATGGAATTCTTCCAGATTTCTTCTTCAGCTCTGGTAACTAATTTGAATCAGTTGACATAATGGATCACATCACATCACTGCTTTGCATCTTTTGATGCTAATTCCCCTTGGATCGTCTCTACCTTTGAACCTAAAACACATGGACATTATTTAATATAATTTATACACATAGGGAGAGGGGATATTCTAGAATCCCCAAGAAGAGGATTGTGGTTGATCATATTGGATCAACCCTTTGATTCTTTCTTGCAAAGCATTGCACTCTTTCCTTTCCTGCTCCAACTACCTATCCAACTTCAACTGTTCTGGACATATGTATAGGAATTATTTACCCACATTCTAAGTATTATTATGATATTTAGGTTCTATTGGTTTGGACATCTTCACAATTTGGGGTTTATAACCACTAGTAAAAATTTCCTTATTTGAAGTTCCACCCAAATTCCATTTCTCATGATTCTTTCTCTGAGAAGGAATCTCTATACTAGCCATATTCTCTTTCTTATTCCTATATTGGAGGGATATTTCTGTTGCCTTCACTTCCCACTATGTGGCATGAAAATTTAATTTTCTAGGAAATTCTTTAGTCTCACTTCTTTTATCAATTTTTTGAGTCACGGTACCTTTTCTTGTCACGGTTGAATATTCCATTTACTTTACATTCATATTAATTAAACTTGGGGAATATCCTCCATTTTTCATCCATGATTTTCCACATCTATTCCTGGGGAGTTTTTGAGTGTAATAGAGGGGGTGATTGATACACCTTTCGTTAATCACCTTCTGATCCCCCTAGGACTATAAACCTACTTTTTAGCTTACCATGTTGTCTTCCAGTATAGGTTTTTTGATTGTGCACTGCCTGTGTTAGGGATCTACTTTTTGGTTCTTTTCCCTCCCCTGACTTCTTCTTGCTACATTGTCTTTCCAAATGACCATGATAAAACAAATAAAACATCTTACATAAAGTAAATACCACATCTTATCATTTCTCAGTTGAGATGTTGATGAAACTTTAGTTATTCTTCTAAAATTGATCTCCTGAGCTTCCTGACACATACTCATAGTGTGTACCATTCTTCCACAATAGAATCATTTCATGGAAAATTTCATCCGAGAGACTCTTATTTATGATTTCTCATGACACTTCTTCTTTTTCTAATATTTTGAAAAATTTCTATCTTCATAGAATGAAATGTATTCTATAGCCTCTGAACAAAAGTTTGAATTGTGGCCATGAATCCCACAGAAATAGCACATGTTGTCACAACTTCTTGTAAATGTCATCCTAGGTCTATCTCCAACACCTATATGATTTTCTCTATTTCTAGAACTATTCATAGCTCTCTTTCTGTCTTGCATGGGAGGGGATTCATCAAATCCCATACCAGTTTTCCCTAAACTGTATAGTATTTGAGCTGAGAAAATATGTTGTTATTTCTCTTCCAAAATAGAATATTTGTTTTTCATTTTATCATCACTTTCCAAAGGATAATCAAATAGTAAATTCAAGGCATCCTTCATTTTAGGATTTCCTTTGGTATTTGATTTCTCCAATTCTTTCTACACTAACTCTATCTCTTATTACAACTTTTGAATCTTCATATCTCTTACTTCAAGTTGAGCATTGAGTTCTATCTCGATATTCTTCCTTCTTCTCATCACATCCTCTAATTCTTGTGTGATATTATCCACCATGTCACTTTGATGATTTACTTTCAATTTTTCTTGAAAAATATAATTATCATAGCATGAAATATCCTTTGGTAGTATTTGATTCTCCTAAACTTGTTCTATTATCTATGAATCAAGGTCATCATTTCTGGATTTCAAAATTTGAATATTATCCGAGTTCAGATTCTTTACCTTATCATTATCTTTGTGTTTATCTCTCTTTGAAGACATCTATTATAGTTATTTATCTTGGGAATCATTATTCTCCCTCAGGTTAGTAGCCACATCAATAAGCCTTTGATTTAATCCTCTTGGCTTATTGACCTCAATTTACAGTACTTGGATTTGGATATCTCTAGATTTAACTTCTTCGTCCAATTTCTGATCCAATGCCTTTTTCATGTCGACATCATCTAATGGTGGCCTTCTTGAAACTTATTCATCATTAGTAGTTTCAACATCACTTTGATTTTCAAGTACTTCACTCATTCCTAAATAATTATTGAGTGGATCAATATTTTCCCTATATGATTCATCCAATCCTTCCTTCAGCAAGCTATTTGATTATTTTAGTTGAATCACACTTTTTCCATAAACAGTTCTGCACTGAGAAATACCATTTGACTTTTGCTTATTCTTTGATGTTTTTCCCTTTTCCATGGCACTCCAAGATAAGAGAAGACTAAATCTTTAACTACACAAATTGACTGAACCAAGTCAGAGTAAAAAAATCTGATAAAAGAAACCTACCCTCTAATACTAATTGTTGGTCCAAAAGGGGTCTAGATACCCTAATGGGGGGGGGGGGTGAATTGGGGTACAAATATTCTTTTCTAACTTATTTTTCCTGCCCCACTAGATATTTACCTATTTCTTATAAGGGTCACTTTTTTTGCAGTTACGTGTTTATGAAGACCATATTCTTTCCTTCTTTATCTGGTGATGATGCTTTGAATGAAATACAAAGAATCAATAAGGTAGACACATAGATTTTTACTTGGTTCACCCTCACTGGGCTATGTCCAAGGAGAATACAATGGTGATGTGCCAATGTACCAAATCTACTAAATCTCACTTCCAATTTATAATGTTTGGGCTAGATCAATTCTATGCCTAGGATCACTGGCTTTTCAAAGTTTAGGGTCAGATCACTGCTTTCCCAAGGGCCACTCCCTATGTATCTCTCCCTGGCTCACTATCGGTGGAGAGGATCACCTTCTTCCTCTTCCTTTGCTCACAGCTCTAGAAAGTACCCACTCACAGTTTATGGACTTGTAGGTCCCTTTTTTATCTCTAATGAAATCTGCATATTTAACTATTGATAGATTCTTTATTGAAATCCAACTTTCATCCACAAATTAATATCACTTCGCACCAGGTGTACTGAGTAACCCAATTTCTACACACAACCTCTACACTGACTTTTGCGAAATTCCCTGCTTTTGCCCAAAATGCAAAAGTCCAATTTTTGCGCAACAATCACTTTTATGAGCAACTTGATCATTTTATGCACAACAACCTTATTTTACATGTAGCCTATGCTTTATGTGCAACCACCTCTTTTACGTGTAGCCTTTTCTTTAGGAACAACCACCTCTATTACACGCAGACTTAGCTTTACACACACCCACCTGATTTTACACACAAACTTAACGTTTACACGCAAATTCCTTGTGTATTTAAATTTTTTGCACCAGAGCTCGGACACTCTCTAAGTCTTTATCTTCTTAGAATGAGAGGTTTCACCTAATATTTATAGGAAAAATTGACCCCTACATGTAAAATACCTCCTTGTGCACGCAATCCACTTCGAGAATGAAAAACACATGTTTCGCACAACACCATATTTCGTGCACTGATCCAATATTACGTGAACCTCATGCCTTTGCTAATTTTTGATCTTCTGATCTTAAAAGACCTCTTGTACGAAAAAAATCACACCACTATTTCACGCACCATTTTTTTATGTGCACAATCCACCTATTTAGCGCCAAATCTCTCTTTTTCGCACACCACTCCAATTCTTCACACATCACTTCCTCTTTGCGTGCACCTCATTTTTCCAAAAACCCATGTCTTCATTTTCTGATTTTCATTCCCAAAAAGTTGGAAAAATCTGAAAACACCTTTTTCAATAAACTAAACATAGAATCTCACTTTTTTAACAAACAAAAACTCCTCAAAAATACTTTAATTATTCCTTGTGGGATTTTTTCCCAACACTTATCTTGGTGAAAAATATTTACTATGGTTACTATTCATAATGAAAAAAAATAATAGGGAAATATTTACCGAATTTGAACCTCATGATTCCAAATATGGTATCTATTTTTCAAGATTCAATAACTTGAAGTGGAATAAATCAATTTTAATATAAATTCATAAAACACAATAAAAATCATTTTTAGGGAAATGAATTTTGTAGAATAAAAATGGATTTAGTCTTATCCCATGCCTAATAAAAACTTTAGCTGATTGTTAATTTTTTTTATTGAATATATAATATATTAATTTCATTAAAGTAATTCAAAAATAATAATTAATTTAATTTATTAAGATAAAAATACATTGTGCGCATAAAAATAGTTTTCCAGAAAAATGCCTATTTTACTTTCAAATGATTTTTATTTTCACTTCTTACCAATTGATTAATAAGGAATTAATTTTATACATGTGTAAACCATAATTTTTTTATAATTTAGTTAATAAATTTATAACAACTAATTCAATATCTAGAAAATAACATCACATTAAATAATAATATTTTTATAATATATTGATGTTTTTTTAAACTTGGTGTTGCATATAAAACAAGATATAAAAGAAATAAAAATTATTTTTGGGGAACTATAGAATCTCAGGGTGTTACAAAAACTTCAAGTATTAACCCAAAAGACAAATGAAACTGTGAACCTCTACCACATTTTTGGTTATTTCCAAAGAAACAACTACCTTGATCTCTGACGGGTCTACTACCTCACCTTACTAAGACACCACATGTCTAAGTAAATGCACCTCATGTGGCTAAAAATTTCACTTGGATATATTACCATAGAGTTTATGGTGTTGAATAACCTATATGACAACATTGATATGATCTATATGCTCTTCTTCTGACCTTGTGTATATATGGATTTCATTGATGAACATGACTATGAACTAGTCCTAGAACTTAAAGAATATAGAGTTCATGAGCCTTATGAACACAATCAGTATGTTTGTGATACCGAATGACATAACCACAATCTAAAAGTATCAATATCTATAATGGGAGGTGGTCTTCAGGATATATTCCTTCTTCAGATTCATTTGGTGATATCCTGACCAAAAATCGATCTTCAAAAACCAACTATCCCCCTTAAACTGGTCAAACAAATCATCTATTTTTGGAAGTGGGTAACAGTTCTTGACTGTCACCTAATTCAACTTCAAGCAGTCCACAAATAACCTCAAACTATTATCTTCCTTCTTGGTGAACATCATCGGAGCACCCCAATGAGATAAAATGGTCCAGATGAATATATTTTACTATAAATAATTGATCTAGAGTCGTAACTCATGTATATTCGTGGGTTTCATATGACAAGGATCCATCAAAATTAAAGAGGAACCCAGTTGAAACTCTATCATAAACTTAGCATTGCATCGAGGGAGTAGTGTCATAACCTTTTCCAAGATGTAAAAAAGAAATTCCTTGATAACTCTGGGGGATCTACACACCTAAGTCTCAACTCAAAACTCTACCAACTATGATAGAAGAGAATTTGTATGTCTACCACCCATATTATAGTTCCACTCACCAAAGAACATATCTCGTAGACCCTATACATCGAAAATAATGAATATATTTTTGGAAAAATTAGACAACATGCATATAGTATAACCAATACATGACAAAGATTACATCATATGTTTGCATATATAATTTAAAGAAACTACCCACTGGTTGGTGCTTCCCATTACCAGTCTACACTCCCAGAACACATAAAACAATTAATGTTAGCCTCTAACTTATTTAGATAGAACCAGGGGAACTAGAAGAATCTCCACCTCTAGTAATAATGCACGAAATAACGTTGGTGTAGAAAAGGAGTGTGAAGATCCATAATCAAACAATGTAGAAAATAAGTTAGAAGATAAAGTGATGGTACCTCAAACAACCTCTAGTCCATCTGGAACTCGTACTTCCATAGAATGCACTACCAGCTCTATCTCCTTTTGGATGCTGAACAAATGCTAGAGGACTCTATTGCTGTTTCGGTTGGAGAAGGAACTAGCCACACCAAAAAAATTGACATCCCTAAGCATTAGAGCATTTTGACAGATAGTGAACATAACCTCTACAAACATTAAAAATGAATAGAAATCCAATGGTAGAACCTCAGGAACCACCGACCCTTTAAAATCATGGGGCAGACTACTGCGATTGACTCCCCATTTATTAAAACCTTGAATTTCATCACATATGTGATCTTACACCTGAATCTCTATTCCAGGAGAAGCATTGCTAACCTACCTCTCTATGAACTCCTTCCTATGAATCCATCCACTCAATTACTTATTCCTTATTCTGCACTTACATATTTATAGTAAGCATAAAGGTGTGACTACATTTTTTATTTCTAGTCACATCACCTCTTCAAGACATCATGCTCTAGACTCCTCATTTAGAAAGAGATCGAGGGAGAAAATTAGGGGGTACTTAAACCTGATATTGAGCTCTTGAATTCTCAAAATATACCACTAATGGTGGAGAAATTCCTAAATATTTTTTTCCTTCATCATCAATGAAAGGATCTTGAGAAGAAACTCAATATAGAAGTTGACCCAAGAAATATCCTCCTCCTTCCATTGTTCAAGGTACAAAATCCTCCATTGGAACAAAACTCCTTGAATCTGAATGACTACCAGTAGGACCTGGTACTAAACTAGGTTCCAAATCAAACTAAAGTAAATCTCCACCCCATCCATCCAACACCCTTTATCTCTATTGAAGATAATCCCCTTGTAATTTTCTATACTCTAAATTTGGAAGGAATGAAATTTCCTCTACCACGTATCAGACTTCTCCATAAAATAGATCCTATGATGATTGAATGGATCATATTACTGAAACTATACCTCATAAGATACACACAGATGATGACCATGATATATCTTTGAAAAAACACAAGGGAAGGAAGCTTATGCCTAACAACATGGTGTTTATTGAGATTAATTAACCAATTTCAGTTTAATTCCCAAAAAACCATATTCAATCGCAAACACAAACAAGTATAATGAATATACCTCCACTAAGTGTGTACCCTCCAATATAAATTATCTATATTAGATTTTTAGTAAGATTAAGGTCCATACGTCAAATAACGGTAGGACCTAAATGCCCATGTCCTATCCAGTATCATTTTTTACATCACACATTAAGTCCGAATAACAATTTATGCTACCATTCCCATGAAACCTTCACCAATTACTAACTCCAATATCTACATTATCTATCAACCAAACCTCTAATACCAATCTTTCATGACCCCCACTCCATTGGTACCCCTACTAGACCAGATGTGAAGAGAATGAGTGACCCCTAAGTCCTGCCTCCTGTAGGCCCTGGGTCGGGGACTATCATTGAGGGTGAAAAGAACCCAAATGGGAGGCATTACCCTCAATAAAATAAAGGATTAATACAAAATATATAAAACCACCCAAGAACTCCTTAAAATAATATAAAAGAAACCAAACCATGTAATATGTGTACATTAATCATTACCAAATAAAATCCCCAAAGTAAATACAAAAAAGAAAACTAGGGCAGCGACTTCACAAAAGCTTCGATATCCAAACTAGTAATGCACATATCGGTCCTCATGTTCCTCTAGGAAACCTAAAAGATAGTTTATATATACATCAGGTGAGAATAAAAAGTATACTAAGTAGGATCAAACCCAAGGTATCGAGTGAAAATGTGAAAAAATCATACTAATGCATTAGGGAACAAACAAAAGAACCAACCAACACCTAGAATGGCCATCTATCCATCCCAAACTCACCATGACTCACTCATAAAATAATACAATCAAGTAGTAAGATTATATAATGAAAACATCAGAAAAGTAACCCCATACCCACTTCCCCACTAAATTATGACTCTTGTGCCACAATATAAAACATCTTATGATTCCATCCCCTCCATGTCATATCATTAACATATATCAATCCATTTATAATGCGGGATGGGTTGCAACCCTTCCCACCCCAGCCTCCCATTCAGCCCGATATCTTGTATAGTAATCGAGGTCATTATGAACACCTATGTGCCATTATAGAAAAATCACACATCCATTCACAACATAACAACCAGGGTAGTGGGGTATTATGAATACAGAGGATTTTAATCCCATGCCCTCTTCCTTACACGCATAACCCTCAATACACATCACATCCACTCACCATCAAGGATCTCCACAAACTATATTGTCATCAAGGGATATGATTTGCCACCAACTATGCTATTTCCCATCACTTTCAATGAAGGACGTGGAGGGAAGATAGTGTAATTAGTAATCCTTTTCCCACTATCTGGATTTTGGGGAAAACACCCCTAGAACATATGGGTGTAGGTATATAGTACTCGATGTAGGTGGGGTTTATATAAAAGTAACATGAATATATATATATATATATGTACATAGACTCTTCACAAACTCGGACTAGATATTTCAAATCAAAACTTTATCACATGAACCTTAACATAAACTCTATACTAACGTTACCAAACGCTACCATAAACTAGATTAAAACCATCCAAAAAACAACCACACACATCCCATAGTTTCTTTTCTTTCAATTACAAGTTTATACACCTTCAAAGATTATTACATTAACAACCACTTTTCATTAAATATTCAATTATTAAACCAGTTATCACATACAAATTCCAATAATTTATTTAAAATGAGCCCATGAAATTAACCTTTCATCATTACCAACCTCATTTTCCATCACTACTAGGATACTACAACAAGACATCACATAAAAAATTTCTTGTTACTATAACATCCACATATCCAAAACCACACTTCCACTTCCCTCAATACACCCCACATCAGAATTGATCACCACTATCATCGTACAAACCCCAAAAAGTGAACAAAACCAAAATTCAGACAACATACATACTTTTAGTACACAATATAATATTTCCAAATAATAGCTTTTACCACAATTCCTGAATAATGGGTTTTCACAATAAATCATCTTCTTGCACATGGGTATTTTCACACAGTTTTAAAATTTTCATATGTAACCAATTATTAGCAGAATATAAGTATTAAGACTTTTATGAATTATGTGTTTAAAAAAAATAAAGGAATGGTTATGAGTCCAAAAAATGGGTTAATTAATTCACAAAAACTACAATATTCTCATCACAACAAGTTATATTTTTTAAGAGAAAACAAATTAGAAATAATAGGGATACATATAAACACAAGGGATTTATCCCCTTCAATTTAAATTAAATTAAATATTATTCATTATATTTATTAGCTAATTTTTACTACCCACCCACTATAAAAAAATCATGTTAATTTCATAGATGAAAAAAGAATAGAGAATAACTATCCCCTGCATGGAAAAGAAATTACCAGACATGCTTCATTGAGAATAGGGAAAGGAAGATGATGTCAGTGCTTAGATATAATGAATGTAAGGGCTTAATCGATCATAAAACACTTATATAGAAGGGGGAATATGAAGTAGAAACAAGTTCCTCCTCAAACTTATCACACTATTATAGAAAACATAGAGGGACCTGAGCAGTTGAAGATGCCTAGAATTATGAACATGAAGGCTCTGGGTGAAAGTATATAAATATCAAGGTTCAAGAATGAGGTTCTAGTTCATAAAAAATTTAAGAAAGAAATAAAATACTAAAATATAAGAAATACCAAACTTTTAAGATACTAGATATGGTTTCCCTGAAGGTTAACATGGTTAAATTCCCAATTAAATTTTCATTTAATTAATTTTCTATTAAAACACATAGATTGACCCATTTAAGAGCCCATTGTTTGGGGAATTTAATTATGGATTTAATCCCTAAAAAAAGATTTTAAAAACATTTATTTAATATTTAAATCCTAAATTTCATGTTAAAAGAATTATTCTAGTTGTTTTGGAAAAAATTTGGTATTTTGAAAAATTGGAAATTTTATAAACAATTAGATCAAATGTGAAGGGATCATCCATGAGAAAATATCAATCATGAGAAGGGTTCAACCAAGAGAATAATTTTATTAGAAATGAGAAGGAAAGGATTGAATGTGAGATCAAATTGATCGATCATGAGAATAAACCATTCGACCATGAGAAAAAACTATTGACCATGATAATAAACCAATCGACCATGAGAACAAACCTTCAGCCCGTGTGAAAAACTATAAAAATGAGAAAAAATTGATTAGAAATGAGAAAAAACTATATTAATATGATAAAAAATGACCATTTATGAGAAACAATTTGGAATATTTAGGGGAAATAAGACCCAAACACCCCATTTACACCTCCAAACCCTAGGTATATGTAAAGTAAAGGTTTTAAAGACCTGTGGAATTACAATTATGGTTATGAAAGTGGTTTATTTTGGGTATAATATCATTATTTTAGAATTATAGTGATATTATTTAGGTAATTTTAAGGTATTAAATCATATTTTAATATATATTTTAACAAATAATAAAAAACTAAATGAAAATCATGATACATTACATCGTGGAGGTTGTGGTATGCACAATGCAAGATTAAAAATTTTATTTCTCGAAGAATGAGAGGGAAATAAGTTGGATTATTATTTTTATCTTAATAATAATAATTATATTATATATGTCATTTTTATTCCTGAATTTCACCCTTACAATGAGAAAAGAGAGGTTTTGGTGAAATATGAAAGTCGTTGCTTTTTGGAGCCTATAGTCCGTACAATACATAAATGACGGTTTTTTTCTTAATAGAAAAGGGTAAAGGTGGTAAATAGTTATAATATTTGAATAATAACTTTTTTTTATAAAAAATAATGATTTTATATTGTAGGAATTATAAAATTATGTTTGAGATAATAAGAAAGAATCGAAAATAAGTAAGGGAAAAAGTACTCACATTGAGAACATGGTCTTTTCGATGAAAGACACCCTATAAATAGAGGGATTAAGATAATTTACTATGACCAGAGGCTCATGGAAGAGGAATAAAATTATATATGAATGAAAAATTTTAGAGTTTCAATATGAAACTAAAATTTTAATGTGGTCTTGAAGGGGCGGTAATTAGACCTTTTATAAGTGGTGAGGATGGAATTTTTGTAAATTTTTCTACTTAATATAAAGATCACATGTTTCAAATATAAATAAGACTAAAAAATGGATAATAATTCAGTGGGGTATGATATAAATTCAATAATACCTCAATAATTCTTTTTAAACAAGTTTTAACTTGTTTTAAGTCCTTTATTCTTGGAATTTTCACTTTTACCATTTTTGGTTTTACCATGGTAACTAGTTTTTACCTAAATAAATAATTTCTTATGCTTAAAAATAAAATGGTCCTTATTATATAATTTTTAATTATTGATTAAAAATATGAAATATATTGTATCAAATAATTGTTTTTTGTGTAATAAAAATCAACTTTAACATTAGCACACATAATGTGTAAAAACCTATTTTTAAAAAAAGTATATTTTAAGGCTTAAAATTTATGTGAAGGATAAAATTGTCAATGTATTTAATTTTAGTGATATAAATTGGATTATTATAAAAAAATTAAATTTATGTGGCTTTTAAAGAAATCCAAAAACCAAATTTTACCAAAATAATATTTGATTAAAAGAAATGACCAAAAATATTTTTATTGTAAAATATAACTTAATCCCTTAAAATTTTAATCATAGATTTTTTAAATTCAAAAAAGTATTTTAGAAATATATTATACTACTCATTAAATTCATATTTTATTAACTAAAATGTTTTTTAAAGTTATAGGTCTTTCTTATATAATGATTATGCTATAAAATTTAAAATTTCGTTAAAAACTAAAATTTTCACTATTCACAAAAAATTCAACTATTTTAGAAAAATAATAAAAATTAATATTTGGGTAATATTAATATATAAAATTAAAAAATTAATTTAATTATGTAAAATAAAATTCTAAAATTTATATATTTATCTTTTATAAAAATATAACGAAAAACCACTTTTATTGAAAAATATATTTTTTGAATGTTAAGTGTTATTGATATTATTACACACTAATTTATAATTAAAGAAATGTTAATATATTGTTTCATATTTTTTAATTTCTTTTATTATCATGATAATCATTTAGAAGTGGTTAATTTAATTTATTTACACTTTAATAATTATTTGATAAAGAACAATAGTTTTTTAATATTAAATCATAATAATTATTTTTCCTTTAAATATAATAAATTTCAATAAATTAATATATTTTTATTCACAATAGGTTTTATTATTATTATAATTTTCTTTAATAATTTTCATCTAATTTTCTTTGGCTTATTTTAATTCGATGTTGCATGTAGAGAAAACTAATAAAAATTTAAGAAAAAATGTATAGTGAAATCTCGTGTCATTACACCATCACCACTCAGCCAAAGCTTACCTTTACCTAAACCTGTTCCATTGGTTCTTTACGCGTAGGCACATATCTTAAATAGTTTCTATCCTTTTATAATATCCCCTCATTGGAGATGATTTTTTGGACTATGTTAAATTTTCACTGATTGTTATTCTAGACTCAAAACCAAAATTTTCATCACTATAGACAATAATGAAACATGTTAAGGACTTAACTTATAACTTATCACTATCATTGGTATCAACATGGGCATATGAGATACATCGAAAAAATTTCTGGAGAGTAAATTATAACTTTATTCTAGACCACATTTATTCTAGAATTTGTTTCCCTATTAGTTTTAAAAGAATTTGATTAATGAGATAGGCCACACAGCTAACTCCTTAGATAAAAAATCCTTTTGTAAATTATAACTTAACGGCATACTACATACTATATCATTCAATGTTTGATTTATCTGTTCCTCTATTACATTTTTCTCATGTGTCTTTGGAACAATATTCTCCATTTAGGCTCCATTCATCCAACACAACATACAAAGCAATCTTCCTCTATACTCACCATTATTATCTGACTAAAGGAATTTCAACTTCATAATGATCTCATATTCGTCTATATATCTCCATTTGTTGAAAGTTATAAAAAAATATATCTTATATTTAAGGAAAAATACCCACACTTATTATTTTTGGAATCATCAATGAAGGTAACTTAGTGAAAAAGTCCTCCATGAGACTGAACCAATACTGATCCCTATATATTCATATGAACCAGCTCAAGTTTTCTATTCTTTAGTTCCTTTACATCCAAGATGAATTTCACCTTTCATGACTTACCTTGGATGAAACCCTTTAATGTTACATACTCCATGTGATCATCTAGTAATAATACTTTAGAAACTAAGGTCTATAAATATTTCTCACTAATTTGAACAAGATGGTAATATTATAACTTTTATTTTTTGGAAGTTATTACTCCAGTATGCTTGCTACCTTATGAAACAATGGTTAGGTATAAAGTTTTTTATTTCAAAACTTGGTCCACAACTATGGAACCTTTGTGGTTTTCCAGACGTAACTACAAAGATATTAAATAATCTCACATCATTGAACTGACTAATGGAAATCAATCTCTTCCATAAACCTCAGATATGTCGAATGTTTTTCAAGTTTAGAAAATAACTATTCTTTATTCGAATGTTCACATATCCTTTTCTAATAGCCTCAAGCATGTCTCTATCCACAAGGTGGACCTTTCCAAATATTATAGAAAACTAATTTTTCATGCATACTCATTTGAAATTTGAATGAAATGAATCTCTGGAGTCATGGATACAAGAATCCATCGAACTCACAACACATAGAATCAAAGTGTTATTCTCTACTTAAACATAAAATTTTGTAGATAAAATTTAATCACGCCTTCCAAATTTAATGTGTATTTCCTAGAATTACTTTTATAAATGTCCATTCATTCTGTAGTACCCATATATAGAGTCACTAGGACCAATTGACTTCCCATAAATCCTTATTTTCTATATTTTCTTATTAATTCTTCAAGTAGTTCACCACCTACCTTCTATATTAAAAGTAATTCATGTATCACATGAAACCTACTTCTTTTAGATCCAATAATTTTTGGATTTGATCATATACATCATCAAATAATAATTTAGTTTTACCCTTAGAGTTTCTCATAACATTCACCATCACATTCCATGATCTCAATAGTAATGATAGAAGAATTAATTCCTATACACCATCTATGAACTTCAAACCAACAGACTTCAGATGAAGCCAGATCATATTGAAATCATTTACATGATCATCCATCAACATTCCTTCTAACATAATCATATCAAAAATTCACTTTAGCATGATCACTTTGTTTATTATAAAAGGTTTCGCATATATTTTCACAGGTTTCTCCATTAATTCAGTTGTAATATTCAAATAATGGATGTTAAAGGCCAAGTTTCGGGTTGAAATCATGTGGAAACCACCCAAAGAATTATTTTTTAGTCTGACCCATTATTCCTTTGACATTTTATTTAGCTTCACCCCAATCCATGGGAGGTCAAGATGCTTTTAGAATAAACTGTTCTCTAATAGAATCTTCTAAAAAAGTCTAAAACATTAAGCTTATCTAGCTACACTTTTACCTCTTCCAACACTATAATATAAATTACAATTCTCCTAATAAACCAATAAAAGGTTAAAGGATATGCAACTCGTGATTTCTAGAAGTTTTTATCTAATCTACCCCTCACAACTCTAAACTAAGATTTGATACCACTTTTTATGTCAGAAGAAAAACTTTATAAACAACAACCTCTAAAACCGAGAAGTCAGCTTATAGATATCAAATATAGAACAAGGACACCAGAAGTCCCGAATTCATAATTCCATGGATAAGTGTATACACAACTAAGATGTACAGAAAACATAACCACAATCTAGATAAAATAAAAGGCACACATAACACACAATATAAATAGAATAATAAATAAATTTAAGTAAATAAAATAATGAAGCGACAAAAAAATTTAACATGGTTTGGAAAAAGTCCCACTCCAAGAGAAATAACAACTTTAACAAAAGAAAAAAAATGAGAGATGCTATAAACACAATGTATTTTAGTTAGAGATAACCTCAGGGGGACAAGATATTAAAATTTTCTATTTAAAGGACTATACCCTTAAAATATAACTTCCCTAAATGGTATTGACATCATTATTTATAGGGTCAACCTTTTCCCATTCGTAAGACGATGATATAATTATTATCTCTCTTGTACTTGAATTTACTAGATATAATAAATGATTTATTTAACCCAATTTCACTAGTTTATGTTGTATATAATATAAAAAAGTATTCAAATAATAAACAAGTATTTTTACATAGTTCACCTACACTATTATACTCTAAGGATCGTGTAATCTCTAATGATTCAATGTGACAAAATCCACCAAATTTACTATTTTATGGTTGGTTTAGGATAGGGAATTCTTAGAACTAGGTTCACCCTCTGTAATGATTTGGGATAACTCACCACTACAAAAGGTTCACTACCTTCGCTCATATATCTAGATCATTGCTCCAAGAAAGGAAAAATCTTTTGGCTTGCAATCCAATGAAAAAAGTATCACCACTATTGTGGTTTCACCATATATAGGTTAGTTCACTTTGATCACCATGATAATACTTTTTAGTCTTCTATGAATATCATTATGGACAACATCACCTTTCCATGGATCATAATGGAAACTCTACCATCTTCTCCTCTGGAATGATCTTCAAGGAGTTCTAATTCTTCCTTTTATTCCTCTATATCTCCTATCCTTCATCTATAACTACTCTCGTGCTATATCTCTCTATTCTGAGTTAGATATATCAATTTTCCTCACTATTTTACATAATGACAATCTTACTTATTTATATATATAAATATCTACACCAATATAAGAGTGATTATATATTTTTAACTTATTAAATATATTCAATTCACCATAAGTATGATGAGAAAATTCACTTAATTAATCCCCTTAAAGATGATTCAATATCACACATTTAATTTCCCAATATCTCTTTTGAAAGATTGATAATATGAATATTAAATTCTATCAACTCGAACTATCACAATGTGAATACTTAAATCATGGCGTGGCCTTTTAATTACACCAAATTCAAAAGACAAAACTATTGTACCTCCATAATATAATTCTCTTTATTGTAGTATATAAATATTAATTTCTAAATTTATTTTCCCATACTTTCAAAACACATCATATTGAAAAATCTAGAATTATCCTTTAATTATCACACCACAATGTGACTCCCACTAGAATGATGTGGTCACTTTTTCTCTATAAATTCCATACCCTATATATTGGAACTCCACAAAAAAGAACTTTCTCAAGGCCAAAAAAGATTTAACAAGGAAGATCCACCAAAATTTTCCCACCCCTCCTTATAGTGAGGAAATATTTCCCACAGTGTGAATTAATCTTACATACCGAAGGGATTTACATATTTCCATCGATAAATCACCTCATGGAATAAATCCACCTTCCACACCATTAATTATTATACTTAAAAATTAAAAAGGAAAACCTTTTGGTGACTCTTACATATTATAACAATGAATATTTTTTATATAGGAAAGTCCATTCCTTTTTTATTTCTTTATAAACATTCTTCACGACGTTACCAAGACTGTTGTGAAGTAAATGTTTGATCAAATCCAAAAAAACCCAAAGAAATTTTTTTATAGGATCCCCATCACAACATGATCTAATCCTCATAATATCAATTTATAAGGTAGTCTATCATGGAATTTTCTACTCATGATATGACTAATGTTGTCCTGATGTGACTTCTGTAATAAGGATATTTTTGCTATAACTCCTTCCATCTAGATTACTTAAAAACTCTACAAAATTAACTTATGAATATCCATTACTTTAGTTCCAATTAATCTAAAATAATTTTATTTTTGTTGAAAAAAATACAACAAAGACACCAATACTCAATAGGATTCTAATAATATCCACCTTTAGATTTTTTGGAAGCACAATCATGAATCTAACTCTTACTGTATGTTATGATATTAATAATATAAATCTTTCTTCTCCATGTAAGATTAATAATTATATCATCCTAACTCTAGTAACCCATAAACAATGGTTATTTTACTATATTTTCACAAGATACAATATATTTCATCCCAAAATATTGAATAATTTAGTAGTCTTGGGAGTCAAGATACATGCATGATTCTCACATTACATTTTAACTCATAAAATAAAACTTAATATTCAAGTGATAAATTTATAATTTCATATATTATATTCCTAGAATAATTCATAAATCTATTCTTGGTATCCAAGTGAAAAGAAAACATAATGAAGTGTGAGATCAGATGCTTAGTAAGGGAAAATGCACAACAAATACCATCACAGAATAAAAAAAGCACAGATAATATAATAGAGATAAACTATAATAAAATATTACATATAACTAATATCATAAAATGGGAATATATCCATGAATAAACTAATAATATAAATAACCACATGGATAATAATAATGATGGAATTAATAATGCTAAACATCATAATATTACAATTAAGGCCTCATGTCGAGACATCATACATAAATAGGTAAAGTGTATGCCAAATACCTAAGCTAGTTTATATCATGAGACCTACCGATGCATCGATGGGCTATAGTGGGCCCCAAATATCACTTTTTATATCCAATTAATTAATCACATGTAAGGGATGAATAATAAATACAATACATAATCAATATAAACACAAACACACACAGATATATATATATTTGAAAACTAGCATATAAAATGTTAATATTTTACCCAATTAATAAATTGAACAAAAAGGTTATAAGACATCTAGATAAAAAATGTGGACTATATCATTAGAATATATACCTTGGAAATTATAATATTAATTAAATGAAGTGTATGTAGATAAAAATACATTTAAAATGTCAGTAGAACGTTTCTGGAGGAAAGTACCCTTTTCATTTTAAAATCACTTATTTAAAATCTAAGAATTTATAGAATATTTGGAAAAAAATTTCCTTGAAAATTAATTTAGGAAATTTTAAAATAAAATTAAATTAAAATAATATTCATGATAATGGGATAATAAATTCATGGGCTAAATGTTAAAATAAATATTCTTTTCACATATTCTGTAAAAGGTGACTCATTCGAAAAATGACCAGAAGATTCATTTTAAACGATATTATAAAATGTAAAACATGTGTAAAAACGACTTTAATAAATAATTTTATATTACTAAAATAATTATTTAAAACATTTTAAACAAAATATACACTTTTGTGAAAAATATTACTGATCGAATATAAAAACAACGTTGTTTTTTTCTTAAAATCATTCTTTCAAATTTTTGAGTACTTAGAGTGTGGAAAATGAAATATTTTTTTTAATTTCAATAAATAACTAGAGGATAATAAAATATATAGTGTTTGTGATATAAATATCATATAATTCCTTCAATTAAATCTTAAACATAAACTATACTAATTGAGGACATGACTGTGAAATAAACCCTTATCTCTTTTGTAACTTTTGTATTATAATCCCCTTGAAATAAATAACTTTAAATGAAACTTAAAATACCATTAATATGAATATATTAATGATATAAAATATCATATGGGGTTTTATATACCCCTCATGAAAGACACATGTTGTGGATATGGCATATGTATCATAGAAACAAAAGTGAGACGAGAAACCCTTATCTCAAGTCCAGCTTGCTTTGGAAGTTATTTTAACCTCATGTATAATAAATTTAAATTTATTATATTTATATTTAAAACTTATATTCATAATTATATTATCATATAAGATCTAATTATAATATCTTATCATTTACTTATTAAAAATTCTTTATTAAAATCATTATTCTTGGTGATAACTATTTTGTTTTTCAAGCTTGTTTCAGTTTGACAGTTATGGTCCTTGAATATTGATCATGGTTGCATCATATATAAAATATTAATATTGATATAAATATCATATATATATATATATTCACTATATTCATATTTATAATCATAAATGAAAGGCATACCTAAAAAATGAATCACATCGTTTTGTGGAGGTGGTAGTCCAAAGACACACACAAGCGATAATATCATTTTTAAATGGGTGGACAAGTAAGTAGTTAAATGATATATTTAAAGAATAATAATTATTTAATAAATATCACATAAATTAATTATGTCCATATTTATAATTATTCATGTAAATTGGTGATGTAAAATGAATTACACCGCTACGTGGAGACGGTAGGTCATACATACGCATGAGCGATGTTTTCATTTTCTGTAGGTTGTAAATGAGGTGGAGAAAAGTTGTAACATAATAATAATAAAATATAAATATATATATTATACTTAATTAATAGTTTTAGGAATTATACAATATATTTTGAGGAAGTATTATAAGAAATAAACTTTGAAAGAGTTGGGTAAGATGACTGCCTCTTCTTTGAGAGACCTAATTTGACTTACACCTTAATCATTCTTAGGATGATCTTAGGGTAATAATAAAAGATCAATAAAAAAAGGTAAGGAATCTATGAAGGTATTAGGTTAGTTATTGTCTAAGATATAGGGCTCAAACTTTGTGAGTAATGGAGGATATTAGGTGCCCTTTTGTAAGTGAGGAGAGGACACACTTGGAATTATTTAAAGATATTTAGATATAATTATTGTACTTCTCAAGTGAAATGATTCCAAATGGAAATATATTGTAATAAAAATAACATAAGGTGAAGATATAATCATAAAATAAAATTCATATAGGTTTTTGTGTCATTTTCAACCATATCTTTTGGTTTAACTCCTTTATTAACCCCTTTTAACCTTAACTGTGATAACACATTTTTACTATTTAAGGGTTATAAATTTAATTATAATATGAAAATTGGGTAAAAAATGGTCTATGTGTGTCATTTTATGCAATTTAAAATTCTATATGTCCTATTTAAATATTTTTGTGATTTTTAAATCATTTAATAAAATATTATTTAACATAAAACATCATTAAAGTCATTTTTGGGACTTATTATTTAATTTGACCTTAAAGTCATCAAGATCAAAATGGATTTCGAATATAAACTCATTTTACATAGATTATACATTATTATTAACCATAAAATTCATTTAAAACCATTCTTAATCCAAAAAATATTTCTTTTAATCTTTTTAGAACCATTTACCATATTTTTCTTACTGCTTGCTCAAGCATTACGTCCACATTGCATAAGCCTTCAAGGTAATTATAATATATCTAAAAATTGAAAATAAATTAATATAATAAAAATAATTTATTTATATTCAAAAAACCCATTTATAACTTATATTAATATTTTTTATCCCCATGATAATATGTTATAGAAATTAAAGGAAAAGCAATGACATTATGTATTTATTCTTTAGATAAAATAATATACGTCTCATTATCGAAGAAAAATGTAACCAAGTTGACATATATTAAAATATTTTATATGTATTGTAGAAATAAAATCATAAAATATGATAAATTAAATAGTATATAGATTTTTAAATCCTAATCACATTAGTTTTTCTTAATTACCTGATCAAACTTTACTATGGTGACAAATCTTTACTGTGGTCACTATTCATAATGACAAAAATTAAACAGGACCTGTTTAAAAAATTTGAACCTCATTATTAAAAATATGGAATCCATTTTTCAATTTAAAATATCTATAATTGGTGGAAATAAATTTAAATAAAATTTGTAAATCTCAATGAAAAATAGTTTTTAGAGAAATGCTTTTTAATCCAAAAAATGAAATTATACCAAAATCAAGTAAAATATTTATTTATGTAATTAATTTTATTATTTATAATTAAAGGATAATTAAGATAAATTATTATAAATTTTAAAATATAATGGCATTTTAAATGAATTTATTTAATGAAAATAAATGATACTTTTTAAAAAATCGATATTTTTAGTATTGCTTCAAAAATAAATCATTTCAAAAAAACTATAATAATCACCAAAATATAATATGATTATGATGATTTAAAAAATATATTAATTAATTAAAATAAAATTTCTAAAATATGATATAAATTAATTATAATGTCTGCGCACAAAAGGCAATAAAAACCATTTTAAAGTATACAAATTTTTAAAGCATCAAATAAATTTACTAAAATTTGGGTACTTATTTTTTATTAATATATCAGTAAATTTTTATTATATATAACCTTTATACATATTTTTAATAATATAGTTATTATTATTGATACAATCTATACCAAAAACTATTTCAAAACATACATATTTAATTAGTAATATTTATATAGTGTATCATGGTTAGTTTAAGCTCTATATTGATTATACTACACACTATAAAATATAATCATTTAAAAAAAATTCTAAAACTTGGGGCATTACACTCTACCCATTAGAGAAATTAAGTTCGCTAAAGTTTATGTCCTTTTTGATAAAAAATAAGTTCCAATCATTTTTTAAAATCAATTCCAGTGAGTGGAATATAAAACATACAATCATAAAAGGAAAATACTTTTTAATATTTAAAAATAGTATTATTTAAAACCCACATCATAAAAAGTTATAATAAATCAACCTTTTTAAAATATGAAAATGGAAATTTTAAGGTCAGTTGTAATAACACATAACCAAGTTCCCAAATAAGGAAAAAATTAGTGGTAAGTGAAAATCTTTACATGAAGGAGAAAAATAACATCCAAGGAATGATAAATTGTGATATAGAATATTATGATGATAAAGTTAATTTCCACAAAAACATAAATTAGTAAGGGATAATGAAGATGGTCAGTTTATCAAAAATAAAGGTAATATGATAATTTTTTGATTTTAGGATCTTTTTTCTAGAGTTGATGGATTCTTTTAACGTCAAGATAGAGAAAACGAAAAATTATAATTACCTTATTTATTTCTATTTCATTATAAAAATTTCATTTTTTGGTTGTGCTTTGATCAATTTCGACTTATAACGTGTATCTTACTCTAATAAATGAATATTCATGATAGTTTTTTTCATGCCTAAAATGCTAAAAATAAATTCTAGTGAATTATAATATCTATTAAAGGATAAAAATTTATTCCTACTATCTCTAGATAGAACTAAAATGGTTATAAAATTTTGAGATAATATTTAATATAAATATATCTTTATATGAAGAAATACCACATTAATATTAAAATACTCAAAATCAATATCCAAAGTTCAACTTACATCATTCCATAAGTAACTAATCTTAAAAATATTTAAAAAATATTTGTGACCAAGTGTAAAACTAAAAAATTAGAAATATTTGATTATATATTTTTACAAGACCAATTTAAAATTTATCTCGAAATATAATATTCACTCATAAGGTTATATACAAAAAATGTGTAAGACCTATCATGCAGTCTTCAAAATGTTCTAATATTTGTAGTAAATAACCTGATTTACTATAAAGCCATAATAAAATAATATATTATTATAAAAGACAAGTCAACCTTTATTCTAAAAATAAAATTCCATTTTATCCAAAAAGATTTTAGTTTAACTTAATCATGCAATGTCCCCAAAAATATTGGACTTATTAAAAAATAAAATTAATCATGTAGTCACCAAATCACTTTTTAATACCATTGTTATATATATGAAAAAATATTTATTCCTAAAATGTAATAACCCTTTTATCCTAATTAACCATATTAATATGAAATATTATATTAAAACTAACAGTTATCAATAGCTTTTAATTTATTTCAATAAAATATAAAAGCATTCTTCCTCAAATAAACTTTTTACAAAAATATATACTAAATTAAATGGTTGTATTCAAATAAATGTCTCTGAAACATCCTTAATCATATTAAACTATCATCACATAAAACCTCAAAATGGGTATCTATGACTTTAAACTAATGATAAAACTTAGAATTATGAACCTGCGACACTTTAGTTTTATCGCATATTACTATGGAATATCAAAGGTTTCCATAGGTTCTAACCTCTCATTCAGATTAATCTTTCATAAATAAAATATGAATTAACCCAAGAATATACCTCAAGAGTGTCTAGCTAGGTGTTCAGTCTTAGGCCCACTCATTATGAACTACTAACAATTTATTTAATAACTAATTCACCTTTTTCCTAGTTGTTACCCCTAGGTTCATCTATACCATAACTACATCCACTTTATAGCATCCATAGAGGGATGTATTTTCTCAAAAAACAAAATAATATCTTCTTTTCCAAATCTTCATAATATTACCCTATAGTTAGACTTATCCCTAAAATTTAGATAAAGTTTATGTTCTCTAATATATGTTTTCCGGAATCTAGTTCCGAAGGGCCTTAATAAACTTCCATTAATACCAACTATAATACCCAAACTCTAGTAATCGAGAGCCTGTAGTTATTTTACTACGTTAACATAAGATATAGGAGATCACATCCTAAATGATTGAATAGTTTAGTAGTCTTGAGAGAATATATAAATGCATGATTCTCACATTACATTTAGAAACATGAAACACAACTTAATATTCTACTGATAACATTATCATTTCTTCTAATATATCCTTGAAATCATTCATAAGTCCATTCTTGGTAACCTAGGGAAAGGAAAAAATAATAATGGGTGAGCTCAAATTCTTAGTAATGGAAGGCATATGACATAAGCTATCATATAATAAATATATCACGAATAATATGGTAACGATAAACTATATTCAAATATGCCATACAACTAATATCATAAAAGTGGTATATATACCTAGATGACATAATAAGATAAATAATCACATAGATAGAAATAAATAGTTTTATAATAATGGAATGTATAATTACATACATCATAATATTACTATCAAGTCCTCTTTCCAAGACATCCTACATAAATAGGTAAGGTATATACCAAATACCCAAAATAGTTTGTCTCATGAGACCCAATAACACATTTAGTGTCTATAACAGGACTCTTCTATTAATTACTAAGCACAATGACTTCATCATATGAAAGGGTTTAATAATATATACAATACATAATCAACATTAATATCCATATTTAAAAACTTGTTTACGAAAGTTAATAATTTACCTAGTCAATAAATAGAAAAACATGATCAAATTCCATCCAGAAAAATAATATTGATAATATCATTATAGTATATCCTAAATAATTTATAATATTCGCCCAAGGATGTTTAAATAGATGAAAATCATTTAAAAGATCACCAGAACATTTATTGAGAAAAAATACCCTTCTCATTTTGAAATCACTTATTTAAAATCTAAATTTTTTCAAAATATTAGGAATTTTTTTTATTTGAAAATAACAATGGTACCTTATAAATGAATATTTAAGTAAAATAATATTCATGTAATAGGGAAATACCATTCTCACCATAATCCTTAAAATAAATATTCCATTCACACCTTTGATAAAAACTACATCATTCATAAAATAAAAAGAATATTCCTTTTAAAGTATTTTATAGAAAGTAAAAAATGGGTAAAAATGAATTTAAAAAAATCTTTGGATAATATTAAAAAAACTATTGACAAATTTTTAAATAAAATATGAACTTAAAATAATAATATTCTTGACCAAATTGAAAAACATTGGTTTTCCTCAAAAACATACTTTCGGTCTTCTGAGTACTTAGATAGAGGAAAACGAAAGGAAATTTTTTAATTTATAGAAATAACCAGAGGTAATAAAAATATATGGGGTTTAATATAGAAATATTATATAATTCCTTCAATGGAAATTTAAATATAAACAATCCCAAATGATGATGATATAATGAAATAAACCTATACCACTTTGGTAACTTTTGTATCATAGTCCCCATAAAATAAATAAATTCAAATGAAAATTTAAATAACATGAATATAAAGATATTCATGATATAAAATATCAATGTGGGGGGTGGGTATTATATACACCACATTAAAGGAACAAGTGATTAGTATAACATATGTCTCACAGAAACAAAAGTGAGATGAGAAACCTTTATCTTAATTTCTTCATAAGTGATTTTAACCTCATGTATAAAAAATTTAAATTAATTATAGTGTTATTCAAGAAGATTATTCATACTAATATTATCATATATGATCCAATTATAATATATTTACATTTTTTGTTAATAAATTTTCATTAAAATCCCTGTTTTAGGTGATAATTATTTAATTTTTCTTGCATATTTTAGTTTGGAAGTTATGGTCTTTTTATCTTGATCATGGTTCAATTGTCTCAAATATATCATCAAGGACCTCCTAGCCGGTGGTAAGATAAGAATGACACACCAATCCTACCTCCAATAGGCCATGGGCTTACGACTTTCACCGAGTAGGTATATCACTCACATGGGTTGTCTTATCCTAATGTACCTCTACACACACACATATCTCTATACAACAGTATACCATGGAAATATAAAAAAATTATACTATAAATTAATGTATAACCATTTTACCACTTAATAGTACAATATTTAGTACAAAAAAAGTAAAAAGGGCCAAATATAGTCTCACCAAAACTACAAAAGATCCCAACCTACTCACAATAAGGGGGAAACTACCCAAAATAAACTCATGGATCCATTTGAGGATGATCTAGAAAAATTAAGATCGAGTTTCTCCTGGTCCACACAAGACTCCAATAAAAGGCCCTTCATCTATATAAGGCATGACATGTTCGTGTAGAGACCATGTAGGTGTGAGTATAAACATACCTAGTAGGACACCTCGAAATCACCAAACATAAAGCATTAAGAGATTAGTTAGATCATCATCATGAATATATGTTAATTAGAATATGAGATATATTAATATAAAATATAAACCATATATTCTCAAATGTAGACACCAAGTCTCAAATTTTGGTCACAACCATACTACCATCCTATGATTCTACTAAAGTCACATAAGTAACACTCATATGGGAGAACTCACTACACAAGTCTTACCATCATGCATGAAACTCATCTGAGATGTCTCCCTTATAGGGTATTGCTATACTAGTTACACTCAACTAGGAGAGTGTGATCATAAAGTATTTCCATGAAGAAGAATGGAGTAACTAAGAGGAATCTACCAAGATACCTACTAGATTATACTACAACCTTCTAGAAGAGAACATATTTCGATACAAAAATAGGGGATCAGACCGAGGTTCTATGGGGTATACTTGACCCTAACTGGAATAACCTGCTTGTTAGGGGATCATTCCTGCATATATCAATCATATGATTCCTGAAACCCTACCTATCAAAGAATATAATGGTAATGAGGATAGAACCCATAAGCTTCATTAAGGGATTCCTTATCTAGTACACCAAGGGGATCTTGTCCAATTATTAGGGAAATAATCCAAAATGAATCATTGTGGAGGAAAACTATGGAAAATAATTCCATAACAAAAAAATAAGGGAGAAAAACCCACACAAATATAGTTTTAGGGAACACATCCAAGATCATACCATAGTCATTCTAGGAATACCCGGGGATCTAACTTTCCCTTTAAGTAGTACAGGGTGTATCCCATGTGGTACATTGTGTGTCTCTATGATCTTGGAACTATCTTTTTCTCACTATCTTATATGATATTTCTTACTCCAAATACAAATCGTGTCTACCAGGGGATACACAATGTGTAGAGGTTGAACTAGTACTCTGTGTGTGTTATCTGCTCCATCTAGGTACTACGACCCTTGATTGTGTACTAGGGCCATTCCCATGTATATTGGCCGTGCCTAAGTACTTTACAGAGTACATGGAGTGTACTCCAAATCACATGCTGTGTAGGGGTTTGGGAAAAGACACAACACGGGCTTTCAACCCAAGCCCCTATACCTTTTAAAGTACATGGCCTATGCCCTGCCACACACAGTGTGTGGGGAAACACAATCTCCTAACAGTGTACCGCCTGTACACACCGATCTGGATGGATAAGGGATATACAGTGTGTAATCTCATCAAATGATGTGTGGAGTCACATGGACTCCTGGGTGTGTACTCCCTTTACATGCTGAGTTGGACAGATAAGGATTACACGATGTGTGATCCCACCACATAGTGTGTGGGGTCACATGGCCTCCTTGGAATGCAATCCCTGTACATGCTGATATGGATGGCTAAGGGTCACATGGAATTTGGGACCACCACATGATATGAAATATTTATCTTAACATAGAAAACCTTTCCACCACATAGAGGGGACTATACAACATGTGTTCCGAAACTAGACTCCACGTATGTCAGGATTTTCCAGAACCCTCTAGTCTGCATGCGATTCTTCTCATGCCTCCTCCTCCTCTGGTCGAATGACAATCATAACCTCGAAATTTGGATCTGATCTTGAACAAGTCTAGACATCGTCAGTGGCTTGATTCCAGATACCCATTTCACTTGGGAATCATCCTCCGTATCTTTGAATTATCATAGCACCAATAACTATGAAAATAAGGACCTCTAATCTACCCCTGATCCATCTCTAATCTTCCATCACACCACATCACACCTTGACCATGCTCTCAAACCTAAATACGAACTCACAGAAATGATCTATTGTGATAAATATTGAATGTGAAATTATAGGTTTTTGGGTATTTATTGAACCATCAACAAATGGAATACCGATGATTAATTCATGAAGAACAAGGGGATAAAAGCACAAAACCCAAACAAGAGAAACATACCTTGGATGTTATTCAGGATGCTCTCAGTTCACTTTCATGAAGGTGACATATGAAGAGGAATAAAAAATGATGAACAAATCATAATTAATGGATAAAAATATATAAATGATAAATTAACATTCAACCTATGAATCAATTTATTAGAAGGATTGATTCACGTTTGAAATTGAATAAACAATTACATGACTAAAATAATAAAAAAATCACTACAATGAGTTTAGATTAATCATTGATAAAGAATGGTTCTAAATCAGTATATTTGGTGATATACATGAAATACATTGGATAATACATACTCAAAAACATCAATCCTCGATCCATGATTCGTGTAACGTCTCGGGTTTTGAATCGGGTCGAAAATGTCTCCCTTGTTCAATTTTTGAAGTAGTGGCTATGCCCCTTTTTTTTGATGATCAAAACCAAATTCTGACAATTATTTTATCTTTATATCAAGTTTTAAGATGTGTTTAAAGGATTGGAGAGTTCCTTGGGTGTTTGTAAGGTCTTCAAGAGAAATGGGGTCTTGAAGGCCTAGTTTTGGGGTTGCAAATCAAGGCGCATGGTTTATGTAAAACTATAGAGCCTCTTCGAGGTAGCCGTGTGCCCCTATTTTGAACAAGCACACATTTTGGGTAAATCGTGAAGGGTGGAACCTGTCCATGTGGTCTTCTCTATAGTTTTGATTGAGGGATAATTCATGGTTTGCGAAAAGGTAGAGAAAATTTTAGGGTAAGTCGCATGGGTTCTACCACTTAGGCAGTACTTATGGACTATAGCCAGCACAGTTTGGCACAATTTGTAAAACTATTCTAAATAACTATGAGACATATTTAAATTGGAAAAAATGATTATTTCCCCTACCTCCTCTATCTATTTTCCTATTATTTTTTCCTCTCTAGGCCAGGTATAACAAGGGGGAGCTTTCCCCTTTCTTCCTTCCATCAGATTTGATTCATCTCCATCATTTGTGATCCGTTTCTCAATCTGTTGGTGGAATTAGAACCCCATTTATAAGTCTAATCACACCCATAATTACCTTATCCTTTTTTGACCTCATATAGAACTAAATTAATTTGATAAGTTTTTCTCTATTTTTAGGGCATAAAATTGAAGCTCAGATCTCTTGACTTCAAGTTAGAGCTTAATATCGAGCATGAACATGTATATGAGTCCAAGGTAGTTGGTTCATACATTACTTTGTGTTTTTTTTGGAATTTTTTGGGGTGTAACTTTTAGTTCAATTTTGGTTTCTTGAGAAAGACCCCCCATGATTCATATTAAATTGACTGTGTGACCCTATGGAATTCCATTGGTCATTCCCTTACCTTATTTTCTCACGGGAGGCTGGGTTAGAGGCTGTTGACCACCTGGCTAGTTAGGCCAAGATGTGTTTGTTTTTTCAATTGAATTGTTATCTTTAAATTGAGTTGGTTGTTTTATTCAAGATGTTCAATTCAATTATATTGAGTTGTTTAATCTATTTCATGTTGTTCAATTCAATCATATTAAACTTAATTGAATATTTATACTGAATTTCTTGTTAAAATTTAATTGTTTATATGTGGTTGACTGTTATAACATTGAATTATTGAGATGTATATGATAAGACCCAAGGGGCCACAATGGGATTGGCCTAAATAATTGGGTTGGTATGACCATCTGGAGTGAGGTAATGTTGATTGTCTGGTTGGGCTTAGCCAAGATATACTTGGGTGGTGTTGACCATTTATTGGGAGTTGGGAAGTAAGTTGAGATGGTGAGGAGATTAGGTTACGGGAATGGCCTGAGAAGAGTTTGGATGGAATGACCATCATATTTGAGTGATGAGATATCAGGGGCACGAGGTGCCAGTTTATGTGGATTAGGTATGATATTGGTGATTTTAGCTCACCCGTGATGGTCAAAGAGCTGATTTGAGTCATGTGAACTTAGGTTGACTCTGTGATGAGGTGGTTTTGACCACCTGTGTAGTTGAATGACCTCAGTAGTGTAGCTTAGGGAATTGGTTTGGGGGTTATTTCTATATAAATACATGTGTAAGGTGAGGATAATTTAGTTTATAGTGATGAGGCTATCATTTGGGGGTATAAGATTTCCTTATTGAGGCCATGGGCCTAGTTTGATTTGGGAGAACAAATGTCTCCATTTCTCGAGACATCGTGCTTTGTGCCAATAATGACATTTATTTGAGGACAAGAATTGGTGTTCCTTCAAATGTAGGGCTTCGATTCAATGGGTTCTTTTGAGTAGGGTTATGAGGGAATAATTACTTTGGTTTGGACATGAATTCAGGACATCAGTTATTTGTTGGGACATGAGGTACTGGGAGGCACGTGGTGCCGGGTCGCTTGATTTGAGGTGGAACCTATGGGTTCACCTGGAATATTCTATATCAGGGGATACCTTAGGCCATGGGCTGAGGATGATTTCCTATTCAGACTTTTGACATTGGCTAAAGCAGGTGAAATCTTCCTGGTGGATGATGAGAACCAATGAAGATTGTGTTTATTTTAAATGTTTGAGATGTTTCCCTTAATTAATTACATATTAAAATTCTTCTTAAACACTCTTGTTGGGTATGCACACTTGGGTGGTAACCTACTGAGAATTATTCCCACACCCTACATGGGCCCTTCAGGATGCATGTATACTCCATTTATTTACATCTAGGTAAGGGATCTAATTTAGGATCTGGTTTGTATCATATTTTAGCATGGGATGCTGGAGAAGACCTCGAGGTATTTCTTTTGCTGGAGTTTCTATTTTAGTTTTCCTTCTTATGTTTCAGTATGCTTCTTTGTATCTGTGTGTAGCTACTATGTTCATCCATGGATGGCCCCCTTTCTGTATATTGAGATGCATGACCTATATTTATATACATGTTATATTGTTTTATTTGCTAAAAGTGCTATATTTCCATGTTTTTTTACTTTATGCCACTTTATTTAATTATTTATTATTCTATTTATTGTTATTTACTCTACTTATACCATTGCGGGTCTGGTTCTAGTCTGGTGAGTCCTTATTTCCACTACATGTTATATTTTATTACTCAGACCAGTATTATATCTTTTACTGAAAGGGTATATCCTCTCCAATTTCCCTATTTACACCCTCGCTACTTGTCTGTAGCCTTTGGAATTTGGGGAGGTGCACCTAAGGCCAGTGGCACCCAGCCCAATACCATCGTTCGGGTGGATAATCGGGTCAGGGATGCTATAAATGGTATTTGAGAAATTCATGATTGGGATATTGTAGTAGTTTTTGACTAGATACTAATGATATTGAGACTAAATTTTCTTTATTCTAGTCTTACTATTTGGGATGTAGAAGACTGGATATTAGGATGTGGTTAGAATTGAGTTTAGAACTTATGCTTGGGTGCCTGCAGCCCCAAGTATGAGGGACGGACCAAGTTACCTTGGATAAGAATTACTGTTATGTTTTTCTCATTTGACAATTGATATGATTTCTACCTTGATTGGTATTCTTTGAATGTGATTTTTAGTTGTTTTGACATGTGACTTGTGACCCTTGACTTGGAAAGGTGAGGGAGACCTTGGACTTTGGCCCGGTAAGGAAAGGTGTGATTGTGATTGCTTGCTTGTTTTACTTTGATAGGAACATATTGGTATGTTTAAGATATTAAATTCATGTATAACATGATATAAATGATATTGATATGTGAAATGTGATTTTAAATTACTTATTTCGTGTGGTATAAATATGAATTGCATTTGACATGTGAAATTGGACTGGATTTTATACAAATATGCAGCTGCAATGGAAGGGCGTGATTTCGATCACCAGGTTGGGTGATGTGGTTTTTAGGTTGTGGAAATGATGGTTTTCAGGATAGGCGAGGCCCAAGGTATATGTTGATACTTGGATTTGTTGAGGGTGGGTAAGGAGGCCATGAGTCCGAGATTCCATGTGGAATGGTTACGATAGGAAAGGGTAAGGGTAGTGAGTATGTGATACCTATTACTGATTTACCTATATGTGTTATATATATATATATATATCTGGGTTGTCTAACCATATTGATGGTAGTCAGCATGTTGCTACCTAGACAGTTCAGATGGAGCATCAGACAGGTGAGGATATGGTGCTGCTAGAGCATAAGCAGGTTGAGATCTCTAAGCTTCTGGTAGAGCATGAGATATAGGTACAACCTTTAGTACAGGGTTAGGTACAGGTTCCAGTATAGGGCAGGTAGCTTCCAGAATTGATAGAGATTGGGATGTGGCTGGAGGATCATTTCAGAGCATTCTTGGTACATGTTCTCTAGGGTGTTGATAGGGGTGCTCAAGGAGAAGATCCATCTATGTCATATCTTACTTGGAATTTCGAGTCGCAACACCCACTACTTTTTCAGGGCGAGGGTGATCCATAGGTGGATGATAATTGGATTGAAAGTATGTGGATGATCTTCAAGTATCTCGAGATGCCTCTAGGGTTAAGGGTCAATCTAGTGACTTAGATTCTCATAGGGCCAGAAAAGTGCTAGTGGGATGTGTAGGTATAGGCTTACAGATACGAGGGACTAGCCTGGAAGAATTTTGAGGATAGGTTCTTCGAGAATTTATTCCCAAAGACACTGAGGGATAAAAGGGATTGGGGGTTCCTAAGCCTTAAATAGGGTAACATTTACATCATGTACTATGCAATGACGTTCAATGAATGGAAACACTTTTCACCTAGAATGGTCAGTGATGACACCTCAAGAGTGAGTCACTTCTAAGATGGTTTACAACATTCCATTTGGGTGAAGATAAACATCTTTAGATTAGCCTAATTATTTTAGGTGGTGAACCAGGTGCTCATAGCCAAGGGTTACCTGATGGACAAGTCTTAATCGAGTTAGGCAACAGATTCAGGTGATGTCAGTGGTGATCCTTCAGATGGCCAAAAGCGAGGTTAGGATTAGTTTTAGTAGGGCAGTTAGGCCAAGTACTCAGCTAGACCACATTATATTGTGTATTTTACAGTTTTCTTTCAGTGTGGGATGATATTACATGTATGGACTCAGTGTGAGTTGCTTCTAAAGGAGTGTCAGGCATGTGGATAGGTCATACATCTTGATAGGTTCTTTAGGAAGCCTTCTTGGAGAGCCAAAAGTCAGGGACCAGGGCAGGCTTAGGTTTCTGGGATTGGTTCAGGATCCATACCTGGTGATGGTAGCCGTTGTTCAGCTGCACGTGGAGATAAAGGTAGAGATAGTGGGAACCAATAGTAGGGTCAGTGTATAATGGCTAGTTCATCACTGTAGGGAGGCCAGGCTTTTTTTAGCCAAGCATCAAGCTAGGTGCATGCCAGGGAGCTTCTAGGTTCTCAACGGGCTGGTGAGCTGTTGATAGTTAAAGGTCCGCCCTGGGCATAGCCTGGTTATTTTATTTTACATTGATACATCCTATTGAGGCATGTCCATTTAGATGCACTAGGTGCATGAGATATATATATGTACTAACTAGATGCTAGTTAGTAGGTTAGAACTAGCTCGAGTGTTAGATTATATATGTGAGGTGCGAGGAACTAGGTTCTCTATTCAAGAAACGATGGATGCAGGTTTTTTGAGGTGTTTTGCACTAGGGCATCAAGTAGATGTTGTTACATGATGTGAAAGGCATCTAGGAACTATTGCGTTGTGGTACTTGATTGAGGTGTGAGTCACCAGGACTATTGGAGCATATGTTGAGATTCAAGACCTCGGTGTTCCAGGGGTGGCATGGTCACGAGGTAGGAATTGATGTGGTGTTGGACCTTGATGGGAGTCTGGTATGACACATGACCACCAGATGAGTTATGATAGTGATGATGCATCATAGGAGGACTTTGATTCCTGGAATTGAACAGTAGACCATTGATTTATTTTATGTTTTGGTTGGTTTGAGACCGGGGTATGTCGCTCCTAAGGTGGGGATCCCCCCTTGAGGCTGTTGACCTATACCCTTGAGACCGGTGAAGTTTATGTTATTTTAAATGGGATGGGTTTGTTTTTTTCCATCTTCATATTTTTTATAGCTTAGGTAAGAGCTATGTTAAGGTGAGGAGATTGTAATGTAATGGGTTCTGAATTGGGTAGAAAACCTTTCCCTTTTTCAATTTTTGAAAGTTTCTATGAAATTTTCTTTTTTGATGATCAAAACCAAATTACAAGATTTCCGTTATCTTTATATCATATTTTAAGATGGGTTTAGTGGATTGGAGAGCGCCTCAGTTTTTCAGAAGGTCTTCAAGAGAGACAGAGGCCTGAAGTGCTAGTTTTGGTGTTGCAGGTCAAGGCACTTGATTTAGGGAAAATCATGTGGCCTCTTCTAGGTAACCATGCACCCCATTTTTGTACCACCACATGGTTTGGTTAAACTGTTCAGGGTGATGAATGGATATGCAGACTTCTCTATAGTTTTGAAATTTGGATACCACATGGTTTGCACATAGTTAGAGATAACCTTGCAGTAATCCACATGGGTACTTCCACTTAGTCAATACCTATGCATTGTAGTCCGCATGGTTTTTACACGGTTTGGAAAACCATTCTATCTAACCATGAGACTTATTTAAATGAAAAAAATGACGATTTTATTCTCCATCCTTTATCTCTTTTCCTCTTAATTTTTCCTCTCTTGTCCACTTAAAACAAGTGGGAGCTATCCCCTTTCCTCCTTCCACTGAATTTGATCCATCTACCTTTTTTGTGATCTGTTTCTCAATCCGTTGGAGGAATTAGAACCCCATTGTTAAGGATAATCACACCCATCCTTCCCTTATTCTTTGTTTTCACCTCAGAGAGCACTAAATCCAATTGACCCATTTCCCCCTATTTTCAGGGCATATGATGGAAACTCAGATCTCTTCCAATCCGCTTCGAATTAGAGCTTGATATCAGGTGTGACTATATATATTTATCCAAGGTAGGTGGTGGATAAATTTCTTTGTGTTTTTGCACATGTTTTGGGGTGCGTCTTTGAGTGTAATTTTAGGTTGTTGAGCAATACCCCCTTGATTCATTTTAAATTGAACGTGTGACACTATGGCATGCCATTGGGAATGCCCTTACATTATTTTCTCATGCGAGGCCTAGTTAGAGGTTTTTGAATACCTGGGTAGTTAGGATGGGGTGTGTTTCTTTGTTCAATTAAATTATTATGTTTAAATTGAGTTATTTTTTAATTGAGAATTTCAATTCAATCATTTTAATTTTTTTAATTGATTTAAAGTAGTTCAATTCAATCATATTAAATTTAATTTTCAGTTTATACTGAATTTCATGTTTGAAGTGAATTGTTTATATGTGGTTTCTTATGATAATATTGAATGATGTAGATGCATGTGATGAGACCCAAGGAATCCTCATGGGCTTGGACTAAATAATTGGGATGGAAAGACCATTGGGATTGAGGTGATGTTGATCATCTGGTTGGGCTTGGCCTGAATATACTTGGGTAGTGCTGATCATCGGTTGGGCATCATGAATTTGGTTGATGCGGTAAGGCCATTAGGTTACAGGTATGACCCATAATGATTTTGGATGGAATGAACACCATATTTGATAGATGAGGTTACAAGGGCATGATATTCTAGTTGATGTGGGATAGCTATTATATTGGTGATTGACACTCACCCTTGATGGCCAAAGAACTAATTTGAGTAATGTGAACACAAGTTTACTCTGTGATGTGGTGGTTTTGACCACTCATGTGGGTAGAGGCCCCCGATAGTGTATATTAAGGAATTAGTTTGGAGGTGATTGTAATAGAAAGCCATGTGGAAGGTAAGGAGCCTTTTGTTGATTATGATGAGGCTATTAGTTGGGGTATGTGGCTCACATAATTAAGGTCATGAGCCTGTTTTAATTTGGGAGAACAGATATCACTGTTTCTCAGGATGTCATGCTGTGAGATGATGAGGATAGAAATTGTTGTGCCTCTGGATTTCAGGCTTTGAGCTGATGAGTGATTTTGAGTAAGGGTCCAAGGAACTGGTTCCTTTTGTTTGGACATGCCCTTAGGATGTCGGTACATTCTTGAGACATGAGGTGTCAGGGAGAACATGGTGCCATGTTTCATGATTTGTGGTGGAACCTAAGGGTTCACCTGGGAAGTACTATATGAGTGGGTATCTTGGTCCGTGGACCAAGGATCCTTTCCTATTCAGACTTCCGACATTGTCCGAAGTAGGTGACATCTCCCTGGTGGTTGTTGAGCACCAGTAGAGATTGTGTTTATTTTAAATGCTTGATCAGTTTCCCTTATTTAATTTCATATTAAACTTCTACTTAAACAGTCATGTTGGGTATGTACACTTGGGTGGTATCCTACTGATACCTTTTCTCACACCCTTCATGTTCCCTTTAGGACATGTGTAGACATCATGTATTTACGTTCTGGTAAGAAATCGACTTTAGAAACTGATTTTTAGCACTATTTATAATGGGATGTTGGTAAGGACATTGAGGTATTTCCTTTTCTGGTGTTTATGTTTTAGTTTTCCGTCTTCTTTTTCAGCATGATCCTTTATATATGTATGTAGCTGCTGTGGTCAGCCATGGGCAACCTCTTTCCGTATATTGAGATGTATGATCTATATTGGTATGAATGTTCTATTGTTTTAGTTTCTACAAGTGTTATGATGGATTTTTTATTTAATTTCTTCTTCATTATTTAATTATTTCTTCCTCTATTTATTATTATTGATTGTGCTTCCACCGTTGGTTGGTTTGGTTTGAGTCGGATGAGTCTTTATTTCCACTGAATGTTATATATTATTACTCAAACTAGTATTATATATTTTAACTAGAGGGTATAGCCTCCCCACTTTCCCTCTTTACACCCTTGATGCTAGTCGGTAACCTTTGGTGTTTGGGGAGGTCTGCCTAAGGTTAGTGTCACCTGGCTCGATAGAACCATTTGGGTGGATAATCAGGTCGAGGATGCGACAATTCAATTGATGTCATCCTAATCTTTCTTTCACACCTCCAAATTTAATGGGTTATGTATCTATCCCTAGTATTTTCCATAACTAGGTTTAAATTGAGGGATTTTGGTCATGAAAAATAAAAATAAAAATAAATAAATAGTATATTTATTTATCAATCCTCCCAATACCACTTTTAAACCAAATACCTGACACATAAAAGGGTTATTTCATGACTTGGGTAAAACCTACATTTCAAATTTAATGGATGTATCATATTTCCCATCCAAAACACCATTTATGAAATATTCCATTATTTCCAAAAAAACTATGCATGCATGATATATTATATATTACATTTTTAACATATCCTCATTGAGGCTCTCTAGCCCCTGGAATTATGTGCGTACATCATGCCCAACTTCATAAATATTCATTAAATTATTCCAATGTGTTACATCAAAATTTATGAGTCAATAAATTATCCCCAATAAGAAGGATTTTCATCCTAAAAAGAGAAAACCTACTCACAAGTGAGAATATTAATATTTATCTAAATCTCCCACTCCTATAAGATCTCCCATAAGTTTTAATGATGCCAAAAAATTTTCACCCAAGGAAAAAACTTTCCCTTGAAGGGTCTTCTCCTGCTGGTTCTCAGAAAACACTGGGCACCTAAAGTGGTAAATCCACCCTCAGTAGCCAGCTCATCTTGGTGAACATCTAATAATGGGTCATGGGAATATCTCCATTACCACAATATGTGGAATACATCATCCACTTGATCTAACTATGGTAATAGGGTCAAGTAATATGCCACATTTCTAACCCAATATAGTGTTTGAAAAGGGACAAATAATCTCAAAGATAACTTTTCAACCCATCCAAATCTCTAAAATCCTAAATAATGTGAAATTTATCAGAATATATGATCTCTCTTCAAACTCCAAAATTCCTCCATTATTGGTCCAGAAATGACTCTTTGCGACTATGGATAGTCCTCAACCACCCCAAGATGAGCTCCACCTTTATGAGGATCATTTGCGCCAACTTTAGGCTGATAAAAGATATTCCTATAGCTTCGATCTATAAAATAGTGTGCTACAAGGTCTCCCATAAATGTAATCGAATGGAGATACATCTATCGTGGGGTGGTAACTATAATGATACCAAAACTCCATCGATATTATATGATCCTTCCAGTTATGGACAAAACTAACCTGAATACTTGAATTCTGTTCTCTAGGACTTGAATGGTCCACCTTACTTGGCCATCTGTCCCGAGTCGAAGATTCATGATCAACCATAAATTAGTTTCAAAGGCCTCCCACATATTTTCCATAATAATGAAGTGGAGTGATCATTAGAGTATAAAACAATCATCATGAGAACTCCATGAAGTAGGAATACCTTCTACATGCACATACATACCAACTCTAATGAACTCTACTATCGTATGGATAAGAAGTGGGATAAATTGGTGAGTCGTTCTATGATTAGTTAGATAGCATTATGAACTCTCACTAATCATTTAATCCCCATCACAAAAAGAAAAATGATTCCATACAATTTCAACTTCCATTCGGGTACCTCAACCTTCACCTACTGGTAAGAGAAGTTTCAAGAGATAAACTAAAAAAATATGATACCACTTCCTTGGATATCTAACCAATTACTAAAGGATCCTGGTATATCCTCACCTCTCTTGGATGTACTACTAAGTGAAATCTTGAAACCTCCTCAGCACCTCTTCTCACATCATGATCAGTGTCATCATCCACCCTCAAATAAGGGTGACATGCTCTCCACCTTTTTAATATCCAACACGAACACGTCCAATGGATACCTAGACACACAATATCTCACAATAAATGTCCCAAAGTTATGCCTCTCTAACCCACCAAAGAAGATTTGGGGAAATAACCATCTTTCGGTGGTACACTGCACTATCATTGTCCATAAGGGTCAACTACAAAGAGGCTAACTACTCCATCATCTCACTCCATAACTTTGAATTGAAAACCTTGATGTGAGAATATGATACTATGACCATGACCTTGGGTGGATCCCAAAATAGAGCTGCCTCAACCTTTACTAGGAATACTATCTCTCCCATATCTGAGAATAAATTTATGATGAAGTGGAACTCATGAATCCAGAACTGATACTTTGAGATCTTCCCATAAAGCCGGGTACTATGAAAAACACCCCTGGGGTATTAAAAATAACTAAAGGAATCACTAAGAGCTCAAGGAAACTACAATAACTTGAGAAATAAATATTTGGTAATCCCTAATATTGAACTTAAATTTAGTGATAACCTATCTTTAGGTCAAACTCTGAGAACCAATTCACCTCTAACAGCTGGTCTAAGAAGATATTGATTGTTAGGGTTGGATACTCCATTTTGATAGTTACTTGGTTCAGGAAATGTTTGTCCATGAATAACCTCAAGGTCACATACACCTTCTAGGTGAACACCACAGGGTTTACAAGGGGAAAAAACTATGTCTAATAAATCCTTTTCTTTATGGATTTTTCTAACCACACCTTCATCTATCACAACTAAATGGGGTTATTCGATATGCTAGTACCAATATCGGGCCATCCCTAGGTGTAGGTGTATAAAGAAAACAGGCTTATGAAGGAGAGGTAATCCTATAACATCCTCAGGTAATACATTCTCATACTCCACCAACACCATCAGAAACTAAAATATTATAGTATCCTCTAATCCAATTGTCATACCAACCAACTAACAAGAAATCAACTATATCTATCTACATATGTTCTCATGCTACTCTTCCTAGGATTCCTTTTCAATGAGAAGTAAAATTCCTTCCCATTAACTATGAAACACACAACCCTCACATGTAATAGTAAAACTCGGCATGGATAGTAATAAACTAGTCTATACTGAGGAAAACATCATAGGTACTCATCTCCAATATGGAAATATTCCATGTAAGGTTCTCTCTCATCCCAAATTCAAGTCATAATTTTGGTAGAATTATGATCACCAAATATTTTTTATTAATCCTACAAACACAAGTTTTTATCTAAAAGGTCCCATTATAATCAATAGTTCTTGAACATGATATATGTTTAGGGAAATTTGGCTTATGACTCCATGCTAAAACTGTAGCTGAAGTAGAGAAGACACATGTCGTACCTCAAACCACACTCAAAGCCTCTGCGTCACAAGACCATAATGCATGAAGATAAACTTCCCCTTGTCCACTTATTATCTACATATATAGATTTATCTAAAACTTTATAAAAAAAAGAGTCCTAAAACATGGAGGTTAAAGGAACTCAACCACCACACCTTGACACTATTCACATTGGGTAGCAATGAATCACACACACGTTTTTAAATTGCATCACAAGAACATATCATGGTGGTGTAAGTTCCCCTCTTCCTTGTATGCTTGAATCCACTTCAAAAATAAAAAACATAGGACTTTAATAATGAATTGAATCACCTGGGAGATGTCTAACCACCAAGAACACCATCAAAATGGGTCCTAACGTAGCAAAATACTCGCACCTTAAGCTCGATCTAATCCTCTACCATTTGAGGAGGGGATTTTGGATGACAATGAAACTAGGGTGGTATCTATATTTGAAAAACATGACGTGAAGTCAACCTAGGTTCTTCATCTACTTGTACCACTAAAACCAAATATTACTCAACCTGATGGGGAGCATCCATCTAAACCGCTGAAGTTGGGTCAACATGTTTTTGAATGGGTGGATACATCGCTTGCTGTCCACCTGATGGAACTACCCCCTAAATAGGTCCAAAAGATAAAAAAATCACTGATAATAGGACCATAAAAATGATACTTTTATGGAAATATAGCTGTATGAAATCGTAGAGGCATCCAAAAATAGCTGAAATACACCACGGTCAAAAGAGTATATATGGGGAGCTGACTCAAGAAGGACATAGAAACCAAAAATTATTTCTATTTGATGCATGTACTAATGTTTACCCTGAAACCGATGACTATATGTACCGAGTAAAAAAATAGGTTTTTAAAGTCCTATTGAATGGATATGTTGGCCATGACACTAACACTAGACTCACTGGATTGAAAACCAAACTTGGGACACTTTAACATGGTTTCCCTAGTTTCCAAAGAAAACCTGACAACTAGAAAATCTCTGAAATATGGCCTTAAGATGACCTCCACTATTACCTCTCTATCATTACCCAACCCAATTGGTTCCTCTTAGCTAGTGGTAAGTTGAGAATGACACCCCAATCCTACCTCTAATAGGAATAAGTTTGGTGACTGGTACTTAGTAGTCATATCACACACATGGGAGGCCTTATCCTAAAGTATCTGCACACACACACACAAACACACACCTCCTTATGCTAGTATAATGTGTAAAGATAAATAAATAATACTAGAAATCAATGTATAAACACTATACCATATTAGAGTATAATAAGTAGTACAAAAAATTGAAAAGGTCCAAATACAACCCCAGAAAAACTGCAAAATATCCTAGCTAGCTGATAATAAGGGGGCTGGTACCTAAAACCAACTCCTGGATCCATATAATGTATATTTAGAAAAACTAAGCTCTAACTTCTCTTAGTACACCTAAGAATCCAATGAAAGGCCTGTATTATGTATAAGATGTGACACGTGCATCCAGATCCTATGTAGGGGTGACGGTAAAAATACCCAGTAGGTCGCCCAGAAATCACCAAACATAAAGTATCAAGAGAGTATTTAACTCATAATCATAAAGATATTTCAATTAGAATATGAGATATAATAATATAGAAAATAACCCATATATGCTCATTGATAGACACCAAGTCTCAAAGTAAGTTCAAAACTATACTTCTAGACTATGAATATACTAGATACTTATAAGTAACACTCATCTAGGATATCTCACTCTACGAGTCTTGCTTTCACATATGACACTCATCTGAGAGGTGTCACTCTTGGAGTCTTACTATACCGATGGAAATAAACTAAGATAATGTGCTCATTGTGTATTTTTATGAAGAACCACAAAGGAACTAAGACGAATCATTAATGATACTAACTCTATAAGACTAAAAACTTTCAAAAGATGACACACATTAATACACAATAGGGGATCAAACCCAGGGCCTATGGGTTATACCTATCCTTAACCATTATAAACCACTTTTTAGGGGATCATGATCATGTATACCGATCACTTTATTCCTATAAACCAAAATAAGGATGAATATGATGGGAATGAGTATAAAACCCCCAATCCTCACAGAGAGATTCCTGCTCTAGTCCAACGAGGGGGTATTGTCCAATGACCAGGATAATATTTGGCATTAAACCCTCATAGAGTAAGATTAAGAAAATTCACTCTAGAAAAATAGAAGTAAACAAACCTATACAGATAAAGTTTGATGAAACACACCCAAGCTCATGCCATAGATGGCCTGATAAGATCAAGGGATCTAAATTTCCCTTTAAGGAGTAGATTGTGTGTCCCATGGTGTACATGATGTTTATCTTTGATCCTAGTACTACTTGTGTCTCACTATATCACATGAAATGTTTTACTCAAAATAAATGGAGTGTCCACTCAGAGTACACGTTGTGTAGAGGCTAAGAAGGAACTCAGTGTGTGCTGTCTGGTCCAACAATGTACTATGAACCATGCCAATGTATTGTGGTAATGATCATGTATTCTAATCATGGATGTTAAATTTTTTTAGTATATAGGGTGTAATAAATGTAACATTGTGTGTAGGGTATTGGGTAGTCACTCGATATGTTCTGTATTCCCAATCTTTTGTACCTTATAAAGTACAGGGTATGTGCCCCGCCACATACAATATGCGAGGAACATGATCTCCTGCATCTGTACTCGCTGTACACCCTATGTTTTCCAAATATGGGTTACACAGTGTCTGATATCACTACATGGTGTGTGAATTCACATGGAATCCTAATCATTTACTCCCTGTACACACCGAGCTGGCAGGGTAAGGGTCACATGATGTGTGGTGCAACAACATGGTGTATAGGGTCACATGGAGTCCTATACATGTACTCCCTATGCATGTTGAGATGTGTGGGTAACGGTCACATGGAATGTGGGTCCACTACAGAATGCGTGATATTTAACTCAATCTGAAAACCCTACTTGCTACATAGATGGGACTACACAATGTGTGTTCATGAACTATATGTCATGTATGTAAAATTTTTCTAGAAACTACTAGTGTCCATGTGATTCCACTCACATCAAATAAAACTTTGACCCAGCCAAAATCACAAAAAAATGTATGTATAGTCTTTATTGATACTGGACATCATCAATTTATGGATTTTGGCCACTCATTTCACTCGGGAATCATCCACCGTTGTGCTGCATTATTGGAGCTCCATGACCCATGACAACAAGGACCTCAAATCACCCATTCCATATTTGATCTCCCATCACACCAAATTTCACTTCATTTATACTCTTGATCAAGAATCTAAACCCACATAAAGGATTTTTTTCTCTATAGATCAAATGCGTAAGGATCATTTTCTAGATATTCATCGAACTGATAGTTAAGTGAATATCAATGATGAACATATGGAGATAAAGGGGATAACAGAACAAAACACAAATATGAGAAATGGACCTTATACATTGTTCAGGTTATCCTCGATTCATTTTCTTGAATCCAATGAATAAAGGGGAATAAAAAATGATCAACAAATCAAAATTCATGGATAAAAATATATCAACCATAAATCAAAATGCAACCGATGAATGAATTTGTTAGAAGGATTTATTCGCATTCGACATGGATTTAACCAACATGGGATTAAAAAAATCACAAAAAACACCTTGCCTAGAGTTTGGATCGACCAATAATGAAGAATTTTTCTACATCATTGTCTTTGGTGAGATACCTGAACTCCATTGGCAAAGAAAAAATCCTCAGTATCGATCATCAGTCTATAATCCAATTGACGTCTTCCCAAGATCTCTTCCATGGTACCTCTCCAAATAAATAGGTTTATGTGGATAACCCTTGGATTTTACCATAAATGGGATTAAATAGAGGGGAACTAGGTCATGAGAATTAAATTAATAATAAATAAATAAATAAATGTATTAATTTATCAATCCTCCCATGACAACTTTTAAACCAAACACTCGATGCGTACAAATGTTATGTCACACTTAGAGTAAAATCCGCCTTCCGGATTTAATGGTTGTCATATATTTCTCATTTGGAACACCATTTGGGAGATATTTAATTATTTATAAAAAATTGAATGCACATGATATATTATATTTAATATTTTTAACATATCCCCAACTAGGATCTCCTTGATCTGGAATACCGTGCAGACTCGATGACTAACTCTAGAAATATTCTTTAAAATATTAAAAAGTGATATACATAAGTTTTGAAGCAAATAATTCCATCATATCCATAACTTCAATCAGGATATAAATATAATTTAGATTAATGATTTTCATGTTTAGAATCATCCATGAAAGGGGACTAGAAAAATGAGTCACATCTCTTCGTGGAGGTGGCAGTCCACACGAACACCTAAGCGAAGCTATCATTTTTTAACAAGTGGAAGGGTAAGAAGGTAAATAATAAATTATATTTAAATATTCATAATAATTTCATAAATATAATTCATATTCATTATTTTTATCTTTATATCCATCCATATTGAGTGGTGATGAAAAACAAATTACACCGCTATGTGAATATGGTAGGTTATACGTACATATGATAAATGCTTACATTTTCCATAGGATTGAAAAGAGGTAGAAAATGGTAATTAAATAATTTTAATAACATATTGGTATATTTATGATACTAGTGTTATTATGTTAGGATGGGTATAATATATTTATAGTAAATATAAGAAGAAAAAAACTTTGAAAGAATAGGGTAAGATGATTACCTCTCATTTGTTAGACCTCCTTTGACTTAAACCTTATGAATTTTTAGGATGGTATTAGGGTAATACCAGAAGATAATTAAAAAATGGTACGAATATAAGATAGTATTAGGGTAGGTCTTGTACAATATAGATGGCTATAACATTATCAAGAAGGTAGGAGAGGATGTTCCCACTTATAAGTGTAGAGAGGACATACTTGAAATTATTTAAAATATTTAAATATAATTTCTATATTTCTTAAGAATTTTTTTTACAAATAGACATGAATTTGAATAAAAATAGTATAGGGAAAAATTATATCAAAAAATAAATTTTAGATAGGTTTTTGTATCATTTTAAACCTTAACTTTTAGTTTAAATCCTCCGTTAACCATTTTCAACCTTAATCATTGTAACTCATTTTTTATATTTTAAGGGTATTAAATTTAATTCTAGGATGATAAGTGGATAAAAAATGTTAAATGAATGATTTTTACAATTTAACATTCCATTTTTCCTATTTCAAGATTTGTTTATTTTTAAATCATTTAACAAAATTTCATTTAACATAAAATATCATTAAAGTCATTTTTTAGACTATTCATTTAATTTGACGTTAAAGTCCTCAAGATAATAATTGTTTTGGAATATAAAATATTTTAGCATAAATTAAAAATTATTATTAAATATAAAATTCATTTAACACCATAATCCATCCAAAACATCTTTTTAGTCATTTTAAAATCATTTACTATATTTTTCCTACTACTAGCACAAGCGCAACGTTAGTATTGCATATACATTCACAATAATTATACTATCTATAAAAGTTAAAAAGAAATTACTATCATAAAAATTAATTATTAACATTAATAATAACTATGTATAACTGAACTTAACTTTTTTTATCCCTGTGATAATATTTATGAAAAATTAAAATAAAGATAACTACATTTTTTATTTATTCTTTCCTTAAAATAATATATTGGTCATTGTTAAAGAAAAATGGCACCAAGTTTCCATATCTTAAAATATTTTGTTATTAGGGTTGATAAAAACTCCTAAAATTTAAATTTGTTTAGAGTTAGATTTATTTTTAAATCCTTAACACATTTTTTATCCTCAATTACACAATTTACCCTTTACCGTGGTGACAAATACTTACTATAGTTACTACCCATAAGGAACAAAAATAAAAGGTACCTATTTACCAAATTTTTAACCCACGATTGAAAATGTGTAATAAATTTTTAAATATTAAATTTATCAATTTTTCAAAAATCAATTTTAATATAAATATGTAAAACACAATGAAAAACCGTTTGAAAAAAACGCCTTTTAAGTTAAAAAATGAACTTATATCAAAATAAAGTATAATGTTGATTAATATGGAATTAATTATATTATTTATAATTAAATTATACTCAATATAATTTTATTTCAAATAAAAAATACAATGGTACTTCTAAATTACTTGATTTAATGAAAACTTATGACAATTTTAACAAAATCAATAGATTTCATCGTTCACTCAAAAATAAATATTTTAATAAGAACCATAAGAATTAAAATTAAGATAATATTGAAAATTTGATATAAAAAATTATATAAATTGAATAAAATAAAATTTCTAAAATTTGGTATAAATTAATTATAATGTCTGCTCATAAAAGGCAATAAAAACCTTTTTAAGAAAACATATTTTTGAAGCATAAAATGGATTTATTGAAAATTGGGTATTTATTTGTTATAAATTAATTGATATATTTTCACTTTATAAATCATTTATACATATTTTTTATAATGTGGTTATTCCTATTCATACCCACCAAACTAATGGCTAGGTGATAACATTTTTTTTAAATAATAATATTTCTATAGTATATTGCGTTTCATTTGAAGTCTGTGTTGCATATACCAAATACTATAGAATATATTACATAAAGAAAATATATTATAAAATATTTTTGTGCTATAATATTTCTTTTTCATTAATATTACGTGGGATTTGTGATTCTTTCTTCTCCGTATTTTATATAAAATCTAAAGCAAAATTATCTTCACAAGAAAAAAATGTTGAATCCAAGAATTTTTTTTCCTTGAGGATCAAGGAAAATATATCCATAATAAATTTCATAAAACTTTTGTTTTTTATATAAAAAAATATCCAAATCTGATTCCACTTGTAAGCTTATTTGGGGATACCAACTGAAACCACTTACTAGGAAGCCACTTGCCATGATACTACACTAGCTTGATTATATTTAGTTATTCTCCCCTATGTCAATTGAATCATATCATCAGATTAAAAAAAAATTAGGATCCGATAATTTCAATTTTATTTAAGGCTCCTATAATTTCTAACTCAATATCCAGCTTTTAACCAAAACCCTAAATTTAACTTTCAAACTAAAAAACATCATCAAATGTGGTTGTATTTTAAAAACAAAATTAGTGAGTGATCTTCCCACTTATAAACAAGCATTAAAAAAACAATATAACCCTAATAAGTTAGAAAATAGTGTAGGAAACAAGAAATTAAGTTAACAAAATAATTTTTTTCCATTTCACTCACCCTCTAATATAAGATACTTGGAATAACAATTTTTAGTTTCTACCAAGAAACTATTCTTGTAGGCACAATCAAACTCTCAAAAAACCATCTGTGAATAAACATGAATAACACAATGTTTAATTCATAGAATATTTAATCTTTATAGTCCATTTCCATACACGAATAATAATACAAATTGTAAAAATCATTTCCCCTTTTTTAAAATAGATTTGTTCTTTCATCCATTGGGTGTATTTCATTTGTTGACGGGAAACCACCTTTTGGATCATTATATCTGAAAATACCTTTGGATTTAGTAACTTAATAAAAAAATATAGTAATGAAAATAAACATGAGAATCATATATCTATTATAGACTTTGATATCCTAAAAATAATTAGTTGATATGATATATTATTATCAAACAAATAACTCGTGATAATTGTTTTTGTTTTTACTTCTCTATCAAGGTTCCTTATTCTATATTCAATGTCTAATTCCACCGAATAATATGTGATATTTAAAATAAAATTAAGACTTTATACTACTTGTGACATTAATTTTAATTTATTTGGTTATGATTATTTCACCAAAGCTCTTATAATTCCAAGTTCTACAAGATATCACTTACACTACACCAATGATCAATTAAAACTTAAAAGTTTTCCATACCACTTAATTATTTTAATTGAACTTTAAAATGAATCATATCTCCCTAGAAAAACCCAAAACACATTAAAAAAATTATAATATTTAATTATATGTAGAGAGGGGAAATTTTACTTTCCTTTAGTTGAGGATGATGGAAAGTCACTATAGAAAATGACTTTTTATTTATCCTTTAATTTGGAGCCTATAATTAGATCTGAAATGGTTTTGATAGAATCAAATTTCTCTTCACTTTCCTTATACTTGAATTTTTTTTTCATTTCCTAAAACACAAACTTGTCATCCTTTCGTACTCATATAAATAAGTACTTCTTGATAATTCATTGTTAGGAATTATATTTTCCTAATTTTTTTCCTACCTTGTTTATCCCCATAAGATTTATTAAGTTTATAAATACTTATCTTTACATGGTATAATTATTTATCATGGTATTTTTCAGTTTCAACAACATGTAAACTTATCCTTTTTTTCCTAATTTCTTCTTGTGTTTCCAAGACACTTTTTGTTCAGTAAAAAATTATGAACCCAACTTAAACCCTCTTTTAGTATGATTATATTTTTAAAGAAGATCATAACATATATTTGTCATAGTGATAGATTTTTCATTGATTGTATACTAGTTTTTACATTTAATTCTAGATAAACTTATCGAAAAATATTCATCAAAGACATTTTTTAGCATGATAAGAATTGTTGGAATTGAATTCATACATTTTTGGGTATAATCGGTAACTCCATTTTTCAATAATTATATCTAAATGAAAATATGAAATATATTCATATTATTTATTTAAATAATAATAAATATGTCCACTCATTCCACAATAAAATCACATTTCTCCATACCTTCGTTTATAACTCCTCTGTTTGTACTACTTTTTTAGGGACCTTCTTGAGTGTATTTACAGTATTTCCACTATTTTCACCTTTATTTGGAATGTTTATGGGTTCCTTATTTTCTTATTTAGAGAGGTTATATTATTTCCAAATTTAGGTTTTTCCATGGAATGTAGAGTTTATGACATAACTCTTCTTTTATGATTCTCTTTCAATACAACATACTTTCTCCTTATCTCACTATCACCCACTGAAGGGTATTCAAACTAAAAATTTAAAGAATATTTTAGAATTATCTTACCCTTAACACTTGATTTCCACCTTTTCTTCTTAACTATGATTATATCTTCTTGTAGTTACTAGACTGTTTTTCTTTTTTTGTCTCAAGAGGTTCATTCATATCTCCTTATAGTGATTTCTCATTATACATCTCATCTTCCAATACGGGGAAAATTTTATCCATTATATCACTTTGTTATTTAATAATTGTGTTCATACGAGTGATGAAATATTTAAGTCTTTACTTTTATTACTTCAAACTTGGAGTCTCCTTAACCAACTATTCCATGTGTGATAAAAGTTTATGTTTTGTTTTATAGTTTTTAACTTCTTTTAAGTTCAATACCTTCCCTCTATAATCAGAATTAAGATTCTCTATCTTTGTAGATATCTCTCCCAATTCCTTGGATTAAGAATCACTATTTTATATTAGATCAATAGAAACATTAACCAGTATATTTTATAATATTTTCAAATTTTCAACTTTAATTTTCATCACTTTGACATGGATATATTGAAACATATTCTCCTCCTATAGCTTCAAGTTTTCTTCTTATAGATTCTGATCTATTTTTCATGATAAGTATAAAACTTCCACCTTTGGTATATTTTATATCTCTTCATAATAAATAGTTCCAATATCACTTGGGATATCAAGATCTTTAGATAATACTACAAATTAATTGAAAAAATTAATAGATTCAAAATTAAAATCATTCGTACCATCCATTTAAGTACTGCTTGATTATTTTATTTGGATCTCACTTTTCCTATAAAATATTCCAAAATATGGAATTGACTTGGTGATTTTATTCTTTTTTTTTATTTTTTCCATTTACTATGGGACCAAGAAAAATAAAAGGGTAGGATAAAATTTAAATTAAAAAAAATCATATCAATTGAAATCAAAATATATCGAATAAAAGGAACCTATGATATGATACTAATTTTTAGGCCCATAAAGATCTTTAGTGAGATATATCCTAGGGGGGTTAATTAAGGTATGAAAATTTTGCAATTAAAACAATTGTTTTATAAAATATCTCTTCCCTAAATGATATTAATCTCATTATTAATAGGGAAACCCCTCAGATATTCTTAAGATGATTATCTGATTTTTATCCCTCTTATCCTTTCCTTTAGTAAATATAATCGTTGATTTATTTTTCCCACTTTCACCAGTTTATACCATGTAGATTATAAATTAGAATGCATAGGGGAAAAATGGTTTTTATTTGGTTCACCTAAATTGGGATAATAAAAGGATGAAATAATCAAAAAATCATTGATGCACCCGAATCCACTAAATGAACTGTTTGGTGGTGAGTTTTGTCTTAGTAACACCCAAGCCCAGGATCACTCCCCTTACAATGTTTAGGGATAACTTACTACTTACCAAGTATTACTACGTTTACTCCTATATATATATTACTTCTCCATGAAAGGAAAAATCCTTTGGAATGATAAACAATACAAAATGTATCACGACTCTTATTATTTCATCCGATGTAGGTTGGAATTTTATATCCACACTGCTCCTTCATAGCCTACTATGAATATCACCTCGAGTAGTATCCCCTTTCTAGGATTAATCATAGAAAATCCACCTTATAATTATATTGTAATACCTTCTTGGAGTTCCAATTCATCCTTATTTTATTCCTCTGTCTTTCTAGTCCTTTTTTCTGGAATTCCTCTCATACCCTCTCTCTCTCTCTATTGATTCAAACATGTCAATGTACCTATCTCTTTTTTCACAATAATAATATTTATTATTTATGGAGATACATATCTATACAAATATAAGAGTATTTTTCCATGTTTCCATTATTAAATATCTTCAATTTCTGATTTTTATGATGGAAACATCTATCTAATAACTCTCTTTAAAACTGAGTTAATATTACCCATTTAATTCTTATATCTTCTTCCTGAAGGGTAAGAAATATGAATTTATAATTTTTTCAACTCAACACTATCATTTAATTAATACCACCATCATGGAATGATATTTTTATTCATCTAAACTTTTAATACCGAACTACTACACCTCCTTGAAATAATTATATTCATTGTGGCATGTAAATATTAATTTCCTAATTTCATGGATCACACCCAGAAAACCTGTCATGGTGATAAATATATAATTATTATTTAACTAGAACACCAAAACATGACTCTCACCAGCATGACATGGTCACCTATTCTCCAGGAATTCCCTATACTCTATACTAAAGCTAAATGGAATATATTTTTCCTATAACATGAACATCTTCAATAAGGTAGTTCCTCCGATACCTGATTACTCCTTTTCATAAAATGACCATATTTCCCTTTTTGTGAATGACTCTTATATACTGAAGAACTTTTCCATATTTCCATTAATAATTCCCCTCATGGTACGACACCAAAAAAATTAACATGAACACTTATCCTTAAATATGAAAAGGAAAAAACTTTTTGGAAACTCTTATGAATTATGAAAAAGAATATTATATATACATAAAAGTCCATGCATTTTTTATTTCACTGAAAACATCCATCATAGTGAGACTAAGACTATCATGACATGAACATTTTATGAGTTCCAAAACAACCTGAAGAGTAAATATTATAGGTCCCCCATCATAGTGTGATCTACTCACCACAATACCAATATCCAAAATTGGTCATACTATCCTCTCCTACTCATGGAATGACTAATGTTTTCATGACATGAATTCTATCCCAAGGATAGATCTACTACAATTCCTTCTAGCCATCTTACTTCAAGAATCCACTAAAATTACTTCCATAACTCCTTTAATTTGGTGATTAAAACTTTATCTATAATAGTCCATTGGTTGAAAAAAAATACAACAAAAAAACCAATCCTTAATTGGATGATAATAAGAGATTATGACCAGAAACTCCAAATCACAAGATAACAGAAGCTTAAATGTGACTATTTAATGTATAATGAAAATGAACCTACTTTTTTTTAAATATGAGTACTATGGATAAATTCTATTAGAAATGGTTCCAATGTCATTCTATCTTTATAGATGACCCTCCAATGGATCATGGACACTGCAAAAGAACCTTCACCTCAACCGATCCATCTGGTTAATTGTGTAATCCTTAGAAAATGTATTCAATTTACTGTTACATATCCATATAAAGAATCTAGAATATATTTTGATAAACCTCAGGTTATTCTTACACTACATTAATAGGGTTACCCATGTATTAATATTTTTTTGTACTCCATCATTTGAACCCAGTCAATGCTGATGTCACTAATTCCAGACTTCAAGTTATACTGTTCCATCTTGCATCCCATTTGGTATATAGTTGTACAAGTTTCTAATTTCTAGAAACTATGATACATAGACAAAAAATACATCTCACATAGCCATGCCTAATAACACCACCATTAATTTTTATAATTATAAATATATTTAATAAATGTATATATATATATATATATTATAGAAAATATTTATGTGTGTGTGTTTGAATAAATAATATAGTTATATTTATAAAAAAATTTATAAACATATTTAAATTCCAGTCTAAATTATATTTTTTAATTAAAAAAACAAGTTTTAATGATTACAACAACAACAAAAGGTAATATGGATATTTTTAGTTTTAATTAATTTAACTGTATAATAATTATAATAGTAACAAAAATTATTTAACAGATTATTTATTATATATAAATACATTATATAAATATAATAAATATAATAAATTCATTTTTATTAATATATCATTAATTACATACTATAAATGTATTTAAATATATTATAAATATATATTATATAAATAAATTATAAAAATGTATTTATAATAAAATAATTATATAAATACATTAAAAAAATATAAATATGTTGGAAAATGGATAATAATGTGCATAATTATTTGCGATATCCATCAATTACATTATTAATTTTAAAACATTTTCCCAAATATATCAATAATTTCATGGATTCTCATTTAACTTTCATGGAAAAAACTAATTTATGGAAAAAAAGTGGCTCCAAAATTATTTAATTTCATGTCAATATTAATTTGATTCTTTAAAAAGATTACTAAAAAAACCTAATGGGAGAACCCAATGTATTTGTAAAAGTACATCATTTAAAATCTCCCTCATAAAATCATAATAATCATTGATGTATATATATCCGAATTTCAATTTGTCAAAAGTTTGAATTGGTGATCTCTTTGTAAATAAATCTCTAAGATTACCATATAATATAATTTTTTATATATCTATCTCACCATTTATTTTAATATCTTGTGTAAAAATTAATTTTTATGAGATATGTTTTTTTATCAACTTTTATATAAATACCCTTTAACTACATTATATAAAGCCACATTATTGTCATGTAAAGTTATAAAAATATAAATATTCATATATAATCTATAATTATATTTGATATGATGAATAATCAATACCAACCAAACACATTATTTAATTTTCATAATCAATTCAACATGATTAAAATAAGTCATAGAAATGGTTTTTTTCTAAAACACTCCGAAGTTACAGTTTTATCATATGAGAATAATTATTGAATTTGAGATTGAAATTTATGTCGATTTAAAAGATATTAAACATCAATATATTCGACTAATTTTGGTTATTAATTTTTTTAATAAATTAATATTTGATCAAAATATCCTTTAATGTATCACAATATATTCTAGCACCATTTTAATGGAATTGAGTAAGGGAAGAATTATACCTTGCAAATAATTTCATAGAAAGAGATATATCTCAATTTATATTATTTTTTAGATATATGAATACTCTTATAATAATGTGATATAATAATAAAAGTCAAATAAGTTATTAATTTTCCTATAATAATTTAAAATTATCTTTATCACTAACAAGATATTATAATATTCTACATTTACATAATTTATGTGACTTATTTATCTAAAACATTTGTAGAAATTTTTCAATATACATTGATTGATGAACATAATTTCCATATTGAATATTTTTAATTTTTAATATAAGATATATTTTTTTCTTTTCAAAGTATTTCATTTAAAATAATCTCTCTATATTTTCTTATTCATCGGAAAACTCATTCATAGTCTTGATAATATTAAAATCGTTTACATTTACTACAATGATAAAAGATTCAGAACTATTCTTATTTATAAAAAAATGATAGAGTAAGTGACTTTTAAAATCATTTTTTCAAATATTAACTAAAATGATTATAACATATATGACTTGATTGTTGGAGTTGTGGAGATTAATCATTTAGATAGAGTCGGGCTAATTACTAGTGGCCTATACTGAACACCAGTCTGACACATTCTTTGGTTTTAACCACTATAGTAGAGAAAACTGACTACATTGATAGTAAGTACTGTAGTATCGTGAAATAATTTGGATATTTGGGAATTATAATAACATTAGGGTATTATAATAATGTGGTATATAATACCAAAATATTTTCTATATGATATGGGATCAATCTATATTTTCTATACTATATTATTACCCCTATAATTATTATCCTAGAAATAGTAAAATTGCTTTTGATGCCTCACTGGCCGATGAATTATTACCATACCTCATCAATACATGAGTCATTTGTTTCCTATTTTCATGATATATTATTTAATCTTATTAATATTTTATGTAACCATCCATTTTTAGAACATGTATATTCATAAAATATGATATTATAGCCTGAATTAATTATACATTATTCATATTTATTGAGTTTATTAATATCCATGGAATAAGGTATGGTGAAGATTGATCAAGTAAATAGATCTAAATTCAATTTTGAGAGAATGTAGATTAGAGAAAATATTTATCTAATAAATACACACTTTAAATTTATTGGTGTAAAATTTAAAAAGATGACAATTAATGAGGGGTATGTTAATGTCCCACCATCACATGACCATGCTACTAAGGTGAAATGACTGATGGTCTCAAGTGTTCTCCCTGATTACTAGAGTTTGGAAATTAGATTTTAGGGTTTAAAAGCATAACACGGGGAGAGATTTACCCTCTTAGATATTAATAAAACACTAAAGTAATTCTTATTAATTTATTCTAGGTCATAAAATGAAACAATATAATAAAAAAATTCCAACACATGAATTATAAAAAAATATAACCAAAAAAACTCAAAATAATGGAGAGAAATATTTTCCATCAAAACCTACAAACTCCTATGATATCATCATAATGATCCCAAAATCCAACTCCAAACTACCTTTGGTACCTTATCATACCTACATGGAAATATTTGTAACTTTATTCATATAATTTGTGAAATGATAGGTTTTGAGAAATACTTCTCAGTAGGATTCTGCCAAGATCCAAAAAAATTCCTAGACCCCGGCATACTCACATATTCATAGTGAAATTGTTATGAAACCCTACCCCCAAAGGTATCCCTTTTGAGATGGAAATTAGAGAAGGGAGGTAATGAAACATGAAGCCCACCTCTAATAGGACACATATTGATGATAATCATCGATGGTATATCAAACAAAAAAATGGGATACATTACCATCTAAGAAGAAAATTAGTAATGATAGAAAATATGTGGCTAACCAATAGCTCATGCTCAATATAAATAAAATATTCCAATACATGAATTTAATTCCACAAAACTAGAAAAAATAAAAATGAAACTACAAGTACTAAAATAAAATCCATGAAGGCGACCTCGATGATAAAAAAATTATTAAAAAACTACATGAGATATTGGAGTCTAACCCGATCACCTTCCAGATCCTATAGGAATGAAAAAATAGTTTATATAGGCTTAGGGTGAGAATTAAATTATACTAAGTAGGATCCTCCCGAGATTCTATCATCTAAAGACAATGAAATCATACTCAAGCCTTGTGAATACATAGTAAAACTAACTTGTCAAAAAATAGGCAGGATAAGTTCTTAGCCTCATCATTGATCTCTTACCCAGTATCTAATATAGGTAATAATATTGTATCCAACATAATTTAAAAGTGAAGGTGCCTGATACAACTTCCCACTAGTTTCCCACTTCACCTGAACATCACAAGTATGTAGACATATCTATATAATAAATAATCCTTCCTAAAAACACTTGGGGAATTATAGAATGAAACACACCTCGTGCATCAAATCATCTCATCATCAACATCCATATCTCAAGAAAATAACTATGTAGTTTCTGGGAGACACCACATCCCGTACACCATGTATTATACCTCCTACTATCACAACCATCGACAACATACCTATGATAATCCTCAGGATACTATATCCAGAGATACATATGTGTGAAAATAACAATAATCCATTACATCCCTCTACAAACATAAATGGGAAAGTAAAAAATATGAATACTAGTGCATAATACTACTAGGAGAAGAGGGTTGGGAAAATGGGGGAGTCATCCATCAGTTCGTCACCAACATGGATGCCAAGGAAAAACCCTCTAGAGTCTATTATGTGCTGGTCACCCTATCGACATGGGTGCGGTAGTGTATGAAATCACATATAATAATAATTATACATATAGATCACTAACTGCACTATGGAAACTACCCTTATTTAACCTCAACTATATCTATTTCCACTCAGATACCTATATTTAATCACTAAATACTATCTATCCTATAAGAACACAAGCATCTAAAGAGACTTTTCAATTTTTTCTTATGGTGAACATTTTATTTTACATAATTACCAAACTAATTCTATTCTCCCTAGTAATAGTCAAACCTCCTCCAAGGTTCCTCAAGATTTATCATCAATTCATCATTATATTACTTCTCTAACCCCATGGCTTAAATTTTTTAGCATTCATTATCATTCTATAATTTCAGGAATTATAGGACTCATTCTAAGGTGCTATAAAATATGAATAAACTATGAATATGTAGATACATAATAAAATGGGGAAAGTAATGAAAAAACTAAAATCCAGACCATATGAATTTAAATAAAGATTCATTATAAATCAATCATACAAAATTTCAGCAAAAAATATAGTAAGAAAACCTATATTCAATCCTTTCCATCACTCCTAGTTCTATCCTTGACACCACCATGTATATCACCATCCATACTGATATGACTTGCACCAATTACTACCACAAACCTGATCATCCCCACCCATTTCTCACCAAACCGTTTCCCATCCTAGTATCACATCATGTAACATATCTAGAATCACATATAGAGAAAACACATAATGAATCAGGAAAAAAACAATTAACAGGGTATTTAGGACCTAGAACCAAGGTATCCATCATTTATAAGAAAACAAGATCACTAAACCTCAAACAATTATCTTTTGTAAATATTTTACTTTTTTATAATCTTAAATTAATGAATCCATTTAACAAAGTATATAACAATAAGAAACCTAAGGCATTAGGTATCAATATTTCTAAGATGTTTTAATCATTACTTCGATTTACATCAAATACAATGAAAGAATAGAGTCAATTAAACATGACTCTTTATCATTTAGTCAAAAAGAATTACCGAATTTATGTTATTTATCCAATTTCCAAGCATAATAAACGTTATAAATGTTATCATAAAAAAAGTTAACACACTATCTAGAAAATCAAGTGGAAAATCTTTGACATGACATAAAAACATGGGACTACTACAAACCAAAACCAATTCGTTATTTAATACTCGTTTATTCTTCATTAAGGGAAAATTAAACTATTAAAGAAATATATAAATCAAGATAAATTTATGAATTCACATAAAAACAATGATATGTAATTAGTACCCTACCTTAAGGCTTTAAATTTTCCTTGAATAAGAATGGAATAACAATGCATATCTTCCATCACTTCTCCCACAAGAAATCTATATCCCTCTAAGGGCGTCACACCATGAACATGCTAGAAAACATAAACATAACTCTATAATAATAATTAGATCAATATCTATAGAGTGTAAAGATATAATTCTAGGAAAAAATAACATATTGAAGATTAAACCACAAGATTAATATGGAAAAGTAAACTCAGATATCTACAGATTGAAATCTAGAAGGTGGGGGAATAATATAATCAAAGGGGATTCAAAGGACTCAGAAAATATCTCCCAAGAACCTAGAGTTTTGGGTAACATGTTTTCGTAAAGAAACGTTTATTGGGGGTTTGATAATTTATTGGAAAAATAGAAATTATAGGACCAAAATGCAACACCCTACACCATAATGAAAAGGCAATGATATAGGACAAAACTATAGCATAAGACATGAGATCATGCCAAAACATGTCTGGTTAAAGACATATATAATAAAAATTGTGTGGTCTACACCATAGATCCTTTAAAATTGGAATAGGTTCATGGATTAAAGGGACCATCACAATGAATAATTATAATGGCCAATTTAGAAGACTTTTTTGCAACTCTGCTCCAAAATATAGTAACCGCATAAAAAGTTGAACCGATGAAACACTCCTTAGCAGATTCCATATTGCAGCCTACTCCCTTAGTGTAGAAGTACCAAAAAATGAAGAACCACCCAAATATACCCCTCAAGATTCTATACAACATAACTTAACTCACACTAAAACCTCATCTCTTTAACAGACTCCATAAAATAGCACAAGCCTCCATTCCATAATTCTTATTCGTTGCTAAATTTCATCCAAACATCCATTATTTGTCCTCCAAGACTCCTCTAAAAACCTATAATTCAAAAAATAGAAAAAGTATTAGTATATAATTATTTTGGGTCTTACATAATATACCTCTCAAAAAATTATCACCCTTGATAATTAAACCCCAATCCCAGATAAAAGGGGAGGAAAAATGGTTATTTGAACTACCAACACATTAGATACCTCTCAGTAATATCTCCATCATAGGAGTAAAACTATATCAATTAGAGAAAAAAGGTGAAAAACCAAAAAACTCTCTCCCTAGGGAGATACCCCTAAAATAGGTGAAAGGAGAAAAATAAGGGATCATGGAATATAGAACTATCACATAAACCAGATAAAAATAAACATAAAAATAGAAACTTTATAGAAGAGTAATTAAGAATTAGATAGCTCTAGATACTGAACCCATATCTGTGTGTCACATTACCAGGTGCTCTTCTCCATTCCATCATGTCACAAGAGTTCACAAAAAAATGTAATAACATTCCTGTGAAACACCTTCTATTGGTGGAACTAGATCTCCAGGGTTCACTCCTAGAAGGTTGCATCATCATCAATATCAATCTCACTCTAACAAATGTTGTGAAAATATTAATAAAGATTGTGGAAATGCTATAAAACATGAAATACATGTTGAATATTACACATCTTTAGGGTAATTAAATTTGGTATGCAATGGCTCTAAAACACACGATCACCTAAAAAGGTCAAAAACAACAGTGAGAAATCTTACTCCCATAACCAATCCTCCACTACCCATGACATGGAGTAACCTTCAATAATACTTGATCTACAATGTTGAAATTCCAAGGTATTATCATATAATTATTATAGGACTTTTGATATTCACGTGATGCCTTTATACACTCATCTATCACCAATACCATTTCTATTATTCTCTACACTAATTATGACATGATAATTACTGACTCTCTGACCCTATTCTGGGAAAATAGTGAATATGAAGGTTGGTTTAACCTTATTTAAAATGGTTCCAAATCAATGATGGAGTTAAAATTATTATTTTAAGAAAACCAGACTATGTGTAGGACCCTCACCCATGAACCTATAAAATCTAGGACATTAGTGAACAACATTCCATCTAGAGTGTGGATGGTCTGCTCTATCTAACCATCTGTTTACAGATGAAAAGTACAAATGAGGAAAATAATATGATCCAAAATCATGTTGAATACCTATCAATAACATGGATTTTAAATATGGATCATGATTAGATATGTTCATCTTTAGGAATCCATGAAGACTCACTAATTCCTCTCGATACTTCCTCGAAAAATCCTCCATTGAGATTGATTCCTTGATCACTAAGAAGTGAGTAAATTTTGTAAAATGGTCTATTATCATCCATATTTCATCATAACCACCCTGATATTGAAGTAAACCAATGAATAATTCCATAAAAATATCCTCCCAATTCCACTAGGGAATATCTAATGGCTGTAGAAAATCATTAGGAACACAATGTTGAATTTTAACCTTCTAACAGACTAAACATATGTACATGAAGTCTGCAGCTGAGCAATTCAATCTAGGAATCCAAAACTGACCTCTCAAAGTGTGATACATCTTCATCATTCCAGGATATGACACCAAGGGTGAGATGTGGAACTCACGGAGAACCACATTATATATCATTGAAGTAACAAAAATCCTCCCATGGAACAACACCCAGTGCTGAACATCCTGAAATCATCCATCAGGGGTGTCACCACTGATAACTCAATCTTTCCAAACCACCACCTTGAAGCCCCCCAGATTGGAATCCTCTACTTACTGCACCAAATATAACTACACCATAATCTAAAAAATGAATCATCTACCACTAACCTCTCCCATATAAATATGAATATTGGAGAGCTCTTCTGTCACTCTCTAAGAATATCTAAACTCAGGCATGGAATCACGATGTGACTTCCTATTTAGTACATCAGCTATAACCTTAACCTTTCCCAATGTATAAGAAATTTTAAATTCATAACCCTTTAATATATCTATCCACCATTACTATTTAATATTTAGGACATACTGTGTTAAGACATACCTCAAGCACTTGTGATCAGTGAAAACCACAAAGAACTCATCGATGAGGCAGTGTCATAACAACATCAAGGAAAACATGGACAATGCCAACTTTAAATCATTGGTAGAATAGTTACATTCATAGGGTCAGAACATTTGTGACCTATAAAAAATATCCCTCTATTACATCGGGACCCTACCAAACACAAGATGTGAATAATCTTAGTAGAACTCAAACTGAACTCCCCCTTCTTGTAGATGAAGAACTAGGGTGCCGAACAACTTCTCCTTCAGATACTCAAAGGAAACCTGACACTAGTAAATCCATAATAATGCCTAATCATTTTTGGTAAAGGCTATCATATGAGTCATAATCCAAGAGAATTCGGGTATGAACCTTCTATAATATCCTACAAACCACGGAAACTCTAAATATCTACAAAATTCTTAGAGGTTTCCCAAGAAAAAACCACTTAAATCTTGAAAGGATCCATGGATACTCTATGAAGGGACATGAAATACCCCAGTAAGTGAAATTCTTAAGACCAAAAGACACAATTTGATAGATTCTCGATAATATTCTAATGATGAACGACTCACAAAATTTCTCAAAGATGTTATGTGCTCTTCCTTAGACATAGAGTACCCAAGGATTTCATCGATAAACCCCCCATGAGTTGATCTAGAAACTCTTGGAACATTGTATCCATCAATTCCATGAATATATATAGAGTATTCATCACATTGAATGACATTAAAATGAACTTATAATGTTCATAATGACATCAGAAAGTGGTCTTCGAGAATCAAATAGATCCTTTAAGTTGATAAAATAAATCATCAATCCATGGAAGAGGGTATAGATTATTTACTATCACCTTATTCAAATGATGATAATTAGTTGATCGGTGTAGATTTCCATCATCCTTCTTTGTGAGTAGTACTGGATCACCCCAAGATGTCACACTTGGCCGAATAAATCCTCGCTACAAGAGATCATCAACCTGTTTCTTAATCTCCAATAACATAGAAGGTTACATTCTATATGAAAACATTGAGACCATATAATCATATAATAGTATCTCCATCCTAAAATTAATGTCCCATCATAGGGTAACACCATAATATCTTTTTAAAAGACCTCAAAGTACTCCTCCACATCCCTAGGAAACACAGTTGAGTAAATCTATGATAAGCTCAATGTCAAATCAAACTTCAAGGAAGAAAAGAATGAAAAATTCATCTAACTTTTCCAAGGGTCTCACTCACTAATGAACATGAAATAATATCCATAAAAATCACAGGAAAAAAATATTCCTCCAGAATTAATCCATGATAGAATATACCAAATACATCCCATACATGCTAAGGATGATGAAATATAACTATATCTGTAACCATAGGAAGTCTCTCTAAGATAAGTTCTACCATAAAAATAGATCATAGTATCTAAATAATTCTAAGAAAATAAGATAAACCACTAACTAGAATTGTAAATTCCAAGGGCACTATAATCCTATCCAACTCAGGTACTAAAGCATGAAATGGGGTAGGTGATATAAAGGAATGTGTTTCTCCTGAATAAATTGGTCATGTATGCAAGTATAAAACAAGTAAAGGCTATAAACAATGTCTATCTCTCATAGTGATGGAAACTCAAGGGTATGCTTCTGATCACGACCTATTCCATGACCTATCTGGCCCAGATAAAGACCTACTCCATTACTAGCTTATTCTCTATAAAGATAGGAGCATCATGAGAGCATCCTTTTCCTACCCCATTGTCCCGACCCGTCTCCTGAGGCCCGTGTTGTGACTACCCCAAGCCTTTCATATATAGGCCAGGGGTTGACGACTACCACCAGAAAGGAATATTCCTAAAATGGGAAGGCATTGCATCAAAACTTATACACACACACACATACACACACAGATTATGTATACAACAAAAGCAGACCACATAGTATAACCGCTGAATGTAAAAGTAAGTACTAAAAGTAAAGGGGGCCAGTATACAAGCCCAACAAGAAATAAACTGCAGTAAATAGGAAAAACAGCTCCTAAGGTCATCTGCCAAGGATCCTACCTGAAGGGTAGGAACAACTCATCTCTGTGACTCACCACGTCAACCAGTCACCTCTGCACACTATCTAGTCTTGGATCACAAGTCTCGATCAAAGATACCCATCGTCTTCACAAGACACAACAAGGTGATGGCGAAGCCCATGCAGTGGTGAGTATAATAGTACTCATTAGGGACCCCAAGACCCCCGAAGGTCTCTCAGAATTACACAAAGGAAAAATCACAAAGCCTGATCTCAAACACAAGGTACAAAGTGAAAGATAGCGCAAATCAGGTATAACATATGTATATAAGTAAAAATGATTAGTCATAGAACTAGATCAGATTATTCTGTCAAGAGTCACTGCTGTTGACTCACACATGATCGATAGATGCTGACCCACATAGGATCACTAGGTGTTGACCCACACAAGATCGCTGAGCGCTGACCCACATAATATTGATAGGAGTTGAGCCACAAAGGATCACTGAGTGATGACCAACACATGATCGATAGGTCCTGGCCCACACATGATCACTGAGCGCTGACCCACACAGGGTCCATAGGTATTGACCCACATAGGATCACTATTCATTCATCGCGTCACAACCAACCACTAGATTTCCGCACTTAGCACGCTTGATTCCAGAAGGATATGCTCCTCAAGACATCTATCATACCTCAACCACCACGGAGTCCCACTAAGAAGTAACCCAAAGAACCTACATGTCATAAGGGTTTCAATTCAACAGATGTAACGACAATCGGACACCCGGTCTGTAAGTTATAGGCATTTTAGTGCCGAGGGCCCGGTGAGATTCAGGTTAATTCCAACCCGGACGTACTCCAACTTTCTCCAAAACTCAAGTGGATTATCTCAAAAGGATCTCCTCATCCTAAGGGTTCCGACATCACATACAGTTCGTCAAATGAACATCCAGTTTAGAAGATAGGCCCGACCTAGAATGACTGGATCTGGCTCGGACCGGCCGAACCTAGTCTGGTCCGCTGGCTTGGTGCGACCGCCAGCTGGGCGTGGTCAAAACTCCCAACCGAATGGATAAAATTCCCTTCGGTCTCCAACAGGCAGTCCCAAGCTGGCGCTGCACTTTTCGTTTGATCGGTCTGGTGGACCGGCCTAGGGTGGGACCCATGGGTGCGGGTCTCGCTTCACTACAGGCATAGGTCCGCCTTCACCATGGTCAGAGCCGCAATGTCTCCTCCATGGTGTGCCATTCGCCCTCGATACGGTTGGCATCGACCAACCGCCTCTATCCCCCTCAGCGCCTGTGTGCGCTGCCACCTCCTCACCGCCTCTAGTCACCGACCTTGCCGTGTCGGTGGTTCTTCGCTGGAGGCACTTCCGCGGGTCACCGGTGAAGCCCTGATGGACTAATTTTATTCCTGTCTGCGCCTACAGGCCTCTCAAAATGCCACCTTTATTGCGTGGCCATCGGTTTCACATTTCCATCAATTTTAAAATTCACCAATGAAGAACGCATCGAGAGAAAATTCAGCTGGGGGTCCACGCCTTGTTCGGATTGGCCTGTGCCCTCCGCATTAGTGTTATAACAAGCAGGTGAAATAATAATCATCAAAAGATTGAATAAAACCTCAAAATGAATCCCCACAATAACCTCCCATAAAAACGAATGAGTTGTATATAAATCCATTAGTTGGTTGATACGTTTTCTTCATATTAATCAAGAATGGAAAGAGGAAATCATTTATACACATAAACAATTTAAACACCCTACCTTGAACATGTTTGGTTAACATGGAGAAGATGAAGGAGGTCCGCATTAATTGTCGTTCATCATCCATCGATCTCCAGATCGATTCCTAAATTTGCATCATCAAAACTCTATTCTTCATTAGAGGAATACATCGACAACACTTCATCAGGAGTCATCCTGTGGGTTCCCAAAACTCACGCCAATGATTTGATTAAATAAAAGAAAAAACTCCCACGTTGGTTAATTATTAAGATTCATTAATTAATAATAATTAATTAACCTAATAAACCACAATCATTGTGGTTACACAATGATAGGTTAAAGCCATGAAATAACCCACATTTATTTCCCTAATATACACTACGGTCCCACCTTTCACCACTCAAAGGTTGCCAAAAGAATAAAATAACATCTTTAGTTATTTTTTTTTCAAAGTCTAAAAAATTAAAATTTTCATTTTAATTTTTTCGACAAAAGTTAGGATTCCCTTAAATAAATCCTGGTGCTGCAAGTCCAACGGTGTCCTCATATTTTTCATCCGAGCACCAGTTCAAAATATAGAAATTAGTGCCCGAACATTTACTGAACGTACCTTAAAAAAAGTTCAAAAATTCATTCCGGGCTCTCTGTGCCTTAGAATCACATGCCATTAATTTTATCAGTCTTGTAATAATTTAATTTAATTAAAAAAATTACATGGAATCTACAGGTCTTTACATTCTCACCATCTTAGGGATTTTCATCCCCGAAAGCAATAATGAAGGATTAGAAAACAAATGGGGGTACCAAGCACGAATCTGAGCCTCCCACTCCCATGCGCTCTCCTGGAGGTTCCCATGCTACCACCAAACTCACACCAGAGGGATTGACCATCCACGAAGGATGCACTGCTTTAGATTCTCTTTCTCCACTGGGAACTCTGCGAATATCACCCCATCGTAAATGTCTAGCTCACCCCAGTCAATAACGTGCGATGATGGATCATGAACATACCTCCTCACCTACGACATATGGAAGACATTGTGCACCTGATGCATCTATGGGGGAAGTGATAAGCGGTATGACACCTCACTAACTCTACTGAGAATCTTGAAATGTCTGATGAACCTCGGAGATAACTTGCTGCCCTAGACAAATCTCCTCAATCATCATCTAGGTGAGACCCAAATGAAAACATGAACACCCTCCTCAAACTATAGGGGTCTCCATATCCTCTAATCATAATAGTTATTCCTTCTTTGTGAAGTATTCATATACTCCTGGATGACCTACACCTTCTCAGTGGTGGCCCGTACCAAATCTGGACCCATAAGTGCTGACTCCCCTAGATCTGTCTAGCATAGAGGTGATATGAACGATTACCTGTACATGGCCTCAAATGACGCCATACCGATAGTGGAGTGATAACTATTGTTTTATGCGAAGTCCACCAGTGGTTGGTGGTCCTCTAAACTGCCTCCAATATCAAGGACACAAGCATGAAGCATGTCCTCAACTGTCTGTATGGTCCACTTTGTCTGACCATCTGTTTGAGGATGAAAAGTGGTGCTCAGGAGTAGCTGAGTCCCGAATGCCTCCTACAATCCATTCCATAAGAAGGATGTAAAACATGCATCACAATCTGAGATGATCGTCGATGGAACCCCGTGAAGTCATAAAATATCCTATACTTAGAGGCATCCCAAGCTCTCTACTGATCCATGCTCTCAGATGGGTAGGAAGTAGGCCGACTTGGTGAGTCGGTCAATGATCACCCAGATGAAATCATGGCCCCTGGACGTATGTTGTATCCCAATCACGAAGTCCATGGAGATACCATCCCACTTCCATTCGATCACCTCAAGTGGCTGTGCTAACCTTGCTGGAACCTGATTCTTAGCCTTCACTTGCTGATAAGGGATGCATCGTGATACGAAATTTTCCACTTCTTTCTTCATCCCTAGCCCCCAGTACTGATGCGAGAGGTCCTGGTAAATCTTCTCCACACCAGGATGTACCGCCAAAGGGGATGTGTGGAACTCCATCAACACCTCCTCTCATAGAATCACTTGTACCATGGTGCATCCTCCGAAAAGAATAATGTGCTCCCCACCTTCAGAAAATCATTCAGGAGACCATCCTGAGGATATGTGAGCATGTTGGGCTTCGTAGTCGACGTCCCGAAGCTGTGCCTCCCTGACTTGCTGAAGGAGTGGGGGATTTACTGTCATAGAGTGGAGGTAATATGCTCCATCACTATCTATAAAGGATATCTTCAATGTAGCTAGCTGCTGTTGCCTCACTCAGCAACTGTAGTCCATACCTTCTGCTGAGTGCGTCTGCCACCATGTTCCCATTTCCAGGAGTGTAGACTATCTCAAAGTCGTAGTTCTGGAGGAAATCCAGCCATAAATACTGTCTCGGGTTCAGTTCCTTCTATGAAAAGATATTCCTAAGACTCTTGTGATCGGATTAGAAAGTAAACCGTTTACCCATCAAGTAGTTCTGCCACATCTTCAAGGAAAAACCACTGCCGCTAACTCCAGGTCATGGGTAGCATAGTTCTTCTCATTCTGTCTCAACTGTCATGAGCCATAGGTAATCACCACTCGATCCTACATCAGAAAACTTCCTAGTACAGTCCCTGATGCATCGCTGTAGACTATATACCCAACACCCTCTTCTAGTAGCCTCAAGATGGGGTCCCTCTTCAGTCTCCGCCTCAGCTCCTAGAAACTATGCTAACATCTCTCTATTAAAACAAATAGTTGCCTCTTCTTTGTCAAATATGACAGGGGTGATACTACTCTAGAAAATTCAGGTAAAAATATCTGGTAGTACCCAACCAATCCTGGAAAACTCTACACCTCGGTCACACTCCTGGGTGGGTCTCAAGCATGAACTGCCTCCATCTTTTTTGGATCCGTTGTAACTCCAGCCTCTGAGATGAAGTGACCCATAAATTAGACTTCTTGTTTCCAAAACTAGCACTTAGAGAGCTTTCCATAAAGATAGTGCTCTCGGAGTGTATCCAGAACTATCTACAGATGTTTGGCATGCTCCTCCTCCATTTCCAAGTTTACCAAGATGTCATCAATGAAGAACACCACAAAGTGATATAGGTAAGGCTGGAAGATCCTATTAATGAGTCCCATGAACACTGCCAGAGCATTTGTTATGCGAAAAGGCATCATCAAGAACTCATAGTGGCCATACCGACATCTGAATTCTATCTTCGGTATGTCCTCAACCCATACCTTGAGCTGAGGATAGCTCGATATGAGGTTTATCTTTGAAAACTACCATGCCCCCTTCAGCTGGTTGAAGAGATCATCAATCCTCAGTAGAGGATACTTATTCTTCACAATCACCTAGTTCAGGCACCAATAGTCCACACAAAGCCTCAAACTACAATATTCCTAATTAGAGAACAAAATCATGGTTTCCCATAGAGAAACAGTCGGCCTTACAATCCCCTTTCTATGCATGTCTTCCAATTGTACCCTCAACTCATGAAGTTCCATGGGAGCTATCCGATATTCTGGTGTAGATATCAGTGTAATTCCAGGGTAAATATTGATGTAAAAGTCTACCTCTTTATGAGGAGGTATTCCCATAACATCATCAGGAAAGACATCATCATACTGGTCCACTAAAATAGGATAGCTGAGAATCCTCTCATCCACTACACTGATGGTGAGGCTAGAAAATTGATGAGTGATCGAATGCACCCTCCTCGGAGAAATTTCATCTTGTGCTGCAAAGGTTTCCTTCTCACTGGTGATGGATAAACTGATCCCATCCTCATGGACTCACTGCACTTTGCACCTAAAATAGTCGATCTGAGCATGGACTATGGCTAACCAGTCCATACCCAAGATGACGTCATAAGGCCTCGATGCTGCAACTAGGAGAAACCAGATGAAGATGTCACCTCATAGAGTAAGATCACACTTCCTTCACCAGTGTTTAATAATCGAATCCTATCTTGTATAAGTCTCTAAACGTAATTATTGAGCTAACGACTCCATCGTAATCTCTGATCTCCAAACGAGAGGTGTGATAATGAAAGAGCGACCAGAACTTGTGTCTATAATTTCTGTAGCTAGGGTGGAGTAGACACAGATCATACCTCGAATCATCTCTGGAGCACTGTGATCATAGAACTCTGGATCTTGAAGCTGAGATCACCCCTATCCACCTGCTCCCTATGGTCAGGGTGGACCACAAGGGGGTGGTGGCGATAAAACCTGAAATCGCCACCCACCGCCTGCCGCACGACCAGCTCCTTTGCCACATCTGCTACCTTGTGGACCTCCCCACTCAAATATCAGCCTCTACCTTGGAGGTCCCTCGACTATTTTCTGATCATCAATATGGAGGGTTGGGCTATCGTCAGCCATGTTACCCTACCCACCACACATGTAGCATAGTCTTCTCCCCTGATGACCTCCTCTGTCCTGTGAGCTCCTCAATTATGACCCTACATCCTAGGGTTTCCCTCCGGAATTTCTAGTCTTCTTGGACCTTTGAATCCTCTACCTACTACCTACTGCAGATGACTCTACTTCCTATCATCTAGTGGTGGCTCTCACCATCGGTGCCTGCTCGGCTAGGAAGCTCTCCACTAATAGTGCTCTCTCTAGCACTCCAACCTGCGTCTGGATATTGAGCGATATCATCGACACTCTGATCTCCCATTGGAGACCCTGATCAAAGGTCCACACCCTGAATAAAGGGTCCTCAACCATGTTGGTGGAGTAGAGAGAGAGTTTAGTGAATCTCTCCGAGTACTGGGCTACTGTCAGGCTGACATGCTATAAGTGCAGGAGCTCCTGAATATGCACAGAGCATAGAGTTGTTGGAACAAACTCCGCCCTGAAGAGGCCCTCGAACTCCAACTACGAAAGTGTCACCTAATCATGCATCTTGAGCATGAGGCTCCACCATCTCCCTACTATTCCCTGGAGGAGGCTAGCAGTTAGGATCACCATCTGGTCCGTTGGTGTCTTGACCAAATGAAAAACCCATGCCGTAGCCTCCAACCAGTTCTCAACTGCTTGCAGGTCTGTCTTGACTCGAAAGATCAGAAACCTCTATCTCTGAAACTCATGCAATGCGGTCAGTCAGTATGGACTGTCTACTAGTGGGGATAGTGGAATATGCTACCCTATGAGTAATGGTGCTACTTTTACACCACCCAAAGGTGATATTTCCATAAGAGGGACTTGCATCGACACCTCATTGCTCGGTGGTCCGTCATCGTGATCCGTCACTGGAATCCTGGATGGCTGTCTACTCGGTGACATATTATTAAGAAACTGGTGTGCCACATTCAAAAAGTTATACTTGGTGAACTGACTCAAAGAGATCAAAATAAAAACAAAAATTTCAAAACACATGGAAACAATGGTTTCGTGCACAGAGTTAGAACTCAGAATTCAGGGTCCTGGTGTATGGATACGTCAGTCTCTGCACCAACACTGGACTCCCTGAACTAAAACCCAAACTCAAGACACTTAACACTATATCTCCATTGGAAAACATATACCCTTAGTAATTCTGGTAGAACCAACCACCCTTTGATACCACTTTTTCATGACCCGTGCCCCAGGGCCTGTGTCGTGACTACCCCAAGCTTACCTTCCATAGGCTAGGGGTTGGAGACTTGCATTGGAAAGGCATATCCCTAAAATGGGAAGGCATTGTGTCAAAACCTGTATACACACATACTAGGTATACAATGAAAGAAGACCACATTGTATAACTATTGAATGTAAAAGTAAGTACTTAAAGTAATGAGGGACAATATACAAGCCCAACCAGAAAGAAAGTACAACAAAAATACAACTCCTGAGGTTGTTTGCCAAGTATCCTACTTGAAGGGTAGGTACAACTCGTCTCTGCAGCTCACCACACCAACCTGCCACCTCTATACACCGTCTAGTCTAGGCTCTCGAGTCTTGGTCAAAACTGCTCATCGTCTATACAAGACAAAATAAGGTGCGGGTGAAAACCATGCATGGGTGAGAATGAAAATACTTAGTAGGGACCCCAAGAACCCCATAGGTCTCTTAGAATTAGAAAAATGAAAAACCACAAAGCATGATCTCCAACACAAGGTACAAAGAAAAAGACAACTCAAACCAATAATAATTTAAGTGAAGAAGTACAAATAATTAGTCGTAAAGGTAGATCATCATATTCTTTCGAGATGATCTACTGATGAACCATATAAGATGGATAGATGATGACCCACACAGGATTGCTAGGCGCTGACCCATAGAGGATCACTGAGCACTGACATACACATGATCGATATACACAGAACCACACAAGATCACTGAGCGCTAACCCACACAAAAATCTATTGGTACTGACCCGCACATGATTTTTGAGTGCTGACCCATACATGATCGATAGGTACTAACCCACACAGGATCACTATTGATTCTTCACGTCACATCCAACCACTGGATTTCTGTACTAAGTACGATTGATTTTGGGAGGATCCACTCCTCAAGACATTGGTTGTACCTCAAGCACCATGAATTCCCATTAAGAAGTAATAAAAATAACCTCTATGTCATAAGTGTTTCAATGCAATGAACGTCACATCAATCGGACGCCCGTTTTGTAAGTTATAGGCATTTTAGTGATGAGGACCTGATTAGATTCAATTTCATTCCAACCCAGCCATACTCCAAATTTCTACAAAACTCAAGTGGAGTATCTCAAAAGGATTTCCTCATCATAAGGGTTCCAATTCCATAGATGGTTCATTAAACGGAAGTCCGGTTTAGAAGATATGCCCCTTTGTATGTATCTGTGTCAAACTGGGTTTGGGTCCATTCCGACCTAGGTCTAACCCGACTCGGACCAGCCCAGCCCATTGGTCCTAGCCCGGACTGGCTGGGCCTAGCTTAGACCAGCTGGATCCGGCCTAGACCAGCTGGACCAGGTCCGGTCCACTGGCTGGGCGTGACCGCCAGCTGGGTGTGGTCCCAGCTCCCCGTCGAATGGACAGAAGTTCGTTTGGTCTTCAAAAGGCGGTGACAGGCTGGCACTGCCCCATTCAGTTGACCTGTCCAATAGACCGGTCTGTGGAAGGACCTGCAGGCGCGAGCACACCTTCGCCATGATCGGAGTCGCGATGTCTCCTCTGCGGCACGCTGTCCACCTTCAATTAGGATGAGGTCAGCCAACCTCCCTCAATGCGGCCAACGTCGGCCGACTGTCCCTATCCGCCGCGGCCCCTGAGGGTACCGCCACCTCCTCGTGGCTAGAAATAGTTGGCCACATCCAATGGTTTCCGGTGCCCCCGCACCTATGGTGCCGCACCAACGATACTTCCACGGGCCACCAGTGAAGCCCTGGTGGTCCGATTCTCTTCTCGTCTACGCCTATGGGCCTCCCGGGATGCCACCTTTACTGTGTGGCCTTCGGTTTCTCATTTATGTCAAGTTGAACATTCTCCCACGAAGAATACATCATGAAAAAGTTCAAAAGATGGTCTGGGTCTTGTTCGGATTGGCCCGCGCCCTCCGCGTTATCGTTATAACATGTGGGTGAAACAATAATCATCAAAAGATTTAATAAAAACCCAAAATGAATCCCTATCACAACCTCCCGCAGAAACAAATGAGTCACAAATCAACCCATTAGTTGGGTGATATATGTTCTTCATATTAATCAAGAAAAGAAAGAGGAAATTATTTAAACTCATAAACAATTTAAACCCCCTACCGTGAACACGTTGGGTTCGCTTGAAAAAGATGAAGAAGGTCCGCGTGTATTGTCGTTCGTCGTCCGTCAACCTCCAGATCGATTCTTAAATGGGCGTTGTCAAAACTCCATTTTTCGTTGGAGGAAGACGTTACCTACAATTTTTCAGGAGGAATTAGACTGTGTCAAGATATATGGTAGCATCCATTTTAAACCTAGCGTTTTTTATTTGTCTATGTGGAAGTTTTCCTTCAATTCATTTACAAATTGAAACTCCACTGCTTAGATTTGGGTTCATTTTCATGGCCTTAGTTGGTTTTTTGGCACCCGAAAATAATGAATGATCTCACATCTAGCATAGGAGTACCTTTAAAAATTGACAAAAGAACCTTTAATGGTGACTTGGGTATATATGCAAGAGTCATGGTTGAAGTGAATCTTGAAGAAAAACTGCTTCATGTTTTTTCTTTCAATGCAAAACAATATAGGATTGAGGTAAGGATATAATATTTGCATCGACCACCATTTTTTGATTACTTCATGATCATTGGACACTCTATTATGAATTGTAAAGTTGTAAAGTAGAAATTACATCCTCATACTGATAAGGAATGTACTAAAGGTAAGAGAATCAAGAGGGAAAAAAAGCCTTCCATGGAGAAACCCGAACCATAAATTAAAAGGCAAGAAAAATAGATAAAGAAATCTAGTGACCCAACTTCCTCAAAGGACCCACTAGGAAATAATGGGATGAAATGTATAAGAAAAAAGATATTGAAATTGAAGAACACAGTTTTGATGGGGAAATTACTTCTATGGTTTTGGCCACTATCCCACAGATTGAGCAGGCTGACCATGATGTTGCCCGACCTAGTAAAGAGTCAATTGCAGAAGATATCATGAATGTTGAAGGCCTAATTTTGGATCCTCAGATTGTTGTACTCCCTAGAGGCAGTCCTGAATCACTTCTTACCTCCATAGATTTGACATGCCAAGACACTACCTCCACTTATGCTAATGTTTATACTAAAATAGAAGGAATTACTTATCAATAGGTTACTAGAAACCTCAAGCCATTATTACCCACTTGTGATTTGCTTCCCAGAGACCCTCCATCTGCACCACCTGCACATAGTGTGAACGACCTGGATGGGGAGCTCCTGCACAACACATCAAAACAAGGGAGGATGAAGAATCTAGTGCAAAAACCTATTAGCAACATCCCCATGATATAATACATGAATTAAAATATTGACCATATGTAGGATGATGATAGGTAATTGGAAAATAAGCTAGACAAGAACTCACCCATCATGTAACCTATGGAAGGGAATCCTCTAGATTGAAATTCTAAATAGTGATTGGGTGAAGGTAAAAGACTAAATTATGATCCCAAGAAACAAAAACGTGGTGATGAAGATAAAATAGGTAAAATTAAAAATGTTATTTCTCCAAATCTTTCCTCAATCAACCAGGAATTAGACTCACAAAAGAGGAAGGATGCATCTATCAAACCACTAGGAAATCCACAGGGTACAAGAACCCTGGAGGTAAAAAGAAAGGGGGTCCCAACCCCAAAAGTAGGTTAAAATGAATATCCTCTATTGGAATTGTTAAGATATTGCTAACCCTGACACCATCACAATTTTTAAAAATATTATTATTCTCACAAAAACCATTTGTTTGCTATATCTGAGCCAAAAAATAACTTCGTTTCTAGTTTTACTAGATTAGATAAATTTAGATACAATTTTATTGGTGCTAATTCTAATAATAGTTCTGTGGATTCTCTTTGCATCTTTTCTCACTCTTCAATAAGAAATGTTCATGTATTTAATACTAGAACTCAAACTATCACGTGTGATCTGACTTTGTAAAACTCACACTTCTTATGAACTTTTATTTATGAAAATAATAGGTACTAATATAGGAGATCTATATGGTAGAATATATCTTTCTTAAATAAAATTATTCAATCCCATTGGATCATATCTAGAGACTTTAAAAGTATTCTTGGACCTAGTGAAAGAATAGGTCCTTCTCACTCTAATGTTTCTTCTATGGAATTTAAAACTTGTATTGAGGACAATAATCTCATTGAGATAAAACTAGTTGGAGACAAATATATTTGGTATAGAAGACATTATAGTTTGGTTATGGATGGTAAACTTGATAGATCCTTCACAAACAATCAAGCCCTTAATAATTGGGATACTATTTCCAGTATCACCCAACTTAGACTTAACTCAGATCACCACCCTATTTTAGTTAGTCCCAATAATAGAGTTTCCAAAACTATGATTCATTTTAGATTTAATAATTCTTGGACTTATATTAATGATTGTGAAAATATTATCAAGGATACCTAGGATTCTATGAATTGAAACAATGATACTTTTGACTGTATCATGAAATTAAAACATCTTAAACAAAAGCTAAAGTGCTAGTGAAATAAAAGATTCAATCAGACTGATAATTAAATTTATTCCATATAAAACACCCTCAATAAAATTCTGGTAGAAACAAAGAATAATGACTTTACTAATGATCCTAAACATGAAAGTGATATTTGAACTAAATTAAACACTCTTCTCACCTTAAAATATAATTTACCAAAACAGTACTTAAAAATTAATGGGCTTAAGGATAGTGACATAAAATCTAAATTCTAAAATGATCTACAGAGATCTAGGAAATCTTGTAGGACCCTTACCTTCCTAAAATATTGTTATGACATCATAGATAATGAGGAACGTTTGGTCAATCTTGTTGTCTCTTACATTAACAATATATTTAATGGACCTGATCTTAATAAGGACATAAAATTGGATATAATTCCCAACATAGGGGGTGAAAATGATAAAAATATAATAATTAGTGTTCCTATAGAGAATGATATTGAAGATATGTTTTTGTCCTTAAAAATGATAGTTCCCCTAGTCCTTACGATTTTACCAATGACTTTTTCCTCCAGTATTGGGATATTATACAACATGATGTTTGTAAACAGGTTAAGGCCTTTTTTATATTGGATACCTTCTATATGGAATAAATGCTCAATTCCTCTCCCTTATTCCCAAAGTGGAGAATGCTTCAAAAATTTAACTCTTCAGACCTGTTTCCATTTTTATCACTATTTATAAAATCATCTCTAAACTTTTAGCTAATAGGTTTGCTCTTTTTGCTGATAAAATTATCTCATGGAACCAATTTGGCTTCCTCAAAGGAAGAAACATACAAGACTACATCTACCTTACCTATTAAAGTACAAGATATCTAAAAAGAAAAAAATAGAGGAGGAAGCATTACCATTAAGCTAGATATTAGAAACACTTTTTACATCACTGACTGGAGCTTCAATTTCACAGTCCTCACCAATTTTTACTTTAGTGACATCTTTGTTAACAAGATTAAATCTCTTTTGGGGTTTTATCACATTTCTATTTTGATTAATGGTACTAGAAAAATGATATTTCAATTGTAGAAAAGGTTTCAAATTGGGAGACCCCATATCTACCATCCTCTTTGTCATTGCTGAGGACTACCTTAGTAGATTTATCACCTACTTGGTTAACCAAAGAAAAATTAACCCATCAACCCCTCTAGTAACCTGGCTGTTGCCTCTCATATTTTATTTGGGGATGATATTATTTTATTCCTCCAAGGGTACTATATGAACATTCAAAATCTCAAAGATTCCCTCTCTCATAATGAAGATGTTTCTAGGAAATCCATAAACTGGAACAAATAATCCATTTTATTTGGAAAAATATTTCCTATAAACAAAAAATCTAGTATTATAAATAATCTTGGTATAATAGATGGATCCCTCCCCTTCATATACCTTGGAGTCCCTATCTTCTGGGGAAAGCCTAAAAACACTTACTTCTCCAATATTGTTGACCAGATTAACAATCAACTCTCTACCTAGAAAGGAAAATCCTTATCGATGGAAAACCACATTTGTTTTTTCAAACAATCCATCATTTATAAAATGGAACATTCTATGAGGTTTTATAGATAGCCTATTGATTTAATTTAAAAACTTAATAGTAAAATAATTTTTTTTTGTCTAGAGTGGATTCAACCTTGAAAGGAAACTTGTCACAATTCCTAGGAATAACTGTTGCAAACCCATTGACACTCGTGACCTTAGTATTAAGAACCTTGACCTCTTTAATGATGCTCTTTAAGATAAACTTAGATAGAACCTTATAAACAATAATTCCTCAACCTTTGAATTCCTGAGAAGTAGATTTAATAGAAATCTTAGAAAAGGTAAGTTTTCTTATATGGACTCCTCCATCTGGACTTCCATAAAACAATAATTTTTTAAAATAATGTCACGCTCTAGATGGATTCTTAATAAAGTATCTTCTCTGAAATTTTGGTTGGATAACTAAAATGGTTGCGCTCTTTTCTCTAATAATGATTTTAGGAGTTTCTCTACAGATATTAATATCTCCATTAATTATTGCATGCACTATTTGTAAATGAACTTACATAATGAGATAAATATTATTATTTCCATCTACAATTTTATCAACATTGATGATTTTTAGATTTGGGAGCCGACACATAATGGTGTTTTCAACTCTAAACTCTACTACAATCATAATTTCAGCAATAAAATTCATCATTTTTCATATATAAAGAGTTTTAAAAAGAAACAGGTTAGGCCCTACAAACTCACATTGGTATGGATAATAGTCTAAAATAGAGTTACCACTGATTGGTGTATTCAATTATTTTGTATTCAACTTTATTATAAATGTCATATGTGTAATCATCGCAGAGAGGATGCGGACCACCTGTTATTTACTTTTTCTCTTTCCTCTACATTATGGAAGAACATATTTGACATTTTTGATCTCTGAAGGATAGGTTTGGACTCCATTTGGATTCATCTTCAAAGATGTACTACTATGATCACCTCTCCTCAAATAGAACAACTCTTCATTTCCATTGTCGCCGAACTGATTCAATTCATATGGAATGAAAGAAATTTTATAATTTAGAACAATAATACTTTTAAATTTTGTGCAGCTCAGGTGAGTATATTCGTCTCCATCAAGGAAGATAGAATTATGCAAACAAGTATATATCACATCTCCATGAAGGATCTTATAATTCTTTATCAGATCAGAATCGAATGAAATTTCAACTAGTCGAAAGGTATATTAGAATTCTTCTGGAAACCCCCTCTCCTTGGATAGATCAAAATAAATATTTATTGTGCCTCAAAAGGAAACATAGGCCCTACGGTTTATGGAATAGTGTGAAAAAATCAGAATGGGCATATTCTGGGATGCTTTTATGGTACCTCTGGTTTTGCCTCCTATTTAGAAGATGAGATGAACATCATTATTATTTCCATCAATCTCACAAATAAAAAAGGATGAAAAAACGTATGAATTGAAAGCATCCCCACTACCATAGTTCAATCCCTTCGATATGGAGTGGTTCACCTAGTGTGTCCCCTCACATCAAGATGGATTATTTTCCGCCAACATCTAAAAAAGCTCAATCATATTATCATTCAAGCTTACCGTGAGGTGAAAAATGTGACAGACGGTCTTTACAATAAATGAGCTAGTAGAAAAGTTATGTGGATTGATGACCTTACAAAAGATCTCATCCCATTACATGAAAAACATTTTAATAAAATTCCCTCTTTCAAACTTATATAATTTTGTTTGATTTATCTCTATATATTTTTAGTGCTTCGGTACTTTGAAGAATGCATCATCATTCTTAAAAAATAGATCAAATTGAATTCTATCTCCATGACCACTATCCCTTCTTCTATCACTGAATATGAAATGAATTATTCATACTTCTATAGATTCTAGTGCTAAATCACTCAGAGTTTCCTCCTCCAAGTGTCTTAATCAAAAAATTATAGTCTATGATATTACCTATTGGCCCATCCTACTGAACATATTTGGCACAAACCTAATGAGGATTTCGGCCTGGATCCTTACCTATAAAATAACAAAATGTTCAGGGACTCTTAAATGAAGAACATGGAACATGGAATATTAATTATTTAAGGTTCAAACTAATCCCTAGGTCTACCCATTTTAAACACTAAAATAAAAAATATAATACATGATTCTTCCCTAGGTCTCCACCCCATAAATATCATCACTTAATTTTTAAGGCACAATAAACATAAGGGGTCTTAAATTAGATTATAGGGGTCCCTAAATACCTATATATTATTTTTCACAAAGTATGTTACATGAAAATACTATTATTTTATCATTAACATGAGAGTCAGAAACCAAATTCTTAACACTTCCATAATATTTTACATCCTTAAATTATCAATATAGTTTCAATTTTATTTATGAATTCAAAATTCATTATTTTAAAATCAAAATGATCAATGAACATATAATTACTTGATCTGTAAACAAGTCATCCATTTTTATGAATTAATCAATTTATAACTTGTAAATTATCCTAAATTTTCATTCTTTGTAAATCTAATCCCTATATTTCATTTATCTCATTACCAAATATATATTTATATCAAAATAAACATTATAGTTTTTATTAAATACCTTAAGTAAATCATATAATGACTCATCCTTATGAATTAAACTTTTTAACATTTTGTTAACCAAAACTCCATCTAATGTCTATCCCAAAATCCTATTAAAATTTAACAAATAACCTTTTTTCATAAGTCCTTAATGAAACATATGAACTAATAAATCACCCATGGAAGACTTAAGAAAATTATATGAATAGAAAGGAAACAAAATTATGGTAACCTCTAATTTCTCGCACCAAACATGACATAATTATAAATATTAATCCTCTTTATAAACATCTATTTATACCCACTTAATATCCACCTTTATTTTTTTAACCCCACACATGGTTTAGTAATATGAACAACATTTAACCAAGAAGTGGAAATTAATTGTAGTATCATAATAAGGATTTATCAACCCCAAAAAACACAATTAATAAAGTGAAACCTTAGAAACATATTACCTTATGACATATTATTTTTAAAAATTATTTAGATTCAATAATAGTAAATTATAACATAAAAAAAACTTTTCATAGAAAAATTACGTCATAAAAAATATTAATTAAATTTAATAATCCAATAATTAACACATTATTTAACTATTTATGTCCTCTACTCATTTATTACTATTTAATAATATGTAATGATGTTAGGTCTACTTGGATAGATACCCTGAGGGGTGGGGGGGGGGTGAATTAGGGTATGACTGATTAAAACAACTTCCCCTTTTGATATTGTTTTTCTGTTAGAAAAAACCCTCTTCTCTTTCCTTCCTGTTGCAGAGTATGAATAAACCTTAAACCATGCACATGACACATCAATTTTTACTTGGTTCACCATCACTGGGATACGTCCAAGGAGCATACACCGGTAGTGTGTCGAAGTGCCAATTCCTCTATAAGCACACTACTATTTACAAAGTTCACGTTAGATCACTTTTATGCCCATACTCACTTCCTCTACAAAGTTTAGTGTTAGATCGCAACTTTCCCAAGGGTCACTCCCTGTTTCTCTCTCTTTGGCTCACTGCCAGTAGAGGGGATCACCTTATTTCTCTTCCTTTTCTCACTACTCGGGAAAGGATCCACTCATAGTTTATAGACCTGTAGGTCTCTTCATTATCTCTAATGAAATCTGCATCTTTAACTATTGATAGATTCTTTGTTGACGTCCAACTTTCTCCTGCAGATGAATCTCACTTTGCACTAGGTGTACCGAGAAACCCCAATTTTTACGCATAGCCTCTACAGTGCCTTGTGCGTAATTCCATTCTTTTGCATGAAATACACATTTCATGCAACACCACTTTTAGGTACTACCACTTCTTTTACACACAAAAACCTTCTTTTATGCGCACCATTTTCTTTAAAGGAAACAACCTTTTTAAGCATAGACTAAGCTTTACTCGCAACCTGCTTTTTATGCACAACCTTTTCTTTATGAGAAAACACCTGACTTTATGCGTAAACTTGATGTTTATGCGCAACTCCCTTGCGTATTCCAATTTCTCACGCAAGATCTCAGATACTCTCTAAGTATTGAGCTACTCTGAATGAGGGGGGTCACTTTATATTTATAGGAAAAATCAACCCCTATGCAAAAAACCCTCCTTCCGCGCATAATCCTTATTGTGCGTGAAAAAACACAACTTCCACACAACACCATATTTCACACCATGCTCCAATTTTTCACACACCTCATGCCTTTTCCAATTTCAAGCTTCTGATCTCCAAACACCTCTTTCGTGAAAAACTCCATTCCTATATTTCGTGCACCACACCAATATTTCATGCTCCTCTCCAATATTTCGTGCACTACGCCAATTTTTCACACATCTCCCTTTTCCAAAAATGCATCTCTCTATTTTCTGATTTTCAGGCCTAAAAATTTGGCAAACACTGGAAAACAACAGCACCATGTATCTTCTCTTTTTGTAGTACCTTCAAGTCATCTATTCCTTTGTCGAGGTTCTTCAATAAAATATGGATATCCAACAACATATCTTAAACCCGATAAATCACCATGTAAACCCCCTTTTTCAATAAATTTGTACATCATGATCTAATTTGTTAACAAAAACAACATGGAGGTCCGCTTTCTCAACAAACACAATCACCTAAAAAATGATTCAATGATACCTTGAGGGATTTTTTCCCAACAATATCCACCTTTGGGTTTGTTGAAAACTCTTATCATAATGATTCTATGCACTTTGATACCTTATTAAATCTCCTTCCGACCGCTACCGTTATTCACCTTTTGCAATTTTGATAGCATTCAAGGATTCACTTAGCACGTACTATAATCCAACATGAGCAATGGTCACCATGAGAAACAAGAGTAAATGAAAATATCATCAATGAATCACTTCATTTCAGACACCAATTTTTGTTACCAATATGATACCAATTTCTAAACTGATACCAATTTTGGATCACGAGAAACCTTCTCACACTATTCCAACATCACTCTTCTACTGTTATCTTGATCCTCATCTATCGTGGTATCTACTCTTTGATCGATCACTTCTAGTATCGTCAGATTTAAAACTCTCCCCCTAACTCATTTATCTCCCCCTATCTCACGGCTCCACCTGTTAGCTTCTCCCCATGTCCTTGACAAAGAGTTTTTCTCCCTTCATTAGCCATAGTTTCTCCCCCTTGAAGAGTCACTATTTCTCCCCCTTTTTCAATGATCCCAAAGGTCACTCCTCTATAGTCTCAGTCATTATAAATAAAAAATATTAGTATCGTATATAAAAAAACAACATACCTCTAGGAGTGGGGGGGGGGGGTTCCACATCCATATTTGTTGAAGTGTGGGGAGTCGACTAGACTCCCAGAGCCAACCGATGCCTATCAAAAGATTCCTTGGTTAAGGCCTTTGTTAGAATGTCTAAAATTGTAGTTTTGTAGGCGTATACTCCAACTTCACGATTCACTGCTCAACCTTCTCCTTGATAAAATTATATTTTATCTCAATGTTATTTGTACTTGAGTGATGGACATGATTTTTGCTGAGATTTATAGCACTTGAGTTATCATGCTGGTTTCCGATCGGAGATGTCACTTCAACACCCATATCATCAGGCTGCTACTTCATCCACAATAACTGTGTGCAAGTTTGAGTGTCAGTAATATACTGAGCTTCTGCAGTGCTCAATGAAATGAAATCTCGCTTCTTGATCTGCCAAGAAATACACAATCCACCAAGATATAAAGCACCTCCAGAAGTTGATTTCCTGTCACCAGCTGAACTGGCCCACTCTACATCAGTATATCCCAATAAATCTGACTGAGATTTATTAGTATATATCAAGCCAAAATCAATCATTCCCTTGATACACCGAAGTACTATTTTTCACTACAAGCATGTGCCTTTCCTTGGGATTAATCTGATATCTCGCTGCTTGGCATGTGGCGAATACAATTTCAGGCCTTGTAGCAATCAAGTATAGAAAACTTCCAATGATTTTCCTATATTATATGATATTAACTGCCTTTCCATACTCATATTTGGAAAGTTTCATCTGGGTAGCAACCAGAGTCTTCATATCCTTGGAATTTTCCATTCCAAATCTTCTCAAAACCTCCTTGGCATACTTGGATTGAGAAATGAATGTTCCATTCCTTCCTTGTGTCACCTGTAGACCAAGGAAAAATGTCATCTCTCAAATCATTGACATTTACAACTCACTTTTCATGAATTTGTAAAATGGTTTGCACTGAGATTCATATGATCCACCAAATATTATGTCATCGACAAAAAATATAACGACCCAAACTTTCATTAATGGAAATCCCTCCTGATCTACTTAAATGTATCTTTATGTAAAATGTTTTTTTTCCAATTCTTTGGTTTTATGTTTTTTATTTTAAAATACTGTTAAGAGTTTTGACCGTTGCTAATATAGACATTGAAAAGTGATCACATGATTAATATAAATATAGAGATTTAACAAATCCAATTTACTCAGACAAAGGAAGAGATGGATTCATCCAGTAGACGTGCCCCATATGAATCCCATTTTTCAGAGCTTGGAAAGGAGGTGGTGTCGTTGGGATTCACTCTTGACCAATCCCAATCCAAACTTGAACATGTTAAGCTTGAGCGGAATCGGCAATGGGACAAGTGGAAGTTGATAGAGATTACCACCCGAGCGATGTTATCTGAGCCACCCCAAGAGTCTGTCACCATCGCACACCTCACCCTTCGGTCTTATGCGGGTGTTTTAAAGTGTTATTTAACAAGATTATAGTACTATGGTTAGGTACATTATTATTTTTTATATAATATTGAATATAGTTTCATTTTATTATTGTTACCTTGCAAATTGTTTTTAAAGCACAAATAATATTTTTAGTTAATGTTCAACTAAGAAGTCTATTTTGATGAATTAATGGATTTCTGAATTAAATAATATTTTAATAAAATATAATTATTTTTATATAATTAATTTTTATTAAATATAAATGATCGTATAATTTTATGATTTCAATTGTAATTTTTATTAAGGTTTGAAATAGATTTATGTCAAAACCCATGAATTTTCGATAAATGTAGGTTTTTATTTTAAAAGTGAAAATTAACATATTTAGAAAATTATTTAGATAAAATGAATATTATTTCTAGAATCAGGATGTTGAAATTATCCAATGGTGAATTTTTCATAATTTTATGAGATAATCAATTTTTTGGGTAAAAATTAAATACTGTTTAAATATATAATGTGTTTTATGACATCATAATGACTCAATAGTGATTTAATAAAATACTATAAACATTATGTTCGAACAATATAAATTTTACCATTAAAATAATTTTATTTTGGGTTTGTTTGATTTATTTCACAAAGCTTTATTGGACCATTCAATACTTTTTAAACATTTTGTATTTTTAAATTGTTTTCTTTGGGAGTGTGACTCACCTACACATAAGAAAACCCATTATTTTAAGAAGTTTGGACTTTGGAATTATAAAATAATGTTTTCCACTTCCCTTTTTCCAAAACCACGGGCAAAAACCATTGGAAAAAACCATGGGAAAAAACAATGGGTAGGTTTGTGGTTTGGATTAGTTTAATGTGAGGTGTCCCAAATCTAAATAATAAAGAATTCCCTCACCTTTCCTATATAAACCCACCAAATCCCCCACTTCATCCTCACTCAAAGCCTTTTTATTTTTTCCAACCTCTTCCATCCTCTCTCTATAATCCTCCCAAGGTGCCCCAAGCTCCCAAGAAGCCTCTCTCAAGCCTCTCTCAAGCCTTTGGAAGCACACTTCCAAGTAAGGGTTTTTCTTCCTTTCTCATTTTTGTCCAATATTATTTAAATTGTTATTACCTTTTAATTCCAATTATAAATGTTGGGGTATGGTTTCTCACCTCTTCCATACTTTCATATTTATTTTTTAATGATGGGAGACCCATTTCTCTCTCATTAAATGCCTCCCATGTACACCCGTTACTATGCCAAAATTCCGGAAGGAATTTCTCTCTCCTCTTTTACATTCAAGAAATTATTTTGTATCATGACTCTAAATTCCATTAAAATTGTTGGGAAAAGTATATATATGAACCCCATAATGTCCATTTCATGTACACATGATGAGACACCCATTTATCTCTTATCAACCATTTTTATGAATTCTTACGTCACGCCATTACGCTGCCGAAATTGAAGATGAGGCTTATCACTGCACTTGTGATCACTTTACCTACAACTGGAGAACTTTTTGTGGTATTTAGTGATGTTTATATTAATGGTCTTGGATGTGTGTTGATACAAATTGAAAAAGTCATTGTATATGCTTCAAGGAAATTGAAAGTTCATGAACAGAACTATCCAACACATGACCTCGAGATGGTTGTAGTGATATTCACTTTGAAAATTTGGTGGCATTATCTCTTTGGGGAGAAGTGTGAAATTTATATGGACCACAAAAGCCTCAAGTATATATTCCCACATAAAGAGTTGAACATGCACCAACGAAGATGGTTTGAGCTGATCAAAGACTATGACTGCTCAATCCATTACCACCCTGTGAAAGAAAACAAGGTGGCAGATGCCCTAAGTAGAAAGGACCCAGCGATTCTATCATTGATGAGAATTGAAAAGAATCCAATATTCTTAGATATGGTGAATATGGACATGGGAATCATAAATAAGGGAACATCATCAATCCTTTCACAAATGATTGCTCAACTGTCACTTTTGGAAAGGATAAAGGATTCTCAAAAGGATGAAGTGGGAATTCAAGAAAAAGTAGAAGATATCGGAAAAGGGAAATCCTTGGAGTTTAATGTTAATAAATAATGAATTGTGAGATTTATGAAACAAATATGTGTTCTATGAAGTCTAGAGCTGAAGAAGGAACTTTTGGATGATGCACATAGTTCAAATTTCTCTATTCACCCAGGAAACACAAAGATGTATCGAGATCTCTGAGAGAATTATTGGTGGGATAATATGAAGAATTAGATTGCTCAATATACATCAATGTGCATGGTGTGTCAGAAAGCGAAGGCAGAGGGGCAGAAGTCTAAGGGGATGATGCAACAATTGCCCATACCAGAATGGAAATGGGAGAACATCACCATGGACATTGCCACTAGACTTCCGAAGACATCCAAAGGAAACAATGCAATCTGGGTTGTTGTGAATCGTCTTACAAAGGCTGTACACTTCTTTTCTATTAGGGATGATTTCTCATTGGATCAACTAGCATGGATATATATTAGGGAAGTGGAAAGGCTTCATGGATTACCACTATCTATTGTGTCCGATTGAGATCTAAGATTCACCTCTAAGTTTTGGAAGAGTCTTCAGCATGCTCTGAATACTAAACTGAACTTTAGTATGTCCTATCATCCTCAAACTAATGGCCAATCTGAGCAGACTATCCAAACACTTGAGGAAATGTTGAGAGCATTCTCAATAGACTTTAAAAGAGGATGGGATCAACATATTCCTTTGATTTAGTTCTCTTATAATAACAGTTTCCACTCAAGCATCAAAATGACACCATATGTAGCCCTTTATGGGAAAAGGTGCAGAACACCTTTGTGTTGGGATGAGGTTGGTTAGCATAAGCTGATTGGACTAGAAATGGTCGAAGAAATGGTGGAGAAGGTGAAAACTATTCACCAGCATATCAATGCAGCCCAGAGTTGACAGAAGATTTATGCAAATAACCGTCTATGAGACCTCGAGTTTAAAGTTGGAGACATGGTATTTCTACGCATATCTCTGTGGAAGAAGGTCCTGAGATTTGGAATGAAAGGGAAGTTAAGTCCAAGGTAAATCAACCCCTTCGAGATTCTTGATTGTGTCGGGGCTGTGGCCTATCGACTATCAATTCCACCTACCATGACCAAAGAACATGATGTCTTTCATGTATCCCTCTTAAAGAAGTACATACCATACCCTTCACATATACTCTCTTAATAGGTGGTACAGTTATAGGATGATCTTTCTTATGAAGAGAAACCAGTGAGGATCTTAGATCATAGAGAAAAAGTTCTACGAAATAAGACAATGCCCCTCGTCAAGGTGTTGTGGTGAAACCACAAGTTTGAAGACGCAATGTGGGAATCAGAGGAAATGATGAAGCAGAGTTACCCAAATCTATTTTAGTGTCTGAAAAGGAAAATTTGAGGGTGAAATTTCTTAAGGGGGGAGATTGTAATGTCCCAAATTTTTATTAATGGAAATCCCTCTTGATCTAATTAAATGTATCTTTATGTAAAATATTTATGTCAACTTCTTTGGTTTTATGTTTTTGGATTTTAAAATACTGTTAAGATTTGTGACCGTTTCTAATATAGCCATTGAACAGTGATCACATGATTAGTATAAATATAGGGCTTTAACAAATCCAATTTACTCACACAAAGGAAGCGATGACCTCATCCAGTAAATGTGCCCCATACGAAGCCCATTTGTCAGAGCTCGGAAAGGAGGTGGCATCATTGGGATTCGATCTTGACCAATCTCAAGACGAGCTTGAACACGTTCAGCTTGAGAGGAACCACCTATGGGAGAAGTGGAAGTTGATAGAGATTACCACGTGAGCAATGTTATCCGAGCCACCCCAAGAGTCTGTCACCATCGCACAGCTCACCCTTTGGTCTTATGTGGGTGTTTTAAGGGGTTATTTAACAAGTCCCTAGTACTATGGTTATGTACATTATTTTTTTATATAATAATGAATATACTTTCATTTTATTATTGTTACCCTGTAAATAGTTCTTAAAGCACAAATATTATTTTTAGTTAATGTTCAACTAAGAAATCTATTTTTATGAATTAATGGATTTTTGAATTAAATAATATTTTAATAAAATATTATTATTATTATTAAATTAAATTTTATTAAATATAAATGATCTTATAATTTTATGAATGCAATTGTAATTTTTATTAAGGGTTGAAAGCCATTTTTGTCAAAACCCATGAATTTTCGATAAATGTCAGTTTTTATTTTAAACGTGAAAATTAACATATTTAGAAAATTATTTAGATAAAATGAATATTATTTCTGGAATCAGGACATCAAAATTATCCAATGGTGAATTTTTCATAATTTTCTGAGACAGTCAAATTTTTGGTTAAAAATTAAATACCGTTTAAATATATAATGTATTTTATGACATCATAATGACCTAATAGTGATGTAATAAAATAATATAAACTTTACTTTCGTCCAATATATGTTTTATCATTAAAATAATTTAATTTTGGGTTTGTTTGATTTATTTTACAAAGCTTTAGTGGACCATTCAAGACTTATTAAACATTTTGTCTTTTTAAATTGTTTTCCTTGGGAGTGTGACTCACCTCTACATAAGAAACCCCATTATTTTATGTTTGTAATTTTTCCTTATAAAATATTTTTTTCCACTTTCCTTTTCCAATAACCATGGGCAAAAACCATGGGCTGGTTTGTGGTTTGGATTAATTTAATGTGAGGTGTCCCAAACCTAAATAATAAGGAATTTCCCTCACCTTTCCTATATAAAACCACAAAATCTCCCACTTCCTCTTCACTAAAATCCTTTGGATTTTGTCCAACCTCTTCCCTCGTATCTCTATAATCCTCCCAAGTTTCCCCAAGCTCCCAATAAGCCTCTCTCAATCCTCTCTCAAGCCTTTGGAAGCACACTTCCAAGTAAGGGTTTTTCTTGCTTTCTCATTTTTGTCCAATATTCTTTAAATTGTTTTTCCCTTTTAATTTAAATTATAAATTTTGGGGTATGGTTTCTCACCTCCACTATACTGCCCTATTTATGTTTTAATTTTGGGATACCCCTTTCTCTCTCATTAAATTCCTCCCATGTACACCCCTTACTATGCTGAAATTCCGAAAGGAATTTCTCTCTCCTCATTTACATTGAAGAAATTATTTTGTATCATGAATCTATATTCCATTAAATTTGTTGGGACATATATATATGAACCCCTTAATTTCCATGTCATGTAAATTTGATGAGACACCCCTTTCTCTCTCATCAACCATTTTTATGAGTTCTTATGTCACGTCATTATGCTGCCGAAATTGCACCGTGCTTTTCTAAGACAAAGTCACTCTGTAGTGAATACCATGACCATTTCTCTATCAAGGGTATTCACCTTTATGTAATTTACTTATATTTTAAATATTTTAAAGTATGTATTCCACTTTCCTTGATCTTGGAATAAATTATTATGTTGAATGATTCAATGTTTTATGATCCATGTGGCACACTTATGCATGAAATGAAATGTTTAAGAAGGGTGCACCCTGATAGTGCTCCAATGAATTGGGTAAAGTATAGTATCATGATACATCATGTGAAATGGGTGTTTAATCATGCTAATTCAAGTGCAATGAGGGTTTACTCATTCTTCATGTGCAGTGAGGGTTTACTCATGCTCTATGTGCAATGAGCATTGGCTCATGCTAATTCCTTGTTAAGTGTTGTTGCCACATTTCCATGTTATGATTATCATGATTTACCATGCCTTTATGTTTATTATTCTTTTTTTCTCCACTAATATTACTATTGTCTAACATGTATTTTTTTCCTCATGTTATTCCATGATTATTCCCTTATTCGACTTTATAGCTCACCCTTTTCTTATGCATGTCCTCTGGTTATCCCATGTAGTACTAAGTACGAGGGAATGTAGTGGTCATGGAAAGAATTTTTTCAATAAAGATGTTGTATTTCATTTTTAAGTTGTTATGTAATGATCCAAATCCACAAAGACACTAGGAATCTCTATCTTCTATGTTGTATCAAGTGAAGTTTATGTAATAAATTATGTTTAATGGTGTAATAAAAAGCAGGGTTGTCATATAAACCATGACCATCAGCCTTTGATTACTATTGTTGTTTAAATAGAGATTGTAATCGACTCTCCCATGCTAGAAACTAAGCTTCTTCAAGTATTGATCAAGCCTTGAGTACCATACTCTTGGTGCTTGTTTTCGGCCATACAACGCCATCTTCAGTCTTCAAACCTTTTTCTCATCCTTATAAATGAGAAAACCATCTGGATGCTTGATATAAACTTCTTCCTCCAGAACTCCATTCAAAAATGCAGATTTGACATCCATATAGAAAACTTTGATGTTCTGTTGCACTACAATGCCTAGGAATAATCTGATTGTCTCTAGCCTCACAACTAGTGCAAATGTCTCAGCAACATTTATTACCTCTATCTGGGAGTATCCTTTGCACACTAGTCGTTCTTTTTTCTGAATCACTATGCCATCTTCATTCATCTTGTTACGATATACCCATTTAGTCCCGATGACATTTTTATTTGCTGGCCTCGAAGCAATCTCCCATGTATGATTTTTTTCAATTCGATATAGCTCTTCATTAACTTCTTGGAGCCAGTTTTCGTCTTCAGCTACATCAGTGAATCATTTAATCTCTACCTGAGATAGGAAAGATGTATGCTGTAGTGATTTAATTATTCTCTTCTGAACTGGGGCTGCCTGATCACCAATGATATTCTTCCTATCAATTTCATCTCAAATCCTTGGCTTCTGTGCAGATACGTATTTTAATTCCTCATGATCATCATCAGTATCTTCTTCTGAATTAGCATCAACCACTTATGCTCCCCCTGCTTTTCTTTCCTCTTCATCAATTTCATCAAAATAAATTTCATTGCTCTGTTGAATGCTCTCTTCATTCTATACTATAGTGATATCATTGATTTCAAAAAATTTTCCCAACCTTTTGTTAAAGCAGTTGTATGTTTTTCTTTTTCCTGAGTAGCCAAGGAATATACCCTCATCTCCCCATGACTCATATTTCCTATGTTTTTCCTTTTTGATGATGAAACACTTACTTCCAAAGATTCGAAATTACTTCACTGTTGATTTATTTCCATACCACATATCATATGGAGTCTATCGGAACCATGGACGTTCTATGAAATAATTGGAGTATAGATTGTGTTTGTTGTCAATCCTCCATTTAAGTTCATAATGCTTCCCAGTAAAGTGATCATACTGTTCAAGTGGTGTTTCAGAATCAGTGTGGTGCGCGAAAAACAGCTTGGTGCGTGAAAAATAGCATGGTGTGTGAAAAACAACGTGGTGTGCAAAAAAATGGAGTGAGGTTTTCACTCAAGAGGTGTTTTGGAATCAGAACGTCGAAAAATGGAAAAGGCATGGGCTGCGCAAAAAACATAGAGATGCGTGTGAAAAATGGTACCTGTGCGAAATATTACGTGCCAAATGAGAGGTTTTTCCCACCACATGGGGTTTTGCATGCGGGGGTCTGACACGCCTATAAATAAGAGGTGACCCCCCTCATTCCGTACGGTTGAGGACTTAGAGAATATTCGAGTACTGCTGTGCGTAAAAGATTCGCGTAAAGGCAGTTACGCGAAAAATTCCGAGTTGTGTTAAAAAGTCCGAGTTGCACGAAAAATGAGATGTTGTGCATAAAAAATTGAAGTTGTGTGAAAAATTAGAAGTTGCACGTAAAACAAGAGGTTGCGCATAAAAGTTTATATTGCACGAAAAATGTGAAGCTGCACATAAAAATTGTGGTGGCGTGTAAAATATTCAGTTGCACGAAAAAGGGTGTTGTTGCGCGAAATTTTTTTCCGTGTGAAAAGAAAATATTGCGCGTGAAAGTAAGGTCTTGCATGCAAAGGGTTGGTGTTTCGCGCAATTTTCAGTGAAACCTATTTGCACATTCTGGTTATCTGGTTCAGTGGTTCAGTGCGTTCAAGTGCATCATTTCTGGACTTTGATGCAAGCAGAGTCTCGTGCTAAGAAGAGGCAAAGATTTAAATGCGAATCTATTGAAGAGAAATTCACATCTATAAATTTACTGGGACTTCACCAAAGGTAGTGAGCTAGGGGGAGTCAATGGGAGTGACCCAAGGGATGCAATGAGCTATCCATAAAAATTTGTAAAGGCAGTGAGCCTGGGACATAGTGACTGTTCCCGAACCTTTGTAATCCACACCTTGTGAAGAATAGTGGAATTTGGTACGACTGACACACTGTCGGCGTATGATCCTTGGACGTATCCCTTTGTGGTGAACCAAGTAAAAGTTCTGTGTCATCGTTTTGCTTTTAGTTTGTTGACAAATTTAACAAGTTCCTACTAACGTGGGAACAAGATCCACAACTTTAAAAATAAAGAGTTGACACCCTGATTCACCCCTCCCCTCTCAGGGTGTTCTGGGGTCCTTCAGAGTCTTTCCTTCCTTCGGACACAACATAGCTCTGTTAGAAATGTAGACAGATGTTAACATTGCTTCCTTCCAGAACCTCTCTGGAAAGTCTTTTTCTATAAGCATCGTTCTGGCCATGATGTTGACAATCCGATTTCTCCTTTCAACCACTCCATTATATTGAGGTGTTCTTAGTGAGGAAACTTGATACCTTATCCAATGTTTCTTGAGATAGTATTCCACTTGATTATTTTTAACTTATGTACCATTTTCAGTATAAAACTTTAGAATTTTCGGTCCAAGCATCCTTTCACACTCCCTCCGGCACTGTTTTAAACAGATAAACACATCAGACTTATGGGCAATAACAAATACCCAAGCCATTCTTCTATAGTAATCAATGAAAATAACGTAATATCTTTTTCCATCAATGGATCTTAGTGAAATAGGTCCACAGACATCAACATTCACCAATTCAAGCACTCTTGTTGACTTCTTTTCCTTCTTTTTGTATGTCTTTCTGATGAAATTCCCTTATTGTCACACATCGCACCTTTGAGTATGATCATGTGATAGTGTAGGGAGTTCTCGTGCTGTATCAAACTTTACCGGATCTTCCAGGGATGTTTGGAATAGATGACCAAGTCATTTATGCCACAAGTTGTTTTCTTCCTCTCTAGACATAAAGCACATATCCTCTTCTCCACTTACCAGGTAGAGATTTCCATTTGTTCTATTTCCCTATAGAACCACTTCCCCGTCTCTTCCGTTTATGATACACAACTTCTTATCAAACCTTATAGAATGTCCTGAGTCATATAGTTGAGTAAATCTAAGCAAATTGTGATTGAGACCTTCTACTACTAAGACATCAACACATCTCATCTCCTTTCCCCAAACCCAGCCTTTCTTGAGCCAATAATGCAACATCCCATATAAATTAAGAATAATATATTTTCATATTTATTAATATTTGTGAATTAAATATTAATTTTACTTTAAAAGGGTTGCTATGTTCGATAGCGTACCCGATACACAACAATGGGTTACTTTGAAATCTTACGTTTCACACTAATAATATAATATTATTATTTTAAATGGAAGTTAGATCCTAGACGTTGTATTGGTGGGAATGAAAACAAACTAACTACAATATGATTATACATGTTTTTTAAATGTATTTTTTTAATAATTTTTAGACATCGAATAAATTAAATTATTTATGACATAATAATGATGCAGTGTTTACCTCATTAATAAATCATTTAAATAAATAAGATTATAAATATTAAAATAACATCCAAAACCTGTCCAATTCTTATTGGATGATTTTATTTCGAACTTGAGTCATCGTATCTTATACTATAATGATTTTTTGACCTTTAGAAACCGAATATCCTTATATAATAAAATAATATTTTCACAGTTTCCAAAAGATCGCCTCCTCCCACTTATAAAAGGAGAACATTTCTAACCAATTCCTCACAGATCTCAGGCCTTTTGGATTGTCAAAAATCTGTCCAATTAAGCTCCATACATACATTTATTAAACCTAGAAGCCTTACCTTAGGCAGAAGGCACTTCAACAAACCATTTTGGTTCAAACCAAAGGGAGTTACCCAAATTAAAGGTAACAGTTTCTCTTAACTTCTTTTATTTTATTTAACTTCTCCAACCCCTAAACTCTTTTTATTACCATATTTTATAACAACACCAGTATCCTTGATATACTAGGATGTTTTAATGAGAAGGATTTTAACTACACTTACACACACCTCCATCTAATGTGTGAAGAACATACTGTTTCTGTGGATGGAAAACTAATGCCTCCTGAAACAATGATTGTTCAATTACCTTCTACCGCCTCACAGGGTGGCCATTATGATGACACTATATTTATATATGATATATATTATGTTCATGTTTTCTTTATGATTTTGTATTTTCTATTTATATCATACGTTTATGGTTTCCATTATGGGTAAACGTGATAATTTCATTTGAGGAAGTGCGGACTACCGCCCCCTCAAAGTGATATGACTCATTAATGCCATATGTGGGACGTATAAAAGATGTAGTTAATGATATTATATATGATATTATACTGGAATTATAATATAAATATGTATAATTATGTTTTAATTCTACTAAAATGAAAAATATAAATGAAAGTAGCGTTCATACATACGTATGACTTACCGTCTCCATGAACAGTGCATTTCATTTCTTACCTACAAATGTTATGTACTATTATAAATAAATATATATACTGAATATATATGATTTATATGATATCCAAATCGTGAATATCATTCTGGATATAATGAAATTTTGACCACATGAACAACACGTAATTTTAAGAAGTCCATTTTTGACTCATGTACCAAATATCGACAAAATGACCATTATTAACTTAAATTGTTACATAATGTTTATAACATGGTAATAATTGATATAAAAGGACTAATAAAATTGAAAAATGTTCTTAAGTAATTAGAAATTGTCTTTATTTTATTATTCAGGAGATTAAAGAATGAACGGGTCAAGTCGGACACGAGGTAAGGGACTCCATCTTAATCTCCTTTCATTGAGGCATATTTTGTTTTAATACACAAATTTCTTTTATATGCTGTATAAACACCCTTTACTTTTAAAACGGAATTTTTTTCTATGTATCGTTTTACTAAATGATAAAAAAGAATGTTTCTTTTAATGTAACCGGTGACAACGACCTTTCCGCCGCCGTGAGTATTATTTTTTCTTTAGCTTCCTTAACATGCCATATTGTTTTTTAAGGAAAATAAATACCATGTAATATTTTTTGTATTTTCGTATTGAAAATGGTTTTGATAATATATTTTTTGTCAATATATTTAAGTGATATATTGTGATTGAAATGTGGAAATGTTTTCTTTCCTTTATATTTGTTTTATGTGTTATGATTTTATAATGGTACTTGGACATTTGACGGGTGGTTACATGATAAACCAAATGATAGGTGGTGCCGTGATAAACCAGGAAGGGTGGTTACGTTATAACCTCTAATGCATTGGGTATGGAAGTCGTTCGTATGGCTATTCCATTTAGCGATATATGTGGAAGACTACTGTATGGTTATTCCATTTAAGTATGTTTATGTCCCAAGTTACCCGTATATGTTATGTGTTCTTTATATGGGTTTTGTGGTAATATTTTTTTTACAAAAGGGTAAGTAATGATATTTTATTCAGTGAAGAGTATTTACTACTTCATAATGGTGAAAAGTATTACTTATGATAAAGTATTCATGGTTTACTTGTTGTTTTGAAAAACTAACAGTTTTCCTTCTTTGTGTATCCCTTTGTGAGATTTTTATGCTCATACCAAGTTTTGAAATGTTTTTCATAGGACTTAAAGAAGAATAGGGTCAAGGATGGGATGAAGGAAAAGTCATGATATCTTAAACATGGAACTAGACATGACTCTTTTTTTCAAGGGTTTTTGTTTTGTGAAAAAAATGGAAACTAAGTTGAAGTTTCTACTTTGTATTTTTTTGAAAAGAAATCTAATAGTTATGACCTAATTCTCTAAAACTCTAAAACTCTTAAGATCCTTAATGTGAATTATTCATCTAATTAATGATTATGTAATGTTTTAAGGCCATGTCCTTATAGTTGGTATCAGAGGTCAGTTTAGACAACTTTAGGAGTTAGGGTATTGTTAAATAAAAATCTATAAATTAATTTATGGTAATATTGAAATGATATAGCATTCACATATTACCATGTTGATTCATCTAAGATATTTCTGTGTTCAGAATGGTTTTCCATAGAGGAAACAAGGAAGCTATGTTGGGAAGACATTAAGAGGAAGACAACCTTCCAAATTAGAAACCTGAGATGGTCGGAATCAGAACTGAATAGTTTGTTTCATTAATGGAATAGTTGACTCAGGATATAAATGGTGGTGGTATCCATGCACGAGATCAGCCAGATCAACCGCAGAGGAACATGTCAGTAGTTGAGCATTTCATGAGGCAACATCCCCCATTATTCAGAGGTTCATTTGACCCTGTGCTAGCTGAAGGTTGGATTAAAGCACTGGAGAATATTTTTGATGTCATGGGGTGTTCAGAACATCAAAAGGTTAGTCTCATTGTTTACCATTTTGAAGGTGAAGCTGATCAGTGGCGGTCGATGGTGAAAAATATCAGAGATAGTGAGGAGATTGTACTCTTTTTTGGGATGAATTCAAAGGTATGTTTCTTGAGAAATATTTTCCTATGGTGGTTTGTCTTAGGATGGAAATACAATTCCTAGAATTAAGGCAGGAGGACGACTCAGTGGCTGCTTATGAAGAAAAATTCACTTGACTAGCAAGGTATGCTCTAAATTTTATCCAAGATCTTGATAGTAAGATAAATCGATTTTATTCAGGACTGAAGCCAAGATATTGAAGAGAATTAGCCTCTCGTGAGTTCAAAAGTTATGAAAAACTTGTTTGATGTGTTGAGAAGGTGTAAATGGAGTTTGTCTATGATCAGGTGTTCGTTGAAAAACAATAAAATAAGAGGTCCAGTTGGCAAGAAAAGGGAAATAATTCATCAAAGAAGCCTGGAGGTAAGAAAATTAAATATCCAACTTGTGAGAATTGAGGTAAAAATAATCCTAGAGAATGTTTATAAATGTATAGAAAGTGCTTCCACTGTGGTAAGTCTGGTCATATTGCTCATAACTGTAAGGAAGATGATCAAGAAGGCAATGAAAAACCAACGGTAAGATGTTTTAAGTGTAATGAAATCGGTAATTATGAAAACGAGTGTCCAATTAAGAACTAAACTGAGGGAAAGTAACCAGACTACAAGAATAAAGGGGTGGTGAAATCCTTTGCAACTACTTCAGCAGATGTAGGGCCATCAAACGAAGTAGTATCAGGTATACTGTTTGTTTGTTCAGATTATGCCATTGTGTTGTTTGATCCAAGTTCTACACACTCTTTAATTTCTGAGAAGATTTATAATAAATTGGGAATTCCATCTCAAGATATGAATATGGAACTTATGGTAAAAACACATGGGGGAAATGTTGAGACAAAAAGAAAACATAAGAACCTTCCTGTCCTTGTGTGCGGGAAGAATCTACTTGCAAACCTTATTGTTTTACCTCTAATAGAGTTTGATGTTATTTTGGGCGTGGATTGGCTGTCTGTTTATCACGCTAAGATTGACTACAGAGCTAATGAGGTTTCATTTCAGAAATATTTATAGTTTGTGTACAATAATGAACCCTTGGTTTTGATAACATATCAGGAAGCTGAGAAACTAGTAGAATATGGAAATGAATATTACCTTGCACATATGGTTGAAAATAAAGGAACTATTCAGATTAACAATGTTCCAGTGGTAAATGAGTACCTTGATGTTTTTCTTGATGATTTTTTTGGTATAGTATATGATTGGGATGTTGAATTTACTTTTAATTTAGTTCCTGATGCTAAGCCAATTTCAAAACCCCCTTATCGAATGGCTCAAATTGAACTTTTAGAGTTAAAGAAGAAATTGTAGGAGTTATTAGATAAAGGTTTCATTCGACCTATCACATCGCCATGGGGTGATCATATCTTGTTTTTTAAAAATAAAGATAGTTGAATGAGACTTTGCATTGATTATAGAGCATTGAATAACATCACTGTTAAGAATAAGTATCCTTTGCCTCATATCGATGATTTTTTTGATCAGCTCCAGGGAGCTGAGTATTTTTCAAATATTGACTTGAGATCGGGGTACCATCAGTTGAATGTAAAGGAAGCAAACATTATGAAGACCACATTTCGTACTAGATATGACCATTATGAATTTGTAGTTATTCCTTTTGGGTTAATAAATGCACCTGATGTATTAATGGATCTTATGAATAGAATTTTCGATGAGTTCTTGGATAAGTTTGTGGTTTTGTTCATTGATGATATTTTGGTTTATTCTAAAATTAAAGAGGATCATGAAAGTTATTTAAGGGTCATCTTTAAATCCTTAAAATAAAAGAAACATTATGGAAATTTAGAAAGTGTGAATTTTGGTTACAACAAATTTGTTTCCTTGGTCACATTGTTTCAAAAAATGGCATAACTGTTGATACTGCTAAAACAAAAGTTATTAAATAATGGCCAAGACCCAAAAATATAACCGAGATCCATAGTTTTCTTGGTTTGGCAGGTTATTACTGGAGGTTTATTGATAATTTTTCACTGTTATCTAGTCCAATGACTAAGTTAACTCGAAAAGGTGTTAAGTTCATTTGGGAAAAAGAATGTGATGATTGTTTTCAGGAATTGAAAATGAGATTGGTGAATGATCTAGTTTTGGAACTGCCTTCCAGAAATGGTGAGTTTGTTATTTATAGTGATGCTTCATTGAAAGGACTTGGATGTGTACTTATGAAGAATGATCAGGTAATTGCTTATGATTCACGTTAGTTGAAACCGCATAAGTTAAATTATCCTAAACATGATTTGGAATTTTCTTCTGTTTTTTTTGATTTAAAAATTTGGAGGCATCATTTTTATGGAGTAAAATATGAAATATATACTGAAAAAAAAGTTTAAAGTATATATTCAATCAGAAATAATTGAACTTGAGATAGAGGATATGGCTAGAATTAATCAAGAATTATGATTTCACGATCCATTACCATCCTAGAAAATCAAATAAAGTTGCTAATGCTTTGAGTTGAAAAAGTAATGTCTCATTAACCATGCTATGTTTGAAATGAGATCCTTTGGTTTTTGATTTTATGAACTTTGGCAGAGAAGTTGTTGGTGCAGGAAATTATTCTGTTTTGTTTCAGGTGTTAGTGAAATCTTCTCTATCAGACAGAATAAAGAAAGCACAGAAAGAATACAGTGAGTTATAGAAAAAGGTAGAGTTGGTTCAGAAGGGTAGGTTTCCAGATTTTAATGTTGATAATGATTGTGTTTTGAGGTTTGGGAAGAGATTATGTATTCCTTGTGATTCACAGTTGAAGAATGAGTTGTTATGTGAAGCTCATAGTTCTCGGTTCTCAGTTCGTCATGGTAGTACTAAGATGTACAAAGATCTTCAGAAGTATTACTGGTGGGATGGAATGAAAAAATATATTTCTTATTTTACTGTGAAGTGTTTGAATTGTTAGCAGGTTAAAGCGAAGCGGAAGTTACTGAAAGGGGTTCTTCAGTATTTACCGGTGCCAGAGTGGAAATGGGAAAATATATCCATGAACTTTGTTGTGTGATTATCGAAGAAATCTCAAGGTAATAATACAATTCGGGTTATAGTTGATCAATTGACTAAATCTACTCATTTTCTTCATATTCTAGATAATTTGTCTCTAGATCAACTTGCTTGGTTTTATGTTAAAGATATAGTCTGGTTGCATGGTGTTACCCTCTCTATTGTATCTGATTGTGACCCCATATTTACTTCTAACTTCTGGAAAGTCCTTCAGAAGTCATTGGGTACTGAATTAAATTTTAGTATATCTTTTCACCCTCAATCAGATGGGAAGTCAGAACGAACAATTCAGACCTTGGAGGATATGCTACGTGCTTGTTCACTAGATTACTAGGAAAGTTGGGACCAACATCTTTCTTTGGTTGAATTCTCTTATAATAACAGTTTTCATTCCAGTATACAGATGGATCCATTTGAGGCATTAAATGGAAAGCGTTGTCGAACTCTATCTTTTTGGGATGAAGTAGGTGAAAGGAAGCTGATGGGACCAGAATTGGTAGAAGAGATGTTAGAGAAAGTTCAGTTGATTCAGAATCACATGAGAACATATTAGAGCAGACAGAAAAGTTATACGGATAACCAGAGGAAGGATATTTCTTTTGAGGTAGGTGATCATGTCTTTATCAATGTTTCTTCATGGAAAAGTGTAATGCCTTTTGGTATGAAGGGAAAGTGGAGTCCGTGGTTCATTAGAGCTTATGTAATCCTGGATAAAGTTGGATCAGTTTCTTATAGAGTGACTTTACCTCAAAGTTTATCCCAGGTACACAATGTTTTTCATGTTTTGATGTTGAGAAAGTATATACCAGATCCATTGCATGTTTTGAACCCAGAGGTACTTTATTTGGAAGAGAATCTCTCTTATGAAGAATAACCAGTACAGATTCTTGACTGAAGAGAGAATGTTTTGTGGAATTAGGTAATTCACCAGGTAAAGGTTTTGTGAAAAAACCATATAGTTAAAGAGGCAACATGGGAATCTGAAAATGCTATGAGGGATAAATACCCCCACTTATTTTGATAAGTGAATAAGAAGTATGAGGACACAATTTACAAAAGGGGGGAAGGATGTTACATCCTAGGTAAATGAAGAATAAGATATTTTCATATTTATTAATATTTGTGAATTAAATATTAATTTTACTTTAAAAGGGTTTCTATGCTCGATAGCATACCCGATACGCAACAATGAGTTTCTTTGAAATATTACGTTGCACACTAATAATATAATATTATTCTTTTAAATGGAAGTTAACTCCTAGAAATTATATTTGTGGGAATGAACAAAACTAACAAAAATATGATTATACATGTTTGTTAAATGTATTTACATTTATCCAAAAAAAGTTAGAGGCTTAAAATTACAATGAATCTAATTTTAAGCATAATTTACATTAAATGGTCAACTTACCACATTTTAATGGCGAACCCTATTTAAATATAGTTTTGGTCACTTTAATACATTCTATTTGACCAAATAAAGTCCTTCTTTAGAATGGGGATATCAAAATTTTCTGTGTAAATATTTGGAATTGTTCTGATAAAGTTCATTTTTTAATGAATAGTGAAAAATATTGTATTTTAATTCAAAAATTAGTTTTAATATAATATATTTATATGGTTAGATTATATTTTTACTTTGTTTTAAATTGTAATTAGAATATATTTTTACCATTTAATCCAATTTTGGTCATTGGAATTAATTTCAATTTGAATTTGGACATAAACAAGTGTCAATCTTTTGATAGTTATTATTTCTTAAAAACAAGCTATTTGTTTTAACAATGGGAATTAATTTTAAATTAATTAATTAAAATTCTATGTTTATAATTTTATAAAATAGAAAAAAAATTTGAATTTGGAATATCAAATATATCTTAGGCTGAATTAATAGTATTTTTATGAAAAACTTCAATTTTTGATGAATAGAGAAACCACTAAGTAGTAGTTAAAAAAACTGACTTTTTCATTTAAATGAAATTTTACCACTTTTTTGAATTGAATTTTGAAAATATGACATACATGGTTGTTATTAGTAAGTAAAACGTGGTTCAATAAGATGAAAATAATTTTTTGGTGAATAGTACCTTTTGACTTTTATTTACCGCTGTTAAAGGTAAATAGGGTAATGCAAGGTAAAAAGAATATTATAATAATTCAAAATTACCTTAACACTTTTCCTAACCATATTGTATGAGTAATGGAAAACCATGGGCATCCTTGGGTCGATTTTGGGACCCTATGGAGCCACTTATGAATGATAATGACACTTTTGATTAATTAATTTAAAGTAAAGGCAAAAATGACAAAAAAAATCTTTTAGTAAATTAATTTTTATGTGGTGTTATTTAAGTAATATTTTTGACTATAAATATTCATTGGAAAACGAAAACAATTTCCTACATCATGGTATTTTTTTTATAATTTTTGGAAATTGAATAAATTGAATTATTTATGACACAATAATGATGCAGTGTTTACCTCATTAATAAATAATTTAAATAAATAAGATTATAAATATTAAAATAAAATCCAAAGCCTGTCGAATTATTATTTTATGATTTTATTTCTACCACGAGTCATCTTATCTTAGACTCTAGTGATTTTTGGACCTTTAGAAACCGAATATCATTATATAATAAAATAATATTTTCACACTTTCCTAAAGAGCCCCTCCTCCCCCTTATAAAAGGAGACCATTTCTAGCAAATTCCTCACACCTCTCAAGGCTTTTGGATCATCGAAAATATGTCCAATTAATCTCCCTACATCTTTCTCTTCCACCTAGAATCCTTATTTTTGGTAGAAGGCACTTCAAAAATCCATTTTGGTTCGAACCAAAGGGAGTTACCCAAATTAAAGGTAATAGTTTCTCTTACCTTCTTTTCTTTTATTTTACTTCTCCAACCCCTAAAATATTTTATTACCTTATTTTATAACAAGAACAGTATCCTAAATATACTAGGATGTTGTTATGATAAGTATTCTAACTACACATACACAAACCTCCATCTAATGTGTGAAGAACATACTGTTTCTGTGGATGGAAAACTAACGCCTCACAAAACAACGATTGTTCAATTACCTCCAACCACCTCTCATGGTGGAAATTATGATGGAAATGTATTTATATATGATATATATTATGTTTATGTTTTCTTTATGATTCTGTATTTTCCATTTATATCATACCTTTATGGTTTCCATGATGGGTAAACATGATAATTTTATTTGATGAAGTGAGGACTACCGCCCCCTCAAAGTGATATGACTCATTAATGGAATATGTGGGACGTATAAAGGATGGAGTTAATGATATTATATATTATATTATATTTTAATTATAATATAACTATGTATCATTATGTTTTAATTCTATTAAAATGCGAAATATAAATGAAAGTACCGTTCATGCGTACGTATGACTTACCGTCTCCATGAACGGTGCATTTTATTTATTACCTACAATTGTTATGTACTATAATAAATACATATATATAATGAATATATATGATATATATGGTATCCAAATCATGAATATCATTCTGGATATAATGAAATTTTGACGACATGAACAACATGTAATTATAAGAAGTCCATTTTTGACTCAAGTACCAAATATCGACAAAACAACCATTATTAACTTAAATGATTACATAATGTTTATAAAATGGTAATAATTGATATTAAAGGACTAATAAACTTGAAAAAGGTTCTTAAGAAATTATAAATTAACTTTAGTTTATTATTCAGGAGATTAAAGAATGAACGGGTCAAGTCAGACACGAGGTAAGGGACTTCGTCTCAATCTCCTTTCATTGAGGAATATTTTATTTTAATACATGACTTTCTTTTATATGCTGTATAAACACACTTGAATTTTAAATGGGAAAATTTTTCTATGAAGCTTTTTACTAAATGAAAAAAGGAATGTTTCCTTTAACGTATGTGGTGAAAAGAACCTTTTTTCCGCCGCAAATATTATTTGTTCTTTGGATTCCTTAATAAGATGTAATGTTTTTTAAGGAAAATAATTAACATATACTATTTTATGTATTTTGGTATTGAAAATGGTTTTGATAATGGATTTTTTATGTCAATATATTTATGTTATATATTGTTATTGAAATGTGGAAATTTTTTCGTTCCATTATATTTGTTTTATGTGTTATGATTTTATAATGGTACTTGGACATTTGATGGGTGGTTATGTGATAAACCAAATGACGGGTGGTGCCGTGATAAACCAGGATGGGTGGTTACGTTATAACCTCCAATGAATTGTGTATGGAAGTCAGCCGTATGGCTATTCCAATTAGTGATATGTGTGGAAGTCTACCATATGGTTATTCCATTTAATTATGTTTATGTTCCATGTTACCTGTATATGTTATGTGTTCTTTATTTGGGTTTTGTGGTAATATTTTGTTTACAAAAGGGTAAGTAATGATATTTTATTTAGTGAAGAGTATTTACTACTTCATAATGTTGAAAAGTATTACTTATGATAAAGTATTCATGGTTTACTTGTTATTTTGAAAAACTAACAGTTTTCCTTCTTTGTGCATCCCTTACTGAGCTTTTTATGCTCATCCCATGTTTTGAAATTCTTTTCATAGGACTTAATGAAGAATAGGGTCAAGGATGGGATGAAGGAAAAGTCATGCTATCTTAAACATGGAACTAGACATGACTTTTTTTTCAAGAGTTTTTGTTTTGTGAAAAAATGTAAACTGAGTAGAAGTTTCTAATTTGTATTTTTTTTTGAAAATAAATGTAATAGTTATGACCTAATTCTCTAAAACTCTAAACCTGAAAAGATCCTTAATGTGAATTATTCATCTAATTCATAATTATGTAATATTTTCAGGCCGAGTCCTTATAAATAATCTTCAGGCCTTCATCGATTCAAAACTTGACAACTCCTTATTTGTCATATTTTGTGCCCGTAACAAGGTCCTTATTTCCTGTCATGTGAGATTTGGAACCGCTATCAAGGATTCATAGACCTGAACGGTCTGATGCTTTAAGGGAAATTTATACAACCACCTCCTTCTCTGCTCTCTTCTTCTTGGTCCATATTTTTGTCTTCACAATCTGTATATATTATGACTTCTGATCTTTCTTAGAGTATGATGGACTAAATTCATCTTGTAAAGATGAAAATCTATTTTTAATTTTCAACTCACATGTTGGTTCATTGGTATGCTGCTTGTGAAAATTTTGATTCTTCTTTTAAAGATTCCTCTATATAGTCGAAGTGAAGTACCTAACCATGTGCCCAAATCCTCTACACTAAAAATAGTGTCCTTTGAAATATGTTCTGTAGAACCATTCTCTGTTTGACTGCCACCTCTATTCTTATGCCCTTTGATATCTCTTGGCTTTGGAACACACATATTGTGAATGTACCATCTTTCCACAATAATAACACTTTATAGAAGGTGAATTCCTTCATGTCACTTCTGCACTACGAGTTTCCCCTTGGGATATCTGAATATTCTAATTATTTTTTGTACCCAAATCTACCTTCAATCTCAGAATGGGTGCCTACGGCCTGACTTTAATTTTCAGATCTTGATCAATCCCCCCATTGGCCTCAGCATCTGAACATAATTGATGCTTATTTTCTACTGAACCACTATTCTCCACTTTCTACTTCTCAGTTTTCTGAGTGATCTTCTTTCCTATGTCCAAGAAGGTGTCAAAAGTTCTTCTTGATCCATAAACTTTTTCCACAAACTGAAAAATTCTCCTTCAAGTTCTTTAATATGCTGAATTTGATCTTTCACTGTGTTATTAAATCCATCGATATCTCTTTTCTGTTCTTAAATCTTGATTTTATACTCACTAAAATATTCCTAGTCCTCTGGTGTTGATGAATTGAGCTTCACAATTTCTTCCATCCACTCAGACTTCTCTTCTTCCTACTACTATATATAGAGTTTGGAATCATGAACTACTTTGTTGGATTTCTTTGTTTTGGATCTCCAAACATCTATCTTCTCAAGAGAAGACTCTAACTGAGCTTTCATATCAATTCCTCCTTCAACTTCTTATTCTTCATCAATGTTAGTTTCTTACTTTTTCTAAGTACTCCCAACAACTTCCACCATAGCATTTTCTCCATGATCTTTGCAGTTATCTATCTCTTCAACCTCCTCAACCTTAGACTCATCTGAGCTGTCACATTCTTGTGAAAAGAGATTCTTATTCTTAAAGAAATTTCTCTTGAAATGCTTCTTGCCTTTCACATTGGCCGAAGACTTCTTCTTTGGAATTTCGACTTCATCGACATCATCATATTATTGAAACTTTTTGGGACACCTTCCTACAAGATGACCGACCTTTCCACATTGAAAATAAGCTAGTGGAAGTTTCCCCATGAACTTTCCATTTCCTCTTTACAGATTTGATGAAAGAAATGACATCACATCATCTATCTCTTCATACACTTGAGAATCTTAAATGGTGAGCTTCTTCATGGACTTGAATTCCACCTCTTTAGATTTCCCCTTTTCCACAACATCGTTATCATCATTTCTCATTTCATATGAAACTAGGGTGCTATGTAGGTTATCCAATGTCATCTCTTTTGGGTCCTTTTATTCAAAAACTGAAACCTTCGGATTGAACCATGGTGGAAGTTTCCTCAGGATTCACTTCACAATTTTTATGTCTTCAATGACTTCACCAAGACCTCGCATGTCTTATACTACAACATTTACGCTGTCAAAGAATGTATCAATGGACTCATTCAATTTTATTCTCATATCTTCAAATTTGTTCCATAGAACTTACAACTTTGCCTCTCTGACCTTTGTGTCACCTTCATATATATTCAGTAGCTTTTCCCACATGGCATGTGATGTTTTGCATGAAATCACCTTCATATAGATATAATTGGATAGAGATCCCCCTAAAGCATTTATTTCCTTGGAGTTAACATATAATTCTCTTATCTGGGATTCCGATAATGCACCACAATTAATATCAACTATTAGACCATGTATTGCTGCTGTGAATACATCCATTCCCAAAGATTAGAAGTAGTGTTGCATCCAATTCTTCCATAACTGAAAATTGTTCCCTTCTAATATCGGAATCCCTTTATGAATGGTGATATCCATTTGAGAGAGAACCATTGATATTAACCTTTCCCTCTGATACCAATATTTAGGTCTACTAGGCTAGACACCATGAGAGGGGGAGGGGGGTGGTGAATCAGGGTGTGAAAGATTAAAACAACTGCCCCTTTTGATCTTTTTTTTTCTATTATACAAAACCCTCTTCTATCTCTTTCCCATTGTAGAGTGTGAATAAACCTTAAAGTATGCACATGAAACAAAAATTTTCCCTTGGTTCACCCTCATTGGGATACGTCCAAGAAGCATACACCCGCAGTGTGCTGATGTACCAATTCCTCTATAAGCACACTCCTGTTTACAGAGTAGGGGCTAGATCACTTCTATGCCCAGGATCACTGCCTTTACAAAGTTTAGGGTTAGATCACAACTTTCCCAAGGTTCACTCCCTATTTCTATCTTTTTTTTCTCACTGTCGGTGGATATGATCACCTTCTTCCTCTTCCTTTTCTCACTGCTCTGAAAAGGATCCACTCATAGTTTATAAACCTATGGTTCTCTTCATTATCTCTAATGAAATCTACATCTTTAACTATTGATAGATGCTCTGTTGACGTCTAAATTTCACTTGCAGATGAATCTCACTTTGCACCAAGCGTACCAGGAAACCCTATTTTTTATGCGTGGCCTCTACACTGCCTTGCACATAATTACCTACTTTTGCTCAAAATACACTTTTCACCCAACAACACTTTTATTCGAAACCACTTCTTTTACGCGCAACAACCTTCGTTTACACGCACCGTTTTCTTTATGGGCAATAACCTTTTTTACACACAACCTAAGATTTACGCACAACATTTTCTTTATGTGAATACACCCGACTTTACGCACAAACTTGATTTTATTCTCAACTCCCTTGCGTATTCCAATTTCGTGCACCAGAGCTAAGATACTCTCTAAGTCTTGAGATACTCTGAATTAGGGGGTTCACTTAATATTTATAGACAATATCCACCCCTGTGTGAAAAACCCTCCTTCCGCGCGTAATCCTCATTGAGTGCGAAAAAAATATCTTCCATGCAACACCATATTTCGTGCCATGCTCCAATTTTTTGCGCAGCTCATGCCTTTGCAAATTTTCGAGCTTCTGACCTCGAAACACCTCTTGCGTGAAAAGCTCCATTCCTCTATTTCGTGCCCCACGCCAATATTTCGCACACCTCTCCAATATTTCTCTCACCAAACCAATTTTTAATGCAACACTTTATTTTTCACACACCTCCCTTTTCCAAAAACACATCTCTCCGTTTTCTAATTTTCAGGCCAAAAAATTTGGCAAACACTGGACAACGGTGCCACCTTGTATCTGCTCTTTTTGTACCGCCTCCAGATCATCTGTTCCTTTGTCAATGTTCTTCAATAAACCATGGATAGACAAAATCTCTTGAACCCTAAAAATCACCATGTAAACCCCCTTTGTCAACAAATTTGTACATCGTGGTCTTCTTTTTCAACAAACACAACATGGAGTTCCACTATGTCAATAAACACAATCACCTCAAAAATGCTTCAATGACACATTGAGGGATTTTTTACCAAAAAATGATTATTAAACACATAATAATAAAGTATTTTTTACTAGTGTTTAGAAATATTAATCCATTAATTAATATTCTCTTTAACTAAAAAACTTAATTAATCAAATATCTCATTTATGAAAATGCATACTCATCACTTAAACACAAATACATAGTATAATTTCTCATGCAAACCAATTAAATAGATCAAAAAAATAATATTTTTAATTTTGTCTTTAATTATTAAAAAATTACATGATAGTCCCTGATAAAATAAGTAAATTCAAGTATCACATCAACTAAAATACTCTAAAGTTGTGAATTAGAAGTCTGAAATAGGTCAAGACCACACACTTTGTGATTTTTAAATAATACAAACAAGGATTGGAAATAAAATTACTGCATTAACTAGTGAATATGAAGAATATATCCAAAATTAGAAGAAAAATGAGAATTAGAAAATTATAGAATATATACCTTGATGCCTTCGAATAAAATGACAGGGCTTTTATCTACTCACCATATCAGTACCAACACAATAAATGGTTAAAATATCCATCAATAAATGATAGAGAAATGAATAAATAAAGTATAATATATGTTGATATAATTATAGAATAAATCCCATATTAGTGATCATATGGAACCCAAATCTCAGATTAAAATCACAAATATTTAGTTAAAATTTTAAAAAATCACCCTTATTAAAAACGAGGGATGAGAAGCCAATAGGAACTTTGGTGATCACCCAAATAGAACTATGATGAATAAAAGCGAAATCCTTGATTTTTTTGAACCCATGAAAATTCCACTCCTCCCCATTAGAACTCTAGTTGTGTTCTAATGCTATTTCTATAGGCTAAATGGTTTAAGAAAGCTCCCATATCCTCTCATTCATTTCTTCTGACTCTAAAATATATGTAAAAATAGATACCAAAAATATCAAAAAAAACACAATACAAACCTAAAAAAAAGATTATTAAAAAACTATCCCCCATTAAGATTGTCATTCTCAAGAAGTGCCTTTGAGTATCTCTAGTGATTGACTCTATAATTGACATCACAATTCAATTCCCATTCCTAAACATTAATTAGATAAAACTCAGAAAAATCAGAATGATAATTTCATGAGGCTAGCCACCATATAAATATACATACCTAAATGATTAATAAACCATATTCACTCCTAAAATGATGAATAAATGAATATATATGTTCCTTGTAACCACTTATCTAAGGATAACACTGTAAAAATTTAATAAAAATGTTTAATTCATTAATAATCACATAAAACTTGGTTTATAACCACTCATTTGTTAATTTTTTGACCAAAATCAGCTCAGAAATATCATTAATTAAAACTAATGAATTCATTATCATGACCCATGTTGCCTATATCACAATAATCCTAAACTAGGATCCAAAAAACCTGACCCCAAAAGAACACCACTTAAACTAAAATCTCAACCACAATTAAATGATCTTTTAAAATCCATCTAATTAAAAAAAATTCATACCCTTACTGAATTTTCAATCTAATCAGGGCACAATATACCACACATCAAAATACAATATCTGGAACAAATATATTTACCCAAATAGTTGTTATTAAATCAATAAAAGCATTAAATCTTACATGTTTTCACTATTAAATACCCATTTTATCTTGTTCTTTGATTAATAGTAAACACCCATGAACAATCTAATAAACATGTCATGTTCCCATTAAATGATTTTCATATTTAGGTTCCTTTAATTTTTTTTTAATTTTTCATTATACCAACATTATATTTAATCTATCATGATATTTATATAAATAATAAAAATATAGTAACATTCCTAGTCCACATTTAACATTTAACTATAACTTTCCATTTAACATGAAAATCTCACCCAATAAATAACAAAATAATCATTAAAACATAACCAATTATAACATATGCTGGAATATAAAATTTCAAGCATATATTCTTAGATGTTATTCTAACATTAACACAATTTACCCTCATGAACTTGAAATTAAAATCCTTACATATTTTTACAAAATCAATAACTTACTGTTTTATCATTACATTCAAAGAATAATTAAACTCCTAATCATGTAAGAAAAACTTTTAAAATAAGTTATAATATCCCATTATTCCGCTTTTAATGTTTAATTTAAATAAAAATTTCATAATAATATCGTTAAATTTATTATGTCTATATTCATACTAATTTTAAACTTTGTATAAACCATTTACAACATTTTATATATTTAAATCATGAAGAAATTAAACCAAAAAATTCATACCATCATCCTTTAAATATTTATAAAAATAAAAAACTGATCAACTTAAAATTATATACAACACAAATTTTATTTGATTAGCTTAAATTCAATATAATCTTACATTAAACATTTAATAATCACCTTAATATTCAAATTACTTATTTAACATTCTACTAAAAACATAACAGAAAAGGAATTGAAATATTTTTTATTCAACCCAAAATAAACACATCAAATCCACATTAATCACACCCCTTCATTATTACTTAATCAACACAGAATATATCATTATTTTCCGTAGTTTATATAATTTAAAAATAAATCACAAAAAATAAAAGATATTAATCAAATAAAAATTCAACGAGTAAAAAAATATTTCAGATTTTACATTCTAAACACACATATAGTAAAATCCCCCATAATTTATTATTTAATGAATCCCATGACCCAAATTTTAACCATTTCCTTTCCCTTACATAAAAAAATAAATACATAATAATTTTACTTTAAATTCTACTTTAAATCGCTTAATCAAAATTTAAATCATTATTATTCACTATTATCAATTTTATAGACTTAATACTTTTTAATTCATCTTAACAATTAACTCATATCATATAAAAACAAAACTATCAATCTCTAAAAAAAAGAAAAGTTTCATCATAAAGGAAAACCATTTGATTTCAACTAACCAATGTATTATTAACAAGATATTAAAAAAATATCTAATTAGTTTACTAATGATTTAACTATTTAAATACAATTAATTTTATCAAATTAATCTGAAAATCATGCATAATCACAAGTGAACTCACAAGCATGTCATGCCCATATGTCCCAAAATGATGAATGAATAAACCATAATTCACCCTCATTTAGAGTGACTGTATTTACCAAAAATATCTTCTATAAAAAAATATAATCCAAGACTTCCCAAGAAACTTTCAATTCTACTATAGTTGTGCTATCTAGGAACACACACAACTTTATTAACAAGTTTTTACTCCTAATATCCTTTCCAAAAAATCCAAAAATATCAAGAACACAGAAAAAAATCTCTAATTACATTTTTTAACATCCCTCATCATTATGAACATGACACCTAGGTGAAACATCACATGGCCTCATGTGATGTCCCAATCACTAGAGGCAAGAAACTATCACTGAGGGCATACAAGTAATTCTTGGGGAGGGATTTACCCACTAATAGATTATTATAAAAAATATACATTATCAAAATAAAAATGAAAAAACATAAATTGATACTAGTGACATCAACAAAAATCTATAGTAATTCCTATTAATTCCCTACCTAACATACAATCAAACAATAAAACAAAAAAAAATCTCAAAACATAAATTATAAAACAACACAACTAAAATAACCTATAATAAATAAGATAATAACTCTACATAAACACCTCTAAATTACCATGATATCATCATAGTGATCCTGGACTCCTACTCCAATAAACATAGGTTCGCTAACCATACCCATTTGAAAGTACATATAACCACACACCCAGTATTTGTGATTGTATAAACTATGATAAATACATATCTATAGGATACCATAAGATCCCAAAAATCTATTTAATCCCAATATAATCACTTATATATATTGGCATGCATACTATAATTTAAATTAATCCATTATATTACAACAAAACACATAAAATTATTGCTAAACTACTTTAGTTTAGGGTATACCTACTCTATCCATTGTGTTTTTGATCTTAGAGTATATGTCAGAACATCTCATATCCTAGATCATGATATAAATTTTAACCCAACATAAATCATGGGTTAATCCACCATATTTAAAAGTTTATGAGGTAACCACTCCAATGGAAAAAATCCTCTTGTTTTCTAACTCACAACATATCTCTAATTATCCTCACAAAATGATCAATCCATGCTATAAAAACACTAATGATTATATTAGATACTAAATGAAGGATTTACATTGTAAAAAAATGTCAACAAATATACTTAACCAGACAATATGAACACTCTCTATTATCACACAATCTCCACTTTAATTCTAACATAATAAAAATTTCAAATTCAATCAGCTCAACATCACATTATGCTAACACAGGAGTAACATCATTACTCAACATACCTTTAACTCTTTTATAAATAAATCATTTTAGTTTTCTTAAATATGCTCATTTCCCATTATTTATATCAAATTACAATAATAATTTCCAAAATTAAATACACATTTAAAAATACAAAATATACATATCACTAATTACTTTATATATAAAAACCATGACATTATTCTTAAAGCTCATTAATGAAAATTTATATTGGTTTATCACACTAACCATTCCAAAACCCCATTAATTTCCAAATAATTACTATTAATAAATATTAATCTTATAGGTTAAACTTTATAAAAATAACCTCCTAAACACTAACATCAATTCCAAGAATTTATCACATAAAACACTTTTATGTTTACCTAGAAAATTTTATTTATCAACCCAATTTTAATGAACAATGCTAAAACATAATAAAATTATTTTATCATAAATTTGAGTAATGAAAAAATAATTTTTAAAATTTACCAAAGGTTCATTCAATCCAAACATTATCCTCAATTTCATTTAAATCATTAACAAACACAAATTTATATTTATCTAAACATTATAGTTTCACTCCTTCTCTTAATGAAATAATTTGACGACTCATCTTTATGAGTTCACTTTTTAACATTTTCTTAAATAAAATACTTATAATATCCATCCTATAATCCTATTTTAATTTAGTAAATCAACTTTATATTTAATTAATTAATGAAACACATGAACTAATAAATCAACCACTAAACACTAAAATGATTTTAAGGTAAAAAATGAAACTAATGGTGACGAACCTTTAATTTTCATCATAAAAATAGTAAAATTTTATATATCAATGATCTCTATAATACTCCCTATATTTCACTTTAATATTCCCCATCTTCTTTTTTAACTCCAAACATGGTTTAATCACATAAACTAAATTTAACCAAAAAGTGTAAATTAATGATAGCATCACAAGAAAAATTTATCCACCAAAATAAACAAAATTAGTCATATTAAACCTTATAAATATATCATCATGTCACAAAATTTCTTAAAAAACCATTAAGATTCAACAATAATCAATTATCAAATAAATAACATTTTGTATTCCAAAATTGTAGCATAATAATAAGAATTTAAAATTATTAGTTCAACAATTAATAGTTCCTTTAACTCTTAATGTAATTTCTTCAATTATTCCAATTTTACCTAATATAATGATTATTAAAAACATAATACTCAAGTATTCATAGTAGCGTTTAAATAAGTTAAATATTTACTTAATATTACATTTGATTAAGAACATTAATTAATCATGTATCTCATGTTACACCCATGCGTACTGAATACTTATTTATTTATAAGAATGTAAATATCAGAATATCACATATAATTCAGTTTAATTAATCATAATAAATCATATCATTAATTTTATCTTAAATTATTAAAAAATTCCAATACAATCAATCAAAACACAATTAAATTCTAGCACCTCATAAAAAATGAACTAGATTAGTGAATTAGAATATTAGATAAAGTTAAGAGAACTTACCTTATGATATGTCAATAATATAAAAAAGGATTAGAAACCTAATTACTCCGCTAACCCCTATATATCAAGAATATTTCAAAAATAAATGGAAAAAATAATTATAAGATAGAAAAACTAAAATTTAACACCTTCAAAAAAATAACTGGGCATACGATCTACCCATCATCCTAGTTAAAATGTAATACAAACTTCCTTGATCTATAAAGAAATGAGATATAAATCACTAAATAAATTTTAAGATAAGTTGAGATATATTTTGAGAATAAATGTCGAGTTATTATTATTTTTACCCCAAAATATTATATTTAAATTCACAAATCCCTGCCTAGAATTGAGAAAATTTACCATCATCAAAAAATGATGGTTGGGAAGCCTATTAGAGCACCAGTGGCTAATATATCTATCCCTGGATCTGTATGAAGCCAATAGACTTCTGGTTCACACCAAAATAATACCCATGTTATTATATTGATATTTGTAAAGTATAACACCTTTAAAACCCCTAACTATTATCCTTAATCACTTATAACTATAAAATAAATGAAATGTTCTCCATAAAAATATCAAACAATTCAAAATTAAACTTGATATAATTATAAAAAATATAGATCCATTATGGAATGTTTTTTGATTATTAGGTTCATGAATTTAGGTGTATTATATTTGAAAAAAACATGGTGGTCTACATTATATTAGAAGAGATTATGACTGGGTTGATGATAACATTGAAAATGATGTACAAGAAGCCAACCGTGTCAATCAAAGTGCCTTTGATTCAATAATTATTTAATATGAAGATGATTTAAGGAAAGATAATTTTTCATCAAATCAATGAATTCAATACCCTCACAATTGAGATGAAATATAATTTATATATATATATATATTAAAAAATTTATATTATTGTACTTCACAACTCAGAAATAAAACTTAATGCCAGAGCCTAATGATTTGATATCTTTCATTATTATATATATATTTTTCTTGTCTCATAAAACAATATACATTTATTTTATAATATTATTTACACTTAATTACCCTCAAGAAAAATAAATATAGTATTTTTATTCATTACTTAAAGAATTGGAGAAACATAAGAAATGTGATTTGAAGTTAAAAGAGTAAGAAAGATAGGGAATCATTATTTTTGAAAGGGGAGATTGAAGAGATATAATTGAAGAAGTATAAATACTACCTATAAGTGTGAGTAACCATCCATATTCTAACTACCCAACCCTAATCACCTTAACAAAACCCAGAAAGGGGTCACTATGTGACCTCAGGTGTGCCACCTTATACACCAGAAGCTACCAACTAGTGGAGAAGGCCTAAAATGGTCATTGGGAGTATATTCACTCTAAAATAAGGAATGAGGGTTACACCTTAATCTACTAAAAATTCAAAATTTTCTATCCTTATGAAGGACATCACAAAAAACTAGTGAAAAAATAGGAAACCAATAAGGTCCCCACAATCTATAATATAAACAAGTAAAACTATCTACATGATGAAAACATATATAATAGATTCAAAGTAAATAAAAATATCAAAACATGTATTATATATAAAAAATTATACAATATCCAATACACATGATGAAAATTACTAAAAATAAAAACACTAGCCTCTAGCCTAACTCACATAACCCAACCTTTTGAATCATTGAACTCTGTAACCTTCTAGAGCTATACCATATGTCCATCTCCAAGAAGTATCTATTTCTTGAGAGATAACATGATGGTCTACCCATATACATTAAAACCCATGCAATGTATACTAGTAAAGGGAATTTTAATGACCTAGTATGAATCTCCAATGGCTTAATAATACTAAGTGCTACTATGATCATGTTCATGCTATTCTAGTATATATATATGGTGTAATAATTCTTGTGCAGAAAACCCACAAAGAATAGTAACACAGAGGCACAATGAGCATACACATTAGTCCATTAGGTGTTATCCAAAACACATTGATCTCTAACATGATGGAGTGTCTTTGAACATGTTAGAACACCGACCTAGGGGAATTGAATCCAATCTAATAACTAGTAGTAAAATATCATACTTTCTTCATCTAGTTCTGGATTTCTCTGAGCACAAGTAACCACCTGTGTTAAATATACTCATCCCTAGAACATAAGAAACCACCAGTGGGAAATATAGTCATCTCTAGAACCATTGTCCACCCTGGGAAGTAGCTCATCCAAATCCATCATCCTACCCTAGTGGATTCCCACCCAGGAACATGAAAATATCTACCTCAAGGGACCATGTCCTACCCTTAAACCATGGGAAATATAATACACTTAGGGTTTGACATCCACTACATGAAACTAGGTAATAAGCCTATATTTCCAAGGTATCATGTACCGCCTCTGATTCGTAGACCCTCATTTTTCGATCAATCATATGTAAAAATTAAATTCATATACACGGGGGACTAAAAATCACCCCAAAACCATATACCTCATGTATTTATGGAATCCCACCCTCAAACTTTAGTTATATCATATATATTTAAGTAAATACACTTGGGGAACACTCTCTTCCTAGAATCTCTCATAGCGTGAACCCAGAGTATTCCACCCTATAACCTCATATACATCACATAAATATCACATGTGTTATCCATCTTCCCAATACCATCTCATATTATCATGGTTGGCCTCTCAAGTGCATGTACTATCCTCACCCTTACAATAACATCTAAATTACAAAACTCTTATGGTTCTATGGATATCCTAAAATCATCACCACCTATATCTCACACCAACCCTCTCTTGGCTTAATTGATATCGGGGTTCCCAATGAGGACCACTATGTCAATCCATAATAAAGATACCCTTCATGGGTTCATCGATCATATTTATATCTCTTGGAACCATCCGATATCTCCATCCATAACATCCCCCAACATCTACTACAGTCTCTCAGACTCATCTCTACAATCTATGTGGTGAAGAAAATTACCAAAACCTGACCTAGGATTGATTCAAAAATTCAAAAACATTATCAATCACACAAAAACATACCTCATCACTCCACCGCACAACCTATCATTCTATAACCATTGTGGTAAGATCAAAGAAATCATGGTTACGGGGGAACATACAAAAGTACTCATGATTTGAAAAGATTATCATTCCCTATATGAGGTTAGACAAACCAAATCCACTCAATCAATCCCTTAATAACTTCTTTTAAAATGAAGTTAAAATCCTTTTTTAAAACCATTTCAAAATTCATTACTTGTCATCTTACTCACACAAGGACCTTGGTAAAATTCCCTTCAAAAACTATTTATAAAACCCACTTTTTTAAAATTAAATTTCAAAACACATTCCCAAAATCACCCAATTTTTACTTTCAAATTCCATCTCAATCAAAATCTATTTTTAAAATCACATTTAAAAAATAAAACCTCAGGTCTAATAAAATCAAACTCATTCCATAATAAAATCCATAAATAGGGCCACCAAAACTTATTTGACCAAGGTGACACTATCAAATAATTTAAAAATCAATGTAGTGTAAGTTTATTATTATACCAATGTAAGCTCATCCAAATATATGGGTGATATCACAAAATTAATTTGACTTGAAAATAATAATAATAATGATGGAACAGTATCATAAAATTACCAATCGAGTAAGAGAATCAAATAAATTCAAGACCACCAACCTTAAATGATGATATATAAATCCATTTAAATCTCATAAAAAACTCCTTAGAGTAATTAAGAACACATTTCATCAATAAAAACTATAAAATTAATAAATTAAATATTTAAAACCAAAAAATTAAATTGAAATAATTGATGCCAAATCACCGGGAGACTTGACGATGAAAAATACATGAGCAACAATGTGGGTTCCATTACAGACACACATATATACCTAATATACACCAAATAATAAAATAAAACACCTGAATTTATGATCAGTTTCTCCTAGAATCACAAAAAATCCCAAATGAACTTTTGGGAAAAAAACCATAAGGTAATTAATGAACAATGACTTGAATTCTTTCTTCCAGTATGACTTTTAAAAACCACACACAAAATACATATCAATAAGGATAATTCAATAGTTATTTGGTTAAATAATTGCTCTAAAACACTAATAGGTTGACCAAAAATTAGGGAATAAAAGGGGGAATGATGAGGAGAGAAATGAGAGAAACTTACCATGAATCTGTGTGAAAAACTCCCTTAAATGGTTTTGATTAATGAGGAGATATGGGAATTAAATAAGAAGGTGGTATCAACCTCCCCAATTTCTCACACATTTGAAAATAAGAAAAATTAAGGGGGTTTTTGGTTTATAATCCCCCAAAATAATACATTTACCTTAATAAAACACATAGCAGTCTGATCGTGGTGCAACCCATATGGTCATAACATGAATTCTGTCACGACCCCCTCCCACCAAAGATGCCCCTCCTGAGCTGGCAATGGTGAAATAGAGATAATGACCCCTGATTCCCGCCTCCGGTGGGTCTCGGAGTGGAAACTATCACCAAGGGTATGAGTTTTCACAAATATGGGAGGCATTACGCTTTTTATTATTCAAGATCGGGAAATAGGATGAGTCAAACACAAAAAGGAAAAGGAACAAGTAAAAGAAAATAAACCCAAAACCAAACCCATATGCATGTTTTATACAATACTGAAAAAAATTACAAGTACAATAAAAGCTCCAAAGTACGATACCAAAAAGAAAGAAAAAAATAAGACCAACAAAACTACAACGCCCAACTAGCAAGGTCCCGCACGGTCCCTTAAGTCCTCCTGAAAACCTGAAAGTAAAAGTTGGGTGAGCATACAAGTATACTCAGTAGGGAATCCTAAAGCTCTCATGCACAGGTGGGAAGACATCCTAATGCCGCATGAGAAAACAGAGGGAACCAAAGCCTAGAAAGAAATCTATCCACCCAACCTTACAAGCCACACTCACAAAATATCACAAGTCAATAGAGTAGTATAGTAATATTATCAAAGTATGGGTAACCTGCACAACCTTCCCACTAAATACTGCTCAAGACCTCACGCCTAATGCTTTGATTCTTCCCCCTCTTCTTGAGCTAGTCCCGCAACCTGGCCATACGAAGCTCGATCTAGTGCCGCAACCTGGCCATACGAAGTTCATTGTATCCCGCTGACACTCAATCCTCAACCATCATAGTATCCCACCAACACTCAATCCTCAGCCATAACCACATCTCATCCTGAAGAAACCTAGGAACCACATCACATCTCATACTAAAGACACTTGGGAACATATCACATCCTCATCCCGAAGACTCTGAGGAAACTTCTGTCGTAACCTGCCAGAAGGATCTTGGGTTATAGAACCTGTAAGAGGGAGCACAAGGAAGAACAGTAACCATACATCCTTTAGATGTTTGAGAATCTCACCCCATTCCCATGGGTGTTCGGCACGTAGTGATCAACATGGGTGGGGTGCGTAAAGAAACATAAAACGTATAGATTTATATAATTATATCAACCACTCAGCCCATTCTAAGGCTTCTACACAAAATATTTGAGCACATGCCTTGGCACTGCTACCTCGAAGGTATGCACACAATAAATAGATCCAAACCCCATTAAGTTTTTCTTGTTTCAACTATTTTAGTTTATCAGTTATTTAATTACCGAGAAACTAACAAATACCAAACCATATCGATCGTTCGTAAAACATATCCCTACCAACCATAAATAAGGTTTGGGGAAAACACAAGAAACACAAAACCATTTTATTTTATCAGCCAATCAATTCCATTGATTTTCCATATTTAATCAACTAACATGCCCCAAAATTCATTAGTTAACTCTTCCAATTTTATTCATATGCACAACCCATCCCTGCAGCCCTACTACCAACCACCATAACCATAAAAACATTGGAAACAATACCCGTACCACATCATCATCCCTTCGATACCATCAGCCGCAGCTCCGCTGCCCATCACAACCATATCATACATGCCAACCCACAACCAAGCCAACCAAAACCCCACTACTCACCCATTCCACAACAACCCACGAAACACACCTTCGCATAATTAAACCCCAACCCGCACCCACAAAATTCATTCTTTCATTTAGTTTAACCGGGGTGATCATACAAGGGTTCCGGGTATTCATTTAATCATCCAACTTTACATGATTAACCAATTTCCACATTCTATGAAACTCCATCCACAAAACAATCCAGAAAAATAGGGAAACATTTAATTGTGCAAGAAAAGTCCCCCAACAACCATGATTTTCAGAAGGCATAAGCCTATTCAATTCACAACATAATCAAAGGTTAAACATTGATAGAAATAAAACAACAATATCAACAAAATTTCCCCAAACCCATTCTTTAACCAGTTATTATCTTTATTTACCGGTTCAACCGTATCTCACGAAAATAAGAGGATACCCACCCCGCATGATGCACAAAAGAGAGAGAGACAAAGGTAAGATCCCTACTTCAAAGGTTTTTGACAAAACCCCCAAAAAATGAAGAACGCCCAAGAAAGACGGGTTTATTCTCCAAGAATCCTCCTTAGATCTCCTCTCCTAACACAACCAAGACCAAATGTCATAATATTTGGCCTATCACACACTTAGATCTACCCATAACGGGTGTAGATCCAAGAAACAGAGAGAAGAGGAGGAGTAGATCTAAGTAGATCTAAGAACCAAACAAGAACGATCACATACCTCAAGTAACCAGATTTAATTTTCCAAGAGAAACCTTCATATTACCTCCAAAATGCTTGGGAGAGGTTCTCCTACCTTTAAGGGAGGTTAAACTCGAGTTATGGCCGCCTAGGAGTTTAAACAAGCAAGTTAGAGGCAAAACGGTCCAGATCCACAATTTTAGGATATAGTTTAAGTGGCCGCATGGTTAGTTCTCCTAGTTTAAAAAACTGTGCGCTTACCGTGCGTTAGCTACTGCCTTGGCCACCCTTCTCGCACTATTTGGATTCATGGTTTAGACAAACCGTGTGCCATCTGTGCGGGGGCTACTGCCTCCAAAACTAGCTACGCACGGTTTGGCCGCACGGTTTAGACAAACCGTGCTCCGCCCGTGCGAAAGCTACTTCCCTTTAGTTCTCCTTAAAAGTTCACCCAAGCGCACCCCCAAGCCACTACTCCAAAATGGAGGTCGTTAGAAACATCAAAAGTACCTGAATACGTAACTTGATGTTACATTTTACGACTTTCTACCATTGAAACGGTTCATCAAAAAGGAAGATTTTGGAAAAGCGTTGGGGATAATTTATCTTGACCTCCCGGAATGTCTCTAACACCACATTTTTACATTGTAATGGACCGAAGAGGTCCGGGCCATTACAAATTCCATTTAGGAAGAGGGATAAACCCTCAACTCAATATCATCATGGAACATTCCATTTGGGCCAAGACATGATTCATTCCATTAATAAATTAATTTATAGGCCTATCACTTCATGACACAACCTTCCACACCCAGAAATATGATTCACATAGATGTAGTAGTCATCATGGAACAATCTTGGTGTCACAGTGTGGCCTACTATAGATATTGAAATTCATTATCCTATTTCCCCAGACCCAATCTCTGATGATTCCTAAAGAACCCAAACACCAATTTAGAATCATTCCATTTACAAAAAAATATTCTTGATATATTCCAATTCTCATAATTCCAATTGGGGTCGCAATTCTTGAAACGAACCCATATCTTGGAAAAAAATTAATAGTTTCTCTAAAAATCATAACCCATAAGGACACAGGTCATTAAACCCATGTTATCAATAATGAAGGATACTACATGTTTTTATCAACACACTTGGATGATGATTGAATAATACTAGTATTAAATATAAGAAATGTTATATACTTATTTCTGGTTGGTTTAATCAATAAAATTGAATTAATATGATGAGTTTGAAGTTGAGAATTATTGTAGAAGTGAAGTTTCATTAGTATATCCAAATTTTAGTACTCATATGATACATGTCTTTGGAATTGAAGTTGATGATAATTTTAAATATTCCTATAATATCAAAAAGCCATTTGAGTTGTTTTATGATGAATTAGAGTGATTGGAGATCCCTTAAGAAGGTTTGAAGAGGTTATAAACCAATTTTTAAAAGTTATACATTTATTAGTTGGAGTTAAAGAATTTATAAAGGAATATGTAAGTTTTTCCCAGAACATAATATTATACCTCACTATGATATGTAACATTATCTGGATTATATATAAATAAATCTACTAGTTTCATTGAGATATGTTACGTATTTTAGATGGTCCTTAGTGTTTTCTTCTTAATATAAAATATATCCAAGTTCATTAGGAAGATATATTTTAAATTTCATACAAAAATGTGGAAAAGGAAATGGTGGAATATGACCAGTAAGATACTCTAGAGTTTACATAATATCTATAGAGTGATGCGTAATATCTTTTAGATGATGCACAATATTTTGTAGATAACACAGACATTAACAGAAAGTGAAATTTCATAGAGTATTAGGGATACTATGGTACATAAGATCTTTTCGATGATATAGAATATTTTCTAGAGAATACATAATATATCTTTGAGAAGTAAAATGTTGTTATGGAGAATATGTAATATAATTTTAATCTCACTAAAGTGATATGTATGATATTCTATTAATCATGTAAGGTTTATTGGTTTGGAAAACAAGATAATTCGGGAGAATATAACCAAACAATGATTTAATGAGATTATCTTTAAGTAGTTATGTACCTTGGTGTTATTGGTGATTAGTAGTGATTAAATCCATGATTTTTTTAGAATAAATGTGAATAATTTGAGTGGATCTTGGTGAAATGATTCTTGGATTTCAAAAATGAAGGTTTGGAATCAATTATGAAGATTAACACTAGAGGTTTTATTTAGTAAAACATTTGGGTAGTTTTAAAGAGGAATTATATTATAATGTTATTAATTGATTGTTTACACATTAAAGATTATAATTGGTGTAAGTAATTTTAGAAAATCAGTTGAAAAATGTTAACAGAATTAGATGGGGTTGAGATAATAGTGAACAAACCAACTTGATCTATTTATAGTCTTAGTATAATAGGAGAGGAATTAGAATAAATTTAGTTAGTGTGTGAGATAGAAGAAAACAATACTAAAACTCATAGAGGTTATTTATATAAAATAAATAGAGTGAGATTAGTTGATGATATTTAGAGAGAAGATCTAATGTAATGAGGAAGAAGAAGAATGAAAGAATAAATATGAATATATGGATTGTCTAAGATACTCTAATATCATTAAGGAAGAAGAGTAGTAAGAGGAAGAAGAAGTAATAAGAAGGTTGGGAAAGGTGGAAACTATTGTTTCATATATATATTTTGTGTGTCGATACTCTTTAAAAAGAAAAATAATATTGAGTGAGAGAGGACAATGATCTGGTAATTTTTTATTTTTATTAGTTGTTGAAGTTATTTCTATTTTGGAAATAATACTTCATGAAGGTACTTATTGTATTTATGAATTGATCATTTTGAAATTGGAATAGAATGTATAAGGAATATTCTCATGCTACCATACTGGAACACATTTTGGTAGTCAAAGAATTTTCTTCTATAAGAAGGTAAATTAATTGATACAATGTCATACTAAACTAGATTAAATATATTGTTCATTAGTGAGTTTAGGCACACCCATTATAAAATAGAGAGGTATAGTATAATGAACCTTTAGAGATATAGTATATTATTTTTAGGTGATATAATTAGGGGTAAATGATAACACCCAAACCACCTATATTCACTTGAATATATTAGTCAATATTTATGTCTTATAATAAATCCAAATATAGAAATGATATAGTCACATACATTGGGGGTGAAACTTGTAAAAATACCATGTCATGCTGCTTTTGATTATTTGTTATTGTGTATGTTGTGTAGTGTGTTGGAAATTCACAATAATATCCATTATCTATAATATGTGAAATGTTTTAATTATTAAGAAGGGTAATTTAAAGGGAAAAGTATTTCGGAGAAATTATTTTTCAGCGATTCACCTCCCCCTCTTGGTCAAACTACATGATCCTGCTGGCGTATCAGGAGGGGCCTACTCGGTGACACTATTTTGGGAGAGTGACCTATTGAGGAGATGCATTTTTAATTTTATTGTTACTTATATTATTTCATAAATATGATTTATAATTATATTTTATATTGGTATACCCACATGTAATTATCATTGAAAACTTAACAAGACTCACATACCCATGATGGTAATATCTTTGTGGGATCTAGATTTTACAGACCATAAGATTTTGATTCACACTTATTAAGGATCGAATATTGAAGGCCCTAACCTATAAAAATATATGGGTAGCATATTAACCCACGGGTTAGTTGGTTTTTTGATAACACTAATTCCATAATCCACATATTTTAGTTAAAATATTTAGTGATATATTATTACTTAATTAATTATTTTAATTATTCCTCCCATTTTTCCATTACTGTCACAATTCACTATCAACCTGAGTAACTTATTATTTTATAAAAAATTGATATTTACCTTAGTACATTATTTTGATGCATCAATTCAAAATTTTGAATCTGATTTGTCAAATTAAAAATCTAAATATGAGAAATTTAGACTATATATTAAAATACATAATATATAGAAAAATATTTTTTCGATATTTTTTTCCTTTTTTTATGAATGATTATATCTTTAATTATTATCCAATATTAATAATTTAATAAATATTAATTATATATTATACATGTTAATTATATTATTTATAATACATTAATAAATTCTACAAAAGGTTGATAAGACAATCATAATAATTTCAACATACCCATCTGTTATAAGTATAGCCAATGGGTACACACACACACACCTAATAAACATATAAGAATCACAATATTCTATTATATTCCTATATATAACCATATATGATTCTCTTAAAAATAATTCAAGATATTCCTTTATTTATTTCTCGAAAAAGTGACTACATTTCAGTTGTTTCTCATTATTTACATAGTTTTACATGAATATTTGATTTTTAAGAAGGAATATTAGGAAAAGTACATTAAAGTTGTAGTATTCTTATTAATTTGTGTTTTTTTCCTGTATTTTTTATAATAAGGTTTCATATATGTTTATTAGAATAATAATTTAATTTTAATTTTATATTTTAATATGATAACTTAACAAGAAAAATAATTGTTCAGTTTAGCTTGATATTTCTTGTAGAATAAGTTTTTCATATCATGAAAATTATTAAAGAAAAATTAATACAAAAATATTTTGTGTTACAAAATGTTAGTTAAAATCATTTTAAATTATGCTAGATGATGATTTATGTGCACTAGTATTGTTGTCTTCATTACTTGATAGTTCAGAAACTATTATAATAGATGTGATTAGTTTTTCAAGGAATAAAAAATTGATGTTAAATGATGTGATATTTCTAATACCCTATGATTATATTCAAGGATGATGGTAATAATGATTATCTAGTTCTACAATTACATTCAATAAAGGGATATATTTATATAGTATGTTATTCAAAGATTAATATATAAATCAATCGAGAATGTCCAAGATAATTCAAATGGGATTAGTTTTACATTTTTGGAATATTATGATAATGGGTAATATCAAGAAGGAATACCTGGAAGAGTGGAATAAATATGATAATGCATCCTTTTGTTGAGTGTAGTCAATGTTTTGGATTGTTGGATTTTAAAATCAATAAAATTATTGTTTTCTTTATCAAATATGTTTTTCTTTAACAATTTTTTTAATTTCTTTTCAAGATACATATTGTTGTAGATAAATCATTACAAACATTTTTGTATGACTAAAAATTTGAAGGGAGAATTTTCTTATTATAAATAATGTACAAAATATCTTGGGGTTATGTAGTAATCTTATATTAGTTGAAAAAATTGATGAAGTAAACTTTAAAACTACTTTTACTTGTGGTATTTGGAAGATGACAAAGGGGTTATTGTCATATCATGTGTGTGTAAGAATATAACACTATATAATATTATTGAAAATTACATAGACATAGATGCAATGAAAAGTTCTGTTCAGGATATACAATCATGTCAATTTATGTTAGGTCACCTGAAATATAAGGGGGTGATAGTATTAGATAAGAATGGAATTCAACTGGATTTGAAGTTAGCGGAGTTTGGACTCTCTAAATACTATATTTTTAGAAAGAAAAATAAAGTTTATGTTGTAAAAGGAGGTAAAACACTTAAGTTTAAAAATATATACTTGGTTCACACTAATTTTTTGGGACCTACAATAGTCCATTCCCCCAATGGTTCAACAAATTATGTTTTTTTATTTTTACACCAAATGAAAAACCATGTAATAGTGAGAGTCACTAAGATATGGTTTGTGTTATACCATGTTTTTTGATAGAGAAACATAGTGTTAATAGAGAATGATATATGATATCATTTTCCCAACTCTCTTACAATGGTTATCATGTTTTTTTTCCGATTATAACATATAATGTAATGATTTGTAGAATAATTATTAATTTATATAGATTTTCACAATACAAATATTCAAGATAGAACTGTTATACATGTGATAAAGGTGTAAATCAAAAAGTTATCCATTTCATAAGGTATAATTTTTTTAACTCCAAGAATCACCTTTAATTAATCAATGTGTTATATATAATTGAGTTACATGTACTCATTTTCATAAATTTTATACTAATATCTCAATTAAAATCTATAAAATGATTTTATTTTTAATTAACTTTATGGAGGATTTAATATAACACTATTGAAGGAGAATGGGTTGTATTAAATTACCCAGTGAATCCATTTCAGCTGGTGAATATGTTTTGTGGCTGGAATCTCTTGATTTTTTTAAGGATATCAATCAAACTCATTATTTTGTAATATTAAACATGGATAGTGATGTAAACTTTATTTTATGTTTTTCATTTCATTTCATTATTTACTCTCCTTGTAGATCATATGGATGTGTTTTTTGTTTCTTTCCACTGAATTTGAGAATATAGATATCCTATAAATCCCTTCATTGGAATTAAAGCCTATGAAAATGAAGAATCAATATGATAAAGATCAAAAAATTAAAATTAGTTTACTGTTTGAACTTCAACCATGTTTTTATAACGATGTCATGTTTTACGAATGTTTTTTAAAAAATGGATTTGTTTTTGAAAAATTCAAAGGTTTTTCTTATAAAAAATAGGGTATTAAAAAATTGATATTTCCAAAGTGTAGTTTTGATAAAAATGGGCATGGTTAATGGAAATAATATTTTAATGTGTAATAACCACATCATGGAAAAAATATTTTTAATCCAACATTTAGGTTATGAAGTTTGAAAAAATATATTTTTCTTCGAAACCAAGACATGGTTTAAGGGGTGAACTTTAATAAATTCTCTATCTGAAATATATTTTAACAAGAAATAATTTTATGGTTCTTGAATATGGATATAGAGAAAATATTTAATTTTTTTTTCTCCAAGATAATTATTAGAGAAGGATGAAAGGGTCTATTAAATTTCTATGTAACTTTAGATCACATAAAATACAGTTTTGATTATTATAATTATTTACAAATGTTATTGATGGATGTAATTGTTTGAGCGTGACACTTATCTAAAAATATAGGGAAACATAAAAATATATATAAACTACATGATATTTATATTTGTTTTATATTTAATTAAATAAAGAAATAATGACGTACATTTTTATCTATTGATCCATCCAGTCTGAGTTCCACTATATGAGCTCGAAAGTGATAACTAAGAAGTAACCAACAAGATCCTTTTATTTTTGGTATCCATGGATTGAATTAATCTCCCAATTCTTGGTAAATATCCCCCAATATTCATGGTTTTATTGAAACTTATGTTAAATATAAATAGTGAGAGATAGATAAACAACTTCCTACTTAGATGTGTTCTGATGATTGAATCCTAGATTCTGAATAAAAAAATAAAAAACATCAGCCTCTTTATTTATCCATCCATGCAATCACCATGAATTACAAACTTTTTTCTATTAAATAATTATATGTTTCATAATAATTTCATAAGTTACAACATTTATAACTAATGACTCTTTATTTTTGATTCATTTTTGTAATGTTTAATTTTTTTGTTATGTTCAAACTCTTATAGATTATGTTGAATTTATAATATATGTATCATTATATGTTTGAGTTAGTGATTTAGGTTTCCCAAGTTAAAAATATCTTTATTTTACAATATTTTCATAAGTAAAACATTATTTATCACAAAAATACACAAAATCCCAAGAATATAAGGTTTATTATTTTTGAGGAACAACTAAATAAGTAACTTATTGAACATTTATCCAAAATTAAACGACACAAGACTCCCTTAAAGAATTCTTATAAGTCATTATAATCTTAATAACATGGGGAGGGGAATCAAAAGAAATGGGTGAGCTTAGATTCCACCAATTAGTGTAATCACAGGAGATTACAATCAAAGATAATAAGTGATCCTAATATTATCACATGAGTATAATAAAAATATAAAATAAAGTTATACCCAAAAAATAATAAAATAAAAAATCCTAGAATAAGGTTCATCCTAACATAATAATACATCATGAAAATGCTAATTATTATAGAAATAATGAAAACTTAAAGAATTGGTGTACAACTACAAACATAAATAAATTATAACATCGTGAACAAGAAAAATGTTCATGAATCTTGTTGAGAAAAAAATCCCACGCTTCATGTTGTAACAAAAAAATTTCCCACTCTAGACGGTGTTAATAATAATAAAAAACCATTCCCACGCAACATTTTGTGAACAAAAAATTCCCCAGACAAGTTTTTGTGAATAAATAAATTCCCAAGATTTATGTTGTGAACAAAAAAAACCACAGTATTTGTTGTGATAAAACAAAATTCCCAAACTACATGTTGTGAACAAAAACAATTCCCATGCTATATGTTGTGGATGTAAAAAATATACATTGTTAACATCCTTGTATTATGAGATATAAATCTTTAGCCATTGTATTAGAGGGATATATAGGACCCCACTAATTACATAATAATCATACAAATATATACGTTCTATTATAACCTGAAAACATTCAAACTTTAGACATCACTTAATAAACCAATGAAAAAGAAGCAGGTTTCATAAAAAAACATTCCTAGAACATTTTATAAGACACATACAGAAAAAATTGGATGCTAGATTAAAAATATTCCTAGAGTAGAGTAATGATAATTAAGGATGTTTTCAAATATGAAAAATAACTATTTAAGATATTTGAATTAATCACTTGAAAAATAACTGGGAATAACCATTTTTAAAAGGTTCAAAACTCCTTAAAAATGGTGTTATTAAATTAAAATACTTGATCTTGATAAATCATTTAAAAATTAACCTTCAAAACCAAAAGTTTATTTTTAGAAAAATATTTTGTAAGAGAAATGTGATCTTAAAAACATTATTTTTAAGATAAATATACTTAAAAAAATATTTTCATAAAAAAAAGATATAAAATTCATTTTAAAATCAATAATTATTTTTAAAAATCAAAATTTTAATTTTTAAAAATATATTAATAATTAATTTTATTTTCATAATCATCTATATTTAAAATCATTTAGAAAACTATTTTAAACCACAGAAAGGAAGACAATTAGTTATCTTAGGAAGGATGGTAAATATTCTTAACATTGTCATACTTTTATAGGGAATAAATTATTAGACGTGGAATATTTGAATTAAAAGTGTAATTTTTACTAGAGGTAAGGAGAAACTACAATTAAATAAAATACTATATGGGAGGAAACGAATCTTGGAAGAAATAAGTACAAGAAGATGAATGATAACTCAATTTAGGGAGTTGAGTTAACAAAATCCTAATCAATATTGGTATATTTTGAATTTAAATCCATTTAAATAAATAACTTTATTTGTATCTTAAAACCCCATTAATTACATAAATGTGGAAAAATATAATCATTGTGAAGTAATCAAAACAGATCAAAGATATCATGTTGGACAATAAGTATTATGTCTCACAAAATTAATTTTAAGACCAAGAAACCCTTACGGTAATGGTGATGTAAGAATAAAAGTAATATAAATGAGATACCATGAAATTAAAATATATTGAAATGAATGATATTAGTTATAATTTATGGTAATAGAGAATTGAATACACTATATAAAATAAAGGTTAGTGAATAATATTAAACATGTCTCATGGAATTTAAAATAGAAAACAATAACACTAACATCATTATAAACTTTCAAATAAAAACCCATTGAAGGAGATAATTTCAAATGGAACATTAGATACAATAAATAATGAGAGTTTCAATATAAAAATATTGAAGGGGTATTAGAAAAACCATAAAAAATAAAACATAGTGTATAATAAGATGTATGTTTCAAGGTGTTAAAATTGAGAAATGCCCTTACCTTTTATTCCCACTTACTCAAATTTTCTCTAAACTCTTTTCTAATAAACATAAATATCTTAATCACTTAATTTTATAAACTTTTTTATGATGATTTTATAACCACATATTACATGTATATTTCTCTGTTATTGTTTATTTCTTTCATCAATTCATATGAAATTTAATGGTTTATTTCATATAATTACTCTCGTGATAGGGTTGATTATTACTTAATAGTTCATAGTCAATCATTCCCAAATGATAATATATAATATAATCATGTGGTTTTAGTGATTCATCATATCCTATTTTCATTTGGTTAACGATGAAGGTATGATTTGTGAAAAGAAAATTGTAAAGAGGTTATTTCAATATGTTTAATGGTTTAGAGGTTCTCTATTAAAATATGTATTAAATATAAGTAAAGACTTTAAAAAATCATTAAAAAAATTAAAAAAATTATCTTTACCTAATATTATAATTATATTATACTCTTTAATAATTTATGAAATAAATATAATCATATTGTTATCATAGGTGGTAAAACTGACCTAGATGAGTGGCATGTTATAATGATTTAATGAGTAATGGAATGTTTGTATATATTATTAATGTAACATTTTAAGAAGATAAAAAACTTCATAAATATCATTTAAATCCACTAAATTCCTTCTTATATCCATCCCTGAAGGATGGTGATGACAAATGAAATTCATCATTCGTGGATGTGGTAGTCCGCACATACACACAACTAACAATTCCATTTCTCAAGAAATGGGATGGAATAAAGGTATATTGTAAATCATCATTTCAAGATTAATTTTATTTACTTAATAAATATACTAATTCATCAAATTAATCATTTTTACCAGCCATTAGGTGTAACATCTTGATCGGGGTTCCACATATCAGTTCCCCGAGCTAGTCATTTACGTGATCTCAGACGTGCCTCCCCTTATACTAGAGGTTTCTAACCAGTAGTGAGGGTATAATATATATAACATACGGGATAATATACCCTCTTTATGAAAGTATCATAGTAGCATAAATAACCAAGAAATAACCAAAAGACAATTACCAGTAACCAGAATAATATAATAACAAGAACAACCCAATGCCTCTTGATGAACAAAAATTAAAAACAATATCCAAAACTCAATAGGAGATATTTCATTCCATAATAAGTGTCAAGTGTCTAATGAAAAACCAAAATAAGGATATAGAAACTCCAAAGCATGCCCTGACACCACATATGATTCCCTGATCAATGCTCCATCCCGACTGATCCATTTAACCTAGGGATCTTTCCCTTATCTTGTCCTGCAGATATGAAGTCTATTTGGGTACCGATTAGGAAGATCGAGTAGGGTGTGAGTAAAACTCAGTAGGTCACCACCAATGGCTTCTAAAACTACATCCAATCAATAATAGTGTATGGATTTGTATTAAGAATAATGTAGAATGCATAATGTAAACAATTATCACATTTCATTATTCTTTAATTAACCACATAATTTTCTCCAATTCAGGAAGTCACCCAACCCATTAATACCTATTTCGACCTGTTCAAAATTATGAAATACACCCAAGGTATATCACATATCACAATTCGATGATTATCATTTATCATTTCATTTCAATTCATATCACAAACATTTGAAACCATTATCAAATTTCAATCTCATGGGAATAGAATGTAGTGCCAAGAACTCTGTGGGTATTTAGAGCATTAGTCCATGTCCCACACCCATGGGTATTTGGAGAATTAGTCAATATCCCATATAATAATAATCACATACATGAATTTGGGTGTAGAACGTCCTGACTAGCAACCCGTGGGTATTTGGATCATTAGTCCATCCCCACACCCTATTTATCAATCAATCACATATATAACGCATATCGAATTTAACAAGTTTAATTAACCTAAACCCTATAATAAAAAAATCACTTCATGATATACCATTTCTACTGTCAATTCAATGGTAATCCATTATTTTAATCACATGGAATAATATGAACAATTCACCATTAAACCATATATTACCCTTTATTCACACAACCCATTGACCCTTTCTGGTTAATAAAAACCTCAATTTATCCCCATTATCAATAAATTCCATATATCAACAATTAACCAAGAAAAAATACCAACATCCCATCAAATTTCATGATCAAAATTCAAACAATTTCAATTGACCCAAATTTAACCCAATTTATTATGACATGGAAAGTAAATTTAATCAATTCAATATCCTTTGAAATTTACTAATCGGGGAATTTTAAATTTTATAATAACATACATTTAATTAAATAAAAATATTATATTTTAAATATAGACCACCTACCTCAAGATTATTGAATGATGCTCACCAAAAGAAATCCCCAAATAGATGTGGATCGTTCAATTGCATAGTGAATAATGATATCTAGATCCAAAACTAAGATCCAATATAAAATGGAGTTAGATATTTCAAAACCTAGATCCATAGTCATTAAAATAGAGAAAAAATATTACCTCTTCACCAGGAAAGAGGGATGTGAGAGATAGAAATATAATCGGGGATAAAACTCTTACCAGTAGAGGTAATCTGCCAAATATATATTCAACTCGCCAAGAACAGAGTTCATAATCCCTTGAAATCCTTTCAGGAGCCTAAAAAAATGAGATAAAAACCTTAGGTATGAATGCGGTAAAATTAGAGTGATATTTTAGGTGTTCAAGAATTTTGAAATCAATTTTCCCTTGATTACATCCTGCACATATTGTTTTTTGGGCTGAGGCACATGCTTTGGAAAACCATGCAACCTAACCTTGCACCTCTCCTATGGGGTCCATTGTTACTACTAGGATTGTGTACAGTTAGAAAAACTGCGTGCCAACAGTGTAATTCATCTCTATATGTGGTTTCATGGTTTTATGGGGCAAGGTGTACTATTTTTCCAAACCATACGCCAATTGAACAGTGCCCAAAACCCCTAAAAAAACATCCAATTTTCACCCAAATTCACCTAAGGCATGCCTAAATAAAAATATTTCCAAATAAGGAAAAATAATACCTACAAAGGAGCTAGAGGCATCATTTTAAAAGGAAAAGATCTTACAATATCCTTAACTTATAATAGCTCATCCTCGAGTTGTACTCCCAAGAATCTCTAAGGTTCGGAAGTAAAAAGATCCAGCCACTGAGCCCATATATCCACTTCTCTCTAACATGTTTCCTCCTAAACATGTGAAGTTTTCCACAATATATGAACTATCGACATGGTATTTCCCATCAATACTTTATCATTATGTTCCAACACCCATATTTTTATGCTCCTCAAAGGGAACGTTAGTCTCAAGCTCAACCACATCCGCATCGATCCCATGATAAGTATCAAGGTGATATCACCAACGTTATAACACATGAAAACCATCATGCATAGCACTATACATATTTGGAAGATCCAATCGGTACACCACCAGAAAAATTCTCTCCATAACCTCAAATAGTCCAACAAACCTGGGTGCCAACTTTCCCTACCTTTGAATTCTACGATGAACCAATATGGGTGACACCTAAAGGAACACATGATCACCCACTAAAAAATCAAGTGCTCATTGAAGTCAATCAACATATGAGGGTTTGTTACTCTAATATGTAGCCATACATTTCTGAATCAACTAAACCTTCTCCAATTTCTCCTGCATGAGACTCAGTCCTAATAGTTCTCACTCACCTGCCTTTATCCAACATAGAGGTGATCTGTATGGATTACCACAAATAGGCTCATATTGTGCCAACTATATAGTAACTTGATAATTGTTGTTATAGTATAAATCCACTAATGTTAGGTTCTTCTCCCAATACCCAAAAAAACTAGGACACATGACCGAAGCATATCCCAAATCACCTATATAGAACATTCTCACTTCCCATCTATCTATCTGTGAGTGGGATGCTCTACAAAATTAAAAATATGTACCAACCAGCCTCTGCAAGACCAACTAGAAGAAAAAAGTAAAATATGAGTCATGGTATGCAACAATACTTAAAGGAACCCCATCTTTATATAATATCTACCCAACGCAAAATTCTCCCAACTAAAGTACTGATAATATCTCATATATTGGTAAGAAATGCGTTACTTTCAAAAGTCAGTCCACAGATACCCCTATATCATCATTATTCTGAGGAATCCTTGGTAGACCCACCATAAAGTCCATGGTAACATCATCCCACTTCTATAATAGAATGGGAAACAACTATAGTAATCTACTAGGTCATCAATGCTCTTAATTCACCTATTGAAAGGTGTAGCATCATTTCATGAACTCTGCAATATGTTTTTCATCCCAACCACCAAAACTATCAACGCATGTCACGATACATTTTTTTCAAACCCAAATGAACTTCCCACTTTGAGGCATGAAATTCACACATTAGTTCATCCCATATACTCATAGGAACATCCACATGATTCCAAATATAGATGATATCAACCTCTTCTATGGTCCAATCTTAAGGTGACTCCCCACCTTTAAGGATATCCCTCAAGGCCAAATAGATCAGATCCTCATACCTACTTTCCCTAATTTGGATCAAAAGTGTGGAATACACTGCTAAATATACGAGAGTGATTTGATCCTATCCCTCCTGAACCAGAACATGCATATCAGCCAACAAATTCATCATCTTACACTCAGGACTAAACTCCTAAACTGCTAGAGTCTATGTTTTCCTATGCAAAGCATCATCGACACTGTTTCCCTTCTCAGACATATATGGTAGATCGAAATAAAATGACTTCATATACTCAACCCATATACACTGTAATATTAATGTCTCATTTTTAAAAGATATAATTTAAGATCTTGTGATTAGTATACATAATACACTTTTTACCCTATAGATAATGCTTCTAACACTTCAAATCATAAACCACTATAGCCAACTCGTGGTCGTGCGTAGGGAAATTCCATTCATTCGGCCTCAAATGTTGATACCCATACACCACAAATTGATCCCAACACATTAACACTACTCCAATTACTATCCTAGAATTGTCACAGAACATCGCATACTCCTCACCTAGCATGGGTAGGATAAAAAATTGTGCAATTGTCAATCGCTTCTTCAACTATGGAAATCATTCTCACATGATCCTAAATATTCAAAATTTACTCCATGGTCAATCCTGATAAAGGTGATTATAAGAAGGAAAAGTCCTGTATGAATCTTCAATAATATCCTGATAATCTTTGAAATCAACATATAAAAAAAAATATGGGGTTGTTCCCAAGAAACAACTGGTTGGAACTTCTCTAGGTCTACTGACACAACTTTCTTTGAGATTATGTGACCCAAGAAATGTACTTGATCAATACAGAATTGTCACTTATTCAGATTTTCATATATATGTTTCTCCCTCAGTGTACTTAGTATGATTTCAAAATTTTAGGCATGATCGTCATGTGTCTTGGAGTACACCAAGATGACATCCATAAATGAAACCACTAACTGATCCAAGTATGTGTGAAAGATTTAATTCATAAAGGCCATAAACACTATAATTCATCAACCCAAATGGAATCCCAAAAAACTCATAAAAGACATAACAATTTCTAAAATCAATCCTTGTAATTTTAGAAGGTTGAACTCTCAACTGATGGTACCTATATCTCAAGTCAATATTTGAAAAGACACAAGCTCCCCTCAACTTGTCAAAGAAATATTCAATGTGTGGAAGAAGATATTAGTTTTTCTCCGTCATTCGGTTCAAATTTTGATAGTAATCACATAAGTGGAATGTCCTGTGAGCCTTCTTTCCAAAAAAACTTGAGAACCCCATGGTGATGTACTCTAATGGATAATTACCTTATCCATCAACTCTTCCAATTGAGTCTTGAGATCTTGAAGCTTTGTTGGTTCCATTCTGTAACGTGGAATGGAAACTAGCACAACCCAGGCTTGAGCTCAATAATAAACTCCATGTCTATATCATTTGGCAGCCCGGATAAGTCCTTTGGAAACACATCCTGGAACCATTCCACTACAGCTGGAAAGACATTATTCTTGGTATCCCCATTCTCCAACAAGAGACTAGAAACTTGGGTGGTGAGCTACCATAGTTTTTGATGAACTAGACCTATATGACCCACCTGGATATCCCACTCTCCATAGTGAATATAATTGCAACCCTTAGGGGTTTTAAAAGTTACTCTCCTATGGTAACAATCTATGTAGGATTGGTATTCCACTAACCATTCCATACCTATAATCGATTAAAAACCTGATATATCTTGAATTAAAAATTCTAAAGGAAATGATACTCCACAACCTCGAGAGAACATACCTTGCATAAGAATATATCTCTCAATTATACTCCCAATAGTGTATCGATCGTTATAACCCCACTCAAAAAATCCAATTCCAGACTCAACCCTTTCACAAGTTGTGTAGATATAAAACAATGATAAGAACCCATATCAAATAAGGCACTAGCTAGCATTGAATCTATAATAATAGTACATGTATCTATCAATAATCCAGGCCCTCTATCCATAAGTGTAGTTTTAACTACATGCAACTATCCTGACCCTATCACTTGTGATGTAGTCTAATTCCCCATAGCTTCACCACTCTGCAGATATGGGAATACTTACCCAGAAGCACTTGGTCCACTATCTCGACCACCATGGCTTATAGAGCTCCAACTACCAGATTGGTGTAGTGTATAAGACCTCCTTCCCATACTATGGTTATTACTAGACACTCCATCATTATACATTTGTTAGGGGATTCTATAGAACTTCTATATATGTCCCGTCCAGCCTCTAGCTGGACACTGTACCGATGGTCAGGGAAAATGCCTAAAAAGTGAGCCATCCTACCGGACTGGTGGAAGATCACTCAGATAAGATCCTGAGTTACTGATCCTCCACCATTACCACCCTATTTTCCACTTATCCGGTCAATATTACAATAGAAATGATACCTAATCTCAGAAGATAACCCTCCTAGTTGTTCAACATAAACCATCTGTCCTCCAAAGGAAGATTCCTTTAGTCTCCCCATAGATATGAGAGACTGATCCACTACCTCAGAAAAATTATTTAACTAAAATATTTTAACCTAAGACTTTATCTCATATTTAATACCATCCTAAGAATGTATTTATTTATCTATTGTATCCCCTACCAGTGCTAAATAAAAGTGATTCAGGTCGTTAAAGTAACCAGTATAGGCCATCACAAACATACTCCCCTAGGGCCAGCCTTATAAAATATGCTATCCTATCCTATATCATAGTCCTGGGATAAAAGTTCTCTAGAAAACTCTCTTAGATGTCCTTCCAAACCATGTTTTCCAGCTGTCCATCATGAATTTGGATGTCCCCCTCTCGCTTCACTTGGCCACATATAAGTTTCCAGTTTGACTCTCTCCTTAGTAGGTGTCTTGAAGTGGTCAAGAATCATCTGGATAGACTAAATATAGAACTTAGATGCCTTAGGTCCACCCTCTTTGGTTAAAATCATAGAGTAATGCTACTGAAACTCCAATGTTATGTTAGACATACATTTTTAAAACCTTCCTTAGATATCGTTCCATAAACTACATAAAATGATAAAAGTTATCATGTAACTTCTCTCCAAATTCATCTTCTAGAACTATTGGTGCGTTAGGTTCCACTACCAGTGGATCATCTCCATCCACATTATCCTATCATCCTCTCAATAACTGTCATCATTATGAAATATCTATACAATACCAAACACATGTCTTAGGAAACATAACACAACATTAAAAAATTTAACCATATGGATTCACATAAATCCTTAGAAAGACATCCCCCTTTTTCTGCCACATGGTCAAAACTGAGGCACTATCACTACTCTTAACTGTACAATATCTGGGTCTTAGTTAAAAAATAGGTAAATAAATTATCATATTCTAGTTTCTCATTGGACAACTATTCTCTACATTTTACACATTTTTAAAATTTTTAATCCATGTTAGGAACATTTTTCATTAAAAATTAGACCAGTAATAAACGAACTTTCACAAAAACAATTCTTCACAAAACATTGTTTTTTATGTATGACTAAAAATGATGCATGTCACAATAATTCCTAAGTTCCTAGAATGAGGCATGTATACTAAAATCTCGTGCCATACTAGGCCATGATTCAAATCTCAGAAAATCTCAGAAAGTAATAATATCACACAACTAGTGCGTCTCCCATGGTGAAATAATATCCAACTGTAATAGAAAACATTAATAACAATAATTCCACCTTGGGTACTTAGGTTTCCCCCGATACATGGGATAGCTACTCCAATGCACGAGCTTATATCCAAGGTCCGATTATTCTTGGTCTTATTTCTACCTATCCCAATTTATAATAAAAAATAAAAGAAAAGAAAACAACCTTTGATACCACTTTATAACGTCCCAACCCAGGTCCCACATACTAGTGACCCTATCTGATCAGTTACAAAACCTTAGGTTCACCTCCCCATATTCTAGAAGCTTATGAATAGAAGTGATTTTCTTATATATATAACATGGGGATACTATACTATCATTATCAAAGTAACACAATAATATAAATGACCAATCAATAAAGAAAAGACAATAACCAATAACTAGAATAATACAATAACTAGAACAAACCAACATAAGATGAGGAACCAAAAATGAAAAAAATATCCAAAAATTAACAATAGATATTTCATGCCATAATAAGTGTCAATTTTTCTGATGAAAAGGTGAAAATAAGGACACCGACACTCGCAAGTAGGTCTCGACACCTAATGCAGTTCACTCATCCATGCTCCATCCCAGCTCATCCATCTAATATAGAGTTATTTACCTCTTTTTATCCTATAAACATGAATTATATTCAGCTATTGATTAGGCTTCCTGAGTAAGGTGTGAGTACAACTTAGTAGACCACCAACAATGATGTCTAAAAAATATCTATTTAAAAAAAGTGTATGTAATTATATAAAGTATAAAAAGAAATAAATAAATTTAATAGTTATCAAATTTAATTATTCTTTAATTAACTACATAATTTTCCTGGGTTCAAAAAGACACCCAACCCATCAATAACTACTTTTTATAGTTATGGAGTCTAAACTATCTCCAAGGGATATCACATATCACAATACCATGGTCATTATTTATCATTTCATTTCAGTTCATATCACATCCACTTGGAACCATAGTCCAATGCCAATAACATTAATGTAAAACATCAGGTCAAGCACCCCATGGGTATTTGAAGCATTAGTATGTGTCCCAAACCCCATGTGTATTTGTATAATCAGTCACTATCCCATACAATAATAATCACATGCATTCATTTGGGTCTAGAACATCATGGCTAACACCCTATGGGTATTTGGGGAAAGAGTTCGTGTCCCACACCCTATTTCTCAATCAATCACATATATGATGCATATCACTCTTAACAAGGTTCATAAACATTAACCCTATAATAAACAATTCACATCATGATATTCCATTTCAATTATCAATTCAATTATAATACATTACTTTAATCACAATGAATAATATGAAGAATTCACCACTAAACCATCTATTACCCTTTGTTTACATAACCTGTTAACCATTTATGGTTAATCCAAACATCAATTTATTCCCATTATCAATCAGTTACATATATAAAAATTTAACCAACTAAAAAAATCCCATTATCCCATCAGATTTAAAGATCACAATTCAACTAATTTCATTTGACTCAAATTTAACCGAATTCATTATCATATGAAAATTCAATTTAATCAATTCAATCTCTTATAAAATTTACCAATCATGGAAACTTCAATTTCACAATTACATATATGTAATTAAATCAAGACTATAGGATTTTCAATACAGGCCACCTAACTCAAGATCGTTGGTGGATGCTCGCCAATGGGAAACCCTAAATTGAAGTAGAATGTTCAATTGCACAATAAAGATTGAGATCTTGATAAAAAAACCTAGATCCAAGATCAAAAAAATCTAGATATTTTAAAAACTAGATCTATATTCACACCAAGGGATTAAAATTACACCCTCTTCATCAAGAAATTGAGATATGGGTGATAAATTATAATCAGGGAGTAAACTCTTAACGAGAGTAGTTTCTGATGATGAGGTATTATGATATAAATCTAAATAAACTTATAAATATTATTATTCAATTATTATTTCTAAATAATTCATATTTTTATTTCATTTACTCTTGTTATGAAGTAAATATATGATATAAATTGTTTAAGAAAAATCAACTTTATTTATATCTTTAGTCAAAAACCCTTTTTATTCCATGACCATGTTTTATTAGAAAGTTTTAAATAGTATTTTTACTATTATCTAATTATTATTTAAATAAATTTTTACCCATTTTTTGTTTTTTAGGTAATTGTTTAAAAGTAATCTTCTTTTAATATTTGAAACAAGGATCTTCTAACTTTTTTATAAAAATGTGAATGGAATCTTCATTTTAACGTGTAAGACATGAATAGTATTTTCTGCCAACATGAACACATAATGATTTAATTATAACAATTAAATTTTTGAACATTATTTTTAGAGAAAGAATTTTCTTTAATATTTGGGATTTTTTTTGTATTTAGAATAAATTATTTCAAGGTGAAAAGATTATCTTCCTCATGAAATGTTTCAAGTGATCTTTCAAAATAATTTTTTATCTAAGATGACACTTTTCTATATTTCCTATGTTTTACTATTATATGATCCAATGACACCATCCTTATTACTTATCTAAATGGTTCAGGTTTATGATTACAATACTTTTATGAAACCCATTCCTTTCCTATAGGTTATTTAATGATGAAATGTTTATGAAAACCATTTTTTTGATAGGTAATCATATAATGATGGTTATATGATCTTGTGGAATACTTATGTATGGTTTTTATTATGTCATATTTGTTAAGTTATAATATAGAAAAATTTCTATACTATAGTTAGGGATGGTTCTTACATTATAAGAAAGGATGGTGGAAACATTATAACTAAGGATGGTGTTTTTGTTATAACCAAGGATGGGAGGGACCTATATCTCCATATAATTAATTAGGTAAATATTTATATATCAGGTTATAATGAAGGGAAAAAAATATGATTTTCTTTATCGACTATGTGAAACATACTGTTGTGCTCGATCAACTATGGAAAATAGGCGATGATCCCAGATCTGTTATGAATGGGAAACATGCGTTAATTTTTGATCCATTTTGAAGTGATGATTTAGAGTGTTAAAATTGAAATATGAAATTGTTTCTATAATTATGATGGTCCCATACTTATATGACATGTAATTATTGTTCATGATTTATTTATGATTATTTATCACTCTTATTGTTAATGTCTTTTGAAAAGATGATGTTTTATACCATGTATCATGTTTATGATCCATGATATATTTGGTATGGACTTTGTATGTTACATTCAAAATATCATGTATTTCCTATCTTAATATTATTTCATATGATAATCAATTGATATCTTCCATGTTTACCCTTACTAAGAATATGAGGATGATATTTACTATCTTTCCATTCCCCCAGTTATGATGAAATGTTTAATTAGGGTATCTATATGAATTGTACTAAATGAGAATATATTTATTTGAGATATTGAATATATTTAATAAAATCAGATGATTGTGTATCTAGTCTCTAAGAAGACTAAAATTTTATGGTCATGGGCATGTATTTTGGAAATTTATGGAATATTAATCTATCAAGAGGTAATATGAATATATGAAAATATTGGGTCGTTATAGTTGATATCAATGGACATTTTTAGTTAAAATTTGAAAACATGGATGAGAAAATATTAGTGATATCCCTAAAGAAATTTATTAGGATATATTAAAGGATAAGTCTATGGATAATCCAAGGTATAAAAAAATGTACCGTAATTTTTGTAAACGGTAAAGCGATTGGTTTCCAAGGAATAAAATCCCTATCTGGATATTACAAGTGGATGTGACTCTAGAACAGTTTTACCTATGGGTAATAACATCAAAATGGGAACATTGAGATAGATTTGATCATTAAATTTTGAATGATAATGGGCCTTACTGGACACTTAGTTTGACCCTCCTTTGAGATATGTTTTATAAATTCATAAACATTTTATGGTACATCATGATTGATCTGAATTAACGGTGGCCATAAATGACATAGGTTACACTTAAGATGTCAAATATTGAAATAAAGATAGAAATATTTACCCACCCTATATATGTGTTTTATTTGGTATTATTCAAGTTTTTATGTTTTTTATGTTGATAGTACATCAACTTAAAACATGGATACAACACCATTTTTGTAAACTGCCTTAACATGCTCATAAAGCAAAATTTGTATCTTAAAACTGAATGATATAACTTGAGTACATAAATTAGAAAGGTGTGAGTAATAAATACCATTATGGGAATAAAAAATGAATAGAATAAGATAATGATGTACATGAAATCCAATAGGTATATCAAGGAAACAAAAAAGTGGTGAGAATCATAGTCTTGAATAATAAAGCATGATATGAACTGATAGCATAAAGGAAACACAGGAATGTGAAAACAACATAAATCATGTCATAAACATAAGTCAAGGATTTATACTAATATAGGATAACATGGTGGATATAGTACCATAATAAATTATGTTTTCTCCCCTATACCATACATGGAATCTCATGAGACTAAAACATTACCCAATCCATTACAGTGCTATATAGATGCACCCATGATAATTTATAAATTCTCATGTGTTCCATATATATCATTCAACATAAGGACATATTTCATTACATTTAATCCCATGATTAAGGAGTTTGGTGGAAACATATTTTATTTCCCAATAAATTAAAGATAGGTACATCTTGGTGAATAAACTATTGTAGAAATGAGAACGGATATTTACTACACAATTGGTTGGAATAAAAAATCATAGGGAAATTTTGGCCTCAAAATAGTGGTACTTACTATTTCATAGAAGGGATAAATGAGATTAAAATGAGTTTATAATCACTTTTAAATAATAAGGTATGTGAAATGGTTATATAAAATCATATTCTGACAATAATAATTTGAAAACAAATGGCATAATTTTATAAATATTTTTGAATAAAGAGAAGGAGATAATCCCTTAATCCAATAATGTACTTCTTAAGGCATTGGATATTCTTGTTAAGATATTTGGGGAACCATGTGAGGGATTTAGAGAATGATATTAAGAGTAATGTCTTGTTCTAAGGGTTTTTAGAGAATGGGAATGAGTTTTTTTGGGTGTATATAAAAAAGGGAGGTGAATTCTTTATCAGTTCCCAAAGATAGGTTTTGGATTCTATATAATAATATAATAGAAAAATCAACCCATTTCATGGTTTTTCCCATGGTTTCTACCAAAGTATTTTTTTTATTTTATGTTTAATAAAAAAACTTATTAAAATGATACCCATGGTGATGTGGAATTATGTCATGTTTACAAATAATTGATTTTAAAACCATAAAAATACAATATAGGTTTTCAAGGATTAATTAAGGGTTTTTAAAAATAATAAAATTACCTAATAACACATTATTTTAAAGTTAAAATATATATGTTTTCAGGGATAAATTTTATGGAAAATATTACACCACATTTAGGTCATTATGATTTCATAATACCCAAACCATATTTATACCGTATTTAATTTTGACCAAAAAATTTAACTCCCTTTGAATGTTAGGAAAAAATCCCCAGTGAATAATTTTAATGATATTATTTCCAAAATAGAATTAATTTTATGTAGAAAATTATCCTATTATGATAATTTACTGTTCTAAATGAAAAATCCACATTTATTGAAAAATATTTTTTATAATAACAGTTTTCTAATCCTTATAAAAATTATTATTAACTTCACAAAATTATATTATAATTTTTTAATAAACATAATTTAATAATAATATTCTATAATAATATCATTTATTTAAAAAAATCGTTGATTCATTAAAATATAGTGTCTTTTTTTGCATACATATATTTCCCAAAAATACAATTCCTATTTCATCCTATCAGAATATAAATTTTGTCAGTCTCATTAATTGAAAATTTACAAATGTAATATTAAAAAGGGAAAAGTATAATAATTTTATTATTAAAAGGAAATATAAAAGTCCGTACTACCAGGATCTTGATACATACCCCTTTATTATATCATGAAATTCCCTAATGTAAAGGTGTGTGATGGTGATATTTTCATAGGGTGGTTTGGCATACATGGTTTGGGCCATGTTCTAAAGGATCTTGAACTCCTCCAATAAACAGTTTCTTTCATGATTTAGTTGTTGAATATTTTCTTGGTCTTGATCAAGGGAAAGTCCCAGTGATGCTGTCTTCCATAGAATATCCAATAAATGGGCTCCAAAAGGTATGATCATACAGGTCATGGACATCTTTTATTTTTTCTATATCAATTGGAATTCATCACAACCCTTATTATATACCAATCATACGATCAATATACAACATCTATATTTTCAAGGATTATGATTCCTTATGATCTTTTAGATCTGACATGATATAACTTATAACCATCTAAAATAACCAAAGTAGTGTATGTGTTTTTTTATTATAATACTACATAATAGGTGTAACACCCTGACCCTAGTTACCCATAGTCAGTGCATTATTACATAACATTGGCATGATAAAAATATATCAAATTTATAAAGACCACTTAGTTTAGTATTCTTGGAAGTACTTGGCACATACATAAGTTTTACATTACATCCTGAAATAAATAAACACAACATTGTGTCCCCTTTTCACACACTCAAATAATTTGGTCTATCCCTGTAGGTTAATCATAATATACTTCATCACATCATAGGAAAAAGAAAACATAAGAAAGGGGTGAGCTTAGATTCTTAGCAGGGATAACAATATTGCGAAAATGATCATATATAAGCATAAACATTTAAGGAAATGTATACGACTGAAACACAAGCCTTTTAAACTTAAAATTTATCATAATATGGAAACGATAAATCAAATAATTCCATTTAATTATTCACATGGATATTATATTATTGAAATAATCAAATGTAATATCAATATCTAATTTCATAATTATGGAATGCATAATTCTGGACATCATAACCACATAGTCAAGGCCTCAAGCCAAGTATACAAAGAAGATTCTGTCAAGGAATTATTCCAAGACACCAGTTTGTCTCATGAGAACTACCAATGCAATAAAGAGCTATAGAGGGCACCACCATTCGCTTACTAATCCAATTTATTCCTCATTTGAAAAGGTTGAAACATAATCTAAACATTTGTATTAAAACTAGCATAAAAAATGTCAATATTTTCACCACAAACCCTAAATGGTATAAAAATAGCACATCCATAGTCAAACAAAACTCATTCAATAAAATATGGAGGATTTTATTATAATAAATTGAACACAATCAAGACTAATTAAGGATATTGACATATATGAAAATAATCAGAAAAACTATTTGATAGAAATGTCCCTTTTTTTTAAAACATTTGAAAGTATCACCATTTATCAAGAAGATGTTTAAAAATTATTTTTTGAATCAAAGTGTCCCATTCCACTTTGAAAATTTTAAAGGTAATTTTAATTTTAAAATATCTATGTCAATATAAATAAATCCTTAAAACCATGTTTAAAACTTGAACATTAATGAAAAATATTTAGAAGAATAAATCTTTAAAAACATTTAAAATGATATTTTAGTTAGAGTTCATAACCAAATGAAAGACGCTTGAAAAAAAATAATTAAGGTAATAAAAAAGTTATAATATCAAGAGAATAAAGTGATTTATTATATTCTATGTCATATTATACTATATATACCATAAAAATGAATTGGAGCATAACAAAAAAGAAGTCTCAATGGAATGTAAATCAAGATGAAATACCTTATAAAGACCGTATAATTTGGTTAAGGATAAATAAATGACTTAATTATGTGTGAAAAATATAAATACACTCAATTTGATTGGACATTCTATGTAAATCAATTAGATAACATCCACACATATTCCTGTAAAAACAACACCAATGACTTGGATGTTTCACTCAATGAATGGAAATTGAGTTAAGATTATTCTTATCAAATTCATATAGATGACTTGAGAATTAGTAAATGGAGTGATTATGTTTATAAAAAGTATATCCACACAAAGGGGAGTATAAATTAATACATAAATAAACAAATATCAATTTCACACATAATCTTGGAGTAAAATAATCAATGAAGTTTACATAAAACCCAATGAGTGGAATTTTAAATTTGAAATTCTCTTTATGATTTGGTAACTAATGAAATATACTCCCCATGAAAGAAGGATTATACAATGATGTTTTAAATACCCAAAAATTAAATTATATTACACAAATAATACAATCATGGGTCATACATACACCACACAAAAGGAAATAGTGGCAAATGTAGCATGCATCTCACGAGAATAAAAAGTGAGGTGAAAACCCCTTACCTTGTACTTTTACTTAGTATATAACATGTTAAACTGATGTATAATGGTTAAATAATTGTTATTAAATTATTAAAGTACCACATATGTAAATGAGATATCATATATGATCTTTTAATACTTCTTTGTTAATGATATTTCACTAGTATCATTGTTTTGGGTGTTAACAGATTCATTTTCCATTATATGTTTTGTTGCATAAGTCATGTTTGTTATGGATAGGATGTATTTTATTTATATCCATAATGATATTAATTTCTTAAAAATTATTTTTAATCATAAAATGAAAATTATTCTTGAATGGTTACGATGGGTAATGAAATCTAATCGCATTGTGGAGACGGTAAGCCATACGTAGGCACGAGCGGCAATATCATTATATTAGTGGTGAAATAGTATGTAACTGAATGGTATATTATATATAGAGTATCACTAAAATATTATATTTATTATTTAGATCAGTTATAATCGTTATTATACCCATTCAAATAATGAAGTATTGAATAACAAACTATACCACTACGTGGAGATGGTAAGCCGTACGTACAATTGTATGGTGACTTTGTCATTCATAGGATGGATAGAATAATGAATATTGTTGTACCATATTTTTAATAACATAAAAATATGTATAAGGTATTGGAGTTATTATTTTGGTATGGAAACAATAATTAAATAGAAAGTGGAATAAGAAAAGAACTTTGAAAGAGGTGATGAAATTATTACCTCTTCTTCGGGTGCTTCCTTTTGATTTGATCAAAAGGGATCCTTAGGTAGGATTTTTGAACAATGTAAGGCCTCTAGGTTAAAGTGAGGGTATTTGGGAAAATATCTAAGTAGGATTTGGTGGAGCCAAATGGATTTGGAGGTGTGATTTTGAGATAAGGGGAAGTACCCTTTTATAAGAGAGGTGAGGGTCACTTTGGGAAGAACATGAAATATTAAATTATTATAAAATATTATTAATTTTGTAATGGATACAAAAGGATTTATTTCTAGGATAATATGGGGTTCGGTCAAAAAACTCTCAATGAATAGGTTTTAGATAGGTTTAGGCCACCATATTAAACTTATTATATAGATTTTGACTCTTAGTTAAAAAGTTTACCTTTTATAATGTATTCTTGTATTATAATAATAAGTGGTTAATAAAATTACTATAAAAATCCAAGAGAAACCCAATTGGTCCATTATTGAAATATATAACCTTATCAAAGTATTTTTTCTGAACCTTATATTTTTAAGAATATTATATCAATTAATAATATAGTATTTGTTTTAAAAACTCATTTATGTCAATTTTTACACTATTTAGTATTTGGTTTTTTTGAAAGTCAAAAAAACATGATTACTTAAAATAAATAAATTAAATCAATCCTAACATTTCATATTAACCTAGAAAATTAGTTTAATTCCTAAAAAGTCTCAATTTACATTTATTTGGATATTTATAATATCAATTATTTTAATCTTTCATTAATAAGGTAATTACTGGATCATCATTGTGTCATAAATAAATTTAATTATTTAATGTCTAAAAATTATAAATAAAATACGATTATATTGGAAATAATTTTTTATTTCTAATGAAAATTTATAGTCTAATTTTCCTTTTGTAAAACCCTATATTAAAAATGTTTTAGTTAGGAAAATTTTAATTTAACACCATTAACACTTCTTTAAATAAAATAATAATAAATGTCTTAATATAATCAAAGCAGATCAAATTAGATAATATTTTCTTCCTATGGTTTATCTCGGTTGGAAAAAACTTATCCAATAGAATTATTACATGTGTTAGGGTAATTATAATTTCATTTTTACCTTTATTTACTCTATTTACTTTAAACTAAGGTAAATAAAATTCAAAAGTTACTATTCCCCAAAAATTATTTTCATCCTATTGAACCAAATTTTACCTAATTATGTCAACCATGTCACACGTATTTTTGAAATTAAATTCATATAAGTGGTAAAATTATGTTTTATATAAATTTTCAAATGTTCCTAGAAGGTGGGTAAAAGACGTTAAAATATTCAAGAAAATTTTATACATCTAATTTTATTATAAAATGACTCCGATTAATTAAATTGGACTAATTTAAGTATTATTTATCTATTTTTACTTTAAAATAATTTTAAATTAAAAATAATTATTTAAATAAAAAGTCAGCTTTAAATAATCACGCATTTTTTTTACTATTCATCAAAATTTGAATGTTTTTAGAAAAATACAAAAAATTCACTGAAAGATAATTTTGATATTCCAAATTCAAAAATTATGTCTATTTTACCAAATTCAAAACATATAAGTTGTGTTAATTAATTTAAAAAAATATTCCCGCTGTCAAAACCAGAAAGCAGGTTTTTGAGAAGTAAAATCTATCAAAAGGTTGAAATGTGTTTATGTCCAATTGAAATGTTAAATTACTTCCGATGACCAAAATTGGATTAAATGATAAAAATATAATCTAATTATACTTCAAAACCATTCAAATGTATAATTTAACACTATAAATTATTTTATTAAAAAAGTTGGTTTCAATTAAAATTTATTATTTTTTCACTATTTATCAAAATATTAAAGTTATCAAAAAGCACCAATTTTTTTTCCAAACTAATTTTTTTGTTCTATTTCTAAATAAGAAGTTTATTTTATCAAATTTAATATAAAAAAGTGTGAAATATTGGATTTAAAAAAGGTTCTCCATTAAAAGGCTGTATGATTTCATTTTATGAAAAATAATTCTTTTATATGAAAAATTGAATTTATTCTTATATTATATATAAGAAACACATAATATGGATATTAAAATTATTTGGAGTATATAAAATTCAAAATGCAGTTACTACTATTTATAACCGTTTTTTAGACGGCTAGTTTGGTAAGTCACGGTGTACTTGAACTCGGTGTTGCGTGTAGCACAATCTGTTGAATTATATTAAAGAAAATAACTTACTATGAAATCATGGGGTGTTACAATAGGGAATTTAATTTAATCATAAAAGGAACTTAATTTATAAAATTTTTGTTCATTAAATTCTTCCCCCTTTAGAAATTTCACCGTTGAAATATTCATTTCATACACTAAAATAGATGAGGGTACTTCTGTGTCATCACCTCTTCTAATTCCCAGGTCTCTCCCTAAAACACGGGTTTAGACCACAAAACTTTTAATAGGTGAGTTGTCATATTTTTTTGAACATTGTATCTACGATATAATTTCTTCAATGGAAAATCCTCAAATGAAAGATCATTCAATAATGGTACCACCATTGGATTGAGTACATGTGAGAGGTTGGGTTTGTATTTTCTTAAATGGGATATATGAAACACATCATGTACATGAGATATTATAGGTGAGAGTTTTGTTGATAGGAAACTACTCAGATGTGATCATGGATCTCAATGGAGATGGTGTATCATGGAATATGCTTCCCCTTATCCCCAAACCTCATGAAATTCTTCCATAGAGATATATGAAGGAACACATTATCTCCAACCATAAACTCCATATATCATTGACAGTTATTAAAATATATTTTTTGTCGAATTTGTAAATATTTCATATGACACTATATTATTTGAAAGTTCATTATGATCTATTGAATAAGATCATGTCCCATCAACTTCTACTCTCCAAATTCTTCACAACAAGTTAGAGTCTGACACCACTTCCAATAAAAAGCTTCATATGGTTCCATTTGAATTCAAGAATAGTAGTTATTGTTATATTCAAACTCCATTTTATGATGGTGTTGATCCGAATATCATTATAAATAAATTGAATAATATTTCTACATGTCCCCTAACGTTTTAATTTTCCTTTCAAACTGACGATCCATTTGAGGGTGATAAGCACTGTTGAATCTCAATTTTGTGTATAACACTTGCTAATGGTTTCTCCAAAAACATGAGGTAGACCCCAGATATTGATTAGATACAATAGAGAGTTAAAATCTATATAGTCTTACTATATCCCTCTTTTTAATATCACAATGAGTTGATCTAGGGAGAAATATTCCTTGATAGCAATGAAATTCATTTACTTGGTATGGCTATTGACTACCAGCCAGATGGTGTTATTTCTTTTAGGTGACTTGGGGAGTCCTATGATGAAATCTATGGTTATGTTTTCCCATTTCTATACTGGCATCTGAAATGGTTTCACCATAAAATTAGACTATTGTAATTATTTCTTGAATTTTTTGAAAACCATGCATCGATATACAAACTCTGCAATCTCCCTCTACATGATATCCCCCCAAAAGGTTTGTTTCAAATCTCTTTACATCTTTGTGTTTCCTAGATGAATGAAGAGGGATGAGATATGAGTATTATCCAAAATTTATATCATCCAATATGGTTTTTATGGGACATAAATCTGAGTACCAAATGTTAATACTCCATCTTCCACAAAGTTGAACTCAATAATATTCATTTCCTTATTCTTTAACACATCGTCATCTTTATGAGACACTTTGATCCTTTCTAGAAGGTATGGTTGAGAATTTATTTGAGCAAGGTTGGATGAAGATCCTTTTAATATTCCAATAACCATTCTTTTCATGTTCATTAATATTGGATCCCTTTCAATCATAATAATAGATAATGTTACAAGATCCTTTCTACTCTGATAATATGCCACATTGTTTTCTTTCCAAAAATGGAAATGGATTGAACAATCTTAATCTTTGGTCATCTCTAACCAACATCATTAGAACATATTAAGATCCTTTTCTGTGAATATCTAATTGAGACTTTTATGTTATATATATATATTTCACACTTCTCCCCATAGGTATAATTCCACAAAATCATTAATTTGAAGATCACCACAACCAATTCAATAAAATTATTTATGTATTTTTGATCATATATATTTAGTTATTATAAGGAATATTCAATCACTTTTTCATCTTTAATGAGCATAAAAATCCTTCCATCTTTGGACTCATTGATGTAGATCACAAATCCATCCCACCTAGTGGGTTATGTGAGCATCAGAGTAGTGATAAGACCATTTATTAGATCTTTAAAACATTCCTCACATTCTTCATTCCAGGAAAATATTACCCCTTCTAACTTAGTTTTGTCAGTAGGATTGAAACTCTTTTCATGTTTCTCAGAAATAGATGATATTACCCAGCACATCCATGGATGCTATAGATATCCTCCACATAGGATAATTGGTTATCTTTTAATTACTATATATTTTGAAGGGTCTATAGATATCCCTCTTCTAGCAACATTCCCAAGGAATGTTACTTGCCCCAAACATAATTCACATTTACTATACTTTACATACATATTTTATTTTTGGAAGGTATTTAGTCCAATATTCACTTTCTCCTCATCTTCCATGAATATTTTGGAGTAGATGAGAATATTTTCTATAAATACTTCCCAAAATTTATCATGGTAATCTCTAAATACTCTATGAACCAAATCCATTAATATTTCTGGAGAATTAGTGGGTCAAAATGACATCACTATTAACACATATTCTCAGTACATTGTATAAAAATTATTCTTGGGGGTATACTTCTTCTTAACCTTTACATGATAATATCTCGACTGAATATCAGCCTTAGGGAAATATAAGTATCCACATAGTTTATCTAAAATTTATCAATCCATGACATAGGAAACTTGTTATTTATTGTGAACTTTTTGATATCATGATAATAAATGAAGGGACTCATTGACCCATCCTTCTTATTGATGAGGAGGAATGGTTCATCCCATGGAGAATCCTTTTGGTTTTTGAACCCTTTATCCATATTATCCCAATTTTTCTTCTTCATATTCTCATGTTCAACAACAACCATTCTCTTATAAGTCTTGGATATCTGTAAAGCATTGAGTATAAGCTCGATTTAAAATTCAAAATCTTGGATAGGTGTAAGACAAGAAAATTCTTCAAGGAACACATAAGAATATTTCCTCAAAATGGGAATGAATTAAATGATGATATTTTCTTTATCCTGAATCATTTGATCTAGATAATATTTCTTTTGTATAAATAATATCCATTCTCTAGATGTTGTTACTAAATAAAATTCATCCTAAAAATTTCACACATATAGAATCATAGAGAGATTCATAAAATAGAGGGTGATTTAATTCTCTCATAAATTTATGTTGGCTATATATAAGTAAATAAAATCCATTACCATAATATAATTTAATTCTTCTATAGGAAGCATCACAAGGATCTTTTGTAAGTTCAATACACAAACTTGGATAGTGGATGAGTTATATGTTCAGGATGCAACAATTTACCCATTTGATGTCTTCATTGATAACCAAAATTCCATGTTTTTAGGTCATATTTGAATAAATATAACAAACATGTATGATATGAAATACTGAATAGACCCAAATTCAAATATTATGTTTTTTATCCTTGAATGATTAACTGGTGTACCTATCACCACTTCATTGTTTGGATTCAGCTTAGCTGTTGTGATGGCATAAGCTCTCCCTTGCTGCCATGAAGTTTTTTGGAATTTATTATCTATGAAAACACTTAGCATAAGGAATTTTATTTCATAAATATAAATTTTCCCTGAAATTATAAAACATTACTACTAGATAAGGGATTACTGGAGGATTTATTTATTCCATCAATTTTGTGGGTTTCTCTCTTCAATAATCTTTATCTCAGTACTCTTATTTTCTGCACCTAAATTTTTTTTTCATTACCTTTTGGTAATTTCTAGGATGATTCTTGACACAATTTTTACAAGTGGTATGCAGGGATTTCTTTACACCATTAGATTTCCTTTTCTTACTGTGAAAATTAAACTCCATTTTTTGTTCTTATACCCATTATTACCTTGAGGTTTAATGATATCCATTTCAACATTTAGGGCACATCAGATAATTTCATCATATTTTTAAAATTCTATAATGGATTGGGATTTTCATAGGTTGGGATTCATCCCAATAAAAAATCCAAAAACTTTACTTTTAGGGGTAGTAAAAATCTAAAGGAATATCTTGAAAGTCTGGTGATGTTTTTCACATACACCCTAAGGGATTAATCATCATTTTTATTGATTCCATGGAATTCAATCCTTAATTTTAGTCAAAGAGTGAGAGGAAAATATTTTTCAAAAACAATTTTCTAGAATTCCTTCAACTTCATACCTTAAATCTTCTCTTCATGATTCATTTTTTAACCAATGTCCCGCATTAATTATCATATCCTTTAATATGATAAATATCCAACATGACCATCTATTGATGAGAGAATTATAGGATGGAGAATATATTTTCAATTTTTTAATCCATTAATCTATGATTAATGGTTTAGAATATCCCTTAAAAGTTTGGGGTCTTCTTTAAATAAAGGTCTCAATTGAATCTTGGTCTTTCAAAGGGGGATTTAAAAATGCCACCTGATTTAGGTTTTGGTTGAAATCATTATTTAATTGATATAGTATTGTCACGATGTTCTTAAATACTCTTACCATTAGGTTGGACATATCATTTGGGTATCCATTACATTTTTCATCACATTGGTTGTCAACTTAATTTTTCCTATTTCTATCCATTTGAATATAAAAAAGATAATAATTAAGGATATATACTTTAAAACAATTAGACAAATAAATAAAAAAATATGAACATTTAATGAATGAATCATAAATGATATATATTCCATAACCTAATAATTTATACGTTTCATTATTTCTTTTCCCTGACCAATATTCTACCATAAGAAATTATTGATTTTTTTGTGCCCATAATCATGGTTTGTAAGGAGCTTGTGAATTTACTAAATCACATCCGTTGAGAGTGTCAAACTTGCTGTGAAGATATACCTATTTTTAACCACCTTATAACACTCGAGTCCATCATAATACATTGTTTTCTGGTTGTTACCACTATGTACATTTATGCTAAATCCACAATCACTTGTTGTATCAAAACATAGATTTATTTTATGGAAAACCACTTACAAACACTTAACTAAAATTTAGGTATGTTTTACTATGTTTAGTATTATCCCTTAGTATTTTCCTAGATTTTTATAATCATAATTACAAAAATAAACAAATATTCCTATGATACATACTATGAAAAGCTATAATTTTTTAATAATGTTTAATTCATGATTTATTGGATAAAAATACACATAAAATAATCCAAGAAGATATTAAATCTGAGTGTCTTTGGGAATTAGGTACATCATACATCAACTTGAAATATGGATACAAAATCATTATTGAAAACTTTCTCAACATGATCCTAAAATTCAATTTCTCTTTTAAAACTGCATGGGATGAGCTTGGGACATACATAAATAAGGGGTGAGAAAAAAATATGAATAATGGAATAAAAAAAGATTATAATAAATTAATATAGTATATGTGAGACAAGAGGAATGTTGATTTAAAATTAGAGTGATAAAAAACATAATCTTAAACAATAAAGCATGACATAACCTAATAGTTTAATGGAAACACAGGAATGTGGAGACAACATTAATCATGTCATAAACATAAGTAAAGTATTACTTACAAGATGAAATCACATGGTGTAAAGAGTCCCTTAATATATTAGGTTTACTCTCTAATCCCATACATGATGTCTCCTAAGAATAAAACATTCCCCAATGAATTAGAGCACTATCTAGGTGTACCCATCATAAATATGCATATTATCATGTGTGCCACATAGATCATTCATCATAATGAATTATTTATTCAAATTTAATCTGAAGAATAAGGATTGTGCATTATATACTCTGAATTCCCCAATAAATGATCTATAGGTAAGTGTAGGTAAATACCCTTGAGTAAAAATGGGGATGAGTATTCAGTACACAATTGTTTGTCATGAAAAATTGTACGAAACTTTTGGCAGTATAATATTGGTACTTTATGTTTTATAGATGGGATTAATGAGATTTAAAATGGTCTATTATCACTTAGAAATCATTATAATAGTAATAGGAATATATAAAATCACATCCCAATAAGATTAATTGAAAAAAAGGAATAATTTGAAGGAGTTTCTTTAATAAATAAGAGAAGGAGAGCAACACTTACCTCGAGAGAGTGATTTATAAAGATTAAGAGGGGCGTTTTTAGTTATTGTGTAAACCTAGCATGGCATATGGAGAAGGGAGGTTAGAGTAATGTAATTATCCAACAGTTTTTAGTGGGGATGAATGGTATTTTGCGTTTGTAATGTCCCAGCCCGGATGACACTTTAACTAGTGCCCCGAGCTGATTCACCACATGACATAAATTGTGCCTCCTCATACACTAGAGTCTTCCAACTAATAGTGGGGTTATAGTGGTGGAACCAGGAGAAGACTATAAACCCATATAAGAGTGCCCAAACATAAGTAATAAACTCAAACCAGATCAAATAGATAATGTATAAGTACAAATAAAACAAAACAAAACATTCTACGGGAAAATGAAAATGTAGTAATGTCCTGAAAAAACATGTTATACATACAAAAATGATTGGAAATATGGCCAATTACACATAAAATATATAAAAATGAAAAGTAAATACAATACGTCTTACTGCTAACCCTAGGCCATTATGCATACCCAGTCTCAAGTACCCTAACCAGCTACACTACCTCGACCAATTGACTCCACATGAGAATCCCCCTCAACCATGATACCTAGGTCCTTAAATTGATCCATCATGTAGTCCTTATCAACATGAAAGGCAACAGAAGGTATGTAATCACACTGAGGTTATGGCATAGGGGGTGAGACATAAATATTAGTAGGACACCCCCAATGGTGAACCTGTAAATTGATTCCATAAGTGAATTCTCATGGAATATGCTCAACCTAACCAATAAAAAACTGAATAACTTATACAAATAAAACAATCATCGAGCCATAGGTATGAGACAATGATGAACTATTACATCTTTGACCAATGATGGAATGTCTTTAAGCACATATCAAGGATTGTGCCTCCCAAACAACCTATGGGCTCCACACCCTTGACAGCCACAACCAAACCCTCACAAAATCGGGAACCCATTATATGAAAGTCATATGATATGGTTACTAATATAAGTATTCCCATACCATGTACTCATGACCCAAAAATTATATCATACTTGGAACCTCGACAAATCTATCCCGAAATTCCACAAAAAGGTACTACTAAGCCTAGACTATATCTCAAATATCTCCCTCATGCATCAATACAATAATGTCTAGAGCCTCCATCCAAAAACTTTACCATATATCAAATTAAATATGCCTAGATCATTGTTACAACATCTAAAAGGTGGATACCGATCATAACTCCACCATCCAACCCTGCTGGTATATAGTCAATTCCCAGAACATTAGTCAGATAGATAAACAATAAAGTATACTATCTGTATCTAGATCCTCTGTCTGACACCTAATTCATATGGGTTTTTCCTTCCTAGAACCTTGTCCCAATAAACAGATATATATATGACATTTGTGGGGTCTAAGGAATCAGTCAGGACCAAACCCAATTATAAGTAGATTCACTCCTACATCCTTTTTGACATGGAATGACATAATTTCCTAGAGCCTCATTCTAGAACACTACCCATGAAGAATAATATCTGTCCCTAGAGTCTCAATTTTGAACTATCTCAGTAGTACACTTCCTGTTTTCGAACCCTCAGTCTTGCACATACCACATACATGTGACGTCACATCACTATACTGATCAAGATCAAACAATGCGCCCAGATGCAATTTATCACTCAAACCATAAAGCATCTGTACCGTTATAGATGATGAAGTCCAATAGTCTCCACCATAGATATATGGAACCACACCTATAGATCATATATCCACCACTCTCTGCTATCAAATACCTTACCAAACAATAGGTTTCTAAAATTTTGATAACCCTACCATAAAAAATTTCCACACAAGCATAATCCAAGTCTCATCCTCAATGATTACATAAAACAAGGGCTGACTAAAAATGAATCTCACCTATCAAAATATTAGTACCATTGGATCATATATCATGATAGGTCCCAAGTGACCAACCATAACCAAAACTACTTAAATACACACACCCACTCATGATCGTCCTATCCATCGAGCACATACTTGGCCCCTGAATCTAAACATAAAAAAGGCATACCTTAGAATCCTCAAAACTAGCACTCAATAAGAAGAATCCACTCCCAATATTTGGTGAAATCCAATATGTTAGGCCAAGGCCTATGACAAGAAACATCCTTAGGTGGCCATTAGTGGCCTCTAACCAATCATTGATAAAAAATATTCTAGTAAGGCAATCCAAAATCAACCTCTTCCATGCGGTCATTCTCTACTTCCAACCACAAATTCTAATGATCACTTGATTAGTAATCGGACCGCAAGGGTATCCTTAGGAGTCCCTCAAAATCAAATCAACATCATATTGAAACTCATCCATAAGCATCATCCTACGATATAAACCTAGACCAAAGGATCAAACCACCCTGATCCTCAAACAAATCACACTAGAACACTCATACCAGGTCAATCACAAAGCTTATGGCCCTAACCCGGGCCTCTTATCTCACAACCCAACCCACTAGAGAATTATAAAACCAAATATCCAGGAAAATACTTAATCAAAACCTTCAGGTTCCAAATCACAATCCAAATGACCTCTATATTCCAAAAGGATCCCACCATTGCAATATACATGTAAAAATTCTCATAATTGACTACAAAAAAGTCAAATTATGTTTTCAAGGAACAAAACACCAAAAACCCTTAAAGGGTAAGCAAGGATCTTCACATGATGTGTATGCTCGTGCACATGATGCGTACTCCCACACCACCACTTGGGTGTGTAATCCAGTCGAACATGGAATGTAATATCAAGTAGAAAATGTGTAAACCAGGTAGATAGTGTGAACCTTACACAAGTTAGTTACCCATGTACCACACATGCCCTAGGCTTGTGTCTATATTTGGATGTGTACTCACCCATGGAGTTTCACCCACACAAGGATTGGCCATGTACCCTATATGGAGATGTTCCCATTATACAGGTTATTTATCCATGTTCTTATGTACTTGCTGAGTGAAAATAAACTTCTTTTCCTCTAGACTACAAGCTGTGTAGTATTCTTATCATTATCCTTGAGTAGAAAGAACACATAAAATGTGTTCTTTAAACCAAACACCATTTAGTCAGGGTTTCCGAATCAAAAATCCTTTCAAACCACACAAAACCCTCTAAAACATGAAAATAACTATTTTATTGGAATCCAGGATTAAAACTCAAAAAACCGGCCTACCTCATGGTGTAAATTCTGATGCTTTGGGTCCAAATACGCAACTGAAAGTTGCTACACATCAATATGGTCTCAATTTACACCGAGGAAGAAATCCAGCGACAACTCCCTCTCCTCCCCCACTTTGTTTGTTCTTCATGCATGAGGAAGACTCCATGCACTCTCTTGCTGTGCATAGGAACCCCAAATAGGGGGATATGTTTTGGTTATTTTATATGATTAATTGGTTAATTAACCATTTAACAACCATCTGATGTCCTAGAACCTTAAGTGAGTTTATACCTCACATAGGAAAAAATCCCCGTTTTCGAATCAATCAAGAATTGGGAATCTCAATCTGACACTTCATTCAAAAGATACATCCACCTATAACTCCTCAACTTTTTTTTAATAATAATATATATACTTTTTATTAATATGAAACAAAGTGAAAAATCAAAGCAACCCGACAACCAAAACCAAAACCAAGCCAAAACCAAAACCAAAACCACAACCAAACCAAAAGCAAAAACAAAATCGGAAAATCAAGGAGGACCGAAGAAGTGAAGACCAAGAGCGTCCCCGATAGCGATGTCCACTCCGCCCTGAGGAAGGGATCCAAGGTAATTGAATACCAAGAGAGGGGGGGCGGGTTTTTCCCTAGAGGCCAAGAAGTCACCAAGCCTATTACCCTCATGCAATTTGTAGAGAATCTTGGTTTCATGGGGAGGAAGAGCCTTGCAGTTTCATATGATATGGGTGATCTTCCAAGGGGGGGAGATGTCACCTTTGAGGGAGCTCCAAGTGATCTTCGAGTCTGTCTCCACTGTAGTCAAGGGGAGAGCCCTCAAAGAGAAAATCTCTAAGCCACTGATAATGGCCTTGGCCTCCGCCACCAGAGGGTCACCAGCTCCATAGGGGGAATTGAAAGAAAGGACAACGGAGCCAACTGAATCCAGAACAGCCCCTCCTCCTCTCATGCCCCCCTGGCTGCATGCCCCGTCAGTGTTGATCTTTAGCCCGTGAGGAGGAGGGTTCCATCTTACCCAAGAACCGAGCATAGAAGGAGGTGGGGGACCTGGTGAGAATAGAGTGATGGAGTTGTGACTAAGGGAGGGAACCACCTCAGGGTGCTTGTGGAGTGAGGCCAGCTCGGAAATTAATAGCCTGGTCTGGAGGAGAAAACTGTGGGAAGAGGGGCGAGTCCTGTGGTGCCTCACATGGTTCTGTGCCATCCAGATGCTCCAAAATCCAGTAGCGAGAATAACTGAACGACCATCCTCCTCATGTTTGGTGGAAATACCACTGTACAAGTACTAGAGGAGCTCCAAAAAAGAGGGAATCATCCCTGAAAATGCCATATGCTCCCCCAAGGCAGTCCACAGATGACCAGACCAGTCACTCTGAAGGAAGAGGTGGGTCGAAGTCTCCTCCTTGGGAGTTGAACAACAACAAAATATTGAGGCAAGTGGAATACCTTTTTCCATGATATCCATCTCTGTTGGGATAACATTAGATCAGACCCTCCATATTATAAAGTTGAACTTGGTTGGGATAAACTTGCACCAGAGAATGATGCCCCAAGGATCAATAGCCCGCTGCTTAGGGAAGCCCTTCCTGTTGTCCCTTGCAGAGAATCTGCCTAAAGAAGAACCATGGAAGATGCACCTGTCTGTGGACTCATCCAAATAGATGTCATTGAACCGAGCCTCCTGGGGGGGGGGGGGGCTGAGGAAATCCTTGAGGAAGGAAGGGTGGAGAAAGGCCTCCTTAATCGAGAGGTGGGGAATTGGACATCCTGGGAAGCTGAGAAATCCGCTTCCCCAGTTGCACTCCCAGAAGTTTGAGGTTCCCTGCCCGATAATCCATTGGGAGTGCTCCCGAAGAGAGGAAAAATGGGAGTAGAGGGAGCTCCAGAGGGGGGATGGTTTCCTGCCATTATACTTGTGCCCGAATCCATAATTCCCCCTGATGAAACAACTCCATAATGTTCAGACCTCGATAACTTCCCATGCCAACTTTCCTTGCAAGAAGAACATGGACTCAACCAGGCTTCCCACGTTGATGGCACCATGTTCTAGAGGCTTCGCTAATCTGGTCCAAGAGGCCAATCTACAACGTCCTTCACCATGAGAGTCCCAAAGGAAGGAGTTAAGGATAGACTCCAGTCGGTATATGACTGACTGAGGGACCTTCAGAATAGAAAGTATGTTCATGGGGATAGAGGACAACACACTATTAATGAGAGAAATACTCCCCCAAAGGATAGGATATAGTTCTTCCAATTGTTGATGCAGATAATAAACCTGTTAGAAAGATCCTCAAAGTGATGAACTCGAATTCTCTGAGGAGAAATAGGGGCCCCCAAATAAGTCATGGGAAACTGCTTCCCATGGATCCCGAGTACCCTTTCAATAATCACCCTGCGTCTTTTCGGGCAGTTCGAAGGGAGGAACACACCACTCTTTTCCTGATTGATAAGTTTCCCACTCCAATGAGAATATTCTCCCAAGAACCTCACCAAAATCCTGATAGATGGGCTCCTCCCATTGATAAATAACATCACATCATCCGCAAAGAGGAGGTGGGAAACACTGGGAACCTGAGACCTGCAGTGGAAAGGGCGGACAATTCCTTGCTACATGGCCATCGTGAAGTACCTGCTAAGGGCGTCTTGGGCCAGAATAAACAAGGTTGGGGATAGGGGGTTGCCTTGGAGTAGGCCTCTAACAGACTTGATAATCCCACATTGTTTCCCTTCCAAGTTGATGTTAAACCAGGGGTAACTTTAGCAGCGGAAAAGGATGTCAATGACAGCTTCTGAGAATCCCATACATCTCATAGTGCAGATGATGAAGGACCACTCCAGACGGTCATATGATTTATCCATATCCATTTTCATAACCACGATCAGTCCCAAAACCTTCCTGTTCAAATCCCAAACCATCTCCTGGGCAACCACAACAGCCCCTTGAATTGATCTCCCTTGGATGAAGGCATGCTGCTCATCTGAAACCCACTGATGTGTGAAGGAGGAGAGCCTACTATTCATGTTGGTAGCTAGAATCTTATAGGTAAAGTTACACAGACTGATGGGAGAGTAATGCGAGATGGAGGAGGAAGAGAAAACCTTTGGGATTAGGATCATGGTGGTAGAAGACGCCATGCACGGGAGAAAGACGCCTCTAAAGAAATCCTCGATGGCCTCAGAGAGATCACGTTTGATAATGTTCCAAGCAAGGGTGTATAAAGATCCCTAGAAGCCATCTGGGCCAGGCGAACTGTCAGGGTTAAGGCAGATCACTGCCTCCCATATCTCCTTCTCATTCGGGACATTGCGAAGAAATTCATTCACAAGGCTGGAAACGCTACATGGGATCGAGTCAAATAGCTCCGCCTGTCCAGTGGGATATCCATTCTAGAAGTGAGGGTTAGGATCACATAGTAAGGATCTGAAGTGGGAGCACACCATGGTGCCAATCAGTTCTGGGTAGCTGGAGAAAGTCCCATCCTCAAGCCTAATATTGGGAACATGGAATAACTTCTTCTCCTTCAAGAACGCGTGGAAGAAATCTGTGTTACGATCCCCCTCTCTAAGCCAGGAAATGCTGGTACGATCCCGAAGGTGTCACTCCTATTCAAAAATAATCTCATTCAACTGATGTTTTTTGATAGATAGAGCGTCATAAACCACATTATCCCACCAATATTCCAATGACACTTCAGTGTTCTCAATGTCTCTCACAGTATCCTCCGTGATCAGCAGGTAAGTCTCTTGTGAAGTGGACCAAACCAGGAGAACCTGCTTCAAGTGCCGAAGCTTGGTGTGGTGATGAACCCAACTAATTTGCTGGAAAGGGGTGTTCCATGACTGTTCCACAACCTCTTGAAACCCAGGGTTTTGGGACCATAATATGGAGAAGAAGAATTGGCCAGGAGATGGGGAGCTCGATCTCATATGGATAAGGAGAGGAGAGTGGTCAGACACAGCATGAACCAGTTGATGGACTTAAATATTCTAGAATGACGAGATTCCATGGAGGTTACCCAGGAAATGGTGAATTATACACCAAGTTATTCTATTGCCCCATTGTTTATTACACCACGTGAAATTTTCTCCTTTAAATCCAAGATCCAAAAGACCCTCTTGTGTAGCGAAATAAGAAAAATCCAACCTGTCATTTCAAGGGAGATTCGTACCACCTTTCTTCTCAGACGGGTGCATGATGGTGTTGAAATATCCACCCACGATCCAAGGCTCCTCTCCCAGATTGAAATACCTTGATTGAGATATGTTGGTCCGATGATTCAAGATGGTCCATCTTCAAACTAGAGCTCCAAATGAACCAGATGTGATGATTCACCAGCTCACCATGCCTGAAAAACCACAAGCCGATTCGCTTAGAAAACTCCCTAATCTTGAGAGGAAACTGTTTGGTCTCCAAGACCACAAAAATTGAAACATTATGAAGAGACACCTGGGATGAGACGAAGTCCATTTTCACCCTGGCCCCAAGACCACGAGCGTTCCATATAATGAGCGAGATCATTGGAACAACGTGCGGCTGTTACTGTCCCCAGCCGACGAAGCCGGTTGGCAAAGCTCCATCGAAGCCGATCGAGCACCTTTAGTCTGCAATCTAGTTACCATCCTCATTGATGAAGACCTTTGGGAAGAAGGAGGGATAGAGGAGACTTCAAATCCAGGCCGGGCGAGGCGTCCTATACTTCCGCACGATGGTCTCAGGGATGAGATGTCCGCCATAGTAGATAAGGCCGTGGAGGAGTTGGCAGTGGGAATCGGGGACCGCGACAAGGCAGTGCCATTCATCCTGACCAAGGATAGGGAAAAAATATCCAGGACGGGGGTGATGGGTGAGACAGGGTTCAGTGCCATGTAGGGAGGGGGTGGCGAGGGAAGAGGAGGGCCAATGGGGACCAGGGGAAATGAGGGGGAAGGCAAGGTAGGGTGCGAGGAATGCAAAACAGGAACCAGGCCAAGCATGGGGGCAGTGGAGATGAGGGAAGGGGGGAGAGAGGAGGTGGGGGAGAGGGGGAAGAAAAAGGAGGAGGAGATGGAAGGACTGGGGGTGGAGGACAGCACAGAGCAGGGTCCACCAGGTATTCATGTGCTTGATGGGAGGCCGCCACTGAAGAAGATTTTTTCTCTAGAAATGATTCGGTTTCCATAAAGGATAGTGGTGCGATGAACACCTCCTACAATCGGAGGACGCGTGGCCACAGATGTTAAAACTCCTGAAAAAATGAGGCACCGAAGGGTAGAAGAGATGATGATTCCACTCCAGGGAGGCCCCAACCCGGAGGATAATCTGAGCCAGAGGAGGAGATGAGAGATCCATGACAACACAGATCTGGGCTGTAGTAGTGTCGAGCAGGCGAAGATTCCGGTCATCCGCACATAGGAACTCACCAAGTGATTTCTCGTTCCCAATCCATACTGATACGTCACAAAATCATTTAAAATTTTCATTAAACCCATGGTCCTCCCCACCATATAAATATACTTACGATTTCCCCATAACCAAATATCTTTCCCAAAGCCCAACGCCAAATACAACCTAAACCTCAATAATAGACATGTCCATCTCACTCCCACCATAGAAAAAAGTTACTATTACTCTTTCTAATCATCTAAGGATAACACTCATGGTACTTATTGATATCTGATCTATCATAGGGACCTCTCCCATAAGAAGTCGATGGTGCTCTCCCCACCATACATCTTCACACATACTGGTATATGATCACAACCTATGGGAGGCCCTATATCAATCCTATAAAATATCTATGTTGCATTGATGGAAGCCCATGCTCTCTTAGAATACCCAAGACTATGTCATGATTTTTGGAATGATCATCTCTAATCTGTGAGTATACTAATATTTCATCAACGGATAGAACCAAAACCTACTCCATTTTAGAACATCATAGTTATAAAAAAGGGCCTCAGGTCACCATTCCCACAAGCTTCTCACCAAATCTACAATGATTCTCATCTAACTCATGACTACCTTCCCAACTCAAGAACCTTGGACGTACTCCCCCATAATGTCTGATCCAAAAACCAAATAATAAAATACATCACCCGTGCTCATATCTTTAGGACTCCACTATCACACACTCGTTATAATCCATGGTGTTACCCAATTGAAAAACTTCTTTGAATACCATGATTTACATCTAAAAAAAACTATGTTCACAATCTAAAACTATTAAAACTCAAGAAAATATTGTGCTCTCAACCGAATCCAAATACACTAAGACCAACTCACCTATACAACAATTTTCTAGGCTAGGCACTTGAATGAACCAAGCCCTCTCAAAACCATCCAGAAAAAAAAGCACCAGCACATTTGTGCACCATTCCAAAAAAATAAAAGAAATACAAGGATCCCAAACTCCACCCCAACAAAACCATTCATGCACCATTTTCAATAGTCCAAAAACACCCATACGTGTGTCACACATCTGAAGGCTCACATAACTCAGTCAACCCCTCCATCCTCAAAATTCAAATAAACTAGAATCCATGCTATGGAGTCACATCAAAAAGGCCACTAGGCTCTCCCACTCAGCCCTACCAATCAAGACTCATGTCAAGACACTAGGTCCAACCACCTATGTCTAATACATTTTAAAAAAGGGAACAACACACATGGCATTAGCATACACCCATCTTATCATCACATGACATCAAAAAGACTAAAAATCATCCTATCACGTCTCACACTTTAAAGGTATCATTTACCAACCCATTTCCCAAACCTAGGGCACCTGTCCTCTATGAGAATCTTCAGATCATAAAGCTTGTTAGATGAACCATATACAAGAAACCTCAATTAAAACCACCAATAAGGGGTCCAATGGTCCTATACTTATACCATACTGACCCACAAGTGTTATTGAACCATCCATGCACGAGAGACACACCTATGGCCTCATCGATGAGAACCTGTCCATGGATCCAACCAACCTTCCATCGAAAAGAATAAAATAAAATCACACAATATTAGGCCTATAACATGTGAATCCTACATTCCTTTGAATATTCCTAATACACCTCTTTCCTCTAAAGTCCAAGAGTAATAACCAACTCACAAGGCTATTTCCAGTGAGCGAAGAGACTAAAATCCACCATAAACCATCACATCCAAACAATATGTGAATCAATCAAAATGAAAATCATATAAAACATAACATCACAAATAAAGATCATAAATCCTAGTCCTTGGTAACCCGAGCTTCCAACTAAAATAGGTGTTCATGATGCACTAGCCTAGTATCCATCACAAGTTCTAATACATTCCTATATCTCTTTTCTACTAGACAAAAATAGTGAAATAATAGGAAAGTAACTCCTTGTATATAACTTTGTAACATCCCATACGAGATTCGACTAAAATAAATGCTCTAATCCAATTCACCACAAGGCTTCAAGCATTCCTTTTAATACACCAGAGGCTGATGACTAGCAGTGGGGGTCAAATGGTGTAGCTTTGAAGAAACTGAACCCTATATCAGAGTGCAAAAAAATATGTAAATAACCAAACACCATACATATCATAGAATGAATAATAATAAATAAACATAAAATAAACATGCTAGAATTAAATGAAAATGCAGTAAAGGCTCAAACAACAATGTCCAACACAAAACAATGATCTCCCACTAGGCTGATCACACATAAAAAATAAATAACTAAAACATAAATACAATAGGCCCTACTTCCATCCTAAGGCCATAAGTCATACCCAATATTTAGTACCCAGTCAAGATAATCCATCACAACTAGTCGAATGCACATGAGCATCCTACTCAACCATGAAACCTAGGTCGTTGTCCTGATCCATCATGCATCCCTGCTCAACTTGAAAGGAGACAGAAGGTCTGTACGCACACCGAGGTTCACATATAGGGGTGATAAATACATCTTAGTAGTCCACCCCAATGGTGAAACTATAAATAGATTCCATAATTGCATTAAAATAAAATATGATCTGCCTAGAAAATAGACAACTGAATAAAAAATAAAAATAGAACAACCTTCAATCTGTAGTTCCTCGACCATGATCGACCATTCCTTCTTCGACCAAAGATAGAATGTATCTGAGTATGTCTCAAAGACCATGCATACCAAAAAACCTGCAAGATTCATACCCATGGTAGCCACAACCAAACACTAACTAGAATAAGAACCCATCTTTTGAAAATCCTATCATCAAGGAACTAATATAAGTCATCTAATACAATTTTATCATCGCCCAAGTGTTATATCATACTTGGGACCTCGACACATCTGTACCAAAACACCACAAAAAGGTACTACCTAGCGAAGACCATCTTTCTAAAATCTTCCTCATGCATGAAAACAATAATTCCTAGATCCTCAGTCCCAAACCATTACCATATATCAAATTAATCATACCAGGAGCCACCTTCTGGCATCTGAATGATATATGTGGAGCATTAGTGAACCATCAATCCTAGCTAGTATACCATCAAATCCTAGGACATCAGTCTCACAAATAAACAAAAAAATATACTATCTTTTTCTAGATCCTCTGTTTGACACCTAATATATAGTGTACTTGCATGCATACAAACTTAGTCGAAAGACCATAGATATATTTAAAATTAGTGTGTCCTTGAGCGTCAGTTGGGTCCAATCCTAGGGAGAAGGACCCTTAGTCCAACATCCTTTTTCTTATAGATCTCCAACATTTCCTAGAGCCTCAGTCTGGCACACTATCCATGAAGTACACAATCATTGTTTAGAGCCTCAGTCTGACACAATCTCAGAAGTATACCTCATTTACCCAAAGCCTCATTTCGACACCATACCACAGACATGTGATTCCACATAACTATACTCATCAAAATCTAACAATGTGCCCGAATCCACAATCCAACACTCATACCATAAACAAACTAACGAGACCATTATATAGAATAAAGTACAATACTCTCATCCATAGATATCTAAATCCACTCTTATAGATCATCTGTCCAGCTCTCTTTGACATCACAACCCTTACCAACTAATAGGTTTCAAAAAATTTGGCAACCAAAATTATAAAAATTCACCCCACGATCATAATCCAAGTCTCACCCTCAACGACTAAATATAAAAAGGTCAGAAAAAATGTATATCTCAACCGTCATCATATCAACCGCATCAGATCATATATCACATCAGGTCCCAAGGGAACACCCATAACTAAACTAATAAAGAACACACACCCCAAGGTTTTTACCATCAATAAAGAACACAACTGGCCCTCTTAATCAACACATAAACAAGGTAATCCCTTTGGATCCTAAAAAATAGAATTCAAGTGGAGGAATCCCAACTAGAACTCTGGTATCATCCAACCTCTTAGGCCAAGAACTATCACAAGAAACATCCCCAAGCGGTCCTCAGAGACATAACACCGATACTTGATCAAGAACATGCCAATAAGGAAATAATAAAGAAACCCTTACGACACATGTATTCTCAACAGCCAAGCATAAAATCCAACAATCCCTAGATCAGAAACTGGCCCACTTGGGAATCCTCAAGATCCCCTTAGACTCAACTTAACACCATAATGAAACTTATTCACAACCTTTATCCTTCTATATAAACCAATACTAATGGCTCCAACCACCCCGATCCTTAAGCAACTCACCATAACACACTCAGGACATGCCTATAACTGAACTCACAACCCCTAGCCGGGCCTCCTAGATGACAAAAATCAAGGAAAATCCTCATGTTAAATCATAATGGCCTAAAAAAATATCCAAATTACCTTTATATGATGAAAGGATCACACAATTGTGACCTATATGGAGAAAATGCACAGAATGGAATACCCATAAGTCTAATTATATTTTTGAGGTACAAAATACCCAAAACCCTTAAAGCTAACAATGGAGCACCACATGGAATGTATTCTTTATGACATGGCATGTGATCCCACATACCCACTTGGGTATGTACTCTAGCTAAACATGGCATGCAAACTGAAGTACACAACATGTAAATTAGGTACATGACATGTACATTACATAGGGTAATACCCATGTAAAATTCACGACCTGACCATATGTCCCTATCTGGCTGTGTACTCACACCTGACATGTCACCCACACAGGGTCTGGACATGTTACCTACATGAGCATGTTTCACATACATGTGTCTTCAAGGCATGTTCTCAGCTGCATACTGTGTGAAACTAAAAATCATGTCCTTTAAACTAAACGATGTATACTGATCATCTTCTCTTCATCCTTGAGTAGGTAGAAGACATAATATATTGTAATCAGGGCATAAAACACAAAAGCCAGACTCCTATGTGAAGTAAATGCTGAAGCCTTTGTGTCAAAATCCACTCTCGAAAGTTGCTACACCTTGATTTGGTCTAGAACTATGCCAAGAATAAAGTCCAGAGGAACCTCCCTCCCCCTCTTTGTCTGGATATTGTGCATAAGGGAGACCCCCTCCCCTCTATTTCCATGCATAGGAACCCCAAATAGGGGGGTTATGTTTTATTAATTTTACATAATTAATTAATTAATTACCCATTTAACAATCGTACCAAGTCCCAGTACCTGAATCAAATTTATACCTCGCCTTTGAAAAAAACCCCATTCTAGAATCAATGGTGGAGTTAGAATATAAATCCAACACTCGGTTTAGAAGATATAGTGACCCTAAACTACCTAACTAATTTATTATTTAATTAAATAAATATTCAATATTCTTCTAAAAAAAGATACTCATAATCTAACCAAAACCATGTCCTAGGGTAAGCACCCTATTCCGGTTCCAACACAGTTGTCAAAAAAATTATTCGAGACCATATACTAAGGTAAATGACCATTTTATACCTCATGAGAACCTGAGAACAAAAAAGTTAAATTTATGCCCAAATTTCAAAATCTAGACATCTCGGGTCTCAATAGGGGTTGTTCATATTATGAAAGAGTGGATAATTATTTATTAATTTCCAAATATAGGTTCTGGACTGTATATGATAAAGAAATTACAATCACAAACCATCCCTTGGGGTTTCCCAGGTTTTCTGCCAAAGTGTTGTGGTTTTTAGTATTTTTTATGTTTAATAACCAAGTTAATAAAAATAATACCCTTGGAAATATGTAATTGAGTCACATTTATGATTCTTTTAAACCATAAAAAATAATATATGTTTTGGAAGATTCATTATGAGTTTATAAAAATAATAAAATAACCTAAAAACACATTGTTTTAATGGTATAATATATATATATTGTTATGGACACTATTTATGGACTATATTACATAAAATTTTGGTCCTTATGATGTCATCATTTTCATGAACCCTCCCACCAAAGTTACCGCAATGAAGGGAGAGTGATAATTACCCTTGTGTCCCACCTCCAGTACGCCTCAAGTTGGAAACTAGATCCGAGGGTATACAAATATCACAAAATTAGAGTCATTTCCCTCTATAATAATGTAGTACTAGGAGATAAGATGAATCATCAACAGGAAACTCTAAGACATAATATTAAAGAGAAAAAAATCATCTCACAATGAATGTATAAAAAACTGATATTGGTAAAAGTCTCCAAAGTAAATAACCAAAAAAAAATCTCAAACAGTGATACAAGAACTATCAAAAGTTCTGAGCTATTATTTTCTATTATGGTCTATGAAGTCCTCCTAGAAACATGAAAATAGTTTCATAGACTTAGGGTGATCATACAAGTATACTTAGTTGGAAATAAAAAGTCTCTGAGGAACATGTGGAAAAAGAATACTAATGCACCAATGAGAAAATTTTAGAACCAAATACAAGCTACACATGTATTATAACAAAACCCACACTAACCATGGATCACTCACTAAATAATGCATCCAAGTATAATAATGTAATATGAATCATATCGTTTAAGGTCACCCCGTACCGCTTTCCTGTTGATTTTCAACTGTCACACCCCAACGTCATATGTCATGACAGTCCTTCCTCTTTTGAATAACATCACATCACATCACATCCCTCCTCTAGGAACCAGGGAAATCACATCAAATCAAATCACATAACCAGTGTAGGTGGGTATCATGAACATAAAGGACATCAAACTCATTACCACCTTCAACCAGGAATGACCCCCACCATAATCCATCTCATCACATCTTCCTCAAAGGAACCTGGGCCATCATATCCCATAAAATGTAGACAATGAAAACTTTACCCTTTGGCCTTTATATCCCATGAATATCAGAAATTCCTACAAGAGGGATTTGGGAAATTTGGGTAGCCATATATCCATACAATAACTGGAAAATTGGGAACCCCAATAAATAAAAAAATATATATATATATATATATATATATGGGTTTAGGAACATTGTTCTTGATATTGGTGGGGCGTGTGAATAAATAACTAGGAAATACAATGAATATATCATAACTACACATAGGACCATCCTTAGGTTTCACAAAAAAGTCCCCCACAAATTCAAAACTTTCCCCCACTTTATTGCAACCTCTAAATGCATAAAAACCCCCAGCAAGAATTAATCTACAAACTATCTTCAATTAAAGAAAAATTCTAGATTATATGTTATTAACCCATTTCAATTAAAATAAAAATTTCAATAAACAATTTCTATCCCAATAATTTTTATTTAACAACCAACCATTTAAACCACACAAACTATTACAATTTATTCTTCCATTAGAAAATCCAGTTTAATTTCAATACTACTCAAAAATCTATCACAACATAGCACACAATATGAATAACTGTACAACAAAACAAGAAACACATCCAACATCCACCTTCTATCACATTGTTACCAATTTTTCATCCCCACTGCACAACCAAACCACAAACACCATCACATCCCCAATGTACAACAACATCACATCACTACCCCCAAAGGCATCACAAAAATTCAACCGCCTAGAAATCACATCAAAAAAATAAATAAACAACACACAAACACATCCGACATATGTTAAAATATAAACATAGCATATTCTATACTGGGTATAGGGGATTTCATTAAATTTTACTTCTCTAATTAAGGGTTTTATCACACAAGACATATATCCCGGTGAAACCACTTCATTAGATTAGTCTAAGTGGTTAACTATTTATTTATAGTAGTGTTTCAAAAATCTAACAACATTTGAATCACATAATATATAAAAACCAAAAAAGGGGCTACCAATGACCATGATTTTGAGTGTTACAACAACATATATAGATCCAATATTGAAATATCAAAAAAATCTATAAAATCATGAAAATGAACCTCCTTACCCTTACCAAATTCATATAACTAATTTATCTATCCTTATTAATTTTGATGAAACCATTTAAACATAGATAGAAAATGCACCCCTCCCCACATGATACACATAAAGGTGAAATGAAGGAATTACCTACTAGGAATAAAGGATACTTACACCAACTTGCTATACTAAAAAAATGGGGTGAATGTACAAGATGAATGCATATATAGGGAAAAACTCAGGAAAAATCCGTAAAAATGGATCCATTAATTGAAGGGAAGAAGGATTTTTGAACCTAACATATCAAGGGAAATAATGAATGAAGGAAGGATATTCTCTTTAGAAATATGAGATCTGAAACTAGTGAGATTAGATATGATTTTAATTGTCCATTAAAGGTGAATCTCTTCAAAACCACGTGGTTAAACGAATTTAAAAACTCCATGATTTAATGAAATGGATGATATAATTATCATCTATTAATTAGAGTTTAAAATTCATTAATTATGTCATTAAAACCATTTTTCTATTGAATAAATGTCAAAAAGGGAAAATTTGGAAAATTTATAAAATTTGGAATATGATATTTTTGGGTGATAATGTTAGGTGCTACCACCATTATGCTATCACCAGGGTGATACCATCAGGTACCACCACTAGGGTACCAGAGATAGGTGATACTTATAGGGTGATACCTTATGGAGTTATCTCTAGCATGATACCGTGAGGTCCTACTACTAGGGTGCTACAGTTAGATGCTATCACTAGGGTCCTACCATCAGGTGCTATCACCAGGTTTCTTCCATCATATGTCAACATCTGGGTGCTACCATTAGGTGCTACCATCATGTGCTACAACCAGTGTTCTCTTATCAAGTGCTACTACCTATGTTTTACTGTATTGTGTTTCTGCCATGATGCTATCGGCAGGTGATACCACCAAGGTGCTACCATTAAATGATACTGCTATGGTTCTACCATTAGGTGCTGCTGACATGGTTTTCCTTGAACCTCTAAAAGACCCCTTCTTCCCCCATAATACTTAAAAATCCTCAATTACATCACCCAACACCTCTACAAGTCCCCTGGACAGCATAAACATCTTATTTCCTACAAAGTAATAGTATGGAAGGTCCATGCTGTTACATCAGATACCTCTCAAACAACTCTTTCCCTCGATAATTTAAGTCCAACCTATATGGAAAGAGATAAAAGGTCCAAATAACCATCACAAGGATATCATTACAACCGAAAAACCAACACCAATAGAAAATTCCAACCGAATCCCCAACAACAACCAAACAATCAATACTAACCAAAACATACGTGTCAAGAAATTCCAAACCCCATGTCATGATACTATCTTCTATGGGTACTATTGAATCACCTGAATGGGTTTAATTTCATCGTTGTATAATGAATCCCAGTTAGGAATCTGATCATACCATTTTTAGTTGTTGGAATCCGTTTCACACATCACACATCAAGAAGGATTCATGTCTCATATATAAATAAAAGGGAAAAGCAACAAATCAAAGTACAAAAAGGAAATACATGAATAGAATAACTCAAAAAAACCCTAGTATCTAGGCACACATATGTGTCTCATGATCCCAAGTACTCTGCTTTATGTGACCATGCCTAGAAAGAACATGAAGCAATAGAATGGTCCTTCCTAACAACACCTTCTCTTGATGTTGTTATATATCAACTGGCTATTCCATGAACATCTCATCATCCTCAATATCCAACTCTCCCAAGTCAATGACAAGGGATTAATCATAAATATATTTATTAAGCTAAGTGAGGTTGAATACAACATAGATCTAGTCCAGTTGAGGCAGAAGTTCCAATGAGTAAGCCACCTCACCAACACGCCCCAACACCTCAAAGGGTCCAACAAACCAGGGCGCAAGTGTACTCCCCATGCAAAAACTACTCTACTCACATTGAAGGGAATCCTTATAGAACACATGTTATCTATCATTGAAATCCAAGGGCCTCCTCCTATGATCAACATAATACATTTTCCCCTCTTTCTCTACTTTCATCTTCTCTCTATTGTGCTATGCACCACATCATGTTAAAGAACTAATAAATCCCCAACCTCTGCCCATCACAATAGAGAATGACATGGTATCCCATAAAAATCCTCAAATGGGTCCATTCTTATAGAAGAGTGATATTTTTTGTTATAATAAAACTCAACCAAGGGATAGTGCCATTCCCATGATCTAGCGAAGTCCAAGATATATGCTTGCAACAAGCCCTCAAACATATATAATTTCCACTCCTTCTACCTATTCATATGAGGTTGTAAAGTATTGATGAGGCTTAAATGAGTTCCAAAAGTGTTCTACAAACACCTCTAGAACATTGAGGTAAAATTAATTTCCAATTATGAGACAATGAACCTTCGAAATCCTTGAATATGCACCTCATAATATACACACCTCCTTGATAAAACATCCACTACATCCGATTCCTCAATCTTTAATAAGTGAGCCTATATTGTCAAATGATCCAAAATTACTATGATATCATCAAAACCTATTAAAGTTAGGGTAACCCAATGAAAAATTCCTTTGAAATTTCATCCTATTTACACTCAGGAATAAACAAGGACTGCACCAAATTTCATGGAACACAACATTCAAACTTTACCTATTGGAAAACCATAAACCGAGCCACAAACTCCACCACTACTAATTTCATCCTAGAACACAAAACTATGCCCTCAAGCGATGATGCATATTGTAAAATTCCTGGTGAACTGCTAAAGGTGAGAAATTAAATGCATAACAGACTCACAAAAACATCACAAATAGGACAAAAAACTACCCTTGAAACATCATCTAGCTCTTACCATCCTCCAACCATCTCTTCAGAGAATCACCATGGATACGATGACCACACATTACCTCTATCTACCTAATGAGAATACTACATCTACTACATCAAAGAAGACTACGCCATCATCCGAAGCAACCAACCTCCACTATCAACAACCCTTTCATATAACTGTATGACCTCCAACTTTTGTATTTACATCCAAGAATATCTATAATCCTGAACTACATCCTTTTGTGACTTTATAATCAAAAAATCAGCCACAATATTTCCATTTCCTGAGGTATAGGAGATATCAAAATCATAATCTTAAAGAAAATACATCCACCTTTGCTTTTGTAGATTCAGAACATACTAAGAAAAGATATAGCTTGAGCTTTTATGATCTTTGAAGACCACAAAGCTCTCCCCAATGAGGTAATTTCACAAAAAAATTAGCGAAAAAATAATAATTATATCCCTATATAATGGTTGGATTAGTTAAACTACTGTGGTAATAACTTCCTAGACCCATAAGATATCACTATATTATGCAATATCAAGATGCATCCCAAGAAAAAACGGGATGTGTTGTAGAAAACCACAAACAAAAAAACCCTCATACGGTAGTTAAATCACTGGAACATTGTAAAAATTACCCTTTATAAAGGTGAATGATGCCTAACACTGATCAATCCAGATAAAATCTTCATTGTTCTAGATGAACACTGTCAATGGGGCTACAACTCGAGAGAAATTGGGAAAACCCTCTGATAATATATTGAAAGCCCATGTAAACTATGAACCTTTTTACATTCTCAGGTTATACCTAGGAAAAAATTTCCTAGAAATTCAATGGGTCCACTACCAAACCCTTCTAAAACACCATATGCTGAAGTAAATTCACCTCTCATGACCAATGCTTATAGTTGGAAAACATTCTATAGATCATGTAGTGATGAAGAAACAGTAAAATAACAATGAGATACTTGAAATTAACCTCCTCAAAATTTTATTAGATCAATATTTCATTGATAAAAAACTGAGAACTAGTATAGGAATTCATGAGACATAGAGCTCATGATCCCCATGAACATTGTTGGTGCATTATTGACACTAAAATGCATGACAAAGAACTCAATGGTCCCATAACTTCATCTTAATGTAGTCCTCTAGATGTATCCATCCTTCACCCCCAACTGGTGATATCCAGACCATAAATCTATATTATAAAACCAAATCAACCCTCTTAGTTGGATGAAAATTTCATCTATACTCAGAAGAGGGTAACTATTCTTTATCATCACCAGAATCATTATCCAATATTCTTTACACAACCTCAGACTAATAATAAAGATAATATTTTTCACATTTTCATGCATTTAAATTGTTTTAATCTTCCCAAATTATCAATTTGAGATTATATGAATCAATTATTGATTTATGATGTGTTTTGATAAAAATTGTGAAAAGTGGTTAATTCGTGATTTTATACATATTTTTACATCAAGGTTATTTTGTTCATTTATTTAAAAATATAATTTCAAATAGAGTGATTATTATTTGTTAGAATCTTTATTTGGTTTTCTTTAACTTTTTCTTTTGGACCAGGGTCTGATTAGAGAATCTAGAGGCCTCACAACATCAATGAAGTTGTTTTTTTTTTCGGGAAGACAGAGTGAACCTTGCCACTGTAACGGAATCCCATATCAGCCTAAATACCTCCAATGGAGTTGATTCTACCTTGTAAATAATGAGGAAACATTTGTAAGTTTCTAAAATTAATTTTAGGGAGTTTAGAAGTCATTAAGGTTTCCATTGGATGTTATAACATTAGAGTAAGCTTCCTGTAACCTTCATCTAGAAAAAGTAACACACAACCAAAAAATAATAACTCCTGAATATAGAGTAAAAATGATCTTAAAGATTGATAGGAGATGTAAAAGACAATGGGGAACAAATTTTATGAATTGGTAAATGCATTAATTGTTCATTTAATGGGTCCCAAATGCATCATCGTTTGGAGTAAAAAAATATTCCTATAAAAGGAGAGGAGCTCCTACCTCTCAAATCATTCCTTCCAATCCCCAAACCACCTAGGGAACCAAGAAGAGGAGGTACAAGGTCATTTAGGGATTTTCATTTATTACCTTTTCTTTTATTTTAGTTTTAATTTTCATTGTAACACATTCTTATTTTCAATTATAGTGTTACACCTTTCTTCTTAGTCCCCTTTTTTCTTTCTATATCAATCTCATTTTTCTCTCTCATCTTCCACTCTGATCTCTTTTCCCTTCACAATGGAAAGTGAATAACTTTTGTCTTGTCCCTAGGGTAGGTTTTATGGTCTTCTTCCTTATTGTGCTTCAATTAATTTTTTTTAAATCTATTTTTGGGGGTGGAAAGAATATTAAACAGGTGCAGTGGTCATCCACCACAACACAATTTCCAAATCCATATCTTTTCTTTTATTAATTCACTTTACCTCTATTATCTTAGTAAAAACATTTGAACGATGAAGTTGGGGTCACTATAAGGGATGAAACGACATACGGTGGAGCTGGATCTTTTAGTAATAACATTCTCGATCTAGGTGATCTCTGATTTGACTATTGGAGGAGGCGTGATTTGGTCCGCTAGAGGCATGCTAAAATCACCCACTCAATAAATCAAAGAAAATTAATTCATTAACTAGGTTTCATAAAATGAATTATAAAATTTAATTTAAACAAAAAATAAATAATTATTGAACCTATGTTATCAAACCCTATACCATGACCTTTTTTCCAATCTGTATTTTGTATGCATCAACATTTAGATTTCAATTCTTCATCGTATTTTTTTAATTTTAGGTTTTCTAAAAAACATTAAAACCAAAGTTTTTAGTAAATTATAAACAAAAAAAAAAGAATTTTACTAGGTGAATTAGAATTAGTTATTGAACTAACTAAAATAATCCTCAAGTGAGATGACCCTGGTCAGCCTCTAAGCTGTATTAGGAAATTAATTTGCTTTTCCCACACCCTACGACAGCGGTGCATCAACTACCATCAATATTCTTGGATAAAAACACTAGAGAACCTCACAATGACACAATAGGATGAATAAAAACCTTATGCACCCAATCATATATCTAAATCCTCAACTCCCATAACTTTTAAGGTACAATATAGTAAGGATTCATTGAAATCAGAGAATATCATAGATGCAAGTCTCTCCCAAACTCAACATCATGTTGAGGGGGTATCATCAGTACCCCACTAGGGAAAAAATCTCAAAACATCCAAATGACATGGGGGACCTCCAATATCCTAGTATCCATTTATTCCTATGAAAACTCAGACATGAAATAGAGATGATGGTCAACATGCCAACTTACCACTAGGAAAACAAGCTCGCCAATGAAAACCACATGCTATCCACAGACATTTAAGAATATGGTTATCCGTTGGAAGTAGTAGATAAAAACATGCACCAAATACAAGCATTTGATGCCAAGGATAAAATCGTATTTCTGATTCTAAACTATAAAAATATCCACACATGACTAATGATGCCCCATCATTATTGTACATCCCTGACACACATAAAAAAAAGCTGGTCTGGCCTCTGAATGGAAATTTCAACGCCAAAATCTGGGGAAGCCACTCTATGTATACTCTTAGAGGTTTAAATAAAGATGTTAAGAAAATAAGTGCGAAGCTCCCAAATCAAAAAGTCTCAAAAATGGGTACTTGATTAACTGGGCATACCTCGAATGATATATGGATCCTTTGTTTCTATTGCATCCACTATCTGCAACTGACCATTCCCAAATCCTCTGACTCTATGTAGATGAACACCTCCACGACTATGCTGAGGTCGAGGTCCCCAAGGGAGAAGTATATCCAGATGTCAAATTCCATCTACCACATTTTCTCTCATTAGAGCATAAGCGTTCTATATTTACTACCAGAACATCCTTGTTGGTAACCACTCTAGAGGTCGAAACTGAACTTTCCTACCTATACCAAGATAGTATCAAGTATCCATTGGGTACTGATCCCAAATATGGGGAAAAACCCTACTAATTAAAATCACTAGTCTGATGTCCCTATAAATTGAGTGGAAACGACTAGCTCTTGGAGGCAAGAAGGAAATCGGTTGAGGTTGACTCACTATTATTCAAAACCTTGAAGGCCCTAAAACTTGAGAACAACGACTCATAACTCTACTCCTCCAGGAACTCTGTAGGTTTCCCTCTCACAGTAACCTTCCTCATGAGCGAATTATATCGATCACCTATACCTTCTTCTACACCTTTAGGTATATTGGGAAATAAAAGGAGTAACTACATATTGGATTGAATGATAGAGTGCCTCCTAAATACTCCTTTATCGAGATTCCTCATCTTGGAAAATATCTGTGGGAAAGAATAGATGGTCCATAAACTTTTTCCAAATCTCTCATATAGAAATACTACCCATATAAAGGGAGAGTATATCCTTAATATTTACAGCCTTCATGGTAGGTGAAATGAACTCCACCAATAACTTTTTATAGAAGTTGACAAATAAAACTTTTTCCTCCTTCTACTCACCATGGTAGATCGTCCACCATTGACGTGAAACTCATCACATCTGACTAACCACCATGGAGAACATATACCTCATTGAATCTTGTGTAAAACTAAAAGCTATATCCAGATCGTCAATCCAGATATCTATCTCTAAATAAGAAACATTGAACTCACAAATTACCAAAGACTTCTATTGAAAATATCACAATATCCTCTTCCACTGATAATCATCCTCAATGATTTCAACCCTTCAGTGAACAATTGCGTCATCATACTTAACCTCTACTACCGGAACCACACGTGGACTATTACCTAGAGTTATAACTGCAAAGGTAAAAAAATATTTCCTAATTTTAGTAGAATTGAATTTTATTAAGTTGTATTTATTTGTTTTTAACTTAATTAAATATTACCAAATACAAAAACACCCAATTGAAAAAATAACACAAGTCATCATGATTAATGTACCTATCCCAAGTCTCAATCTCGTATGTTTTCTGACCTTACATGGTGTTTCAATAAGATTATACTCCATACATACAACGATGGGGGGCCCTAAAATCCCATGTTCTAGCTAGTCTCTCTAGCCGATGTCATACACCAAAGTCAACTGGCACTGTTTCCATACCAAAAAAAGAAATCCCCACTATCAGAAACCCCAAAATCTCTCCTATCTATCAACAATCAAATTTGATATCACTCTTTCATTAACCCCACCCACAAAAGATACCATAATGAGGGGAGAGAGATAATGATCCCCGAGTCCTACCTCTAGTAGGCCATGTGTTGGAGACTAACAATGAAGGTATACAAATCTCATGAAATGGGAGGAATTAAGCACTATATTAACGAAGGACTGGGTTAAAAGATAAGTCATCCATAAAAAAATACAAGACATAATATAAATGAAACAAAAATCATCCCATAATTCATGTATGAATAAAACTGATAAATGTAAAAGTCATAAATGTAGATACCAAAAAAAGCTAAAACAGCGACAAAATAAATGTCTAAAGGTCCAGGCTAGTAATATCCATCATAGTCCTTGAATTCCTCCCAAAAACCTGAAAATATTTTTATATATGTAGTGTGATAATACAGGTATACTTAGTATGAAAACCAAAGTCTCTCATGCTAATGTGAAAAGACTACACTAGTGCACACATATGTATATATAATTAATTAAATGAGATAATTATAACTTTATCATTAAACATAGTTATAGAAATATTAATAAATACTTTCCAAATATTGGTTATAATTGTTTAAAATTAATAAAATATATTGATAATGAATGATAATATTTTTTGGTAAAGTCCATTTATGTTAAAAAGTCCGTTCTCTCAAAGGAAATGCTTCTAAAAATTATAGTAATTTTAGACACATTTGGAAATTAAATTTGATAAAATAAAAATCATTTTTGAACTTGGAACTTCAAAATTATACTAGGGTAAATTTTAGAGATTCTTCTTAGAATCTTTATTTTTTATGAATTGTGAAAAATACTATTTTTTAGTTAAAACTACCTTTTTGACAAATTAATTATTAATTATAAATGATATTATTAATTTATTTTATGGCCACATTAGATAGATATTAGATAAATTAATAAAATATAATCTGTTATAATCAATTTCACTTTTTAATTGAATATAAAATCTTAAAAATATTTTCTTCATTTTCCTACTTTAAAACCCTGTTATTTCATTTCATCTGTGGGATTAACACTAATCTAAATTTTTCATATTCAGTTATTTGAATATAAAAAATCCAAAAACAAATATTGTATTAATTATAATATTTAGAGTCTAACAATACTGTGTAAATTTTTGACCCAAATGATTAGTAAATGTGATGAAAATTAATCACAACAATTAAGGCCAAATTAAGCTTAATTAAGGACTAAACCTTAACATTTAGGGCCCAAATGACCTAAAAACTTTTCCAACACAAATTTTATGCCCATATTTAGGCCAGAAACCATAAATTATTGATATTATTTAGTTTTTATGACTTTTTTATGTAATAACATGTGCACACCAAACTTGTTTCTTAAAATTCAAAATGTGTCCTTTTCCCTCCTTTTAAAAGGCCACCACCTCTACCCATTACTCACACCTCTCAAACCTTTTAAGTTCATCCCATATCTACCCAAGTAGCCTCAAAAAAATACTACCTTCAACCTTGAAGCCTCTATTTTGGTAGAAATATTCTCAAATAATCCTTTTGGTACAACCCAAAAGGTGTTACCCGATTTAGAGGTAACGTATTCTCTCAAGATCATTTCCTTTATTTTCTTTATCCATGCACTATACTATATTTATTACATTATTTTGTGAAAACAATATATCATACTTATACTAGGATGTTTCTATGCAATTTTTATGACCTGAAATTACAAAAACCTCCATCTAATGGATGAGGAACATACTGTTCCTATGTATGGTGAACTACTGCCTCACGAAACGATGATTGTTCATTTCTCCTTTACCACCAATCATGATGGACAGTATAATGGAAAATATATTTATATATGTCATATAATATATTTATTATGCATCTAATCATATTTATTACCTTTAAAACACTCTTCTATTTACTTTCCATTTTGTGTTAATACGATAGTCTCATTTGAGGAAGTGTGGACTACCACCCCCTCAAAGTGATGTGATTTGCTCACACACCACATAGAATGTATTATTGATGGTTAGAGTGAAAGTATATGATATATATAATATATTCATGATAATAGAGTAATTATATATATATATACTACCATGTATACATATATTTCATTTACATACTTTCTTTAATTACAACAATTAAGACAGAAACAACGTTCATGCGTACGTACGACATACCATATCCATGAACAATGTATTAAATTTAATAATAATATGTTATATAGATTATTATAATAAATATATAATGTATATTCCTTATATTTATATCATGGTTTACATTCTCGAATCATGATATATGTATAAGTACAAAATATAATATAAATAAAGACACATGTGAAGAACCATGTAAAGTTTACATGAAGTGAAACTTTAATATCAGATCATTAAAAAGAGAGTAATATAAATTAATAATAAAAAAATATGGTAATATGTATAAGAATACAATTCTATAAATAATGTATAATATACTTATATTTATTATACATGAATCTTGTACGAGTACGAAGAGAGACAAGATACAAGGTTAGGGGATTTCATCTAACATTTAATTTCCATGATATACATGTCTTGTTCATAATTCTTTCCTTTTGTGTGGTGTATGTACACAAAATTATTTTATTATATGTATCTTGTACTTAAATTTATGGTTATTTGAATACCCATTTGATTATACTTCTTTAATGGGTTTAACTTTGAAAAGTTACTAAATCAGCATAACTGTTTGTCTCAATTTGCATTATTTGAGATTTTGGTTTTATTAGGAACCTAAACTCTTTTTAAAGGTGTATGTACTTCCATTTTAGATATTATATTATGAATTTAATTATTTTAACTATTTCTTGAGCTTAATTTAATTTCATTTTCTTACATGTAGAGTATGATCCCATGTTATCGAATTATAAGAGTTTATTGAGACAATCTCCTCGCTTTCCGAGATTGTTTATGTTTATGCTTCCTTTGATGAAATATTATGATCCATCTCTTAGGAATATTTGTGAGTTTTCTTATCCTCTATTTATTAAAGATATCCAAATTTTTAATAATATTTTCTAATATTTCGTACTTAGGATAATGTTTTTAGAAAAATCTGACCGTTTCTCTCATCAGTCGGAAATCTATTGAATTAAAAAAACCTGTTTTCAAACATGTTGTCGAAAACATTTTAATTTTTTTTTCAAAATATCCTTGAAGAGTATTTTCAAGGAAATATTTTTTTTAAAATGTTTTATTATCTTCAATATTTCATTTATAATTTTTCAAAACTATTTTCATAGAAAAAGGGTTTCAAAAGGTTTTATGTTATAAAAAGATTTTTTCAAAAAAGAATGGATATTTTCCTCCAAAAATGTTTTTAAAAGATCATTGAAAATTATTTACCATCTAATATAACATCCATTGGTGTTACTCATCACTTTATGGTTATATTATCTAATTGTTTCATTCATATTATTTGTCTTAATGGATTATGTTTGGATTTTATGATGTTTATGAAAACTGTATCTCTTTCCTAGTTTATATTCTTTTGAAATCTATTTCTCTTTAACGGGTTATATCCTTGTCAAACCCACTTATTTTCACAGGTACTTTTTATGATGAAATTCTTATGAAACCTTTATATTTTCACAGGTTATGATATGTTTACATATTTATTATACACATTTCATTTCTTGAGTTATGATAAGTTTATTTATGATCTTGTGGCTCATATATATATGGTATCATTATGTGATGGGTGTGACCTCTAACGAACCAAACTTTCATTAATAAAAATTCTTCTTGATCTAATTAAATGTCTTGTTATGTAAAATGGATATATAACATATTCATATATTTGGTTTTATGTTTTTTTATTTCAAAATACCGTTAAGAATTGTTACCATTGCTAATATATCCATTGAGTAGTGATCACATGATTAGTATAATTATTGGCCTTTAACAAATCCAATTTACTCAGAAAAAGGAAGCAGAAACCTCATCAAGTAGAATTGCTCCATACGAAGACCATTTTTTGGAGTTCCAGAAGGAGGTGGCATCATTAGGCTTTCCTATTGACCAAGCACAAGCTGAGCTTCAACTATTTAATATTGAATGGAACTACTTATTGGAGAAGTGGAAGTTGATAGAGATTATCACCTGAGAGATGTTATTCGAGCCACCCCAATAGCCTGTCACCATCACACACCTTACCCATAGGTATTATGAAGGTGTTATAAGGGGTTATTTAATAAGAAATTATCACTATGATTTTGTGCATTATTGTTTTTATATAATAAAGAATATACATTCATTATATTATTGTTACTTTGTATATAGTTTTTAAAGTGAAAATATTATTTTTAGTTAATATTAAATTAAGAAATATATTTTGATGAATTAATGTATTTTTGAATCTAATAATATTTTAATAAAATATTATTACTTAATTAGTTTTTATTAAATATAAATGATCATATAATTTTTATAAATACAATTGTGATTTTTATTAAATTTTGAAAGCTCTTTTTGTCAAACCCATGAATTTTCAATAAATTTATGTTTTTATTTACAAGTAAAAATTAAAATATTTAGAAAATTATTTAGATAAAATGAATATTATTTTTTGAATCCGGATTTCTAAATTATCCAATGGGGATTTTTTCATAATTTTCTGAGACAGTCGAATTTTTGGGTAAAAATTAAATACCCTTTAAATATATAATGTGTTTTATGAAATCATAATGTCCAAATAGTTATATAATAAAATACTATAGAGATTATATTGGGACAATATATGTTTTACCATTAAAATAATGTGATTTTATGTTTGTTTGATGTATTTTATAAAGCTTTAGTGGACCCTCCAAGACATATAAAACAGATTCACTTTTTAAAATGATTTCATTGAGAGTGTGAATCACCTCTACATAAGAAAGACTAATATTTTAATAATTTAGGCTATTTAAATTATAAAATAATGTTTTCCATTCCCATTTGGAAAAAACCATGGGCAAAAACCATGGGTTCTTTTGTGGTTTTGATTAGTTTAATTTGCGCTGTCCAAAACCTTAATAATTAAGAATTCCCTCTGATTTTCTATATAATCCCACCCATGCTCCCACTTCATCTTAAATCAAAGCCTTTGGAGCTAGACCAACTCCTTAACTCCTCTATCTAGAATCTTTACATGGCTGCAAAACCTCCTAATAATCCTCTCTCAAGCATCTCCCAAGCCTTTTGGATCATACTTCCAAGTAAGTGATTTCTTCTTTTCTTATTTTTGTCAAAGTTTAATTATGTTGTTATGCCCTTTTATTTTCAATTTAAAATGTTGGGGTATTATTTCTAACCTCCCTCGTAATTTCCTATTTATTTTTTTATGATGATATACCCCTTCTCTCTCACTAATTACTCCCATGTACACCCATTACCATGCCCAAATTTCATAAGGAATTTCTCTCTCCTCATTTACATTCAAGCAATTATTTTGTATTTGAATATTAAAATCCGTTACTTATGATGGAAAATGTTTCTATATGACCCCCTTACTTTAAATTTTATGTAAATATGATGAGACACCCATTTCTCTCTCATCAACCATTTTTATGAATTCTTATGACAAGGCGTTATGCTATTGAAATCGCAGTGCGATTTTCCAAGCCCAAGTCATTTCCATGAATACCGTGACCATTTCTCTATAAAGGGTATTAAAATTTATGCATAGTTACTTATCTATTATAGAGTATCATGTATTAATTACACATTCTTAATCTTGGAATAAATGATGTTCTTTAATTATTCCATGTTGTATGATCCATGTGGCACACTTATGCATGAAAGGAAATGTTTAAGAAGGGTGTACCATAATAGCGCTCTAATGCATTGGGTAAAGATTAGAATCATGATACGTCATGTTCAATGAGTTTTTACTCATTCTAATTCAATTGAAATAGGGGTTTACTAATTCTCTATGTGCAATGAGCCTTGGCTCATGCTAATACCATGTTATGTGTTGTTGCCACATTTCTATGTTTGGATCGTCATGCTATATCATTCCTTTATGTTCATGTTTATATTATGATCCATTGATATTACTATTGGATAAAATGTACTGTATTCTTCATGTTATTCCTTGTTTAGTCCCTTATTGGGATTTAGAGGTCACCCTTTTCTTATGCATGCCTTCAGGTTATCCCATGCAATGCTATGCATGAAGGAATACATGTTGTCATGTAAATGAAGTTTTCAATAAAGTTGTGTGTTTCATATTTTAAGTTGTTATGTAATGTTCCTAATACCTAAATTCACTATACCTCTCAATATTCTATGTTGTATCAATTTAAGCTTTTATGTAATAAATTATGTTTAAGTGTGAAATAAAGACCAGGGTTTTCATAGTTGGTATCAGAGGGAGGTTTAGTTATTTTTTTGGGATTAGGATTAGAAAACCCTAGTGAATAATTAGAGATAAGAATAATTATAATAAAAACATCCCTAAATTTTTGTGAGTATTGAGTAAGTGTTTTATCAAGCAAATAAATCCCTGTTTGGATACGAGGAGGTAGATGCGGCTTTGGAACTGATGTACTTAGGAGTAACAAATCTGATAGGGAGATTCGGGATTGACCCAATTTATCTTGGTACATCACAACATGCCTTGCTGCACTCTTGGTTATGACACTCCTTGGGATATGCTTTGGTAAATTCAAAAACTTTGTATGAACAATTGTTATGGGAATAAAAAATGACCTTACGAATATATGTTGGGACACAAATCATGTAAAACATATATTGAAGCCTATAGATTCATTAGTTAAGGAAATAAAAGTTATTTATAAGTCAACTCTTTTTGTCCTTGGATTACCCTTTATATGTTATCCCTAACTTCCCTTTTATTCTAGCCAATGTCTAGTAATAGGAGGACTCGAGCAAACAACCAATCCGAAGATTAATGCGATGACTGTTCTAATGAGATGACCAATCCAATGGGAGTGGGAATCATGAACTTCATTACAATACTCCCTCAGTTAACTCAATCTTTGAAAAGGAACATAGGTCAAGAGGAAAGTTCAACCCCCCCCCCCAAGAATGAATAAGTCATAATCAAGATCATTATGAGAAAAATGCCAACTACTTTTAATGGATCATCTTATCCCTCTATTTCTGAACAATGGATCAACTACATTGAAAAGATATTCTCCATCCTTCAATGTTTTGAAAAAGAAAAGATTCTCTTTGATGCTTATCATATAGAGGGTGAATCGATCAATGGTGAACATTGATAAAAAATATAAATCATGAGGAGGGGATTGAGGCGTTGGAATGGAAGGATTTCTGGAAAATATTTTTCGATAAATATTTTCCTCGCACCCTGAAATTAATATGGAAAGGGACTTCCTTTTCCCTTAAGAAAAAAGACGATGAATCTATCTGAAGATATGAGGAAAAAATTACAAGGCCTGCATTATACACCTCCAAATTTGTTGTTACCCCAGAATGAAAGGTTGAACACTTCTTTGGTGGGTTGAAACCCAGCCTAAGGAAAGCCCTGGAGATCTGTGACATCAATAGCTATGAGGAAATTGTCCGATGCACCCTCAAAGTAAAAATGGAGATCAAAGAATCTCAGGGGTATCTTGTGGATAATAAGCATAAGGTGGACTTCAGTTCTGGTAGTCCAATGGATAAATCCACGAGTGCTAAGAAACTCAAGCACCCCACTTGCCAAAGGTGTAGAAAAAAGCACCCTGAAAATTGCCTGAAGGGGATGAGGAAATTTATTAGGTGTGGAAGAGAAGGGAACCAAGCTGTTAATTGTTGAAAAGAAAAACCTTAGGCTATGACAGAGGAGAGGAAAACTCAATTCGACCATTAACACATTGTTCATTGCTTAAATTGCAAAGAACCAAGGCACCTTACAAATCAGTTCCCTATGGGAAGGGTTTTTGAAGGAAACCAACAACCTCCAAGGCAAAAAGAGAGATATTTTTCCATCACTATCACTGAAGTGAACCCCGATAATGAAGTGGTGATAGGTATTCTAGTTATTCATTCTAGAATAGAGAATGTACTTTTTGATTCTATTTATACACATTCATTTATATCATGAATGTTTCGTAGAACAATCCCAACACCACCAAAAATCATGGAAGTAAATATGTCGGTGAGTACGCAAAATGGGGAAATCATTAAAACCCATGAATATAACTCCTCCCATATCAAAATTTTTGGTATGAACTTCTCAAAGAACCTCGTGATACTCTGTCTTGTGGAATTCGACGCAATTCTTGGCATGTATTGGCTTTCCTTATATATAACCAACATAAATTGATATGAGAGGGAAACCACTCTCCATATAGAGAATCGACCCCTAATTCTATACATGTTCTAGGAGGAAGATGAATCTTCTTTAGAACCATACTCTCAAGAGTGGATATTATTACCATATAAGAATGTGTATCTAGCTCAAATGATTGAGTCAATGGAATCTACTATCATTAAAGGCATACCTATTGTGAGGGAATTCACTAAAGTGTTTTCCGAATAATGTCATGGTCTTCCTCCTAGAAGAGATGTTGAATTCTCAATTGACCTTATACCTGGGGCGTTGCCAATATCCAATAATCTTTATAGAATGACTGTTTTGGATCTTGAGGAGCTGAAGAAACAATAATAGAAGAATCTGGATAAAGGGTTTATATACCCAAGTACTTCACCGTGGGGTGCACCAGTCCTCTTCGCTAAGAAGAAGTATGGGTTAATGCGCCTTTGCATTGATTATCATGAGCTCAACAAAATCACTATAAAGAACAAGTATCCTCTATCACGAAATGATGTCGTGTTCGATCAGATATGTGAAGAAAAATATTTCTCCAAGGTGGATTTGTGGTCAGGCTATTACCAAGTAATGGTGAAGAAGGAATATAGCCCCAAGACTGCTTTTCTTACAAGGTACATGCACTATGAATTCATAGTAATTCCTTTCGTACTAACTAATTATCCAAAAATCTTCATGGACTTGATGAATAGAGTCTTTAGAGATTACCTTGACAAATCTATGGTAGTATTTATAGATGATATTATAAAATAATCCAAAACCAAGGAGGATCATGAGGAGCATCTAAGAACTGTACTAGAGACCTTGCGATAGATGAATATCTATGAAAAGTAAAACACATGTGTGTTCTGGTTGAAGGAGGTCTCATTGCTGGGCCATATAATCACAAGTAATGGGATATCTGTGGATCCCTCCAAGACAACTGCAATTAAGGGATGACCAAGGCCAACATAGGTCATAGATATCCATTTATTCCATGGGTAACCTAGATATTATCACCAATATTGAGAAATTTATCACCATTTTCCAACCCTCTTACAAAGATAACTCAGAAGGGAGTAAAGTTTTCTTGGAGTGATGAATGAGAATAATGCTTCAAGGATTTAAAAAAGAGGCTTATCACTACGCCCCTGCTCACACTACCCACAAGTGGAGAAAACTTTGTGGTATTCAGCGATTCTTAGAAGAAGGTCCTGGGATGTGTGTTTATGAAGAATGAACATTTCATTGCCTATGATTTAAGGAAATTGAATATTCTTGAGAAAAACTCTCCAACACATGATCTAGAGTTGGCTGTAGTAATCTTCGCTTAAAAAATTTGATGGAATTACCTCTTTGTGGAGAAGTGTGAAATATACATGGATAAAAAAATCCTCAAGTATATATTCACACAGAAAGAGATGAACATTCACAAATGAATATGGATAGAGATGATCAAAGACTATGATTTCTAAATCCATTACCACCCTGGTAAAATGAACAAGGTGGTAGATGCTCTATGTATAATGGACCCAATGATTCAATCATTGATGATAACTGAAAATGATCCAATCTTCTTAGATTTGATGAAGTTGGACAAGGGAATCATAAAGAATGGAACATCATCAATCCTTTCACAAATTATTGCTCAACCATCTCTTTTGGAAAGGTTAAAGGATGCTCGAAATGATTATTTGAGAATTCAAAAGAAGGTGGAAACTATTAGGAAAGGGAAATCCTTAAAGTTCAATGTCAATGAAGAAGTAATTTTGAGATTTGGTTTAATAATATGTGTTCTATCGAATTTGGAGTTAAAGAAGGAACTTTTGGATAATGCACATAGTTAAAATTTCTCAATTCACTAAAGAAACCCAAAGATGTATCGAGATCTAGGAGAGAATCATTGGTGGGATAACATGAAGAAGGAGATCCCTGAGTATACATTAAAGAGCATGGTATGTTAACAAGTGAAGGATGAGAGGAAGAATTCTAAGGGGATGATGCAACCATTACCCATGCCAGCATGGAAATGGGAGAAAATCACCATGGAAATTGTCACTGGACTTCCAAAGACATCCAAAGGAAAAAGTTCTATCTGGGTTGTTGTGGATGGTCTTACAAAGACTTCACACTTCATTGAAATTTGATAGGATTTCTCATTGGATCAACTGGCATGGATATACATCCGAGATGTGGTTAGGCTACATGGAGTTCCACTATCTATTATATCTGATTGATATCCAAGATTCACCTCTATGTTTTTAGAGATTCTTTAACATGATCTGAATACAAAGCTGAAATTTAGTACAACTTATCATCCAAAAACTGAAGTCCAATCTGAGCGGACTATATAAATACTTGAGGACATGTTGAGAGCATTCTCAAAGGACTTTAAAATAGGATGGGATCAACATCTCCCTCTAGTTGATTTCTCTTAAAATAACAGTTTCCACTCAAACATCCAAATGGATTCTTATGAAGCCCTGTATGGGAAGAGGTTCATAACACCGTCACGTTGGGATCAAGTTGGGGAGATAAAACTCCTTGGTCTGAAAAATGGTTGAAGAAATGGCAGAGAAGGTTAAGACCATCCAGCAGCATAGTAAAGTTTCTCAGAGTCGAAAAAAAGCTATGCTGATAATCATCGATGAGACCTAATGTTTGATTTCAGAGACATGGTATTCCGCTACATGTCACCATGTAAGAGAGTTATCAAATTAGAGAAGAAGGGAAAGATTAGTCCAAGGTACATTCTCCATTTTGAGATCCTTGAATGCATTGGAGCAGTGACATATCGACTACCACTCCCACCGAACCTATCTCAAGTACCAGATATATCCCATGTATCACTCTTTAGAAAGTACATACTTGACCCATCACATATACTCAATCCAAAGGTGGTACCATTAGAGATTAAAATCCCCTATTAAGAGAATAAAGGGAAGATCTTAGATCATTGAGAAGATGTACTACAATATAAGACAATTCCCCTCATCAAGGTGTTGTGGAAAAACCAAATGCTTGAAGAAGAAACATTGTAATTATAAGAAGTAATTAAGTAGAGTTACCCATATCTATTTTAGGGTGGGAAAAAGGAATTTTGAGGGAGAAATTTCATAAGATGGGAATATTGTAATGACCCAAACTTTCATTAATGGAAATTCCTCTTACTTTAATTAAATGTATTATTATGTAAAATGGATATATTACATATGCACTTCTTTGGTTTTATGTTTTTGGATTTCAAAATACAGTTAATAATTTTTACCACTGTAAATATATCTGTTGAAAAGTGATCACATGATTAGTATAAATATAGGGATTTAACAAATCCAATTTACTCAGAAAAAGGAAGCGGTGACCTCATCCAGTAGAATTGCTCCATATGAAGCCCATTTTTCAGAGCTCAAAAAGGAGGTGGAATCATTATTCTTCGCTATCAACCAAGCTCAAGCCGATCTTCAACATGTTAATCTTGAAAGGAACCGCCTACATCAGGAGTGGAAGTTGATAGAGATTACCACCCGAGGAATGTTATCCAAGCGACCCCAAGAGTCCATCACCATCTCACACTTTACCCTTAAGACTTATGCGGGTGTGATAAGGGGTTATGTAACAAGACCTTATCACTATGATTATGTGCATTATTTTTTATATAATAATGAATATACATTCATTTTATTATTGTTACTTTGTAAATAGTTTTTGAAGTGCAAATAGTATTTTTAGTTAATATTCTATTAAGAAATCTATTTTGATGAATTAATAGATTTCTGAATTAAAAAATATTTTAATAAAATATTAGTACTAAATAAATTTTTATTAAATATAAATGATCTTATAATTATTATGAATACAATTTTTATTTTTATTATGTTTTGAAAGCTATTTTTGTCAAAACCCATGATTTTTTGAGAAATGAAAGTTTTTATTTTAAAAGAAAAAATTCACATATTTAGAATATTATTTAGATAAAATTAATATTATTTTTGGAATCAGGATGTCGAAATTATCCAATTGTGATTTTTCATAATTTTCTAAGACAATAAATTTTTTGGGTAAAAATTAAATACCTTTTAAATATATAATGTGGTTTATGACATCATAATGTCCCTATAGTGATGTAAAAAAATACTATAAATTTTTTTTGTCCAATATATGTTTTAAAATTAAAATAATGTAATTTTTGGCTTGTTTGATTTATTTTACAAATCTTTAGTTGACCCTCCAAGACCTATAAAACATTTATCTTTTTAAAATGATTTCCTTGAGAGTGTGATTAACCTCCACATAAGAAAGCCTAATATTTTAAGAAGTTCGTACTTTGGCCTTATAAAATAATGTTTTCCACTCTCCTTTGGAAAAAACAATGGGAAAAAACCAAGGGTTGGTTTGTGGTTTTGATTAGTTTAATGTTTGGTGTCTAAAAACTAAATAATAAATAATTCCCCCTTTTTTGCTATATAAACCCACCCAAGATCCCACTTCCTATTCACTCAAAGTCTTTGGATCTTGAAAAAATCCAAAAATAATCTATATATAATCCTTAAAAGGCTCTAAAATTTCCAAATAAGCCTTTCTCAATCCTCTCCCAAGCCTTTGGTATCACACTTCCAAGTAAGGGATTTCTCCCTTTCTATTTTTTGTCCAAATTTCATTTTGTTGTTATGCCCTTATATTTTCAATTAAAGATGTTGGGGTATGATTTTTCACCTCCACCATACTTCCCTATTTATGTTTTAATGATTAGATACCCCTTTATCTTTCATTAATTCCTCACATATACACCTGTAACCATGCCAAAATTTTGTAAGGATTTTCTCTCTCCTCTTTTACATTAAAGCAATTCCTTTTTATTATGAATATAAAATTCCATTACATATGTAGGGACATGTATATATATGACCCCTTACTTTCCATTTTATGTACATATTTTGAGACATCCCTTTATCTCTCATCAACCATATTTATGAATTCTTTTGACATACCATTATGCTGCCGAAATTGCACCGGGATTTTCCAAGACAAAGTCATTGTGTCATGAATACCATATGCTTTTTCAATCAAGGGTATTCACCTTTATGAACATTTACATATTGATTATAGAGTTTCATGTATTAATTCCACATTCCTTTATCGTGGAATAAATTATGATATTTAATGATTTCATGTTGTATGATCCTTGTGGCACACTTATGCATGAAATTAAACTTTTAAGACAGGTGCGCCCAGATAGTTATCCAATTCATTGGGTAAATATTTGTATCATGATATGTAAAGTGGAATTAGGGTTTACCCTTTATAATTCAAATTAAATGAGGGTTTATTCATGCTTCAGGTACAATGAGCCTTTGATCATGCTAATACCATGTTAAATGTTGTTGCCATATTTCCATTTTATGATAATAATGTTATATCATGATTTTATGTTCATGTTTATATTATGATACTTTGATATGACTATTGCATAAAATGTATTTTATTCTTCATGTTATGCATTTTTTACCACTCATTGGGCTTTATAGATCACCCTTTTCTTATGCATGTTCTCTGGTTATCCCATGCAATGCTAAGTATGAAGGATTATGTGTGGTCATGTAAAATAAGTCTTCAATAAAGTTGTGTGTTCCATATTTTAAGTAGTTTTGTAATTTTCCTAAGCCCCAATGAAACTAGAACTATGGATCTTCTATGTTGTATGAAGTGAAGGTTTTATGCAATAAATTATATTTAAGTGTGAAATAAAGAGCAGGGTTGTCGAAATACCAATATCTCCCATAAATGAATTGGGTAAAGATTTATATATTATAAGATAAGAAGATATATAATGAGGGTTTACTTAGTTCGTTAATACAGGGATGGAATATGGTTATACTCTGTTCAGTAATATATGGATGGAATGAACTTTTACTCAGTTCAAAAAAATAGGGCAGGAATGAGGGTTTACTATGTTCAGTAATATAAGAATGGAACAAGGGTTCACTTAGTTTAGTAATGCAGGGCTAGAATGGGGGTTCACCTAAATTATTAATCGAATTTTTCCATTAATATGTTCTTGGATGTTATGCCTTGGATACTATGGAGATCATTATTTTCTTATATTTTTCCACAATTCCATGTCTTATTACTATGTTATTCTTTCATGGTTTATAGTATTTATTTCATTAGGCTTCCTATATTATGAACTGAGAATCCTTATTGCCTGATCTTTGATATGTAGGGTGTGAACCACTATATTCATGATCATGTTCTCATATCATTATGATCATGATTATGCTTACATGTATCCCTTTTTTAACCTTACTAATCATTTGATATCACCCCTTTTTATGATTCCTTCCCTAGGTTTTAAAGATATGTATTTTGTTTAATGTGTCTAAGAAGGGTGATAGTCATGAAGAACCTAGTAGGAGATATTGTTTCTCATTTATGTACTACTGTTTATGTATCTATGTTTCCAAAGGCAGTAGAGTTGTACGATATTCTTTCAACTATGTGTATATTGTTTATATATTCCACAAACATTATACAATGTCAATGTTTGTAAAGGGAGTGTCTCTATATTTGATATTAGAGGAATGGTTTGGGAAATAGGGTGAGAAAACTTTTGTGATATCACTAGGTACATTTATAAGGACATGTATATGGATGTCTCTAAGGATAACTATAAGGATGATTTAACATTTTGGAAAATGTCTTAAAATTTTGGTAACAGATAGAGTGAGTGGTTTCTAATAAATACATTCATGTCTGGATACTACAAGTGTATACGGAACTAGCACAAATGTAACTAGGGGAAACAAATCCAACAAGATGTTCCGAGATTGACTTGGGGTAATATAGTACATGACAACATGCCTTTCTTCCCACCTAGTTTGACACACCTAAGGGATATGCTTTGGGATTTTACAAACTCTTTGTAAACCATCATGAAGGATTTAGAAGAAACTTAGATATGAATAACATAGGATAAACCCCAGGTTTCTTAGATTATGGAAGGTTTCATGATTTAGAAATCCAATATGTAATTATTTTCATGACTATATAGTTTTCTCCTAGGATTACTAATGCTCACACTATGCTTCTGGTTTTAGTCAAAGGTCGAAGCCAAAAGGAACTAGATTAATGTTGAATTTGATGGAAGATTTTTTGATGAGTAGTCATGTGGGATGATGAATAGAGTAAAATATGTAGTTTTCATGGATAATTAGTTTTCATGGAACATTATTAACAAAGTTTACCTTAATCAACTCTCAGACTCACCAAGGAAGAGGAAGAAAGAGATTGCTGAGAGTTCGGGCAATGGAAGCCCTGAAGGAAAGAATATTCTGTTTCCTTTATGTCAACAATGTGGAAGAAATCACCAAGGTGAATGTCTTAGAGGAACAAGAAGGTGTTTCAACTGAGGAAAATAAAGACACAAAGGAAGTTACTACAAGGGGAAAAATGAAGATTTCAGTTAATGAAATGGATGTGAATTTTTGCCTCCTTTAGTCTTTATCGAAGCTTAATTGTTTTAACTATGGTGAAGATGGTCATTATGAAACCCAATGTTCCAAGAGAAAAATTCTTGAAGAAAATCATCAAGGTGGTGTGAGTAATGGTTAAATTTTGGATGATGATGAGACTCGAGATGAAATGTGAAAGGAAATAGGTATTATTTTTACTATATTAAGGATGAAGTAACAAAAGTATTTATGTATTTGGATTGTAAAGTTATGAATGATGAAATATATAAGGATTTTTCTACTTATATTTTTCTCTATGTATTTTCGAGTTTAGGTTAAATTTTCTTTATGGATTGGTGAAGTGATTTATTGACATGTTGGAATTTTGACTAAGGGAAGGTAACACTTAGTATGCTCTTTATGATAAGTTAATGTTGTTTGGAGAAAGATACATGGGATATGAATAATTAAATTCAACAGCATTTATTACCTTGGAATTAAGTAATGAATTATTTATTGGTGGTTTATGCTATAACTAATAAATTTTTTAAAAAATTGGATTTGAGGAATAGATCCCATACATTTTTTATTGAGGAAGAATACATGTCCTCCAAAAGGATTAATAGAAATTCAGGTTATTTCCATGTTTTAAGGGAATATTTGATGTGGTTATTATCATGTTTGGAATGTGAAAACCAAGTGATACTTTGTGATATACAAGGGATCAGTGTTAAGCTGATTTCATGAAATTATTTATATGGCCTTGAATTTCCATCTTTTGGATCGGTTATGAGGTTATCCATTTATTGAAAGTTTATGTTAAACATAAAATTAAATTAGTAATATTAAATTGTTATCTTCCATATAAGGATTTATGAATATTGGATAGACTATTTAAACTACCTTGTGTGGATGGTTATAAAAGAAAACTAGAATGGAATATCATGGAACTCGTGGTCTGTTAGTAATACAATAATGAAAAATTAACCTTTTTATAGAAGGCGGTGAAGTGGATCAACAATCAATAAAGGGAGATGTTGTCTAAATATCCTGAAAGTATATCTTTTAATGAAAACTGTTTCAATTTTCATGAAACCAAAAATGTTGTCTTATACCTATGTTTTTGATGAATCAGAAGGTCCATTAGGTCCTTATAGATTTATGGATTTCTTGTTGGTAACTTTATCCTAACCTTGTTCATTATCACTCTCCATAATATATTAATGTTAATATTTTACTTCTATATCCATGTTTTCACATGCACTAATGTTCTCCCATGTGGAAATGTATTTGTATGTTACTTTGGGTAACCGTTATGGTCCCAAATTTACTTTTTTAGGGGATGTTTTAGTATCCATTTTTATGATGTGGTTTTATATGAATGAAACTATCAAGTGTTAAACATTTGATAACCCAAACTAATTTCGAGGGTGAAATTCATTTTAAGGGTTGTAGAATGCAACACGTCGAGATTTTGTGAGTTATTATTTTTCAAATTAACTTATATTTTTAATATTTTTTATTTTACATAACCCTATAAATAGTTATATATATATATATATTAAGAAAATAAATCAAACATTACTTTTATAGGAATTAACAACTTATCTTGGACTACGTGAAACACTGAATTCGTGTACGATTCACGCAACACCGACTCCATCTACGATGCATACAACACTGAGTTTCTATAAAACACACACACAAACACACACACACATATATATAATTAATTAAATGAGATAATTATAAATTAACAATTATAAATAGTTATAGTAACAGTAATAACTACTTTCCAAATATTGGTTATAATTGTTTAAAAAAAATAAAACATATTGATAATGAAATATAGGATTTTTTGTAAAGTCCTTTTAAGTTAAAAATACCATTATCTCGAATAAACCACTTATAAAAATGAGTGTATTTTTTGAAAAATTTAGAAATTAAATTTGAAAAAATGAAACTTATTTTTGAATTCAAAATGCTGAAATTATCCTAGGGTGAAATTTTGGGATTTTGTTTTATGAAACATCATTTTTTGATGGATAATAAAAGATATTGGTTTTTAGTTAAAAAATGCCTTTTTGTACAATTAATTATTAATGATAAATGATATTATAAATATTTTTAGTGTAACATTAGTTAAATATTACACATATTAATATAATCTAATTAATTATAATCAATTTCATTTTTAACTAAATATAAAATCTTAACAATCTTTTGAACGTTTTCCTACTTCAAAACACTGTTATTTCGTTCCATTTGCTGGATTAGCACTAATCTAAATTTTTCTACTTATGTGATTTGAATTTAAAAAATCATATATAAACCATTGTATACAGTATAATATTTAGAGTCTAATAATACTATTTTATTTTTTTGACCAAAATGATTAGTAAAAGTGATTAAAATCAATCAAAATAGTTAATGCCAAATGAAGCTTAATTAGGGACTAAACCTTAAAATTAAGGGCCCAAATGAGCTAGACACTTGTAAAACACTAATTGGATGTACATAGTTCATCCATAAACCTTTAAGTATTTATTTTAGTTGATTTTCATGACTTGTTTTGGTAATAGTATTTGCAAACCTAACTTGTTTCTAGAAATTCCAATTGAGTCTTTTTCCCTCCCTATAAAAGGCCACATACTCTACCCATTCCTCACACATATCAAACCTTTTATGTCAATCCAAGATCTTACCAAGTAGTCTCAAAACAATAATACCTTCTATCCAGTGGACTCCCTTTGGGAATAAATCTTATCATTGATTCCTTTTGGCACAAACCAAAAGGAGTACCCAGTTTTAGATGTAACATCTTCTCTCAATCTCCATTCCTTTATTTTTTTATCGAACTCCCCCACTATATTTATCCCATTATTTTTTGAAAACACCAGTACCCTACATATAATATTATGTTTTTATTCATTGGTTCTGACCTAAACTTACACACACATCCATCTAATAGATGTTGAACATTCTGTTTCTGTGTACAATGAACTACTGCCTCACAAAACGATGATTGTTCATTTCTCCATTAAAACTAATCATGGTGGCCATTATGATGGATAATATGTTTATATATTTCATATATTATATTTAATATTTCTTTAATATTATTTATTCATATTTAAACACACATTCCATTACTTTCAATTCAGTCTTAATATGATAATCTCGTTTGAGGAAGTGTGGACTACTGCCCCTCAAAGCGAGGTGATTCATTCACGCACCTCATGTAATGTGTTAAGGATGGGTTCAATGAAATTATATTATATATATAATATATTAATGATAATGGAATAATTATTTATTTATTTATGTATATATATATATTTCAGTTACAAACATTATTTCAATATTACAATAAAGACGGAAAACAACGTTCTTGTGTACGTACGACTTACCATCTCCATGAGAAGTGCATTCCATTTTAAACTCGAATATTATATAGATTATTATAATAAAAATATACTGTATATAACTTATATTTATATCTTGTTTCACATTCTAGAATCATGATATAAGTATAAGGGCCAAAGATATAAAAAATTAAGACACATGCGAAGAACAATGTGTATTTTACCTGAAATGAAATTTAACATAGGATGTTTAAGAAGAGTGTAATATACGGTCATAATAAATCCATATAGGGTAATTTATTGAAGAATATTATTCTATAAAATATCCATCATAAAATTATATTTATTATACAGGAAGATTGTATGAGTATGGAGAGTGTCAAGAGACAAGGTAAGGTTTATTTCATCTCACTTTTAATATCCTTGAGATACAAGTTTTGTTTTCCACTCTTTCCCTTTGTGTGGTGTATGTGCTAACCATGATGGTATTATATTTATATTTTAATTAAATTTTTGGGTATTCATATTACCATTTGATTATATTTCATTCATGGGGTTTGACTTTCAAATGTTACCAAATTGGTAAAACTGTTTTGTCTCAATTTTCCTTCTTTGAGATTCATGTTTTTTATGCATTTAAAATCTTTTTCGAGGTGTATATAATTCAATTTTACCTGTTATATCTTGGATATAATTATTTTAATGGTATCTTATGCTTAATTTAATTTAATTTTCTTAAACAGAGATTATAATCCCATGTTACTGAGTCATAAGAGTTTCTTGAGACTATTTCATCACTTTATGATATTATATATGTTTGTGATTACATTGATGAAATATTATGATCCATATTTAAGGAATATTCATGAGTCTCCTTCTCCTCTATCATGTTCATGATATCCGTAATTTTATGTGACATTGTTTACCCTTTGGTACTTAGGATTACATTTTTAGAAAAATATGATCGTCTCACTCATCGGCAGAAAATCTGTTGTATTAAAAAAATATGTTTTCAAAATGTTTTCAAATAAATTTTCAAAAATGTTTTCAATATCTCCTTGAAGATTATTTTAAAGGTAAAATAATGTTTATAATGTTTTTATTGTTTTCAAAGCGTCATTTATATGTTATGAAATCTATTTTCAAATAAAAAGGTTTTCAAAAGTTTTTATGTTTTAAAAATCAATTTTCAAACAATAAAGAATATTTTCCTCAAGAATAATTTTTAAAACATCATTAAAAATTATTTCCCATATTAGATAAAATCCCGTGGTATTACTCATGACTTTATGGGGAAATTATTCAATGTTTCCATTCATATTATTTCACTGAATGTATTATGTTTTTATGGCATTATTTTTATGAAAACTATATCTAGTTGACATGTTATATTCTTCTGAAACCCATTTCTCTTTTTCAGGTTATATGATTTTAAAACTTGCTTCTTTTCTCATGTAATTTTTATGATAAAATGGCTAAGAAACCTATCTCTTTCCATATGTTATGATATGTTTACATGTTTGTGATACCTATTTAATTTCATGGGTTATGATATGTCTATTTTTGATCTTGTAGAAAATGTATGTGTGATTTCGTTATGTAATGGGTGGGACCTATACCTCCATCCAATTTATTGGGTAATTATTTATATACCATTAGATAGACATGGCTAGAATGGGGTTTTAATCTGTTCAGAAAGACTGGGTGAGAACGAGGGTTTACCCGGTTCAGTAATACAAGGATGAAATGAAGGTTTACTCGGTTCAGTAAAATAGGGTTGTAATGAGGGTTTACTCAGTTCAATAATACAATACTGGAACAAGGGTTCAATCTATTCGGTAATACAGGGCTAGAATGGGGGTTCACTCGGTTCTGTAAAGGCTTTCCCCCTAATATGGTCTTGATAGCAATTCTTAGGCTAATATGGAAATCATTATATGCTTATGTGTTGCCACAATTACAAGTCTTATTCCTATGTTATGATTTCTTTTCCTATTCTATTGTTTTTCATTATTATTGATATCTTATGAACTAGTAATATTTATTCCATGATCTTTGATATGAAGGGTATGATCTTATGTCTTCAGGATCATGTTCTTATACCCTTATGCTCACGATTATGCTTACATGTATCCCTTTTTTACCTTTAATGAGCATTTGAGATCACAACTTTTTTATTTTTCCATCCCCAGGATGTGAAGTTATGTATTATGTTTGATGCATCTAAGAAGGTTATTATTCAAGAAGAACATAGTGGGAGATAATGTTGCTAATTTATATACCAATGTTTATGTAACTATGTTTCTAAAGGAACTAGACAAGTACTGTCTTCTTGCATCTATTTGTATAATGTGTAAGTATTCTATAAAATTTACGTATTGTTATGTTTGTAAAGCATGGTTTAGTTTAAAAAAAATTAGTGACATCATGAATTTTTCATTTAATAAATAAATTTATCAAAAATAGGATCAATTTAGCTCACCAACACAGGCTAGAGATGGAACCACCTACCTAAAAACTCATTTCGTACATGCCTATAATAGAATGCACCAAAATTAATAAACCAAATAAAAAAATTTAGGACATAGAGTCAATCTACACCTCTTATAATTAATTAAATTTAGAAAAGGGGTCGATAAAGAAGAGGAGACAACCTAAACCTCAAGAACCCCCACCCACCACACCACAACTTACAAAGGTAATGGCCCCTAGAACAAGATCACAAAACTTATCTAGAAGAGAAAAAGAAGTAAAATCATTATAGATACAAAAAACTAATAATGAAATGAAACAACACTAATGTTATCAAAGTAAATTAATAAGAATAAAGGATCTATTACCTAGAGAGATGCAACAAAACTGCACTGACTATCCAACACCAAACAAATCAATCTGAATTGAACCGAGGCTCCCAAAAACTTCTAGGAAGAGACCTAGGTCAGGAGGGGAGAGTGTTCTAGAATAATGAATAAATATATCATATTATATGCACCATAAAAGTTCTATTAATGATAGTTACCAAATGCTTAATCCATTTCTGATCTTCTAATCTGCAGGACACATATATACCAAAAAAATCCATCACCCCTTTACTAAAAACTGATATATTAACATTACCTAGAGTGTATCCCTTACATGAGATGAAATATTTAAATCAATGTAATCATCTCTTGAAATGAGTTTGGAAACCGTTATAAATCATATATTATTTAGACAAAATGTAAATTTTCCTTAGATAGTGAAAACTGTAGATTCCTACATAAAAATTCAAACCACCTCAAGAAATCTCCAATCTTGGGGAGAACCCCACAAATACCTTAACACATTTATACCTTGAATACTTTCTTTCAAAAAAACATACACCCCAAACTTTAGTTCATTTTTCTTTGAATTTGTTTTTCCATCCTTGGGAGTCCCATGAATCACCCAATTAAATTAGAAAATATGAAAAGAGACAGAAAATACATGAAAGTAAAGAGGAAATTCCAAAACTCCATTACAAATGAATCACACTCCCAAGACTCCTGATAATCTGATCCAAATTTCCATAACACTTTGAGAAGCATAATTAACTTCCCATGTAAAAATTTCTCTTTGGAGTGAATGACCTCCACTGGCTTCTCCATAACAGAAACATCTAGATCTAACTCAATATATTCCCAACTCAATATGGGAGAGATATCATAATGGTATTTACCATTCTATGATATGTATAAAACATCATGAATTTCTATCTACTGAACCACCAATTCCAACTGATAGAAATCCCACCCAAGCCACTTAGTGACCTTAAATGGAAAGCATATCTTAGAGCCAAATTTAAATATTTACCAAGAAACAAATGACCCAATTAAAAAGAAATTTCAATTAAACCTTGTCACTAATAGAAAACTTCAAAGGAAAATGTCATTGACCCCCATAATATTTCTATCGACTCTGTGTTATAACCTAATTATGACGTATATCAAGACTCATCCCTGAAATATACTGAACCAAACTTGATTCCACCATAGAAGCTTCACACACCTCTTCCCAAAAAAATAATTGATCTTCATGGATGACAATAAGAACCCTAGATAGGGTCTATTCTAATTAATGAACAATAATTTTTTTATAAGAAAACTCAACCAGTCCAAGATGGATATCCAATGATCCACCAAAATCTGAGTAAAACGCATGATTCATGTCTAATATACATGAAGAACTTGCTCTATATGACCATTTTTCTATGGAAGATAAGTTATACTCAACCTAACTAACATTCCCATCACCTCATATAGGCTCTTACAAAACCTAAAATTGATTTTACAACCCCTATATGAAACAATGGAAGAATGAACCCAATGTAACCTCAAAATTTACTACACATAAAACAAACCTAGATCTTTAACTTGAGTGCTGGCCCTTATTAGAATGAAATGAGATTAATTTTTTCAACCGATCAATCACTACCCAGATAGAAATTCTCCCTTTTATATAAGGATAATACCTTTAACTGTGCATATTATAGTTATTTTAAAACTAGAAATCACTTTCTTTTCAAAATGATCTCCTAGGTTTTGAATTTTAGATAATTATGAAAAACTATTACAAACTAAACCAATTCATTAGAAGTGGAAACTTATACAAAGAAACCTTTTTTTTTTCAATAAAATAAATTTCCTTAAAATAAAAAATAATTTCTTTTGATAAAAAATATTCACAATTTTCATCATGACATCTTCATTGTACTTACTCTGTCTTAATACATGGTAAAAAGATTTTAAAACTTGGGATCAAAACCAAAATATCAGAAAGGGACATAAAAAAATAAATCTATTAGTAAAGTGAAAAAATATATATATAATTTACCTTTACCTACAATTTTCATTTAGTGTTTTAAATAAAAACATTTTCACATGAAAAATACAAACACACTTTTCTCAAATAAATCCTATAAAACCCATATGAAGTAATTTAAAACCATTTTTCGGTAACATAGAGAATCAAATTCATATAAACTTATCAAAACCCTTTTAATTATAATAACCATACATCCAACTTCTAATATAATTTTCCAAATAACATAAGCATTACCCAGTTTATTGGATATCTATAATGGGATCACCATTCATAAAAGCTATATTGTGCTCACACATTTTTTATGAGCTATAATGGGGATAAAACATCATATAAGCTATATCGGGATCACCCATGAGCTATAATGGGGATCAACCCTTCATATAAGCTATATCAGGAACACTCGTTTCACATATAATGCTCAAGTACCATATCAGGAATAAAACATTTTGTGCTTGCACTTTTCATCATAAAACCATTTTAAAACTATTTAAAAACCATATGAAAAATTAAGTTTTGATATCAAACTACGATTTTATTTAAAAAAATTCATTAACATAAATACCATAATAAGGGAATGCATGGTTTTATTTTTTCAATAATCACATAAAAATTTTTTTTGAAAAAATAAATTTTCCATTTTGAGAGCACTTATTTTTTTAAAAGATTTGAGAACTTATAAATGAAACCATTTTATATGAAAGTAACCATGTAAAATTTTAAAGTATGAATAAAAAAATTAATGTTTCATTAAATTAATGAAGTCCTATCATTAGGTATAATTAAAAAAAAAATAATTTTAACTTTTAAAAAAATAGTGGAAATAAGAACTCTCAAAAACGGATTTTTGAATGAAAGTCCCTTAACTTGTATCCAATTGTCATGTAAGTTATTTACCTCCCAGAATAATAAAACTATTTTAATTATTCACTTAATTGAGAATATTTTTAAAGTTTATTTCTCTTTTTATATCTCTTATTTCTTTATTTCTAGAATTACTTACTTATTTATGTTTGTATTATACGTTTTGGTGATATTTGGTACTTGAGTCCAAAATGACTTTTGTGTGACGCTTATAGTCAAAGTGGACTTTAGTAAATATTATACATAATAATAATCCTTAAATATTTATCATTTTTATACTTCAATTGATATTTTAAATCCATCCATAAAATACGGATATAAAAAATTAACTATGTTACAATCAGGGAGATGGCAGACCTTCCGTACGTATGAGTAACATCATCATTTTTAAATTATCATTATGAATAAAAGGTAAATATTATTTTCTATAATTATAAGTAAAATAATATAATTAATATAATATTAATTATTTAATTGTACATATATATATCATTCCATGTGATGTGGTGATGAAAAATCAATCACATCGCTTCGTGGAGGTGGTAGTCTACAGGTACACACAATCAATGTTATCAATTTTATGTGCATGAAAATGTAAGATCATAAATGATAGAATTTTTTTTTATAATAACAAATATTTCTTCATTATAAATTATTTATATTAATTCCATCATTATAACCAGGCTTGATAAATGGTGATGGAAAATGAATCTCATCGGTTCGTGAGACTGTCGTCCGTTCTACACATGGATGAAAAAGTATTTTCCCATTTTATGGGAGATGATATATATGGGTCATTCAAAAAACGAAATAACATCTAGTTATATTTACTCTACTATAGTGATAATTTTATAATGGTTTAATAATATTCAAAGGATTTAGAAGAAGAAATAAAATAGAAATGCCTGATTAAAAATGACACCACTACGGTTGGTGTTATTCCTAAAATAAGACATATATAATGAGGTTATGGATTCTAGAAAGGTATTTGGGTTAATATTGGATGAAAAATCATTTTTGTGTGGTGTAATGAGAAGAATAGGTTTCCTTTGTTGGAGAGGGTAGGGGTAATCTTGGAATTTTCAAAATATTAAATTAATATAAATCTAATTTTAATTAAAAATGGATCCAAAGTGAGTTATTTTGAATAAAATATGAGCATAGGTCAGAATAATCTCATAATATAATTTTTAGATAACATTGGATAAAATTTCTACCCTTATCTTTTGGTTTTAAGTTATATTTAACCTACTGAACTCTTACTATGACAATATGGTTTTTTACATTTGGAAGGTTATTATAGTAACTAAAAAAACCCATAAATGGATAATTGATGTAATTTTAAACCCTAAAATTAATAATTGGATTAATTTAAATTTTTTAGGAATTTTATATCTTTTAATAAAATATTATTTATCTTAAAATATCATTTTTTTCCATTTTAACACTCTTCAATATTTTGACATTAACAAATATCAACAAAATGATATAAATTCGAAAAAAATATTTAAACTCATCCCTTAAATGTCAAAGTAATCAATAAAATTCACGTATTATATTAATTATCTCATATTATATTTATTTTAATATTTTAATATCCTTTATTTGATTCTTCCATTAATTAAATAGTTATGACATTAGTATTGTGATAGAATTTAAGGTAATTATTTCTTATTTAAAAATTTAAAATAAGTTAACATGATGAATATAAATCTATTATATTTAAAAATAATACTTATATTTTAATATATCTTATGGGACACACCATATTAAAAATGATATAGGTATTCAAAATATGAGTGTGACATATTTTACTTGTCCTTAAATAAAATACTATAGAATTCATAATCACATAAAATTAGAAACCAAAGTCCATATATTAGAAAAATGAATTATTATAAACAAATATTAATCATACAATAAAATTGGGGAACATTTTTTGGTTATTTTATAGCACATATAATTTTAGTTTTGTACCCTTAATTACCCGATTTATCTTTTACCGTGTAATAAAAATTTATAATGATACCATTCATATTATTCAAAAATAAAAATTACATATTTAATAAATTTGGACCTCTAATTTTAAAATATCTAATTCATTTTTGAAAACCCAAAACACAAAAATTTAAACATTTATTTTAAAATTAAACTGATAAAACACAATAAAAAAAGTTTTTCATTAAAATGCATTTTTTTAAACATAAAATGTTTTTATTCTAAATTCAATTATAAAATCATTTTTAAAAAGCATAATTATAGTTTTCGAAAAACAATTTATAGAATTAAAATTTAAATCTAATCCAATATATAATTTTAATTTTTAAATACTTGAATAAAATAAAATTTTTAATAAAAATTGTCATTTTCACTATTCATTGAAAAATCTAAATTTCCATAAAATTTTCAAAATTTCACCATAGAGATTTTTTATTTGATGATTTAAAAAATTAATTTCATTTTATAAAATATTTTTTTAAAATCAATATAAATTATTTATATTTTTTGAACAAAAAATCTATAAAAATAATTTTTGAAGAAAATGTATTTTTTGGAAGAATAAAATGAAATTTATTAAATTATAGTACTTATTTAAAATTAATTAATTAATACTTTATAAATGAGTAGGACCATTATATATTTTATAATTAAATTTATAATATTAATTCCTAAAAATTTTATTACTATATTATAATGGTCATTATTAAATTAATAAGATTTTGTAGTTTATTTAAGATCTGTGTTCTATGTCTTGTGTGCTATCAAACACAATATTTCATTTTAAATACTTAGAATGTCATATTATACCCATTTTTTAAATTTATTCCTCTAAATTTTTGAATTTAAACTTGGAAAATAAGGTTTGAATTTTCAAAATACCTCTATTGAAATCCCACATTAGAAAAAGGATTAATAAAACATCCACTTTAAAAGAAATAAAGGGAAGTACAATATCACATTTTTCTCTAAACGATGAGTATTTAAGATGAATTTTTCATACCTAAAGAATTATAATAAACTTATATAGATCAATAAGTCCAAAAAAGGATGAAAATATATTTTCACTTTCTTTAGGAATTAACAGAATGAAAAATAATTTGGATTAGATAACATAAATACCGAAAAATAATAAACCATTATATGATAAAAAACTATCTTAATCTCCAAAATTTATGAGTAATACCGAAATTTCAACATATAACATTTGATAAATAATTATACATAAAATTCCTCAACATAGTTTAAACTAAGATTAAAACCCAAAATATAGAAGGATTTGATCATATAGTCTACCAAGATAATTTTAATATTTGTCTTCAAATAACATCAATTACTCCCATATAAAAATTATACAGGTAAATCATGCAATCTCTAAGATATTACAATTTTTTTAGTACATCGTAAATTCTGAGAAAGATAATTTAACCTTTATTAATCAAATAAAATATCATAGTAATATACATACCTTAATCATATTGTGTTCCCAAAATAGTGAACATCTTCTAAAATTACATTAATTACTGAACACCAAATGATTTTAAAATCCCATGGTTAACTATTGAGTAAAACATATATTCTGAAAATGAAATTAATCTTTATCCATAGTTTTTTTAAATAAAAATAATATTTCATACTAACCAGGAATTCACATTGTCCATGGGTAGGTGATATACCCTTTTCACAAATCGGTTGTGGGTTCAACTATTGTGGCCTTTCTAGATGCTATGGGTTATCACTCGGCCTGCCGATTTTCTTTTTTTAAAACTATACAATCCCTATAAAATTCCAAAAAAAGAAAAGATCCTAAAAATAATCTTAATATATTTATCATTAAATAAATATCTTAACCACAAAGGTTATATCATATTTCTTATTTCACATCGCAAAAATTAAAATCCAATAATTACCTAAAAAATAAATGTTTCGAAAAATATCATTATTCAACATAAAATTTTCTAACTGAATGCCTAAAATGGGGTTACTAAGACATTAAAATTATTTTCAATAGTAAAATGATAAAACCATGATAATATCCATATCTATTAAGAGTAACTGACATGAAGAAATAAAAATCTCCAAAAGTTTCTAAACCCATCTCTGATACCAACTGTAAGGACCAATCCTTTAAAAATACATATTTTTGTTATTTTTAAACATGAAATCAATTTATTTTTCCAAACCTCTTTTAGTTTTAGAGTTTTATAGAATTAGGATAAAATATTATAAAGTAAATCAATACATTACAAGTGGACACTTCTATATAGTATCAATTTTTTTTAGAAAACAATATTCTTTAAAATAAAACATTATTTGTTTTCATGGAAGTTTTTTCACAATTTTCTTCATAACCACATCCATGGATTTACTCACCATTAAACCGTGTGAAAATAATTTGAAAACATGGGATGATCACAAAAATCTAGCAAGAGAAAATAAATAAATAAAACTATTATTCTAGTGAAAAATAAGAAAACTCATATAACATTTACCTCTACCTTCAATGTTCTTTAAGTGTATGAAATAAATCATTTTCACACAAAAACCACACTCATGTTTTTCTCAAAGAATCAATTTAAAACATATAAGGCAATTGAAAACCATTTTTCTATAACTTAGAGAGAATCATATTCATAAAACCATTTCAAAACCTTTTTAATTGGTATAAAAATATTAACAAATTACAATATAATTATCGAGATAACATAATCATTATCCATTGGATTGGAGAACTATAATAGTGCTCACCCTTCCCGAAAACTATACTAGGATCATCCGTTTTTTCATGATATGTAATGGGGGTCAACCCTTTTTATAAGTTGTATTAGTCTTAATCGTGAGATATAATAGGAATCAACCATTCATATAACCTATATCTGGCTCACCCATTATACATATAATGCTAAATTACCATATCATGTATACAATATTTTATTCTTTCACTTTTCATCATAAAACATTTTAAAAATTATTTAAAATCCATATACAAAACAATTTTGGATTAAAAAATAACCGTTTATTTTTAAAACAATTTTCATAGCAAAATTCACAAAATAATGTAAATATGGTTGTTATTTGAATTAAATATCACTAAGAACATTTTTTACGAAAATAAAATTTTCCATTTTGAAAACACATAATTTTTAAAAAAATATCTAAATAATAATAAAAGAAAAAAATTTATTCTAAAATAACATTGTAATATTTTATAGGAAGATTAAAAATATTATAGTTCCCTAGAATCAATAGATTCCTCTTAGGATGTATTAGTTAAAGAACATTCATTTTCCTCTCTGGTAAAAAAGAGTTGAAAGAGGAGCTTTTAATAGAGGATTTATAAAAGAATGTTCCTTACATTGAGTCTGATTTTTCTTCTTTATTAATTATATTGATAAATAATTAAATTATGTTTATTTACTTAATTACGAACCATTTTTTGGTTTATTATTTATTTTATATCAATTTTTACCATTTTATCACAATTAATTATTCATTTTGGATCAAGTAAAATGTTGTGATTATATTCGTTATTGGATTCCAAAATGACTTTGGAATGATATAAATATTAAAAGTCATAATTATTATATCATTTAGAAAGTAATAATAAAAAAAAATATATTTTTTAAAATCAATAATACTTTTAAATCTTTCCATTAAATATTCACATGAAAAATGAAATATGTTACAACAATAGAGATGGTAGGTCACACACACACATGAGTAATGTTTTCATTTTTCAGTGATAATTTTGGAAAGAAGGTAAATAATAAATTATATTTAAATAATGGTAAAAATATCATAAATATCATACTAATTATTTAAATTTACTAATATATGTCATGTCATTTGATGTTATGATGAAAAATGAATCACATCGTTTTGTGGAGGTCATATTCCACATGTATGCTCGAATGACGTTATCATTTTTTTGTGAATAGAATATTAAAAACATAAATTATAGATTAATTTTTAGTAATGATAAATATGTCAGGAATATAATATATAAACATTAATTCCATCATTATAATGAGACTCAATATATGGTAAAGGAAATTTAATTTTTTCTGTTAACGGGGCGGAAGTTCTTAGTACCCACATATAGTGAATTCTTTTCCAATTTGGTGGAAGTGTAGATAGATATGGGTCATGAAACAATCATAATAAAATATCAGTTTATGGAATATACTTTGTTTATTATTTTACCATGGTCGAATAATATTTTAATTAAGTGTAAGAAGAAATAAAACAGAAACACTAGATTAAAAATAATACATCTTTTTCAGACAATCTCTATTTCTTAGCACCTTAAGAGCACTGAGTTCATTGTTATGCCTTGAATAATATATATATAATGAGGGTACAAATTATAAGAAGGATTATGAGTATATATTGAACTAAACAAATGGGTTTTATGTGTGAATATATGTGAATAATATGTGTCCTTTTAAAGGAGAGGGGAGGCAGGCTTTTGAAATTTCTCATAATTTTAAAGTTATATAAATTAATGTATAATTCATAATGGTTATAAAGAGAGTTAATTAAAATTATTGATGATTATATTTTGAATCCCTCTTATGAAATAATTTTTAGACAAGTTTTAACTAAATTTCAACCCTTATCTTTTGGTTTTGACCTTTATTTAACTCCTTTAACTCTGAACCAGATAATATGGTTTTTTATAATTTTGATAGTTATTATAGTTACTATAAAATACAAAACGACCCATAAATTTATTATGGATGATATTTTTGACCTTATTAAATTTTTTTGGACAATTATAATATTTTTATGAATTTTATATCATTTAATAAAATAATATTTATTTGGAAATTTCATTAATGTCAATTTGACACTATTTATAACATTGAATTTTAAATAAATAAATAAAATAAGATAAGTTAGATAAAAATCTATTAATACATAACTAAAATTTAAAAGTAATATTTAAATGTTTATGATATTAATTGTCTCATATTATATTTATTTTAATATTTTTTTTATCATTTATTTTATTTTTCCATTAATTAATTAATTATTTCAACACTGTTGTGAAAGAATTTAAGGTAGTTATTTACTAAATAAAAGTTATAAATAAATAAACAAATTGAATATAAATCTATTATATTTAAAAATAATATTTATAGTTGAAAGTATCTTCTGGATAACGCCATATTGAAAATGTTATAGTTTTTAAAATTATGAGTGTGACATATTTGGCTATTATTTAAATAAAATAATATAAATGTTATAATGACATTAAAATAGAGGAAAATCCCCATATATTCAATCATTTAATTATTACGGATGAATATCATTAATCCAATAAAATAGGGTTATGTGTTAGTGTCATTTTAAATCCCTTAGAATTTTATTTTTTACCATTAATTACACGATTTACTCATTACAATTATTATAAAAACTACAAAGGTTACTGATTATATTATTCAAAAATAAAGAGAAGTTTTTACCAAAATAGGAACTCTTGATTCCAAATATGGAATCAATTTTTTTAAATTCAGAACATAGAGTTTTTGGAATATAATTTAAAATCAAACTGATTAAACTCAACGAAAAATATTTTTTCAAAAAAATTCCATTTTTAAAATAATTTTTTATACTAAATTCAAGTATAAAATACATTTAAAAATCCATAATTTTATTATTTGAAATAAAAAAAACAAATAGAATTTTAAAACTATTCCAAAATATAATTTCAATTTGTAAATACTTGAGAAAACATATAATTTTCAATAAAAGTTAGTATTTTCACTATTTATTGAAAAATGAACATTTCAAAAAGAATAAAAATATCATCACAGAAAAATTATGCTATGATGATTTAAAAAATTATGTTCATTTTATGAAATAAATTTTTTAAAATATTCAAGAATTTATTAAATTTTTTGTACATAAAAACCAATAAAAATCATTTTGACGAAAATGTAATTTTTGAAAATAAAAAGACTTTTCTGGAAATATAGAACATATTTAAAATTAAAGAATTAATATATTGAAAATGATTAAGGCCATTGAATATTTTATATTTTCATTTATAGTATTCATTGTTTTAATTTTAATAGCTAGGTAATAATGATAACAATTAAACATTAAAATTTTATTTTTTGTTTATGCTCTGTGTTGCGTATCTTGTATGCTATCAAACAACGTATTTCCTTTTAAAAACTCAGGGTGTTATATTATCCACCCATTTTAGAAATTTTGTACTCACAATTATTAATTTTGGTTTTGTTACTATGGTTTGACTTTTTAGGATACCTTTGTTAAAATCCCATATCAAAAAAAAGATTAATTAAAATTCCACTTTAAAAGAATAAAAGGAAAGTATGAAGGTCATTGGGAATAAAAAATAACAAAGTTTAAATGTAGTAGAATATGGACATGGAAGAGAAAATATGACCCCAATTTATGATTGAGAGTGATAGATAACATGGTAAGGAGAAAGCAGATAATTCCAAAACTGTAAATCTATAATCATTTAAAATGACATTGATTTAATTATAAGAAAAGTAAACAGATAATGTCTTCATGTTCGGATCTTTTTCATATATTTTAGGATTGAATTTAATTTTATATCTACGGAAATAAGAAAATATTATTACTTTAGAAGTATAGAGTTATCCACCAGTCCCTTCCCACCACAATCTAATATATTTCTCCAAACAATGAGTATTTAAGAAGATTTTCTCATGCCTAAAGCATTAGAATCAACTTTTATGAATCAGTAAATTAAAAAATAGATGATAATATATTCATCCTATCTATAGTTATTAATATTTTTTTAGAACAAGATAACATGATTCCCTATAAATAATAAATCATTATATGATGAAAATTTACTTTAATCCTAAAAAATTGAACAATAACACCAAAAGTTCAACAGAGACCATAGAATAAAAATTATCCTTCATATTTATCAATATAGTAAAAAATAAGACTTAATCCCAAAATTTATAATGATTTCATCACATAGTGTTCCAAGATAATTTTAATATTTATCTCCAAATAACATCAATTACTCCTAAAAAAAGTGTATACTCAAATCATTTAATCAACAAGATTTTCTAATCATTTACATACATAAAAAATACACAAAAAAGATAATAAAAACTTTATTACAAAAATAAAATATCATATTATTATATTTAGATTAGTCATACAGGGTTCTAAAAATAGAAAACATCTTCCAAAATAACATTGATCACCTTACACATAATCATTTCCCAATCACATGGTTAACTATTCGATAAAACATATGTTCCCCTAATGAAAATAACATTTATCTATAAATTTTTTTAAATAAAAGGGAATTTCATACTAAATGGGACTTCATGTAGTAAAATGGTAGGAAATAAAAACTTGTTACCCTTTGGTAGGGGGTCGAATTCCTATGGCCTTGCTGGACGCGGTGAATTATCACTCGACCAACGGGTTGTCTTTTTGTTAAAACTATATAATTCTTATAATAATCCCAAAAATATGACCAAATCCAAAAAAACATAATATATTAAACATTAAATAAATTATTTAACCTAAAATTTGGTCTCAAAATTTTCATTTTGCCTCCAAAAAAGTAATAACCCATTATTACCTCAAAATAATAAATATATCCAAAAAACATCATTAGTCACCATAAAATTTTGTAACATAATGCCTGAAAAGGGGTTCTTAAGGCATTGAACTTATGTTCAAACATAAAATTATAAACCCATAATGGTATCAATAACTATTAATAATTCCTTATCAAAAAACATCGAAATCTCAAAAATTAACTAAACCCTTATCTGATACTAATTGTAAGGACATGAACATTGAAAATAGAAATTATAGTCATTTTAAAACCAGAAATCACTTTATTTTCCCAAATATATTTTAGGTTTGAAGTTTTAGGAATTTAATAAAATATTTTAAAAAGTAAACCCATAAATTCTAAGGAGAAAATTCAATATTGTATCCATTTTTTCCATAAAACATAAGTATTTAAAATAACACATGACTTCTTTTCATGATAAATCATCACAATTTTCATCATGATATCATCCTTATTCTTAATATACCTTAATGCCTATTAAAAAAGTTTTAAAATCTGATATGATAGAAAATATCTAATCAAGAGAAATAAAAATAAATAAAACATTCAGTCCAGTGAAAAATAAGAAAACTCATATAACATTTATATTTACCTTAAATTTTTTTTGAGTGTATGAAATAAAACATTTTTGACATGAAAAACATACATCCATTTGGTTAAAAAAACCATTTAAACCCATAGAAAATAATTTAAATCCCTTTTTAAGTAACTTAGAGAATAATATTAATAAAAAACTTTAAAACCTTTTTCAATGGAATAACCATACATCTGACTTCCAATAAAATTCCCCATAGAACATAGTCATTACCCAATGCATTGTTGAGATATAATGGGGATCACCCTTTATATAAGCTATATCTGTCTCACCCACTTTTGATGATATATAATGGGGATAAACCCTTAATATAAGATGTGTGAGGATCACCTATGAGATATAATGGGGAATAAACTTTGTATAATCTATATTAAGATCACCCATTTCCCATATAGTGATCTCAAATCATATCATGAATAAAAAATTTTACACTCCCAGTTTTCATCATGAAACCATTTAAAAACTCTTTAAAAACCTTATGAAAAAATACTTTTGTTATCAAAATAGACTTTTATTTTAAAAACAATTTCGAAAAATAACTATAATAGGGGAAATATGTTTTTTGTTTCGGGAAAATATCATTAAATTTTTTGAGGAAAATAATATTTTCTAGTTTGAAAAAATTATCTTTTTCAAAAATATGTGCACTTATAAATGAATGAATTTTATTTTAAAATAACCATTTAATACTATAAAGTAAACTTGATAAAATATGGATTTCAAGAGAGTTGTTAAATTCACCCATGATGTATATATTAATAAACATTCCTTTTAACGTTTTTAAAGAGAGTTTAAAGAGGAAAATTTAGATGAGGTTTTTTAGAAAAACGTACCTTAACCTCAATTGAATTTTCATGTAAGTTCCTTATCTTCCTGAATAATTAAATTATGTTAAATATTTTCTTGATTTATAACCTTTAATATTTTTATTATTTCATTTATATCACTTATTTTCATGTGAAAAAAATACTTAATTTTTTAAGTTCACGTGATAAATTTTGATGATATTTAGTACTTAAGTTCAAAATGACATTGGTATGATGTCTATAGTCCAAGTGGTAATTAGTAAATAATCTAAATAATAATAATATTGATATATTTATTATTTTTATAAATCAATTATCCTTTAAAATATTACCATTAAATATTTATCTAAAAAATGAACTATGTTACAATCATGTAGACGGTATGTCTTATGTACACTTGAGTAACTTTTTCAATTTTAAATGATCATTAAGGAAAGAAGGTAATTATTATTTTATATTTATATAAAAATAACATCTTAAATAAAATTTTACTTAATTTAATTTAATTATATATAAATATAAATCCATGTGATGTGGTGATGAAAAATGAATCACATTCCTTCCTGGAGGTGGTAGTCCACTCGTACACAAAAACAATGTTTTCATTTTTATGAGGAAGGAAATATAAGAATGTAAATGATAGATTAATTTTAATAAAAGATATATATTTCATAAATATCATTTTTAAAAATTTATTCCATCATTATAACTAGTCTAGAGATACGGGTATGGAAAATAAATTGTATCGATTCTTGATGTGGTAGTCCACTGTATACATAGAATATGAATTCTATTCCCATTTGATGGAAAAGGATTTGGACATGATTCATGTCAAAAAAATAATATCATATCTATATATGTAGGAAACTAGATCTATCATTTTATTGTGGTTGAAGAAGATTTGAAGGAGGTGTAATAAGAAATAAAATAGAAACACTTGATTAAAAATTATACCACTTATTCCGACAACCTCCTTTTCTTAACATATTAAGACCAATAAATTTGGTGTTATGCCTAAATTGAGACCTCTATAATGAGGTTAGGGATTCTAGTATGGTCTTTGGGTAGATTATGGCAGAACCGAATAGGTTTTTATGTGTGAATAAATGAGAATAATAGGTGTCCTTTTATAGGAGAGGGGATGGGAACTCTTGGAATTTCCAATAATATTAATTTAATATAAATTAATCTTTAATCAAAAATGGAAAAAGTGGGTTATTTAAAATATAAGATGTGGTTGGGTCAAAATAATCTCATATCATAATTTTTAAAAATGTTATGACTAAATTTCTACCTCTATCTTTTTGTTTTAACCCAAATTTAACCCTGTTAAGTCTTTATTTGACTACATAGTTTTTTACACTTTGAGGGTTATTATAGTTACTATAAAACAAAAAAATACACCTAAATGGACGATGGATGAAAATTTAAACCTATTGAAAATAAATTTTCCAAATTTAATATTTTTATTAATTTTATATCATTTACAAAAATATTATTTATTTTAAAATACCATTAATTTCAATTTTGACACTATTGTTTACTTTGAATTTTAAAATTATAAATATAATAAGAAAAAATAGAAATTTTTTAAATAAATCCCTAAAATTTTAGAATAAAATATTAAATCACTATATTATACTCATTGTCTCATACTATATTTATTTTAAGATTTTTTGTATCATTTATTTGATTTCCCTATTAATTAAATACTTACTACATCTGTGTTGTGTAAGAAATTAATGTATTTTTTTATTTACTAAAAATTAAATATAATTTACATACATGAATATAAATCTACTATATATCAAAATAATAATTTTATTCAAACATATATTTAGTATTACACCATTTAAAAAATGTTATAGTTATTAAAAATCTGAATGTGACATATTTGACTTTTCTTTAAATTAAATATTATAAATTTCATAATCACTTAAAAATGGAAAAAAGGCCATATATTAGAACCTGAAATTATTATTTATGAATATTAATCATAATATAAAATTGGATAAATTAATAGGCTCATTTATACCTCTTATCATTTATTTGTTACCCTTAATTACATGATTTACCATTTACTATTGTAATAAAAAAACAAGGTTACTATTCACATTGTCCAAAAATAAAAGTGAACTATTAACTATATTTGTACCACCTAATTAAAAATCTGGAATCCATTTTTCAAAATTCAAAACATAGAATTTTCAGTATTTAATTTAAAATTAAACTAATAAAACTCAATGAAAAACTGTTTTTGAGAAAAATGTTGTTTGTAAACAAAATATATTTTTATACTAAATTAAAGTTAAAATAAATTTAAGAAACCTTAATCAGATTATTTTAAATTTAAATGGTATAAATAAAATTTTAAAACTAATGAAATATATATTTTTAATTTTTATTTTCTTGAAAAATTAAATTTTCAAAAAAAGCATTTTTCATTATTCATTAAAAATCTAAATTTTCAATAAACTATCAAAATTATACCATAGGAAAATTTTTATTTGAAAATTTCCAAAACAAAATTAATTTTATCAAATAAATTTTCTAAAATATCTATAAATTAATTATATTATTTATACATAAAAATCCATAAAAATTATTTTTGAGAAAATGTAATTTTTGAAGAATAAAATGAATTGTCTTTAGTAATTTTTAAAATTATTAATTAGTAAATTAGAAATTATTTGGGACACAATATATTTTATAATTCCATTAATACTATTTATTCCTTCTAATTTAACAACTTATTTATAATGGTAACAATTAAATAATAATATTTTTTTTATTCATTTAAGATCAGTGTTACATATCATATATGCAATCAAACATTGAATTTAATTTTAAAATCATGGGAAGTTATTTGGGGAGTCTGTGATAATCCAATAAAAGAGTTTAGGATACCTCATCCCTTTTCAAAACCAGAACCAAAAGATTCTGGATTTACCCAAAATGTTTTAGATTCTCTAACTTTATCTATTGGAAAGTGTAACAATGAGACACCAAAGGAGAAATTTCATTCTTCATACCCAACCAAATGAATCACCGTCTTAGTTAATAATATATATTAATTTTTACAAGATTAATGACCCCTAAATAATTATCTAAATCAAACATAACTAATCTCCTCATTGATGTAGGGAAAATAATCTAATCTTCAAAACTGAGAATGCCATTTGAAGAAAGAGACCAACCAAAAGTGGTCTCCCCACCATATAGGGAATCTTGAATTCCTATAAAATCATTGTCCCACTACTGAATCTATATAATAGACTAAAGAAGAGTTTCTAATAGTAAAAAACTAGACAAAACCATACCTAAAACATCTTACTGGACATCCATATGCCATATAGTGAGAATCCAAAAAATATTCCACTCTTCCTTTGTTTCCTGAGCAGTTTGCAAGGACACTTTACTACTAAGAGTTTCTAGAATGACATTACCCATCCCCAAGGTGTATTCGATATCAAAATCAAATTATTAAAGGTATTCCACATATTTACACATTCTGAAATTAATTTCTTCCTAAGAAAATTTCTATCTCAAACTCTTATGGTCAAAATATATTATGAACCTGTCCCCAAAAAGATAGCGCCACCGAAACTTGAGTACATGAATTACTATAATGATATTTGAATCTTGAGTGATGAAATATTTTTATATGGTCGAAGGTGATGAGAGCCATAAACTACCACATGATCAGCCTGCATAAGTATAGAACCCAAAATAGCTCTAGAAGCATCACCAAAAACAACATACCACATATTAGGCTCTGTTATGATCATAATAGGAGCCAATGTCTAAGGTTATTTTAGCTCTGTAATAGAAGACTTCCATTTTTCATCTCATATTAATTTGACCCCTTATTTGGTATGAGAAGTCAATGATGACTCTAACCATTGATAATTACTTGAAGAATCATCATTAGTATTCAGCAAGACCAAGAAAGCTTTGAATCTCAATGACCTTCCCTGGAACATCCCATTTAAATGATAATATTGCCTTGTTAGGATATAATAATGATAAATACTCAGAAATTTCATTCCCTGATAAGTTCACTTCTTGGATCAAGAAATTTCATCTCAAAAGTTTTCTATAAATATAGTAACTTATAAGGATTTACAAAACCAACCGAAATGGTTCTCATTTTCAAGCTTATATCTCAAGTAAACCAAAATATCATATAAGAAATCAACCAAAAAATTATCGAGACACTGATGGAATATCTGATTCATCAAAGATATAAAAGCTAATGGAGCATAAGTCAGACCAAAGATTATCAAATGATATTCCAAATGGTGATAACTGATCTTGAATGTTGTCTTCGGTATATCAGACTCATTAACTCTGAGATGATGATAATCTGACCAAAGGTAAATCTTCAAAAACCTATCTATCCCCCTTTAACTAATCCAATAAATCTTTTAAAGAAGGAAAAAGATACTTGTTCTTTAATGTTACCCGGTTCATCTTCCGATTGTCCATGAAAAATTTAATTGAACCATATGACTTCATGGAATAGAGAATTGGGGATTACAAAGGAGAAACACTAGGGAAATAAAACCCTATCCATTAGGTTGTTAAACTGAATCTTGATCTGTTTAATCTCTGCTGGTACTAAATGATAGGACAATATCGAAGTAGGAAATATACATAACACTAGTCAATCGAGAACTCCTCCAACCTCTCTAGAGGGATCCCAAATAAATCATCTATGAAAACATATGAAAATACCAAACATTATAGAGAAAATAAAGAGTAGCAGAAGTATCATCTAACACAACTATAATAGTAGATAACAAGAAACTATGCTATGGGAGGGAAGGTCCTACATGACCAAACCTCGAATCCCAATCTCCTTAAAACGCCTATGGGCTCCCATTGGCCTTAATAATCATGACATGATGATGATAAAAATAAAACTCAACATGATGAAAAACAAGACAATCCATCTAAATGATGATGTCAAATAGATCTAAATCAAGAATGAGAAAATCCCAGACTAATTATTTATCATCTATAGATAATGTTCAAGGACATAAAACCCCCTACTAAGATGAAATAAATATAGTACCTATCACTCTATTTGGACCCACATATACCTCTTTGGGTGACTCATCTACTTCTTGAAGGTTCTTCACACATGTGGCATGTGGCTAGAGACCTCCAATTTTTAATGCATCTTTTTATGCCACAGTATCCTTTGGAGCCGATGATCACTGGCCATATAGGCATGTAGACATAGCCTGACATAAACAACGAAGATGAATATAAAATCCATAACTATTACAAATCTTTTTAGGTTATGGTATAGATATCATGTGTGACCATCCATTCCAAACTGATTATAAGTAAGATTAAAACCACTAGCTGCAACTAGATTGGATTAAGTGCCCTTCTCTCAAGACCACCTCCACTACTGCTGTGATAATCCTTACACTTTATCCTTTCCTTGGCATGACACTGAAGCAACCACTAGGTGGAATAGAAGGGTAAGAATATCAAAACATACCAGAAATATTCATTTATACCATCATATCCAAGTCTATTTTCTCTGCTTAGGTTGAAAGCTTCAACTTAAATACATGCAATCTGATATCCGATTTGAAACCCTTCAGGTAGTTATAAAATTTCCACTAATCATTCTATACAACCTATGGAGAATAACAAACAAGATCCAAAATCAATTAGTGTACACTAAAACTAAACAATCTTCCTCTGAAAATGAGATGATCTCTTGAGACATAACCATCATCATCAAATCTTTGAAAAAATGTGAGAAGGAGAGAGTATTGAAACCCAATTGGTCCAAAACAACATGCCTATCCTGTTGTACCATAGAATCCCACCAACTCGTAATGATTCCCTATTTTCTGATCTCTGTGAACTTCATCCTGACACTCTTAGGTGTATCTAGAAAGTCAACGATCTGAACAATATTGTCAATCCATTCACTGCCTTTTGATTTTCATTCATACCTTTAAATGATTATGGATTCTCACAAATGAATTCTATTGATTAATATCTATATACGACATATTTTGGATGTACCTCGACAACTTCATATGAGCTTGTGGTATATTATGATCCACAATGTGAACTTACAACATGATTTCCTTGAAAATTTTATGATTCATCAGTTGATTTTCTTTGGGATAATCAGTTGCACCTTCCCAAATAATTCACGGAACACGTCTTAGAGACATACTACTACATACCAAAATAGAATAATTATCATATAATATAATAATGTAAGTTAAAACTAGAAAAAACTTATTAAAAAACTGAGATTAACATCAACAAATCAAAATAGGAGACACACTTCCCAACATCCCATGGTAACATGAGTCTCATCAGAGAAAGATCTAGCTAGACACTCACTTGAATATACCTCTCAATTACAAAAAATCATTCCTCCCGTCTACCAAATATCCCAAGAGAAAGACTCTTGAGATCATAACACCTTTGATAGAAAACTATGATGAACCCAACCTGGATACCCTCTCAAACTACTACCCGACCCAAGCCATTGCATACCAGAATGCATTTTTGATCCCTACATGTTGGCATCCGGAACCTAATAAACAATAAAAACATATGGAATGATGTTTACCACCCTAAATTAGATAAAACGACATATATATATACTTGTCTAGAATGAAAAAGTAAAATAAAACATAAATACATATATATGTCATAACAAAAACAGAACAATGGATGTAAACACATAATATGGCCGAATGAAAATATCAAAGATACATTTCCAACAAGAAATGATGGACAAGATAAATAGTTACTCTAACCGTGTCCATGTGATTGCATGGAAAAACCTGCACTATCTCACTATCTAGTTATCCAAAACCCAACTGAAAAAAATCCTTTCTACCTTTCCTTTCCTTGTATTGAAAGACATAACCAGGTCTACACACCACCAAAGGGGTATGAAGGGTGTGAGATTGCTGACTTAGTGGGGTCACACCCTTTTTTTTCCATATGGTGTCTCTAAATATAAATCCAAGTTAACTCAATTTTAATAAAAAAATACATGATATACAAATTAAGAGTTTTTATCTCAAAAGGATGGGAAAGAATTTAATTTCCCCCTTTTCCACTTTCCTAAGTAAATATGGTAAATCAAAATCAAATAATTTTATATAGATATATCAAAATACATATATCATAACAATGAAAATCATGTATTATATATAATATCAAATATATGATAGTGTAACAAAAATAGTTAAAAAAATATCCCAAATAATTTAAAAGCATAGGTAACATCACACCAAGGATCAAACTAGGTTAGGATAGCTAGTATACTCATAGCCAATATAGAAAATCACACAAGTATCATGCCTATATATATATTCATCGAATATAAAGAGCAATGGAACACCACATAATGTGAACCAACCAATAGGTATGACAAGTCCCTAGAAAAATGGGCCTATCGAGAAGAGGAAAGTCCCTTAAAAACACCTAAATTGGATGAGACTTATTACTACACCTTCCACATAAGTACCTAAGGTTTTTAATGTGCTCTATTTTCCAAATCATTTTATCAAACTATTTCATCATTTAATTCTTTGAAAACCATTTCAAAACACTATTTGAAAATTATTAAAAAAATACATTCAATTTACAAAAACCAGGGGAAAACCATCTTGTATAAAAACCCAATTCCACACACACAGAATAAATTAATAATATATTTCAAATGTATTTAATAATTTTTTTATCAAAAACGGGCGCAATGAAGTTCACCAACATAGTTCAGAGATGGAACCACCTACCTAAAAACTCAGGACGCACATGCCAATAATGGAATCCACCAGAAGGAAGAAACCCACAATATTAATGGACTATATAGAATAAATATTGAATTCTTATAATTGATTCAATTTAACAAAATGGCTAGTATAGAGGAGAAAAAAACACATACCTCAAGAATGAACACATTCCATACAACAAAAAACAAAGGAAATGGCCTCCAAAACAAGATCACACAACATATCTAGAAGAGAACAAGAAGAGACATCACCATAGATACAAAAAACCAATAATGTAAGACAATGGCACAACCATGATGAAAGTAAATGAAAAATAAGAAAGGATATCTTACCTAAAGAGAGGAAACACAACCTCCCCAATGATCTAAATCTTAACCAATGAATCTTAATTGAACAAAGGATTCCCAAATTTTTAGAGAAGATACCTAGGCCAGGAAATGGGAGATCTTTGGATGAATGAATAATAATATGAGCTGAGAAACACCCTACAATCCCTATCCACAATAGTTATATGAAATGTAATCCATTTACACATTGTACAACCATCAACCCTTATATATGGATAAAAACCTATCAAATTTTTATTACTACAACTATTAATCCTCTTGAAATTATTTTGTAATAGATTCTGAGTATAGAAATAAAACTACTCATGGTGGCCTAAAGAAGTGTAGGCTGAGAGAATCCCCAAACTAAAAAAGCTCACCTCTGGAGGAAGGGAGTTTAAATCCATAACAAATGTGATATCAGTGCCTAGAGAAGCTGAGGAATCCAAAAAATCTGAATCTTTGTTCCCCTCCCTCCATGTATAGAGAACCTCAATAGTGAGACTAAGATATCTTCAACATCTTCTAGTAACAAAGGTAATAGACTGAGGGATATTTCTAACCCCTTGAAGAGCTTCATAAAGGGTCAGGTAATACATCTTGACAACCACAAGAAGATGTCTCCGCTGATGACAAAGTTGAAACCTCATACGTTGCACTATCGCTTCAACATGGAGGGCATGTACATGGTCAAAGAATACATTGAATGAAAAAATTATAGAGCCTCAATAATTCCACACAACTCCTCCTCCACATGAGATATTTGATCTACAAGATCTATCAATATTGATTTTGAGTCCCAAGGGGAGGGGGGACCAACATACCTAATGTTGTTTCTGAGCTCTAACGATAGGGGAAGAAATTCCCGTACAAATATGCCGAAAGGTTGGTGAATCTGCCTGATTCCTTATAATACTAAATAAATATATCAAGAAGAATTTGTTCTAATGATAAAATAATCTCTCTAGTTGGTCACCCCTTCAAAGTGAGCCAAGTTCCGAGCCTTCCAAATGCACCATCATCCCACCAACATAACCAAATTTCTTGATTTTTTACTTAGGACCAATCACACTTGCACCAAGAAACCAAGCATCAAGAAAGATAGAGTAGAACCCCTCATAACAATGGAATCTAGTAAACTACCAGAGAGAACTCTACAATGAGAATTCCCATTCAATTTTAAAGAAGTGATGATGATCTATCTCCACCTTTCATAATCTATAACATGAACACCAAGATTCCAGACATATACCAATGAGATGAATATTATCATTTATAGCAAGTTACCAGTTCCTAACTTTCCATAAAAGAAATTTTACCTTGGATAGTACCTCCATCATCCACATCGTCTCCCCCAAGTTATTCTCCTCCTCACTGGTACAAAGAACCCTATGATTTTCTCTGGATGAAAAATATCCAAATGTGGACTCTGTAAATACACATACATCTGACTCTAGACTAAACTTGATGCCATTGAAAAAAGCTCATTGTTTGTGATTTAGGATAACATCAATGAACCTTGGAATGTTATTGGCCACCATTAACTTGATCTATAGAACTAGACATCTTAGAAACACCAAAAAAGTACCCACCTAGTTCTAGAACCGTAAATAAATATTTTCCTCTTTAATAATCCAACGTGAGAGACTTTTCAACTCCTAGATGCGCAGAACAACCAAATGAAAGATAGTAGAGGAAATACCTCTAGTGACAGTAATATCCCCATAGAATTTTCCTCCCATATTTCTACCAAAAATCATGATCTCCAGTAGGTACACCCATGAAATCCAACAATGCACTCATTTTATTGTGACCAATAAGTCCCCGATGTTAATCCCTCCTTCACTGGTCGACTTGGTATTCCCCCCTATGAAACCCAATGATGTTTACCTTTTGGATGAGAATCCAAAATGAACGATCTAGGGATTAGTTAAAAGGATGAAATAAACAACTTTGGGTCCGTGACCGTGGATAACACATGGATAGGAATGGAAGTATAGACACTATTCCTGAGGGTGATTCTTCCCCTAAAGTAAAAAAACTGAATTTTCCAATTAAAAACTCTACATGAAAATATTCCAAGAAGCTGGGAAAAGTGGTGAATGTTAAGTTTCCTTGGAGAGATGTTGGAACCAAATTATTCCATATGAAAAGAAATTTGATGCAATTCAAACTGCCCATAATTGAAGACACACATTGATCTGAGCATCTGTCTGAGATGAAAAACTGATCTTCGAAAGATTAGTCACTTTCCCACTCCAATTGCAATAGTATTTCAGGACTTCATTGATACCTATATTATATCTCACACATCAATTCATAAAAATGACTCTGTCATCCATGAAAATGAGGTGGGAAACTCTATTTTAATGCATCCGACACCTATAGGGAAAGTTGGTGTCCCATAAAAAAATTCTATTGATGAGACAACTAAGAATATCCTGGGACAAGATGAAGTGGTTGGCTGAGAGAAAGTATGCCTTCCTGGGGCCACAAAAATCCTTTAAAAACCCAAAATACCTTCCTATAAAAGAGATAGACATCCAGGAAGAATTGAAACACTTGAAGAGAAGGCTGCATCATTAGATAGGACCATGGGTAGAAGAACCTTCAGAACGAAGCTCCACTCTACTCTATCGTATTTTTTTATCCATATCAATTACGGACACCAAATTTTAACTTCAAGGCTTGATTTCAATATCACTAATAAGTTACCGAACCAAATCTATAACCCCTTGTACTAATATCCCCTTAACAAATCCATGTTGTTCCAATGAAATCCACCTAGAATGGTGATGTGATATCCTTCTGTTAATAACACTAGATAGATCCTTGTAATAAAAGTTACAAAGACTGATTGGCCTTTATTGGTGAAGGGATATGGGTTATTTGATTTTTGGAATAAGGACAAGAGAAGTAGCACTGTCCACATGAGGAATATTAGCTCCAATGAAAAAATCTTGCACAACCAAAGTAAGTTCTTTCCCAACTCAACTCTTGGATGATCTATAAAACACACCTGGAAAACTATCTGGACACAGAGCACTCTCTGGGTTGAGGCCTTTCATCACTTAAAAGACCTCTTCCTCAGATGAATCATCATGAAATATCATATTATATTCCTGGGAGACCATGGGGGAAACCACTTCTAGGAGATCCACGCAACCCCAAGGTAACCTTCAATCATTAGCAGATTAAGCCTAGTAATATGCTCATCGAAGTGGGAGAGATCCAAGGTCCCAACCACGCGGGGATCATCAGAATATAAGCCATCATCAACAAGAATATTTGGCCTTGAAAACCTCCTTTTCCTTGATAAAGGCATGAAAAAACATAGAATTACTATCTCCCTCACATAGAAATTTAATCCTAGCATGTTACTAGGCTTTCCACTCATGGAGAAGAATCAATTCCACCAGAATCACCTTCTTACCAGACAATGAAACAAAAAATTGGTCATCCCAGCAATATTCTAGGATGATCACCAAACATTCAATCTCATTTTGATCAAATCCATGTCTAGGGAGTGTGGGGGATACTGCCTAATCCAATCTTTAAGATCTTCCATCAACTTGGGAAGCTTCAAGTAAAATCTTAGCCAGGAGCTCTCTCGAACCAGCTTTACCCAAGAGTTTTTACTATCATCTAGGTAACCTATTGAGTCCTACCACTAGTGAGAGAAGGAAAACCAAGCCATAATATCCTGCCTGAAATATACCGTTACCAAGAGTAGAGAGTGATTGGAAATACCTCAAGTAAGATGATTCCCCTTAGTACTATAAAAGGAGGTGATATCATGATCATTGGCCATGTATCAGTCCAAGAGGCTCAAGGAATGAAAACTATCCTTCATATTATTTCATCAAGTGATGGGGTCCCCAGATTTTCCCAAGTACATCAGCCCTTTATTTTCCATAAAATGAATGAAGTTTTCACTGCCTCTCTTAGGAAACAGCTCACACCCTTTCTTATCCTTCTTGATTTCAAGGATATTGAAGTCTGCATCCATGAAATTGGGGTCAGAACCTTGGGAGAAAGCACCCAACACACTCCGTAGATCCTCTCTTTTATGTGAGTCATAGTTTCTATAGATGAAAGAAAAGAATAAATAGTTGGAGTTAAAGGAAACTCTTTTAGTATTATGTTGATCAGGTGTTCTATGAACTCTAGGAGAACCCTAAAAATCCATTTACACCTTTATATCTATAATACATGAATTCAAAAAAAAGAATACATCACATAAATTTTGGTTATTATTGTTAATAAATGTTTTCCATCCTTGGGAGTTACAAGAATCATCCAATTAAAGAGTAAAACAAGAAAAGTGTAGGAAAATACATGAAATTGGGTAACATGATATTACAACTAAGAATTTATATATGAATTTATTTATATGAATATTTCGTAATGTAGTTATTACTATTAATACCTAATTATAGAAAAACTAATTTATTATATTATCATTTCATAGTTTTCAGAAGCTTAGTGTCTTGTTTCCTGAATGATATCGAATAAACTTATTATTGTGCGTAACAAAAGCAATCTAAAAATTTAAAATAATTTTATTTTTTTCTAGAAAATATCAAGATGTTTCAAGAACCCATTTTTAATTAAAAAGAAAACCCATATATTGAATTTAATTTCCATTGGAAGTTTATGTTTATCTTAACACTAATAGATGATTAGTGGTTGGTTTAGAATTTCAGACATAGCTTCCCTTCCTTGTAAATGGATTTTGGTTTTATTTAGAGAAACTAATACATGTTTAAGATAATAGAAAATTTAACTTGAGGGAAATAAAATTATTTTTAGGAAGCACAGTTCGAATATATTAAAATGGAAAAAATAATAGATGTGTTCATCATGAAATTAAGGATTTTTACTTCTAATTAAAAACCTAATAATTGAGGAGTGCAATTAACATTATAATATAATTTTCATGATTTAAGGTAATTTTTATGTTCAAGTTGGATACTTTAATATTTGAGCATACCAATAACCACCCTGATTTCATTGTTCTATCTTAAATATCATTCTAAAATCAAGATGGTTATTGTATCACAGAAGAATCATTAATCACAGTGACTGATTATGAAAAATATTATATAAGATGTCTAAATTATAAAATCTTGATTTTTATATATAAATCCTTAGGTCTAACCTATTCCATTTATATTTATCATCTATTAAAATACTTCTGGGTGTTTCATGAAGAGTTTGTTAATTTTTAAAACATATCCCTTGAGAGTATGAAACAAAGTGTGCTTGAAGGTCGATTTTCATGCACTAGTGGATTATATAATCAAATTGAAAAGAAACTTTTTGGATTTATCACCCCTGTGAATAAATTTTCCATATCAAAATCTACTTGTATTATCCAAAAAGAGAGGTAATTAATTTCAAACAGCTCACTATATCATTAAATAAAATTAAAATTCATTTTCTAATAAATTTAATTGTCCGTTGAATTATCTTTATGGTTCCCTCTAATTTTTTCCCTTCTTAGTTATCAAAGATTAACTAAAATTATCTTATTATTCCAACTACAAAAAACCAAAATTTTCATCTATGGTTATACATCTTAATAGATGAATATTAAATTCATCTTACAAAATCATGAATTAGGACCAAAAGGTTTAGTGTCTCTAGAAATGATGAGAAATAAACAATTGGTTCAAAAGTTAACTACATCATTTCCTACTATGTTCTTCATAAATAAGACACCACTTAGAAAAATAATACATAAAAAATTTCTAAATAAAACAGGGAAAGGAAAAACAATAATGGGAGAGTTCAAATTCACAGTTAGAGTAAACAAGGGAGATATCAATGATCACATAATCATAATACGAGCATAAATGTATGAGAACATGAGTTTTTTATTTGAAAACCATACCCTATATATCAAGGATCATAATTATAATTCATGTAATAAATCTTGGAATTCAATATCACATGAATCTTAATGTAATTAAGAAACATGATCCATTAGAACATAACATTATCATAAGGAATTAATTTGTGGAAAATATATAATACTAGAAAATTATATCCTAAGTAGTCATGACTCACTGGAAAAAATATCACAGTGGAGAGGTTCACTCCCCAAAGAATCACTGTCATCAAGGACCATCCCAAGAATATCAAAGTGGAAAAACCCCCTTACTAAACTGGGTTTACACCGCATTCTAGTCTTACTTATCTGATGATATATAAATCATTACCAAATGCATCAAAGGGGGATATGGGTCCCACCCATCTCATAATTAAAATCACACATATATGTCACACATGATTATAAAACATTAATAATATAAAAAACATGAAAATAAATTGTTTTCATAATCATTTCATCTTTTCATCATAGCATAACCCACATAGAATGAATGATTTTTTGAGCATTTTATCATTGTATAACCCATGGGAAATAATATTGTTTCATAAATATCTCATCAGCGTAATGTTAAAGAAAAACTGTAGTGACCCATACTTTAGATACATGGTTATTTATTCAAAATTGAAGAATACTTATTACAACATATTACAAAACCATGTTTGGACAGTATAGGTATAGTGTCTTTAGAAACTGGGAAACAGAAAAAACTGGTTCATAAATCATCTACATTGTATCCCGCTTATTTCATCATATCAAGAGTCCATTTTTGGAATATCCTACTTAATACCCTTCTTCCTAACCTTGGGTAAAGAAAACATACAAAAAGGGTGAGCTCAAATGCTCAGTAAGGGTAAACGAAAGAAATATCAATCATATCATATTCATAAGAACATAACATTTTAAATATCTTGACCTACAAAAGAGATCATAATATCATAACATGGGATAAATCATAGTGGTGAAATGTAATCCCAATAATCATAACTTAGAACATGAAAATTTGTTGTCTACACACATAATCATAGAAAATCATTTTATTTTAGTCAAGACTCATTTCCAAGACTATCAAAGAGGATAAAGTCCATTACTGAACTGAGTTCACTCCTCGTTCCAGTCCTGTATCACTAAACTGGATTAACATGCCATTCCAGCCATGTCTATATCATGAGATATAAATCATTACACAATGAATTGGAGGGAGATATAGGTCCCACCCATCTCACAATGAAACCATTCTTATGTGTTCCACAAAATCATAAATCATACATCATAGCATAACCCATGTAATAAAAATGGGATTCTTAAACATCGTGACATCATAAAAAAAATCATATAAGATAAAGGACATCATAAAAATAATTCCATTACAACATAATAAAATAAAAGTAATAATAGGGATAGAAACATAACCTTATATTATCTTTGATGGAAAATAATTTTGATAAAACACTAGAACTCAATTCTTGATGAAAATATCCTTTCTACTTCAAAAACATTTTTTCCATTCAGAACATGTCATACAATTTTAAACTAAAATAAGTTGATTAAAAATAAACTTGAAAATTTGTAAAGGAAGATTCATGAAAATAATGTTACATGTAAATCATAAAAATCCATTCATTCTGCATAAGTAAAAAAAACATTCTTCTCGTACTTTGGCTGGAAATGTCAAAAAGTACCTCGTACTAAAAACAACAAAAGATTCCTTTCATATATTTTACTAAAAACTCACCAATTGGTAAAATTGGATTTAAAAAATTGTATGAGGATAGAAATAATATTACATATTGATGAAACATGGATGTGGATGATAAATATTCCCCAGTAAATTCTAAAGTATAAACAATCTCAGATAAAAAGGAGATTGCGTGATTTTCCCTTACCTTAGGTCCGATTTTCTTTGTACATATCCGAACCTCCTGTATAATGATTTAAATAATGTAATTGTCTAATTATAGATTCATATTCATTGTTATGATATCATATATGGTCATATTATTATCTTCTTATTAGTAATATTTCATTGCTACTTGTTATTATGGTGTTCATTGCTCCATCTTCTTATGCATGTTTTGTCGAATAAATTATTATTCTTCTTTTTAGGTTATAGATACATAATTTTAAAAATGGTATAATGTAATATATTTCATATTTTTTCATTAAATTCATTTATATAATCATTATTCAATGTAGATCATGTAGAACGAGTCGCATCACATTGTGGAGACCGTAGGCCGTACGTACGCACGAGCGATGATATCGTTCTAATTACTATTGAATGATATTGGAGTGGAATATGGAATGTCTCAGAATTAATATCATGTTATAATAATAATATATATTTATTATTTACACCATTATATCCATCCAAGTAAGGTGGTGGTGGAAAACCGATTACACCACGGCGTGAAGACGGTATTACGTACGTACGCACACGCGGTGATTTCATTTTTCGTATGATGGATAGAAGGTGAAATAGGGTTGTTTAATATTTATAAAAACATATATGTATATTAGTGATACTTATGTTATTACTTCATAATGAAAAAACTAAACAAGAGGAAGTAGAAGAATAAATAAATTTGAAAGAATCGGTAACATATATTATCTCTTCTTCGACACGCCTCTTTGAAACCTCCTATCAGGGCACTAAAATTGGTCTTTGAAGAATAACAAGACCTCTAGTATGTTTCTAGGGAAGTTTATAAGGGAAATAGTATGGAGTTTTTTAGCTTTATGGCTCAAAATTGTGTGAGGAGGAGAGGGAGGAGGTTCCCTTTTATAAGGGAGGAGAGGGTCACCTTTGGAAACCTCAAAACTATTAATTTAATATAAATTCAAACCCCACTTAAAAAATTCCAAAATTAATAAAATTAGAAGATTAGATGAGATAGGGTTGTAATATCATAAACCAATAAAATTTAGACATGTTTTGAATTTATTTTAAACATTATCAACTTGATTTATCCTTATATAATATATTTAATTTTATTTATGGAAATAATATTCTAAATTTTAAATCATTATAAATAATTACTTAAATGTTGTGAATTTTACATAATTGTATACTTTATTACATTTTCGATGATATAAATTTTAATTTATAATTTTTAAATATTTTTTCGATTTTTAAACAATTTTATAATATGTTATTTTTATAAAATAACAATAGTGTCAATTTTGACACTATTCATTTATTTGAATTTAAATAAAATCCACACAGATGATATGTTATAACTAAAAACTTTAATAGATTCATAAAATTTCATATTTATTATTAAAATTCATTCAATACATTAAATAGTTCATATAATATTTATTTTAAAATTTTTAAAACCATTTATTTGATATTTCAATCAATAAAATAATTTCAACATCACTATTGTGTCATAATTAATGATGATTATTTTGTCACTAAAAATTATAAATAAATTCACATGATGTATATAATTTTATTATATTTCTGGTGACTATTCATTATCGATGTTTTATGAAGTTTATCACTAAATTAAACTTATTATAATTATAATATTTAAGAGAGTAACATGTTGCCACTTTCTTTGGTTTTAATAATAATTAAATTATTTTAATGGTAAAAATTTCATAAAATGAAATTTTTTCCGACCCTTAGGTGATAAGGGTCGACTTTTAGTCATCCAATAGAATTTTGGCAGGTGTTAGGGTAATTTTATAATCTTATTTTTACCCTTAATTACCCAATTTACCATTAACGACTGTAAATAAAAATTACCGTAGTTACTATTCATAAAATCAAAAAAATAAAAGCAACCTATTTACATAATTTGGACCCACTGAATCAAAATATAGAATCCATTTTTCAAAATTCAAAACACATAATTTGCAGTAATTAATTTAAAATTAATCCCATTGTTAAGAAAATTGGTTTTAGAAGTTAAAACATTACCAAAGATTGAAATATTTTTACCTATGAATTCAATGTAAAATAAATGGTAATGACATACATTATATTAAATGGTAAAAATATATTCTATTTATACTTTAAAACCATTCAATATTATAATTTAACCATACAAATTATTGCAATGAAAATCGTTGTTTTTTGTTAAAATATAGCGTGTTTTTACTATTCATTAAAATATGGAAGTTATCAGAATAATATGGAAAATTTATCCAAAGTAAATTTTTATATCTTGATTAAAAATAAGAATTTTTTTTCATATTGAAGTTATAAACATGTCAAAAACAAGATTTAATGTGGGTGTTCCATCAAAAGGCGACAAAAATTCATTTTTTGAAAAATACTTATTTTACCCGAAAAATTTATTTTGTTCTCATACCATGTTCTAGAAAATGTGTAAGATGAATAATAGTGTTATAAAAATCAAAATTGTGTTATACTATTCATAACGGCTAGTCCACCATAATATTATAACAATATATCGATGTTTCGTGAAACTCGGTATTGCGTACTACACACGCTATCGAGGAAGTTCGCGATTTCATGTAACACAAGCCAAGTCAGTGTTGTGTGTAGTGAAAGATTACTTTGGTGTTGTGTATAAAATAATACATAAAAACAAAATATTTCTCATAAAATCTCAGGGGGTACATTCTATCCCCCTTAAAATGAATTCCACCCTCGAAATTCGTCACTTCGTAACAAACAGATGAGGATACCACTCCTTCATCATATCCTCAAGCTCCCATGTAGCTTCTTATAATTAGTGGTTAATCCATAAAAATTTCACCAAGAGAGTGGTTTTTTTCCGTAGAACTTTTTTTCTATGATCCAGAATCTCTATTAGCTGTTCTTCATAAGAAAGATCATTCTCCAGCAGTACAACTTCTGACCATAGAACATGTCAAGGATCGGGTATGTAATTTCTCAGGAGAGATACATGGAACACATCGTGAAGTTGAGAGAGATTTGGTGGAAGTGCCAATCTGTAAGTTACCTTCCCAACACGATCTAGTATTTCAAAAGGACCGATATACCTATGGATTAGCTTTCCATTCTTTCCAAATATCATTACTCTCTTCCAAGGAGATATTTATAAGAACACTTTATCACCCACTTCAAACTCTAGGGCTTTTCTTCGGTTGTCGGCATAATTTTTTTATCGACTTTGAGCTGCTCTTATACGTTGTTGAATAGATCTGACCTTTTCTTCCATCTCATCAACAATATCATGTTCTAATAGCTTTCTTTCCCCAATATCATCCTAGCAAGTTGGATTCCAACATTTCTTTCCATAGAGAGCTTCATAAGGAGCCATCTGAATACCGAAGTGAAAGCTATTATTATAAGAAAATTACACCAAAGGTATGTGTTGATCCCAACCACCATTGAAATCCATATAGCATGCTCTTAACATATCTTCTAGATTTTGAATTGTTCTCTCAGACCGACCATCTTTCGGAGGATGATAAGCAATGCTGAAACTCAACTCTGTATCTAGTTAATGCTGAAGATTTCACCAGAACTTCAAGGTAAACCTTAGATCCTTATCAGATATAATGGAAAGTGGTACTCCATGCAATCTTACCACTTCCTTTACATATATCCTGGCAAGCTGATCCAGAGAGAAATCTTCTCTAATAGTAATGAAGTGTGCCGACTTCGTAAGATGATCAACTATGATGCATATAACATTATTTCCTTTGGATGTTTTAGGAAGTCCGGTGACAAATTCCATAGTGATGTTTTCCTATTTCCATTCAGGTATGGGTAATGGTTGTAACATCCCCTTAGAATTATGTCTCTCAGCTTTAACTGGCTGATAAACCCAGCATCGAGAAACATATTCAACAACATCTTTTTTCATGCCATCCCACCAGAAGTACTCTTTCAGGTCCCTATACATCTTCGTTCTTCCAGGATGAATAGAGAATGAAGAACTATGAGCCTAATCCAGAATATCCTTCTTTAATTCTGGGATGGGAGGAACACAAACTCGATTCCTGAACCTTATTATCCCATCACAATCAAGGTTGAATTCTGGAACATTTCTCACCTTCTTTTGCAACTCTACATGTTCTTTCTATGCCTCTTTAATCGTCACATGTATAGACAGTTGAACATTCATTTGAGAAAGATAAGATTTTCCCCCTTCCATTATAATTCCAAAATCCATCCTTTGTAAATCCATAAATATTGTATCTTTTGTGATCCTCATTATGGATAAGCTAGCATGATCTTGCCAACTTAATGCATCCGCCACCTTGTTTGCTTTCCCAAGGTGATAATGAATTGAGCAGTTTTAATCCTTAATAAACTGCAACCATATTCTTTGGTGCATATTCAGCTCCTTTTTTGTGAAAATATACTTTAAACTTTTATGATCAGTATAAATATCACACCCTTCACCATAAAGATAATGCCTCAAAATCTTTAATGAAAATATTACCGTAGCTAACTCCAAATCATGAGTTGGGTAATTTTTCTCATGGATTTTCAACTGTCGGGAGGCATAAGCTATCACCATATCATTTTGCATGAGAACACACCCCAATCCCTTCTTGGATGCATCACTGTATATCACAAACCATTCTCCACTACAAGGCAGTGTGAGCACAGGTGCACTGGATAACCTTCATTTTAACTCCTTGAAATTTTCTTCACACTCCTCCATCCAAATGAACTTAACTCTTTTTCGATTCAACCTAGTGAGTGGTATTGATAACCTTGAAAAATCTTTCGAAAAACGTCGATAATATCCAGCAAAACCAAGAAAACTTCAGATCTCAATTACTGTTGTTGGTCTCGACCATCTTTCGATAACCTCTATTTTTACTGGATCCACAGATATCCCCTATTATGAGATTATGTGTCCCAAAAATGAAACTTTTTGAACCCAAAATTCACACTTGGTAAATTTGACATAAGGATTCTCCTTTCTTAGGGTCGTTAATACAATTCTCATGTGATCTTCATGTTATTCCTTGGTCTTTGAATAGACAAGAATATTGTCTATAAAGACTACTACAAACTGATCAAGATAGTCTCTAAGGACTCTACTCATTATATCCATGATGATAGAAGGGGAATTAGTAAGACCAAATGGCATCACTATAAAGTCATAGTGTCCATAAATTTTACGGAAAGCGGTCTTTGGTATATCCTCCTTTTTGACCCTTTATTGATGATACCCTGAATGAAGATCAATATTGGAAAAGTATTTAGCTCCATGTAGTTGGTCAAATAAGTCATCAATGTGTGGGAGAAAATATTTTTTCTTGATAGTGATCTTGTTAAGTTATCGATAATCAATGAAGAGCCTCATTGATCCATATTTCTTCTTAACAAACAGAACATGTGCTCCCCATGGCGATTCACTAGGGCGTACAAATCCTTTATCAAGATTCTCTTGGAGTTTCGTATTCAATTCTTGAAACTCAATTGCGGTTATTCTATAAGGTTTCTTTGAAATGGGAATAGAACCAGTTATGAATTCTACTGAAAACTCAACATCACCATTTCATGGAAGACCAGGAAATTTCTCTGATAAGACATCATCAAACTCCCGTACAATGGGTGTATTCTTAATTGTGAGTTTCTCTCCAACCATTGGAGATAAATAACCTTCATTTATTGGAATCAAGACCCATAAGATGGAATAAATTTCCACTAGATGGGTATATTCATCCTTGCATCGATAGATAATCATATATTGATTGGGAATATTAAATGTGATTTCCCTTATTTGGAAATTGATATGAGCTCTGTATAAAGAAATCCAATCCATGCCAAGAATCACATCAAATTCTACTATAGGAAGGATCACAAGATTTGCAGGAAGCACTTTCCCACAAACTTAAATTAGAGAAGAATTGTAAACTTTTGATGCGACCATTGTGCCATTGGGAGTTGTCACAGCTAACTCAACATCTAATTGATGAAATAATATGGTGATACCCTTAGAAAATTTTTCAGAAATAAATGAGTGGGTGGATCCATAATCAAATAAAACATTTGCTAATTTAGAGTGGATGGTAAGTGTACATTTCAACACTTCATTATCGTACTCAAGATCGCCGATTGTAATTTCATGTGACTTTCCTTTGTATTTGGCCTTAAGAGTATGATGACGTCGATCATCATAAACAACCTTTGGATTTGGGCATTGATTGACAAAATTCCCCATCTCCTTGCACTTGAAACATTGAAGTATTGGAGGTGCATTCTATGTATCCCTTTCTTTGTTCACATCATTTTAAATCTTCTTCCCATTATTTCAACATTCAACTTCCTGATGACCTTCTTTTCCACACTTAAAACATTTACTTGTCCCTTTAAGACAATTACCTCCATGTTTCTTTCCACAATTTGACAATTAAGGAAAAATCATCTTCTTTTCAGCATGGTCTTTAGATTTTCCTGTGAATTCCATTTTCCTATTCTTATCAAACCCATATGATTTATGGGTTACTCCAATCTCCATCTCAACCTTGAGAGCACATCGAACAATTTCCTCAGAGATATTGAAGTCCCTTATGGCTAACGCCCTTCAAATACATGGTTTTAATCCTCTAAAGAATCGATCGATCTTACTCTCAGGTTGGATAATAATTCCAGAAGCATACCTTGCAAGTCTTGTAAAATTTTCTTTATAGGTACCAAAAGATTCATCATCCTTTTTCTTTAGATCCAGAAACTCCTTCTCTATCATTGTTCAAAGAATATGAGGGAAGTACTTATGGAAAAATATGTTCTTGAACTCGTCCTATTCCATAGACTCAATTTAATCCCTTTGCCTCATATTCTTAATAAGATTCCACCATTGATCAGCTTCACCTTATAAACGATATACTTCTAAGATGAATTTATCATGTTCAGAACATTGTAGAACTGAAAATATCATTTCAGTGGTACTGATCCATTTTTCAGCCACTAATGGATCAGAAGACCCGTTGAATGAAAGTGGATGCTGCCTCATGAAGGATTCAACAGAATGTTACTCCTTCATTTTCTCGTTTGGAAGTCCTGCATGATTCATAGCTTGAGAAAGTTGTGTGATCATGGATAAAAGATTTTTCATTCCTTCTCCGATAACGTTTGGTTGCTCAGGGGGACAATCATTGAATTCTCCATCGCATTCAGCATTAACACGGTTCCTTTGGGTTCCAACAATTGACTAAAACCAAGAAACATAGTGTGAGAAACACTAATTACAATAGGACAACCACATAATCAGTAATAAAAATTCACACTTTAGGTCCTATCATAGGTTATTCATGGCCATTTTTAAAAACTAAGATTATGTTCTATGCTTAGACATATCCTTAGGGTTCTTACTAAGGATTTCACATCCTAGTTTCCAAAGGTTGACTATACCTTTCCTCTGATACCAACTATAATGACCCATACTTTAGATACATGGTTATTACTTCAGAATTGAAGCATACTTATTACAACATATAACAAAACCATGGTAGGACTGTATATGTATAGTGTCATTAGAAACTGGGAAACATAAACAACTGGATCATAAATCATCTATATTGTCTCCCACTTATTTCATTATATCTAGTGACCCATTTTGGAATATCCTACTTAATACCCTTCTTCTTGACCTGGGGAAAAGAAAACATACAAAAAGGGTGAGCTCAATTGCTCAGTAAAGGTAAACAAAATAAATATAAATCATATCATATTCAGAAGAACATAACATTTTGAATATCTTAACCTGCAAAAGAGATCATAATATCATAACATGGGATAAATCATAGTGGTGAAATATAATCCCAATAATCATAAATTAAGACATGAAACTTTGTGGAATACACACATATTAATAGAAAATAATTTCATTTTAGTCAAGAAACATTTCCAAGACTATCATAGCAGACAAAGTCCATTACTGAACCGAGTTCACCCCTCGTTCCGGTCCTGTATCACAGAACCGTATTAACAAGTCATTGCAGCCATATCTATCTCATGAGATATAAATATTTACCCAATGCATTGGAGGGAGATATAGGTCCCTCCAATCGCATAATGAAACCATTCTTATGTGTGCCACAAATTCATAAATCATACATCATATCATAACCCATGTAATAAAAATGGGATTCTTAAACATCGTGACATCATAAAACAATTCATATAAGATAAAGGACATCATAAAAATAATTCCATCACAACATAATAAAATCAATGTAATAATAGGGATATAAATAGAACCCTATATTATCTTATATGGAAAATAATTTTTATAAAACACTTGAACTCCATTCTTGAGGAAAATATCCTTTCTACTTCAAAAACATTTTTTTCCATTCTTAACATGTCATACAATTTTAAACAAAAAGAAGTTGATTAAAAATAAACTTGAAAATTTGTAAAGGAAGATTCATGGAAATAATGTTATATGGAAATCATAAAAATCCATTCATGCTGTAAAAGTAAAAAATACATTCTTCTCATACTTTGGCCGAAAAAGTCAAAAAGTACCTCGTACTAAAAACGACAAAATATTCCTTTCATATCATTTACTAAAAACTCACCAATGGGTAAAATTGGATTTAAAAAATTGTATGAGGACATAAATAATATTACATATTGAGGAAACATGTATGTAGATGATAAATATTTTCCCAGTAAATTCTGAAGTATAAATAATCTCAGATAAAAAGGAGATTGCGAGATTTTCCCTTACCTTATGTCCGATTTTCTTCGTACGTATCTGAAAATCCAGTATAATGATTTAAATAATTCCATTGAATTATTAAAGAATCATATTCATCGTTATGATATCATATATTATCATATTCTTATCTTCTTATTAGTAATATTTCATTGCTACTTGTTATTCAGGTGGTCATTGCTTTATGTCATTATGCATGTTTTGTCGAATAAATTCTTATTCTTTTTTTAGGCTATAGATACCTCATTTAAAGAATGGTATTAGTGTAATATATATCATATTTATTACTTCAATTCATTTATATAATCATTATTAAATTAAGATCATGTAGAACGAGTCGCATCACATTGTGGAGACGGTAGGCCGTACGTACGAACGAGTGATGATATCATTCCCATAACTAATGAAGGGTATTGGAGTGGAGGATGAAATGTCTCAGAATTAGTATCATTTTATAACAATAATATTTAGTAATTCTTTCCACGATTATACCCATCTAAGTAAGGTGGTGGTGGAAAACAGATTACACCACGACGTGGAGACAGTATTCCGTACGTACGCATGCGCGGTGATTTCGTTTTTCGTAGGATGGATAAAAGGTGAAATAGGGTTTTTTCATATTCATAATAACATATTAGTATATGAGTGATAATGATGTTATTATTTCATAATGAAACAACTAATTAATAGGAAGTATAAGAATAAATAAATTTGAAATAATTGGTAATGAAAATTAACTCTTCTTCGACACGCCTCTTTAAAACCTCCTCTTAGGGAACTAAAATTAGTCTTTGAAGTAGACCAGAAACTCTAGTATGTTTCTAGGGAAGTTTATAAGGGAAATGTGCAGGGGTGTTTCGAGATTTACGGCTCAAAATTGTGTGAGGAGGAGAGGGAGGAGGTGCCCTTTTATAAGGGAGGAGAGGGGAACCTTTGGAAACCTAAAAAATATTAATTTAATATAAATTAAAACCCCACTTAAAAACATTCAAATTTACTCAAATTAGAAGCTTAGATGAGATAGGGTTGTAATCTCATAAAACAATATAATTTAGACTTTTTGGGAATTTATTTTAAACATCATCAACTTGATTTATCCTTATATAATCTATTTAATTTTATTTGTGGTAATAATATTATAGATTTTAAATCATTATAAATAATTACTTATATGTTTTTAATTGTCCATAATTGTATACTTTATTACATTTTCGACCATATTAATTTTAATTTATAATTTTTAAATATTTTTGTGATTTTTAAACAATTTTATAATATGTTATTTTTATAAAATAACAATATTTTCAATTTTAAAACTATCCATTTATTTGAATTTAAATAAAATCCACACAGAAGATATGTTCTAAATAAAAGATTTAATAGATTAATAACATGTCCTATTTGTTTAGAAAATTCATGGAGTACAATAAATAGTTCATATAATATTTATTTTAATATTTTTATAACCATTTATTTGATATTTCAATCAATAAAATAATTTCAACGTCACTATTGTGTCATAATTAATGATGATTATTTAATCCCTAAAAATTAGAAATAAATTAACATTATGTATATAATTTTATTATATTTTTGGTGACTATTTAGGCTCAAAGTTTCATGAAGTTTATCACTAAATTAAAATTATTATACATATAATATTTAAGAGAGTGACATGTTGTCACTTTCTATGGTTTTAATAACAATTAAATTATTTTAGTTGTCCAAGTTCCACAAAATGAATTTATTCTGAGCCTTAGGTGATAAGGTTCGACTTTTAGTCATCCAATTAATTTTTGGCATGTGTTAGGGTAATTTTATTATCTTATTTTTACCCTTAATTACCCGATTTACCTTTTGCTGTAGTAAATAAAAATTACCGTAGTTACTATTCATAATATCAAAAAAATAAAGTAACCTATTAACATAATTTGGACCCACTGAATCCAAAATTGGAATCCATTTTTCAAAATTCAAAAGACAGAAGTTGCAGAAATTAATTTGAAATTAATCCCGTTATTAAGAAAACAGGTTTTAAAAGTTAAAACATTACCAAAGATTGAAATGTTTTTATCTATAAATTCAATGTAAAATTAAAGGTAATGACATAAATTATATTAAATGGTAAAAATATATTATATTTAGACTTTTAAACCATTAAATATTATAATCTAACCATATAAATGATTGCGATGAATGGAGTTGTTTTTAATTAAAATATAGTGTGTTTATACTATTTATTAAAATATGGAAGTTTTCAGAATAATATGAAAAATTTATAAAAAGTAAATTTTTATATCATCATTCCAAAGAAGAATTTTATTTTTTAAAATTGAACTTATAAACATGTCAAAAACTAGATTTAAAGTGGGAGCTCCATCAAAAGGCGGCAAAACGGCATTTTTTGAAAAATACTTATTTTACCCGAAAAATTTATTTTGTTCTCATACCATGTTCTAGAAAATGTGTTAGATGAATAATAATTTTATGAAATTCAAAATTTAGATAATACTATTCATAACGTCTAGTCCATAAAAATATTATAACAATATATCGTTGTTTCGTGAAACTCGATATTATGTACTACACACGCTATTGAGGAAAGCCGCGATTGGGTGTAACAGAAGCCAAGATAATTTTGTGTGTAGGGAAATATTCCTTTGGTGTTGCGTATGACATAATACATAAAAACAAAATATTTCTCATAAAATTTCAGGGTGTTACAAAAACGATGCATATAAAGAATAATAATGGTACCATTGGATCTCTTCCCCAGTAAAACATTATAATTTTTTTTTGATTATTAGGAATATAAATTCCATTAAAATATAATTATTAAAATCTTGAGAAAAATATCATTTTCATTATGAAATAAATTCTTTAAAATATAAAATTTTACTAAATATTAAGGGAAAATATTTTATTTTAAGGGACCATGAAAATTTTGAAGGTAATATTCGTATAATTTAGTGGTCTTGATGGTAAAGAATTCTATTCATGTGATGCATGTTAAAATAAAGCCTCATTTTTATTTGTGATAAAAATTCAAAATTAACTTGTTCGGAAAATGAAAATTAGATTCCTTTAAAACCATTGTAAACGAAGAAAATCATGTGTAAAAATAAATTTAAATAATCCTTGGAAAGTTGTAAAAATTTATTTAAAAAATTTCTAGAAAACATAGATAAGTAATAAAAATAATTATCAACCCATTAGAGAAATAATGTATGTTTTCCATTAATATATTCTTTTTTGATGTTTAGTACATGAATAGGGTAAAATGAATGGAAAAAATTAATTTCAATTAAATAACCTATATATAATATATTTCATGTTTTTTATAGATATATCATAAAACATCCTCATTATAAACTTAATTATAAATAATCCCAATAAACCATGTGATTGTAAAATAAAACCTTTACAACTTTGTTATATTTTGAATTGTAATCCCCATGAATGAATAACATTAAATGGAACATTAATTATAATTAGAATAAATAAATTCAAAACATTAAGTGTAAATAAGGATTTATATATATCTCATAAAATAAAAAAAGTTAAAAACATAACATATTTCCCAATTAAGACGATTTGAGACTGATTTCCCTTACCTTAAGTGTCGAAAATCTTCCTACATGATCTAACCACCTATATAATAAATATATGTTTATTGTAAATATTTTATAGAACCATAATAACATATATATCATAGCTTATATGATTTAATAATGAAAATATAAAACTAATTTATTGAATATTACTTGTTCAAATTATATTTCGGGTAATAACTGCATAATTTTTCATGTTTGTTTTGGATTGAAATTTTTGGTCCTTTTAATTTTATGATGATTATGTCAACTAAAAAATATAAAAAATTATATACATATCACATATCACATATATATATATTTATATTTAGTATATATTTAATTATAGTAATCTAAAAAAATAAAAAATAAAAAATGAATTACCCCATTCGTTGAGACAATATGTCGTAGGTATGCATGGAAGTTGTATCCATTCTCTCGACGGATATAACAAAAAATATAAATATTAATCATCCTTTAATGAATTTTTTAATATGATAAATATATTATATATTAATTAAAAATACCTTTAATTCCATTTATGGATAAATAAAATATAGAATGTGTCACCTCGCTTCATGGAGGTAATATTCCATACATACACACGAGTGGCATTATTGTTTTCCAATTATTTTGATGTTAGGAAGCTGTAGTAGATTTTATAAGTATAGATGTATAATTCTGTCATAAATATCATGTAAATATTTCATATGAATTATTATTTCAAGAAATTATTGGTTTTGATAGAAATCAAATTACATTTGTCCACGAATTGGAAGTCCATCTTATAAAAGATCAACAATTTCCATTTCCATTTTATATACAGATATAGGTTTTTAAAATGGAATAGAAAAATATAAATATATTTTAGACATTGGATATAATATATTGTAACTATTAAAACATTAATGAAGGTGGTAAGATAATAAGTAAAAACTAATGTGTTTAGTGAAAATAATTACCTTCTCTTAGAAAAAACTCATTAGCTATCCTATTAAAGACCCCAATATTGGTCTCCTTGGAAGAAAATAATCTCTAGAACATGGAGATGAATTTTATGGTGAGACATTTCTTGTTTTTGGCCAAGAAAAATGGATTTTTTTTGTGTGAAGAAGTGAGGGGAAGAGGACCACTATTATAATTGAAGAGGTTTTGTATTTTTTTAAATACCCAAAACTATTGAACAATGCGAAGTCGCTATCAAGACATGTTACTCAAAAATTGATAAATAATGTATTAGAGGGATTATATGGTCTATCCAAACCTCCTCCACAAAAAGACACATTTTTTATACAAGTTATTCCATTATCCTCTAACTTTACTCAATTTTACCATTTTAGTTTTCAACACTATAACTATTATTTTTTTATTCACCTTGGTAATTAATGCCCAAATAATAAAAATAAAATGATACTTATTATATAATTTGGGAACAATAATTCTAAATATGATATCAAATTTATTAAATGAAGAACATATATGTGTGGAAAATTTATTTTTAACACAATATTATGTAACACAAAAAACCCCTTTTCTACCGTCACTACTGTTATTAATTTGTTAACCATTTTTTACAATTATTTATGAAAAAACAATTAATTTGAACTTATAATATAATATAAGTTATTATGATTTCTAATATATAATCAATTTTATTAAATCTTATTCACATAAGTGGCCGAATTTATTTTAAAATAAAACCTGCGGACACCATGAAAAAACTAGTTTCCGAATAGAAATATTCCATAAGAATAATTTTAAAATATATTAATTTAATATTTAATTTATTCTAATTACATAAATAATATTAATTATTACATAATTTTACTAATTTTAATTAAAATAATTTTAATATAAATTATAACTTTATAAACAATTTAAATGAAAATGCAGTTTTCAACGAAAACCCCTATTTTTTAATATTTCTTTAAAAATAAAATATTTTAGAAAAATTGCATAATTTCATCCAAATATAATTTCGATAGTTAATTCAAAAAATTATATATATTTAAGAAGATAAATTTTCTAAAAGTAGAAAAAATTATTTTTATTATTTGTTCACAAAAATAAATAAAAAACATTTTTCGAGAAAAATATATTTTTGAAGAACATAATGATTTGATAAAAATAAATATTTATTATTTTATAAATTTTAATTATCTAAAACCTTAAAAATTATTTTTTCTAAAATTTGGTTATTTATATTCATCCCATAATGTTTAATTTCTAGGTTCTCACAATCTTATCCAATTAATCATATTAATAGTATATCATGAATCATTAAAACTAGGTGTGGCATGTAACTCAAGCTATTGAAGGATTTAAATTTATTGGAAAAAATATTTTATAAAATCACAGGGTGTTACCGAGTGGATTTCTTATAAAATTTTATAGTTTTTCTGTGGGTGATTAAAATTATTGAAAAAAGAATATGCGTTGGAATAGAAGGGAAACCGTTAGTGGGACAAGTGACAATATATTTTTGATAAAGAGTGTGTGATAGTTGATATATTGGATAAAACATATCTATTAGTAATTATTTATAGTTAGTGTTCAATAAAATTTGGTTCATATGGTATATTTTATGTCTTATTTGGTGGGATGGGATTCGATTTCTATAAATTTATTTTAGGAAACACCAAATCGAATGAAATTTTGTACTTTATGGGTTTTATTTCTCTATTCCATAACATGGATTTTTTTAAAGGGGGATATTATAACACCTACAAAAAATGAATGATGCGGTATAAAATAATGGAACCTACCAATAAAAAACAATTTGAAAATGTAATTTAAATATTGAATCTAAAAATAAACTGATGTTTATCTTTTGTTTTGTTAGAACCATTTCATAATTGGTGATCTTCTAGATTATTTTTTCAACCGTGTGTAATTGTAAGTAAAAATTACACCTAATGAACACATATATTTATATAGATATAGTGGTTATATTTATTCATTGAAATTCCATCTCATTAATGCACATGGGAAGGTCAATTGATCTGATAACATATCTCTATTGATAAATATTGTCTCTATGAGAGAAATGATGAAAAAACCATATAGGATGTTGATGTTTATTTTATCATCATTGAGTAAAAATTATTATACATGTTTATCAAATAACATATAGTTTGATATCCAATTATTTCTTTAATTCTTCATTGGAAGGTAATTAATGGAAATATATAAATTCAATTCAATCATTGATTGTATGTAATAATTTTATAAATATGAAATCATTCAATTCTTGAGTATCTGTTATATAATATTCTTTCTCCAAAAAATTGACTATTATTAGTGAGTTTATTTTTAAAAATGTATTGTTTTTCTCATTATATTTCAAATCAATATTTTTTATATAATCTAAATAGTTTTATTATTACCAATTTGTTCAAGATAAAAATTCATTTCAATGAAACTTATCATTTATTTATTTATTTATTTTTTTATATTCAACAAGTTAATGTAAAATCTTCCACTATTCTATATTCGTTCTTCTCATTTGGTGAAGATTTTTTTATTAAATAAATTTTTCTCATCAACTTGAATTATTCTACATAATTATTTATAATATTTTGGACATAGAACTTCACATTATCCAACATTATTTTCATATTTTACTCTATAATTATCATACATTACTTTTTAAAGTTTCAAATAATTACTTAATTCTATATCTTCATAAAAACATCATTATGGTATATTTTAATTCTTATCTGACTATATATAATATTGGAATACAAAACTTATGATATATTCCTAATATATTTTTATATATATTATATTATATAATCATGAAATAAAATTTAGGAATGATTTAATCATCTAAATTTATTTCCATGATTCCTCAATTTGGTTCCTTATTTAAAATATAACATAATGTTTTGAAAATTTTAAGTGATTGAGGTTGATATTCTATTAAAATATTATTTTATATGTTGTTACCTTTTCACGAGTGTCAAATTCTTAGTATTTGTATTATATTCTAGTTCATGGTCTATTTAATTCGTCGTTGTGGACGTTTTTGTTGGTTTAGACATTTTTAATTTTGGTAAATATATATATATATATATATATATATATATATCATCTGTAAATGTAATTCAATGATAAATTTATTATTTCTAGAAATTTTTCTATAGTTATCATGATTTTTAAATGAAAAAATGTCATCCATTCCAAATTAATCCAATTTATTTTGATTTATCAATACATTCGATTACTAGTTCTCAAAGATATAAATTTTCATTATTAATGATAATTAGTCACCCCTCTATATTACATTATTAATTAAAGTATAAAAAACATTGAATATTGATATGATATATGAATTTCTAAAATTACCTCCATTTATTGTAGTGGACCATGTGTGAGACACTATGAGTGGACAGTGAATAAGGGCAGGAAAATGTTTCAATATAACTATAGTTCAGAATTTTACTCAGAATATGTTGATTATATATTAAAAGAATAACTATGTAAGAAATTTTTATTGTTCTTATTTCTCAAATTCTATCCATATTTTCATTTTACTTATTTATTCACCAATTGGAAACTCATATCTCTTAAACACACCATGTATAATGGTAATTCAATGACACATAAACAAGCAATTTTTCTTCTTATATTGTGGTATACTCCATTTATAATAGTCAAAAATACTTTCAAATGAAAAAAATAATAAATAACTATTATTAATCCAATTCTTAGGATATCTTCTTACTGGACCTTGAAACACCCTGAGAGGGGAGGGGTGAGTGAAGGTGTCAAAATTCTCTTTTATTATGGTGGATCTTATTCCCACTTCTTTTGGAACTCTTTAAAATTTTATGATGGATTCGATCAGTAATCATACATTCACATAGAGAGATAAAACACAACACTTTTACTTAGCGCACTACTAAAGGGTAGTCCAAGGTGCACACACCAACTGTGTGTCAGTCTTATCTAAATCCACTAATCTTCACTAGATGTGGAACAAAAAAGTTTGGCCATATTCACTCCGTTATATGTACACTAGCTTTATTATATTTTATCAATAGATCTATGCATCCCTCGGAACACTTTATACGACTCCCCCTCACTCAAAACTGTGAGAGATGTCTTAATTAGTTTATCAACATAAAGATAGCTTTAATAGTTTGACATTGAAGTCATTTTCAATTAATTGTAAGAGACTCATCTTGTACCATTGTCCTTAATTGATGCACACTAAAATTGTTTTCCACTTAAAACTGATGTACAATACTTCCTTTCAGGAAGCTCCTTCTCAAAGATCATTCATGAAGCTCACTACCTTCATGAATCTCACTACTGTTGTGAAGGAAACTAACTTCACAAAGCTGAATTCTTTTGCAGAACTAACACCATTCACAAAGATCCCCGAGTCAATAGAGAATAACCCATCATAGAGAATAATCCTTTAATAAAAAGAATTAGCATCAATGAAGACATATAGTTTTTTCTTGAAGCTTCAGCTCACATAGAAATCCAGATTCATGAAGCTCCCTTAGCTTCATGAAATAATTTTTTTCTAGGTTTTCCTTGAAAAACGACATTGAAATGAAGTGGGGGTAGCCTCATATTTATATTCTCATACTTCATGATGCTCCACCACCTCTTCGAAAATTTTACGAATCCTTCAAAAATATATTCATGGTTCTCCTCCTATTGAGAATATCCATAGAAATTTACTGTTCAGGATGCTCATTATAACTGAAGAGCTTTCCATCAAACCATCACATGCCATGATGATCCAATTCTCATAATCATGGTGATCACCATCGCTATTTGTGATGCTCTAATTCTTCATTGTTTGCGATGTTCATCGCTGTCACTTAAATATCTATTATTTTTCTTCGAACCTTTATGAAACACAATTCGTGAAGCCCTTATTCTTGAAACACACCCCCTTTACATATCTTTATAATACATTCTTGAAAATCCACTTTTCACAAATATATCCATCCTCCAAATTTTTCACCCAAAAATTTGGAAAACAATAGGAAATGATGCCACCCCAATACTATTTTCATCTTAAACTTTAAGATATTTTTTCATTAAAACTCCCAAGTCATCCATATAATCCATAATATTCCTTGGGGAGGATTAAGAAAAATCACAAACCACACACCATTTCTAGTAATGAAGAACCACGACTGAAACACTTCCAAGTACCAATATATTTAATTGTAGATCACTACCACTATGGTGTTATCCAATTATCAAATAATGAATCACTATATCATAACATATAAATATAGAGATGAGTTTTATTTTTATTTCACACTCAAATACACACTCCTCTATACAAAAAATTATCTTATGGTATTGTAAAAATTTCTCTTTCCATCATCCTATTACAATAAATAAATATTTGGGTTTTCCATAATATCTAACTCACTATTTTCTTCATACATATAATCAAAATCCTCCCCCATGTTTCATTTTTTTATACTTAATAAAATTCACAAACCTCTCCCATATCATCTCAAAAAATGTCTTCCTCTTTATTATTCATGAAATCCTTTATATTAATAATGGGTTATTCTTCATATTTATTTTTATTACTTTAATATCAATCCATATTAATCTATATAATCTCCCACTTATCACAAAATATAAAGAGAGTAATTTTGTATAAACTTCAACCCTCAAATATTCATAAAAATTGAAGTGTCTCAAATAATCCAAACTAGATCCCTAAATGCATCAAATGAAATTTGAAAAAATTAGTTTTTAAATAGATTTCTCCCCCATGTTAAATATCATACATGAATATATTATTCATGAAATATGTTATAAATATTATCATTATCTATAATCATTTCCATATATTTATAAACTACCTTCCTCACATTCACTTATCAATGTAAATAAATGTATTTCATTACCAATTCATACTCTATTTTGTAATTATAGGTAATATAAGATGTTTATTATCATGTAAGAAGTTCATATTGAATTATTATTCCAAACACCTCATTGTTTCAAATTCTTATATATCTCTCAAGTATATTCTGGGTTTAGTTTTACTAAAAAATTTATGTCAAATATTATATCCATAACATCATCTTTGATACATAGCTTTTTTTATGACTACTATTATGCAATTGATGTTTTCTGTGCTATCCCTTCTTATCTTTATCAAAACTTATGATATCATATATCTCCACATTAAGCACTTGGATTCCATGTTCATTCCATTTCAAAAATATATATTTCAACCTTGTCATATATTTTATTGACTAATATAGCTATAAAAATAGTATTAGTTTATTGTTCATAAAAACTGTAGTTCCTTAACAAGCAACAAAATATCTCCCAATTGCTAACTATGATATTCTCCCTCAACACATTGATAATTCACAATTTTGTGTCACATATTGAGATATTACCATGTCACTATCTATGATACTTCATAACATTAATTTTATTAATTAATTTCTCATGATATAACTGTGTCCTTTTATAGAAGAATACTTTAGAAAAAGTTTCCCAAAACTATTATTCCAAAAATTAGGAAATTTTTATGTTCTGACCTATGTTTTTCTTTTCTAGTAGATGCAGGGTCCATTTAAAGATTATGTTAAACTAGAAAATTAAGTATTATTTTCCCATTTTCATATAATTTGTTATTTATTATTCAATATTGTGTAGATAAACATGATTATGCCACTCTTCATGACAAATATCATGACATACATTATACACTATCACCATACATGACACAATTTTTTCCTTCAATGAGTTATTTTGTGAATTTTGATATCACTAATATACTCATATAATTCCTATCACAGGTTTGTTTTACACTACCAAAACTTATGAGATCCTCATTTTTTATTAAATTTTGTTGTTGTAAGATCTCTGATTTTGAATCAGATGGAATTTTCAAGGATGATTGAAATTTTAATTTGGTGGATGTTCAGAATCATAATTTGACATTCAGAATAAAATTATGAGCATTTTAACATTTAGATGTATTTTTTATAGATGGTATTCTAAGCTTGATAGGCGACTAGGGTTTTTTATAGAGTTTTAGAATCATTAGGATTTGAAAAATCAGTTTTAAGGAGATCGAAAAGGGGGCTCTTGGTTTGCGCACGACTAGTGAAAATTGCTACCCAAAACTGTATAGCTCTATAGGGGTGACACTTGGTTTTGCAAACCATGAACCTAAGTACCAATATCCATTTGAATGGTTCTGGTCATTTTAGAGACAATCCACTTGGTCTATGAACGATTAGGAAACTGTCTTCCACATTTAAATAGGTGAAATTTCCATTTCCCATATTTTATATTATCCTTCTTTCATTTTTTCTCCTCCCTATTCATACACCAACTCTGGACCACTCAGAGCACTCTTCCTATCCCTAAGGATTTGATTTACTTCCTCATTAGAACTCAAAATCAAGTTTCACTGTCACTTTTTATCACCCTTGATTAGTCTATGTTTCCTTAGTCCACCATTCATTGTTTATCAATCCAAATTGAATGTTATTTAAGTGAAAGCTATTATGCCCTATTTTTGGGTGGTTTTTCTATTATTTCACCTTTTTTCAATATGGATGAAAACAAATCATGATAGTGGATGAGAAAAGAATCTTAAGCCTAGGGTATGTGGTATATGGATTTTTCCTTAATGTTTAGTCGTTTTATAAAATACATCATTATACCTCATGGATAATTCTTCATAAATATACATTTATATTTGGAATTAATTATTTGTAACCTAATTAATTAAATTAAATAGTTATTGTGTATTTAATTGAACCATTGGATGTTCTTCACCTCAACTTTAACCAACCCTTTAGGAACATTTCACATATTCCCGTGACTTATATTTTTCTAAGGAAATTAAATCACCTTTTTTAGTGTTGTTTTAAATTCCTTGATTACAATTTTTTTCATATTTTTTAATAACAATTGAGGTTTATTAGATTATTATAATTTAAGATCTATTTAAATGGAATTAATTGATTTGGTATGACAACCATGCCACGGTTACCAAAAATACCAATGAGGTACACAGTCTTATTTAATAAAAAGTGGAAATCAAGTAGAGTTATTTGAAATGATATATTGCATGGACCATACCATGGACTTATTGATTGTTAATAAATGGAACAAACCAAATATTATACGTGAATTTAGATATTTAATTCTTACATACATGTCTACTTTATTAATCATACTTGAACTATAATACAACATGCTTACAAATATTCCATTATTTTTTACTTATATTTAAACGAAAAATGGAAAGGAAATTCTCATTGGATATGATATAGATTTTTTCAAGGACTTTTCATGATATTATAGATGGATTACCTAATCCATTATGATTTATTACATTAGGAATTGGTTATCCATTACAAATGATTTGACTAAGAAGGGTTTTTTAAAATAATACGTATTGAGAAATCTTTGGATTCCAATACAGAATTATATTGGATGGGCTCATATGTTAGATGGTATACACTATGCCCTGAGCGATATTGAGTTACTATTTATATAAAACTATGGTTAAGGGCTCATAAATAATATGTGATTACCTTATAAATAATTTTTTATATACCTTGGTTGGGGTTGTTGGACATGAATTTTCACACCCCATTGTTCTAGCATGTTGGACATGATTCTTCATATCATTTTGGGTCATTGGAAAAAATACTTCACACCCATGATTAGGATGTTGAGAATGACGCCTCACATCATTCATTGGGATTTTTAGGCATGGTTCCCTATATATCAAGTTCAGATTCTTAGGATGGTACCCATATTTAAACAACGAGACGAGTATTATTATTATTATTATAAATGGATTCCATGTTCTTATACACTGATCCTTTATTGGTTCATATATATACATATATCCATATATTACAGTTACATATATGCACATATATACATGATGGAATGCTCAAATACATTCCAACATAGGTCAAAGCAGGTATTGCTGGCTAGGTTTCCTTTGAGGAACCCAAGACCAATTTGATTATATTTTTTTTATTTATTACTTTATTTGTTATGAAATCACAATACTTTGTTTTATATTGAAAAAAAAATTCATTGGACACTATTTTTGGTGATCTATTGAGATTATCTCACACCCAGTTCATGATAATATTTGGTACCTGGACAGACCTCATGGTTGGGGGATCAATATTCTATATTTTTTTACATGCTTTACACATGAATATAAGAGATTAGGAGAACTAGAATTACCCCATGATTAGGATTCTCATTGATATATCCTATAGTAATTAGTTCGTTGTTTATGCATGTATTATATTCCTACAATCATGTATTTATATTTTTATCATTGGTATTTACATGACATAATTATATATATGATACTATTAATTTCTTTAGACATTTATTATTATTGGTATGGTTTATTCCCACTTCCTTTACTTTATAATAATTTTGTCTATTTATTTATTCATCATGTAAAACTATGTTACTCTAATCATGATGATATAGTCTCCTCAATGTAAAACTATTGGGCCTTTGATACTAGTCAGTAGCCTTTGGTGTAAGGGGATATGCACTTGAGGCCATGTGGTGACCAAACCAACTGCTTTTTATAGAGTGAGCGTTGATGAGATGTTAAAAAGTAGTATTATGGGTTTATTTCATTTTTATAACTATTATGGGATGGTACAAAAGAGACTATAAATGTTTATCAACTTGGAATATAGCTCGTGTTAGGTAGTGATCATCACACACATAGAAGACAAAATATGTTTCCAGGGATAAGAATGTTGTTCATGCTGTTCTTTATTTAAATTGATTACTATTTCCCCTAAAGTGATTGTTGTTGTTTATGCTTCTTACTGATTTATGAAATTTTCATTATTTTTCCCTTATACCCTTATGTAAGGGAATTATTATTACATGCATCATTATAGGGAAATAGAGATTTACGCACCATGAATATGCCATTCCATGTATATTGCATTGCTTAACTTTCGGCTACATGTGGGAAGTTATTTGAGTTATTTAGCCTCTTACTTATCTACATACCATGTTTAAGTGAATATTTAGCATTCCAAGATATACACCATGTTGTGGGATACATTTCCATGTTCAAAAAATATTAATACTTTACTATAGAATGAGTTGTTATAGTTATGGAATATAGTTGGTTAAAAAAAATTTCTATATAAACTAAAAACATGTTTTACAGCAATGAATGTTGGTGTAATTTTGTTTGAAATAATTATTATGATTTGTTTGTGCCATGAAACATTATTTTATGGAATTAAACACTAATTTTTGAGATTAATCAGGTTCCAATATTAAATTTTTAATTTTTATGGACCTTTATCATTTACAGAATAGTGACCCACATAATTGAAAAACCATATATGTGATTTTTATATTCTATGACCAAAGATAAAAATCTTGTTATAGTGACATGAATAAAATTTATAACATATAATTTCTAGTACCTTTATAACATGGGAATGGTAATGTATCTAACAGATCGATGGTATGTATATATATATAGGATTTTTCCTCTATAACATTGGCATGAAAACCCATATGAATGGATCTTTATATGTTTGGCTTGGACATTTTATGTGGGTTTTATCATTTATTTCATATGAAAAAACCCCTTAAAGGTGTTTCAAATCTTAATATTTTATATTTCATTGGGATACATTTATAAGTATTTAGGTTTGAATGGTGGGACCCTTATATCTCACCTTTATTTTGAAATTCCAAAGTGCTTAACCCCATGGGGGTTTACTCATGATACATATGGATGGTTATTTAATGAGTTAGTAGCCACTTTTCTAGTGTTACATATATATATTTATGGTGTTATATTGTTAAACCAATTCACTTAAAATGATAGAGATATGATTTTATTATTTTGGACCTTATTTTTATGCAAGTATTTAGTTAATTAAAATGGAAACCCAAATAAAACAAATTTTTTTCCTTTATACCTAGGTATCGAAATTTTTCTTAACTAAGACAATTTTGAGAACTTTATGGATGAATAAAAGGTTAAAAGGAAATTATGAGATAATTTTCCTATCAGGCTTCATTGAGTAATCTAAATAAAGTTCCATGTAAAGTAAACATTATAAATGGTACATGAGTAGAATATTTCTGAGGAACTTCAATGTTTAAAATAAATTATAATTATTGATAATTTTTGAAATAAAACATTTTTATGGTGTTGATAGTCAGGACCCTCTTGCAAGGGTAGTCTAAACTTTTCCTTGGGATGTGACTTGAACAAGAACATAGAAATTAACCATGGATCTCATTTGATCATCATGTTATCAAAATCTAGAGGTTAAGTCGTAAGGCCTAGAGAATTTTCAAGATTGAATATAATTTTTAGTTAATTCCTAATGGAGAGGGATATTCTATTTTGGTAGCACCACATGAATAAACATAACCATTGGATTCTTGAATGAGTTATAAGAATTTAAGTATAGTTATTATACCATTAGTCACGATAGGAATTTTTGTCTGGGGAACAACACATGGGTTGGTTATGTGGTTGTGTAATGAATTGGACCTTGTTAGGGACATGAGTGTCATGTAACGCTCTAGTTCGGAAGGTTAGAAATCCCTATGTCATGTTCAGATATTTAGCTAATTTTGGGATAGTCATTTTCCAATGATGGATGACTCAGTAATTCATCCACTAGGTTTAAAATCATTAGGGGTAATATGACTCTATGTTTAAATAATTCACGTGGGACATTAAATTCTAGAATGGGTTGTGATGATAGTTCAATAGAAAATATTAATAGGTGTTCCACTATACTAGTGAAATATTGTGGTAGTATGCATTGTTGTACATGATACCCATTGAGTCATAAGGTGGTGCAGAGAACCATATGAGTATGGTAGAATTTTTTAAACTATGAGCTATTACACTATATTCCTAGGTCATATCTAGATTAGAGTTACTAGTATGTTAGAGTAATTTAGTAATCATGATGCTAGTGTATGGAATTGGAAATGGATAAGGAATGGTAACACTACCGATCAGTTTATTTTTTGGTTTATATTCTTGATACTAATGACATGCATGAGCATATATAGAGAGAGATTCATTTTTATGTTTATGGTAAATTTGGTATAACATGATTTTACGTGGCCAGATTCCTCTCTTTTCAAATCGTCACATTATAAAATCATGTGGGACCCATCAATAACCTGTGTTGGATGGTGGATGGAATGTGTTATAGGGTATTAGTGCACATTCTTAGTAGATGATGATAAGGAAAATCCAATAGTGGAGAGCTTCACAAATATCTTGTTTTAGTGTGTGCTTCTTTATAGAGGGAGTGCGTGTGAAAAAGTACATTTGGAAATGGTTAAAACACCTTTTGGAAACCCATGAAGCTATTAAGTTTGAATTTTTAGTATTTGAAATGATGTTGGAGATAAATCCTCTTAATGGTAGGGATCAAGTTTTGAAACTATATTCTGACATGGGGTGTGTAAGAGACCCCTGAAATAATTATTCCGGGGGATGACTGTTCTTGGAAGGTATCAAAATAATAAGATGGTGGGACGTGTATGTAACTATTTATGAAACTATGAGTTGATGTCAGAATATGGTAAGTTTTTTTGAAACAATAAAGATATTCTTCAGTAATGAGGTATTCTTGGTCCATTAATAATGATGCATTAGTATGTGTTGTTGAGCTCTTCCATAGATGTCAACTAGTGGTAGATCAACTGTTCATTCCAATGTTTAATTTGATGTGATTGGTGGGAAACCATGTTGGATACTTGATCTTAGATATGACAGGAGAGACCTGGATCTTATTGGATATCATTGATATCCTCTTAGTTTACTATTGACTTAAGGGTGATCATTCTTATTATCTTGAAATCATCCAGGGTGCACTGAGAGTGCATCAATTATATGTATAGTTAAAGAATAAAATTTAAAAACATTGTTTTCATGATAAAGAGACACTTTTAGAGTTGTTGTATAGGAAGATTTATAATCATAGAGGTGTGAACTATCCTGAGTGATACTTGGATTCCCATGTTAGAATCCCTTTTCTAGAATCATGGACACTATCCCATTATTTGAATAGATATATAGGAAAGATACCACTATTGGGATCATTCAGTGTTCTCGATATATGGATAGATTAACTTTGGACCAATGTTTGACTTGTAAACTCTAGATAATGGAAAATGTTTGATGATCTCCTTAGATTCTATAAGTTGAATCCAAGGATATCTCAAACATATGGTTTAACTTAGTTGATATGTTTTGTGTGTGAGAATCTAAGGGAAATGGATCAGGCATACACCATTGTTCATGTTAGGTCATTAAGACATAAATGAAGATTTTTGTTAAATATAACATCAAAATCTATTTATGGTCTTCAAAGAGAATGACCAAAGAAATATCAAGTTATATAGGATCAGTTAAGAATCATCTTGATGTTTCAGTTTTTAATTTGAGCACTAACTTGAGTTTGAATGGATTTGGTAACATATATTAGAAGTAATGTTTTCAAACACATTGGATTTTTAAATTGAAAAATTATAGTTTAAAATTAAATTTCAGTAACCATATATATTAGGTGATGTTTTATTTGTTCCCAATTTCTTCTCAGAGAAGATAAGTTCTATGTTTCAATGTTTATAAGATTCCATATTTTGAACCATATGAGATTCTTCTAATGGGGTTTGAGTTTTTCCTTTAATGGATGGTACGAATCATAATTTTGGATTAAAAATTAAATTCCTAGAATTTAAACACAAACAAGTGTTATTTTTAGATAAGGTCTTAGGCATGATAGGTGAATATGGTGTTCAGATGGGTTTTAGTATCACTGAGATTTGAAAACCTAGTTTTTGGATAGGGTAAATTGGGCATAAGATTTTCACATGGTTAGTGAAAACCATGCACCCAAACCATGGTTCCATATAGGGGAGTCCCATGGTTTATCATACTGTGAAAAAAGGGTCTCATGACCATGAAAAATTGACCTGGACATTTCAAATTGAAACCAATTTTTCAATGTGGGGTTATACAATCTGTGATTCTAGCCATGTGAGGATGGTGGAACATTAGGTAGACATGATTTTTGGTTGGCACACAATTTTTAGTAACCATGTTGGAAAAAATGGTCCACATTTAAATTGGTGAAATTTCCTTTTCCTCTATATTTTTTTAATCTTCAACCATCATTTCTCCTACAAAATAAACAAAACCTCCCTCCCTTTAGGGATCTACACCTATTCTCATAGGATTAAGTGGATCTTCCATTTCATGACTTGGAATTGTGCACCGTTAGTCACGTTTCATCACCCTCAATTAGTCTACAATTACAACTTATTCCTTTCTTAGTTTATCTTGTCATGTTGAATGCTATTTGATTCTTAGACAAAATGCTCTATTTTCAGAGAATTTTTCTAGTCTTCATTTTTCTCTTGATCTAGATCGAAAGAAATCTATATAATGGATTTATGAAGCATCCTAAGCATGAGGTATGTTTCCTATGGATTTTTTCATAATTTTTCTTCATTTTATAAATTATGATGTTATGCTACACTCCAGATTATCCATGAATCACAATTTTAAGAAGGAATTAAATATGTTTAACCTAATAAATTAAATTAAATATCATTTGTGTATTTAATTTCATTATTGTAGGTTCTTCAAAACAACTCAAAACACCCATTTTGGTTCATTCCTTGTATTCCCATGTCCTATAGTTTTTCAAAGAAATTAAATCAACTATTTGGGGATTGTTTAAAATGATTTGTTTACAATGATCAACCAACACATTATTTACCTTTTACGTGTGTTGGATTAACTCTAATTTAATAGATATTTAAATGGAATTAGCTTTTCTGGTATTACAACCATGCCTTGTTTTGTAATAAAAAATCCTCTGAGGTGCGCTATTTAAATTAATTAAATGGTGAAATAAAAAAGAGTTATTTGAAATGATAAACTGAATTTACCTTAACATAGAAATATAAATTACATATAAATGGAATAACCAAAATTGTTTACTTGAATTATTTTATGAAAATCTTATGGATATGTATTATTTATTATTCATACTTGAACTATAATATGATAAGCATACTAACATGGCCTTCTTTATTACTTATATTTTAATGAAAAAAATGGAATGTAAAATTTTCATTGCCTATGATATACCTTTTTTGAATATGGTTCCAATTGATATGGATATTTCATCTGGCGACTTATCATTCTTTACATTATGCAAGGGTTAACATATATAATTTTTTTTGACTAAATGGATGAAATGAATTATTACATCTTATGTGCAATTTGGATTCTCGAGTAGTAATATCATGGAAAGGATCACAGTTTAGATGCGATACACTATGCCTTAATCGATTACAGTATCCTCCTTATAGAACTCCATGGTTATGGGATCACTGGTTTAGCAGGATAACCTTATACATGATTATTACTGGGTCACCTTTCTTAGGGTTGTTTGACATGAAGTTTTACATCGCCTTATTCTAGGATGTTTGGCATGATAATTCACAAAATTTTGGGTTGTTGGATATAATGGATCACACCCATCATTAGGATGTTGTACACTATTCTTCACATCAATGACTGAGATTTTTTTCTCATGGTTCCCCATTTCCTCTATTTAGATTCTTGTGATGATACACATATTTAAATAAATAAAATATCATATTAATAATACTATTATAAATGGATTTATTGGTCTTACACCTCTGGTTTTCACCAGTGTATGTGTTTCACAGTATGTTTTACTATAATGTATATGCACATATATAAATTAATTTTTATTCAGACTCATTTAGGATTATGTCAAAGAATTTATTTTTGGTGGTGTTTTATAGAGGAACCAGAAATGAAAATGACTATATTTATTTATTTTAACCTTATTTTTTATACCTTCACACCAATGTATTTTGTATTCAAATATGGGATTTCATTTTATGCTATTGGTGGTGGCCTATTGATATTATCTCACACCCTTTTCTGGCCACCATTTGGTTACTAGATGGAACTTATTTTTGTAGGATAGTGAATTTAGATTTGTATTGTTTTTTACACATGGATATTGGTGCATATAAATATAGCATTGATCCGGTTATGTAGATGTTCATGGATATCACCTTTGGGATTTATTTCTTTTCATTATAAATATATTTTATTCCTACTTCCTTGAATTTCAATATTCCATTGGTATTAACATGAAATAATTTTTTATTGGATACTATTTATGGATTTAGTCATTTATTATTATTAGAATAATTTATTTCCTCTACCTTTGAATAATACTACTCCCCCCATTGATTTATTATTTAGGTACCCCCATGCTACTGTAATCATGAGGGTGTATTCTCCACACCATACCATAATTAGATCCTATATTCTAGTATAAAGCCTCTAGAATACAGGGAGGCAAGCTTAAGGCCACGTATCCACCGGTCTATCTACTATTCATAGAGTGATTTTGGTCAATATGTGACATATGTCACATGTAATGGTATATAATAATCTATATATGAAATATACAATTCCTTATTACATGCTACAATAACATCTTGTTATATTATGTAATATATGAAGAATATGTTTCGTATACATGAAAGTTTATTAAAACCTATAAATCTAATATTTCTCCTAATTTGATAGTTCTCATGTAAACTAGCCCTATCTCATTTTATGAAAACCTTCATTTGATATTAAATTTTCTAATTCAATAAACATACCAACAATAACATACCATCATATTCATACATTCCTAAAATTGTGAACCTTTTTATGTCCTTTTCATTCATCTATAACCAGACATTTTTATTACATCTTGATTTTCAATAATATCCAACTAATGTGATACTAAATCATAAAATCAATACACAACACGATTCACTAAAACTTATTAAGTCAACAATATGTGCATTGTTATTAAGATCCATTGCTTACATATTAAAATATAAATTTTATATGATAATTATCTTTGAAGATATTTAGTTCTCATTATATTTATACTCACAAACATCTATATGTTATTCATAGAATTATAATCATCATATTTAAAAATCTAATTATAAATAAATATTATATTATAATTTTCTATCACTAGAATATGATTATTGTACTTCCATGATCTAGATAGTGTTGGTGTATGAAGTGAGTTTCAATATTCAATTTTATCTACTAAAAGTAAGAAGACCAAATGAAAACTCAATCATGATGATATAGAAAGTGGAGAAAGTATCTTCAGTGAAAGGAAAATTGGTTAGATTTTTTTTATTGGCATGTGTGGTGTAATAGACGATGGAGAATAGAAGTTACAACCTATCAATATAGAATAGAGTTTCATACTTCAGAATCACCCCATGATTGTTTTTTGTGATAAAATATTTAGTTTTAGGGGTATATAGAGTATTTATAATGGGTAACATATAATGTTCACCAATTATGACACTTAAGTGTTTTTTCTTCAATCAAGTGTCGCTATGTAAAATATTGGGATATTTTTGATTATTAGTGGTCAGATGAAACTTAATGATCCATTAGAACTTTCTATAAATAAGTGGAACCAAAAATATATTTTTAATCATGAGATTAAGAGATTATTAGTAATTGGTTATATAATATTCTGCTTAATTAAAGGGATTTTAATTCATGTATCGAATTATTGTAATGGAATATAGTTGTGTTTATAGTACTAACATATTACATAATGTCAGGATGATGAAAATAAATGTTCTTAATTTGTTTGATTTGTTTTATTTCCCTCTTTTCTTGAATATTTCATGAGTTATGAGTTTGTGTGAGTGTGTGTACAGACTAATTTATGTAGTGAGTAGGGGGATATATATTCTAATCTTATGGTACTTATAGTAGTAGGAGACTTGTAGATGTTTTTTTTTCTATTCATAAATAATTTGAGGTATATCTCAAAAGAAACCAATGGTAGGGTATATTTCTAGTAACATGTTTCAAATCCTTGTTCAGTTCTTTCCCAACATCACAATATGAGGTAGCCTAGGTAACTATCACTCTCTTATCTTGATATTATTTTACTTTTTTCAGAATTTTACAATTATCAATTCTTATGTATTTAAAAGAATGTATATTATGGGTAGTATAGTTTGATGGAATATTTTTTTTTAGAGAATTAAGTCAGAATACTACATATTCAAAACAAGCTATATGGTTCATTAAATGGTGTTTTTCGAGAGAAGGTATAAATTTTTTTAGGGAATAGGGACAGGAAATCACTGGCTTTAATTAGGATATTGATAGCTTCAAAAATATCAATTAATATCCAAGAGGTGATGACCACATTGGAGTTGATAATGGCCATGTATGTAAAGACCCATAAATTTCAAGGAATTTTTTTTGTTAATTTCTTTGGAATTTTAAAAGTTTGTGGCTTCTGACAACAATTGATTCCGAGGTCCGGTGTGCCCGAAATCAATTTCCGAAGTTTATCTTAGGTACGTTCAGTAAACGAACGAACATGGTTTTCTATCTTTTGAACCGGTGCTCAGAATTGAAATCTGAGGGAACTGATGAACTCGCAACACCTGTAATTTCTTAAGGGGACCTTTACCGTAATTGCTTTTTTACGGAAGAAGAGGTTAATTTTCTGTTAGTTTTTAAGGAATAAATAAAAATATGTGCTTGATATTTTTATTTGTAGAGGGTGGTTATTATCTTACAAATGGGGAGTTAGAGGTGGGTCCAACACCCACCTAACCTCCCATGGGAGAGTTTATTTTGGTGGGGCCCACATGAGACCCTAACTCCTCACCTCCCCCATAACCCCCTTGAACTCCCCATAACTCAGCCCTTGTTTAATACGTGACAACTCCACTCATTTATTGGAGTGGAGCCTCTCCACTTTCCATCTCTCTCTCGTCATTTTATTTTTTCCAACTATTCAATTAACTAATGAGTTTGAATTAAGTTGAATTGATATGGAATGTTTGTTAAGATGGGTGAAAATCCCACTTTAATTTTTGGTTGGGAAAATATTGCGTGGAGAATCCCTGGACAAATAGAAGAGATCCCTCTCTCCACGAAGAACGGTTCTCCTTCTGATAGATCTCCAAAAAACGACGCTCGATTCGGGATCGAAGGCCTTTGCGGTAGTGAATAACCCTAATGATCATCGTCACCTTCATCTCCTCCCTTGAGATGATGTCAACGATCCGACGTCCACCACTTTCTCCATATCGTCAACGAATGGAGAACCTTGAGGTAGGGGTTGTTATGTTCATGTTTTAATACCGTTCATCATCGTTCTTCAATTCTTGAGTTTCGTTTGGCCACATGATACCATCTTTATGAGGAAGGGCTCGGACCACATGAACATGGTCCGAACCATCCCCTCTCGTTTGTTGTTTATGGATGATGAAGGTGGACTACAAAAAAACTGCCGACGTTGGGCCGACCATGAGCGGATCATCAACGCACGATTGCCGGGTCACTGCAAAGGCACGACACCATCGTTCTGCGTAGAGTAGAGACAAACCGTAGCCTAGCTGCTCCACAACGGAGGGGCGCGATGCCTTCCTGCTCGCCGAAGCTACTAGGGCTGCGTCCGGGGCGGGCTGCAGTGGAGGGGCGTGGTGCCGTCGTGACGTGCCAGTGATACAGGGGTCGCGGGTTGGGCGGGCCGCGCAGTGCGGCGCGACCCCATCACGCCACGCCTGTTGAACAAAGAATCGGCCTTAGGGCACTGCAGATCTGGAAGGGCGTCCGACTGTGCCAGCCGCTGGTGCCACCAAGAGTTGGGACCCAAGCGGGTCCCGCGGTTACCCAAGGCCCGACCATCATGGCCGGCCGTTTCGAAGAAACCGGGGGGTGTAACCCCCCTAGACCAGGGGCCAGGGCGGGCCCCACTGGGCGCCGCCAACCCCTCTGGTCTGTCAGCTGTGTGGGCCACGTGTGCCAGGCCGGAACCTGACCCGGGTCGCATCGACCAGCTTCGGTCTGACCCAGGGGGTGTTTGGCCGGGTCGGACTTGGCCCTGACCCCCTATTTTCGGACCTTATTCAGTTAAACGTCCATAGCTTGAGTTGTGTACCTTCGATCGATGCACCATTAGTTATGTTGGATTCCTCTTGATGAGACAGTTCTTTTGGAATACTATACATGGGTTTTGGATGTTATTGGAGTATGTTTGGTTTGGTTTTATCATAAAAACCAACTGGGCCCCTCGAACGGAAAAGCTAATAACTCACAGACCAGGCGTTCGACTGACGCGCCATCTTTTGTGTTGAGACCCCTATGAAGAGATGGTCCTTTGAGATACATCCACGTGAGATTACGGACCCTCCCTGAGATGAGCGTATGGAGTACGCAGACCTTATAGCTGGATGAGACCTGATGACTGTTTGTCCAATTCGATTCGGAGTGACTTGACTAGCCCAGTTGGGAGCACTACTATTTTAGGGTGGCATACCCATGGTGGGGAGCACTACTGTTTTGGGGTGGCAGACCCACGTTACTCAATAGAAGGATTACCTCTGTAGGCTATTAGGGGAAGCGCTACTATGTTGGGGTGGCGGACCCATGGTGGGGAGCAATACTGTTTTGGGGTGGGAGACCCGCAGTACTCGATAGGAGGAGTACCTCAGCAGTATAAGATTAGTGAGCAGCGCCTCAGAGTCGTGACAGGACCATTTTTATCGACAGAGGAGGATTTCTCCAGCAGCCGTGTTCTCGACATCATGAATAAAAATCCTGGTTTGGGCTGAGTCAATGACCCTTTGTGTTTTCCTCGAGATTGAGATGGGTTACTTGATAACTTAGGTATATGTATGAGCATATACCTAAGTAAAGGTTGTCTGTTGAGATCTTTAATTGTGGTTTATCCTTGTTGGATTTAGTGAGACCTTGAGGGTCTCAGGGTCCCTACTGAGTATCGTTATACTCACCCCTGCACGGGCTATGCCCGCACCTCATTGTGTTGGATGCAGACGACAGACAACACTGACCAAGGCAGATTGTACGAGGACTGGATGGTACCCAGAGGTGGAAACTCGGCGTGACAGCATATAGAGACGACTAATAGACGCAGAGTGCTGAGGAGGATATCTGTACCTACCCTTCAGTTAGTAACTGGAGGACAATCCACAAACATATTCACCATTCAGCTGTTTGTCTTTTCAGTTGTATTTTCTTTCAGTTGTAGCTATACATTTCCATTGGGCTTGTATTTCCAGACCCTTTGTACTTTCATCAAACTTAATACTACTTTAGAGAGTGTTTTCTTCCTCTTGTACTCTTGTTGTGTGTGTTTACCTTTATAAAGGCAATGCCTTCCCAGTTTTTATTGAGTTACGCCTTTAGTACTAGTCGCCAGCCCCTGGCCTATGGAAGGAAGGCTTCGGGTATCCACGATACGGGCTCCGGGAGATAGGTCATGGAAAATTGGTATCAGAGGAGTCATTTCTAACGCAGAACATAGGACTCTGATATTTTCTTTCTGGGAAGCAATAGTGTTAAGGGTACTAAGTGTGGATTTTAGTTAAGGGAGTCTAGTGTTGGTGCAGTCGGCCGACGTATCCATACACCAGGACCCTGACTTCTAATTTTTGACATAGTGCACAGAAACACTGATTTCATGTGTGTTTTCAAAAGTTTTCTTTTAAATCAGCTCAAACCAGGTCAGGTCACGAGGTATAGCCTTTTGACAGTGTCACATCTGTTTCTTTTAGGACGTCTTCACCTAGTCAGTCAGCGTGGGTACCGAGTGGAGAAAGCAATGATAGCTCACCACGAAGCGAGACCTCAGTATAGGACACTCTACCAGTTGACACACCAGCAGAGAGTGCATGCCGCTTGAGCGTGTTGCACGGGTTCCAGTGACAGAGGCCTCCGAGGTTTCGTGGCGAGTCATATTTTCTGATGGATGGTCACTGGCTGGAGATTGTAGCACGAGCTTTCCACGCAGCTGGGACACCCACTAACTTGATGGTGTACCTAGCTGTTAGCCTCTTCCAGGGAGCATCTGAGAGGTGGAGGATCCAGATGCTCCAGTTTTGCGAAGAGACGACCTTCACCTGGGGAGACTTCGAGACTTTTTTCAGGGTGGAGTTTATACCAGCAACTCTACAATCTGAACATGCTCAGGAGCTGCTGCCCTTGCTACAGGGTTTTCCGTCAGTAGCCGAGCCATCTATAGGCAGTAGACGAATGATGCAGAGGTCCAAGAGGACTAGGCCAACAGGTGGGCGGCCTCTGGATATAGGTTCGGTTGTGAGAGGCAAATGAAACAAATCCATCCATACGATGAACAGGAAGTGCTATGAATGCGGCAAGCAGGGTCACATGGCTTGAGACTGCCCAACATGTCTAGAAGATGAGCAGTCAGCAGTGGATGAACCTACCAGAATGGGGAAGAGGAGTTGGCCGTACATCCGGTGGTGTACGACACTTCGAGGTGTCGCCACCACCACCACCAGGAGGTCCACCCCGACTGCAGGGAATGAGTGGATATGGGAGAGCACAGCTTCATGCAGCTGAAGCATATGACAATGGAGCTTCGGAAGCAGGTGGACAGGAACGAGACTAGTTCTTGGCATGGGGGCCTTTGTTCTTGGTGCTTCTAGTTTCCGTGTTGTTGTTGTTTTGATTGCTTTGTGTCTTTATACTTCGAGCTGCAGTAATAAAAGACACTTATCATTGTGACTTTTACTTTCCTTTCATTTTTTATTGTTGATACTAAGAGGTTCCGGTTAAATCTGTTGAATTGACCCTCACTTGTAAGATTCCAACTGGAGGAGACCCAGTAACCACGCACTGATGGCGACAGTGCGACTCGACCCTTGGAGGCGAGAGTAACAGTTGGATCTCTTTGTAGTAGCGTCGAGGCCTTACGACATCATTCAAGACATGAATTATACCGTTCATGTCAGGAATGACTGTATTAGGAAGAGAAAGTGGTGCATCCAGGGGATGAGAACAGATTTCTCTTTTCAGAAAAGAAGAAATCTCAGCAGCTCTTTGGTAGAACGTAGACGAAGAAGGGTGGAGATGGGTTCTTACTTTTGGCTAGTCTCACCCACTGTTCGTTGAGCGTACGGTTTACGGTTCTCTCCAACTCAATAGTCCCATTTGTATCTTCTCTCAGAAGGACATGAACCCAAGACAGTGGTGATGGCTTGATTTCCTCTAGGACTATGACTTTGAGATAGTTTATACTCCCGGGGAAGGGAAAGTTGTAGCAGAAGATCTTAGTAGGATATCGGGCATTCAGCTGTTAGGAGTGGTGAGACATCAGATGGACGCGTTTCAGATTTACTTTGTGGATAGTGATGGAGTCAGCACATGTAATACTAGAGATGGTTCAAGCTACGACGGAGAAGGTGTAGATTATCCAGGAGCGGAGAAGACTAAAAAGAGTAGATAGAAGTCCTATGCTGATAGGAGACGAGACCACTGGAGTTCAAGGGTGATGAACACGTCTTCTTACGGGTCTCACCTCGACGAGTTCTATGGAGTTTTGGTTGGGGAGTTAAGTTATCTCCATGTTTCATCGGGCCTTTCTAGGTCCTCATCCCGGTAGGCGAGGTGGCTTACCGCCTGACCTTTCCACCTCAGATGCACCGGGTGCACGACGTCATCCACGTATCTCAACTGAGGAGATGTGTGCATGACCTATCCGTCATCATCGACCACGGAGAGCAGGACATCAATGACGGGGAGACTTTCACGGGGTTCTAATAGAGTTTGAGGATCGATAAGAGCGAGTCCTACGAGGATGGTTGATTCCTCTTGTGCGCTTTCGCTGGCAGCACAGGAACCTCCAGGAGAGCACATGGGAGGGGGAGGCTCAGATGCGTGCTCGATACCCCCTTTAGTTTCCCTAGTTTCTATTGTATCATTACGGGGACGTAAATCTCAGAGGTGGGAGAAATGTAAAGACCCAGAAATTTCAAGGATTTTTTTTTCTTAATTTCGTTGGAATTTTACGAGTCTGTGGCTTCTGATGACACTTGATTCCGAGGCCCGGTGTGCCCCGAATCAGTTTACAAAGTTTAGCTTGGGTAGTTTCAGTAAAAGAATGAGTAGGTTTTTCTATAATTTGAACTGGTGCTCGGAATTGAAATCTGAGGGCACCGATGAACTCGTAACACCGATAATTACTTAAGGGTACCTTTACCATAATTGCATTTTGACGGGAAAAGAGGTTAATTTTCAGTTTGTTTTTAAGGAATAAATAAAAATATGTGTTTGATATTTTTATTTGCAGGGGTTGGTTATTATCCTACAAAGAAGGAGTTATAGGTGGGGCCCACACACATCTAACCTCCCATGGGAGAGTTTAGTGTGGTGGGGCCCACAGAAGACCCTAACTCCTCACCTCCCCCATAACCCCTTTGAACTCCCCATAACTCACCCCTTGTTTAATACATGTCAACTCCACTCATTAATTAGAGTGGAGCCTCTCCACTTTCCATCTCGCTCTCATCATGTAATTTTTTCCAACTATTCAATTAATTAATGAGTTTCAATTAAATTTAATTGAGATGGAAAGTTTGTTAAGATGGGGGAAAATCCCATTTTTATTTTTGGCTGGGAAAATATTGCTTGGAGAATCCCTGGAGAAATAGAAGAGCGCCCTATAACGACCCGAAATTTTGAATAAATCTTGTTTCCTAATTTTGTGTGTTATTTTATTTTATTTTTTTATATTCAACAAATTTTTTTTCATTTGATAATATGAGTATAATTAAAATGAGACCATTGGGTTTTTGACTGTTATATGACCATTGGTCCATATGACCCCTGGAAACTAAAAGTTTTGATTATTGTCTCTAAATACAAGTAATCTTGGTTAATTAATATAGAATGAAGATTCGATGGCCTCAACCAGTAGTCTTGGACCAATCGAAGCCCATATAACAGAACTTGGGAAGGAGGTACCACCACTGGGCTTTGCTCAGGACAAAACCTAAGCTGAACTTCATCGGTTGAAGCTAGAACGGAATCTCCTTTGCGAGAAGTTCAAACTGATAGAAATTACTAGTCGTGTGATGTTGGCCGAGCCTCCCTTAGATTCTCTCACCTTAGCACACCATACACTTAGGTCCTATACTGGTGTGATAAGGGGCTATGTAAGGAGACCGTAACTGCCTTGTGTAATCCTTTGTTTAAAATAAAAATTGGGATTTCTTATTATGATGAAGTTTATGAATTTTCTAATGTCTGGATAAATACATTATATATATTTTTAATGAATTTTAGAAAAAGGATATTTTAAAAATGTTTATGTAAACCTTAAATAATTAAAAATGTGTAATGATTTTCGAAAAATGGTCTTCTACAATTATGTTCAGTACGAAATTTAGAGTCTAATAAGATCAACTTAATTTTTGATGAATAGTTAATTATGAATAGTGATTTTATGCTTAGGATTAGTAATGTGACCAAATGGATTAGTAATCTCATTTAAAAAAAGTATTAATATAATCTAGGCACCCTGATTAAGTAGTGTGATTCAATCAAATGGTTAAATAACAGTTTCATAAATTATTATTCAAGTATTAGTTTTTTCGGGTGAATAGTGTTTTTAATTAAAAATTTATTTAAAAATATTTAGAAAATTATTTTTATAAAATGGATTTCATTTTTGAACTCAGAGCGTCGATATTATGTTATGGTAATTTTTGGGGATTTTTCTGAAAAAAATGAATTTTTGGTGAATAGTGTATGTATTTGAAAATTAAATTAAAAATAACTAGAAAATTATTTTTATAAAATGGAGTTAATTTTTGAAATCAGAGCATTGATATTTGGTTAAGGTGATATATTGGGATCTTTTTGAGAAAGTTGAATTTTCAGTGAATAGTAAAAATACAGTTTTAGGGTTTCGGTATGTTTAATGACATCATAACTGTGTCATGATGATGTCAGGAGATATTTTAAGGTTTGGCCGGCCAAGGGTGATGAATTATTGTTTTGGGGGCCCCATGTGTCCTAACTCCATGGTAAATTCCAAGGGAGAGCACATGGTTTTGAGAAAAGCACTTTTGTGGTGTCCGTTGGCCATTAATGCCTTGTCCCCTCACTTTCCCTATAAATACCAAGCCATCCTATCATCCATTTCGACTCCCCACTCTCCCCAAACAAATTTCGGGTCTCATTATCTCCCAAGGAGTCCTCCCAAGGTGCCCCCAAGCCCTCAAGGCCCAAACCTTTGAGTTTTAAGAGTTACGTTTTAAGGTAAGGGATCCGACCTCTCTCTTTCTTTTCAAGTAATCTCTTTTATGAAATTTCATTTATGCTCCATGTTCTTATGTTAAAGTGTGTTATTTTATAATCCTCTTAAATCCCTTTTAATGTTCCCATAATTAGAGATCCCCTCTTACTCTCATTATTTCGTTTTATGAAGTTTTAAGTGGCGCCGTTATGCTGCCGAAATTTTTGTAACGGATTCTTTCTCCCTTCTCATTTTTCAAGATCTATTTTCATGTAAAGTATTCAAGTTCCTTTTTATTATTTTGTGGTATTATCTATAAATTTATCATACTGATATTTTATGATCATATGATGAGAGACCCCATTTGATCTCTTCAATTCAGTATTTTGAAGTTTTAAGTGGCGCTGTTAGGCTGCCGAATTTTTAAGTAGTTCTTCACCCTTCCCGTTTTGAAGTTCTACTTTCATGTCAATTCTTTCAAGTTCCTTTGTGTTATGTTGGGGTATTATCTCTATATCTATCATACTGATCTTTTTTGACCATATGATTATAGACCCTATTTGATCTCATCAAATCATTTTTTGTTGATTTTTATGTAACGCTGTTAGGCTGCCGAATTTTCATAAGAGAAATGTTATTTTTGTCTTCCTTTCATGTTCTTCATTTCATATGTTATATTTTCAAATTTCATTACCATGTTCTTAAATCCCTTATATTCTGTCCCTATACTGTTTTATGGTTCATTTATGAATGTTTGACCCATGTCCCCTCTCTTTTCAATGTTTTCTAAAAACCTTGTAACATAGCTGTTATGCTGCAGAATTTTCGTCTCAAAACGTCTCTCTCTTTTTTTCTAAAGATATTTTATGTTATTAAGTGAATACTAAAAGCCCTTATTTGTACAGGGTATTCACATGTATATCAGAATGTTCTATTTTAAATTCTGGGATTTACATACATGAAACCCGCTTTCCCTTTTCCGTGGGTTTAAAGTGACATAATGATCATGTCTTTAAAGATGTTTTTAAAATGTTATGATTACGAAATGAAACCCATTTCCTTTATGATATATGGGTTGTTTATGAAATTATTGATGATGATATATGTGGATCACATGATAATAAAGACATGTCAAGGGTGCGCCCAGATAGCGCTCCAATGCATTGGGTAAAGACTTAATCTCTAGAGATGACCATTTTTAACGACACCTTTGTGAATAACCTTGGTAATTTCTAGCTACACCTTGGGGATGGACCTTGGTGAAACGAAACGATTGTCAATATTAAATGTTGTAGCCACATCTTCAAGTTATGAAAAATGTTATTTTTATTATGATATGCCTCATGATTTCATTCTCATGCCTTAAAGTTCTTTTCATGACATTATTGATGTAACTCAAGTTCATATGTAAAATGTTTCACTTGTTTCCCTTACTGGGCCTTCTGCTCACCCTTTCCTTTGATGTATGTCCCCAGGTTATTAGATGTAGTAATGAACCTAGGATGAACTTAAGGAGAAGCCTTTAAAGTGTTTAAGAATAATGTTTTATGTTGTTTTCATGTATTATGTTCCTGGTTTCCAAGACAGTAAACCTTAAAGATCCTCAGTTTTGTGTAATGTAATGAAAGTTTATGTTATAAAAATACGAGATGCTATAGTTGGTATCAAAGGATGGTTTAGTTATTTGTGTAAATTAGGATATGAAATCTTTAGGAAGAAGCCTATAGAAAAGTTTATATATAGGAAATCTTCCTGGTATTTTGGTGAGTATTGAGTAATGGGTTGCCAAGAAAATACATCCCTGTCTGGATATGAGCAGGTAGAGGCAGCTCTGGCACAGATGTACATAGGGGTAAAACCCGAAAACACTGCTTTGAGCTAGACTCGAACGGGAACTGGTACATGAAAACGGGCCTTGCTGCACTCTGGGTTACGATACTCCCGGGGGATATGCTTTGGTAAATTCATAAGCTTAGTATGAACCATTATTAAAGGAACAAAGATAAAATAAAATAAAGATTCACATAAGGATATATGATCATGGATAACCTAGTTTGAAATCTAGGGGATCACAAGTTAGGGTATACATTTCTTCTACAAGTTATCCTTATATGCGTTATGTTCCTTTTCATGATTATTGGCTAGGTATTAAAGCCCCTAATTGTACTTTGTTTTCGTAGTTAATGGCGGGAAATGGAAGAACATGTCCCAAAAACCAATGTGATAAGAAATGTGACGATTTCCATATTAATATGAAAGATGTGATTAGGGGATAAAAACATGATTGTTATTTTGGAATACGTTCACTATTTTGGGGACCCTATATGATCAAGGTAAATAGATTACTACGTTATTTTCATTGAGAAGTAAGTTTGACTTATATTTTGAAGAATAGATGAATTTAATGAGGAATTATAGTAATTTAGGTTACTTATGGGAATGATTAACCTATCTTGGGTAAAATACGTTTAAGTTAGCTAATTTTTTTATAAGATGTTAGGAGTGGTTGATGTTGTTTGGAGATGAAAAATGAAGTTTATTTTGGAAGACTATGTTTTTAAATCCCTCTTGTATTTGGGTTTCAATCTTAGTTTGGTTTATTTTGAGGAATTTTAAGGACCGTTATTTATGGAATGGTCTATGATGAACTTTGGGTAGTACCATGGAACTTTGAAGATTTAAAAGTAGTTTCCATTCCTATGGGATTATTTTTTTCGAAGAGTTGTTTTACCTTACCCTTTCTGTTTTTGGGATAATGTTTAAAGATAGATGAATAGATAGTTAATCTTTTGTGGATTATGTGATTCTCTAGAAGATGATTCTTGTGTTTTGATGAGACCAAGTAGTTTTGAATGCTCATAGTTTGGAGAAAATATTAGTTTTGGTAAAAACTTATTAAAGGATGAAACTCTACATGAAGGTAGGTATATTTTCTTATGTTTTTGTTCTATTTAGTAAATGAATTCCTCAAAATTATGAGAAGGAACATAAAACAAAAACGTTGTTGGTTTACGTTTCCTACTAGGTAATCAAAGACCGTTTACACACATCATAAGCTTGGGATTTTCTTATGGTTAACTTTCTCCTAATCACGTTTTCTATCACTCTCCCTCAGAACATGACCCTTTGTTTTCTCCTCCATGTCCATGTTTTCCTACATGGAATCCTAGTGTGGGTTAACTCGGGTGACCTTTTTACTTCCCTTTCTTTCTTTTAAAGTAATAGTTTTACTAACTCCTTTTACGATGTGGGACTTTCAATGAAATTTCAAAAACCAATTTTAAAAATTGCGAGGATGCAATTTCTTAAGGGGGGAAGATTGTAACGACCCGAAATTTTGAATAAATCTTGTTTCCTAATTTTGTGTGTTATTTTATTTTATTTTTTTTATACTCAACAATTATTTTTTTCATTTGATAATATGAGTATAATTAAAATGAGACCATTGGGTTTTTGACTGTTATATGACCATTGGTCAATATGACCCCTGGAAACTAAACGTTTTGATTATTGTCTCTAAATACAAGTATTCTTGGTTAATTAATATAGAAAGAAGATTAGATGGCCTCACACAGTAGTCTTGTACCGATCGAAGCCCATCTAACAGAACTTGGGAAGGAGGTAGCACCACTTGGCTTTGCTCTGGACCAAACCTAAGCTGAACTTCATCGGGTAAAGCTAGAACGGAATCTCCATTTCAAGAAGTTCAAACTGATATAAATTACTACTCGTGCGATGTTGGCCGAGCCTCCCTCAGATTCTCTCACCTTAGCACACCTTACACTTAGGTCCTATGATTGTGTGATAAGGGGCTATGTAAGGAGACCATAACTGCCTTGTGTAATCCTTTGTTTTAAATAAAAAATGGGATTTTTTCTTATGATGAGGTTTATGAATTTTCTAATGTCCGGATAAATACAGTACGCATATTTTTAATGAATTTTAGAAAAAGAATATTTTAAAAATGTTTATGTAAACCTTAAATAATAAAAAATGTGTAATGATTTTCGAAAAATGGTCTTCTACAATTATGTTCAGTAAGAAATTTAGAGTCTAATAAGATCAACATAATTTTTGATGAATAGTAAATTATGAATAGTGATTTTATGATTAGGATTAGTAATGTGACCAAATGGATTATTAATCTCACTTAAAGAAAGTATTAATATAATCTAGGAACCTTGATTAAGTAGTGTGATTCAATAAAATGGTTAAATAACGGTTTCATAAATTATTATTCAAGTATTAGTTTTTTCGTGTGAATAGTGTTTTTTAATTAAAAATTTAATTAAAAATTTAATTAAAAATATTTAGAAAATTATTTTTATAAAATGGATTTCATTTTTGAACTCAGAGCGTCGATATTATGTTATGGTAATTTTTGGGGATTTTTCTGAAAAAATGAATTTTTGGTGAATAGTGTATGTATTTAAAAATTAAATTAAAAATAATTAGAAAATTCTTTTTATAAGATAGAGTTCATTTTTGAAATTAGAGCATTGATATTTGGTTATGGTGAAATTTTGGGATCTTTTTAAGAAAGTTGAATTTTCAGTGAATAGTAAAAATACAGTTTTAGGGTTTCGGTATGTTTAATGACATCATAACTGTGTCATGATGATTTCATGAGATATTTTAAGGGTTGGCCGGCCAAGGGTGATGAATTATTGTTTTGGGGGCCCCATGTGGCCTAACTCCATGGTAAATGCCAAGGGAGAGCACATGGTTTTGAGAAAAGCACTTTTGAGATGTCCCTTGGCCATTAATGCTTTGTCCCCTCACTTTCCCTATAAATACCAAGCCATACTCTCATCCATTTCGACTCCCCACTCTCCCCCAACGAATTTCTGGTCTCATTACCTCCCAATGAGTCCTCCAAAGGTGCCCCCAAGACCTCAAGGCCCAAACCATTGAGTTTTAAGTGTTACGTTTTAAGGTAAGGGATCCGACCTCTCTCTTTCTTTTCAAGTAATCTCTTTTATGTAATTTCTTTTATGCTCCATGTTCTTATGTTAATGGGTGTTATTTTATACTCCTCTTACTTCCCTTTTCATGTCCCCATAATGAGAGATCCCCTCTTACTCTCATTATTTCATTTTATGAAGTTTTAAGTGGCGCCGTTAGGCTGCCGAAATTTTTGTAACGAATTATTTCTCCCTTCTCATTTTTCAGGATCTATTTTCATGTAAAGTATTTCAAGTTCCTTTTTATTATGTTGGGGTATGATCTATAAATTTATCATACTGATCTTTTATGATCATATGATTAGAGACCCCATTTTATCTCTTCAATTCAGTATTTTGAAGTTTTATGTGGCGCCGTTAGGCTGCCGAATTTTTAAGTAGTTCTTCATCCTTCTCGTTTTGAAGTTCAACTTTTATGTCAATTCTTTCAAGTTCCTTTTTGTTATTTTGGGGTATGATCTCTATATCTATCATACTGATCTTTTATGACCATATGATGATAGATCCTATTTGATCTCATCAATTCATTTTTGGTTGAATTTTATGTAACGCTGTTAGGATGCCGAATTTTCATAAGAGAAATCTTATTTTTGTCTTCCATTCATGTTCTTCATTTCATATGGTCTATTTTCAAATTTCATTACCATGTTCTTAAATACCTTATATTCTATCCCTCTATTGTTTTATGGTTAATTTATGAATGTTTGACCCATGTCACCTCTCTTTTCAATGTTTTCTAAAAACCTTGTAACATAGCTGTTATGCTGCAGAATTTTCGTCTCAAAATGTCTCTCTCTTTTTTTCTAAAGATATTTTATGTTATTAAGTGAATACTCAAAGCCCTTTTTTCTATAGGGGTATTCACATGTATATCAAAATTTTCTATTTTAAATTCTGGGATTTACATACATGAAACCCTCTTTCCCTTTTCCGTGGTTTTAAAGTGACATAATGATCATGTCTTTAAAGAAGTTTTTAAAACATTATTATTACGAAATGAAACCCATTTATTTTATGATATATGGGTTGTTTATGAAATTATTTATGATGATATATGTGGATCACATGATAATAAAGACATGTCAAGGGTGCGCCCAGATAGCGCTCCAATGCATTGGGTAAAGACTTAATCTCTAGAGATGACCATTTTTAACGACACCTTGGTGAATAACCTTGGTAATTTTTAACGACACCTTGGGGATGGACCTTGGTGAAACAAAACGATTTTCAATATTAAATGTTGTAGACACATCTTCAAGTTATGAAAAATGTTATTTTTATTATGATATGCCTCCTGATTTCGTTCTCATGCCTTAAAGTTCTTTTCATGACTTTTTTGATGTAACTCAAGTTCCTATGTAAAATGTTTCAGTTGTTTCCCTTACTGGGCCTTCTGCTCACCCTTTCCTTTGATGTATGTCCCCAGGTTATGAGATGCAGTAATGAACCTAGGATGAACTTAAGGAGATGCCTTTCAAGTGTTTAAGAAGAATGTTTTATGTTGTTTTCATGTATTATGTTCCTGGTTTCCAAGACACTAAACCTTAAAGATCCTCAGTTTTGTGTAATGTAATGAAAGTTTATGTTATAAAAAGACGGGATGCTATACTCCCTCCCTCCATGAAGAACGGTTATCCTTTTGAAGGATCTCCAACGAACGACGCTCGAGCCAGGATCGAAGGACTTTTCGTAAGCGACGAATGCTAACGATCATTGTCCTCTTCATCTCCTCCCTTCTGATGAAGTCAATGAGACTACGTCCACCACTTTCGTGATATCGTCAACGAACGGCGAACCTTGAGGTAGGGGTTGTTGTGTTCAAGTTTTAATACTGTTCATAATCATTCTTCAATTATTGAGTTATGTTTGGCCGCATGATACCATCTTGATGAGGAAGGGCTTAGACCGCACGAACACGGTCCGACCCTTCCCCTCTCGTTTCTTGTTTGTGGATGATGGAGACAGACTGTGAAGAACCGGCCAACGTCAGGCAGACCATGAGTGGATCGTCACCGCTTGATTTCCAGGTCACCGCAATGGCGCGCCACTGTTGTGCCGTGCAGAGTAGAGCCGAACCACAACCTTACCGAGCCACGACGGAGGGGCGCGGTGCCATCACACCACACCGCAGCTACAAGGGCAGTGGATGGAGCAGGCCACGGCGGAGGGGGGGGGGAGTCATGCCGCGACAGATCTACAGGCGCAGCGGCCGGGGCGGGCTGCGGTCGTGGTGGGCCGCGACGGTGGGGCGCAACGCCGTCGCGCGGTGCCAGTTAAACAATGCCGCGACTTAAGGAAGCGGCAGATCTGGAAGGGGGGCCGGCTGTGCGGGACACCAGTCCCACCAAGAGGGGGGACCCAAGGGGGTACCATGGTTATCCAAGGACCGACCATCATTGCCGGCAGTTTTGAAGAAAACGGGGGTTGTAACCCCCCCTGACCAACGGCTAGGGCGGGCCCACTGGGCACCGCCAGCTCCCCCGGTCGGCAAGCCACACGGCCAGACATGTGGGACATGTGCGCCGGGCCACGCCCAACTAGGCTGGACCCCACCCCAGGTGGGGTCGACCCGGTTTGGGCCGACCCAAGTGGTGTTGGGCCCGGTCGGACCGGGCCCAGACCCCCTATTTTCGGACCTTCTTCAGTTAAATGCCCATAACTTGGGTTTTGGACCTCCGATCGATGCACTGTCATTTGCGTAGGATTAACCGGATCGAGAAGGTCATTTTTTTATATTACACTCAAGATTTCAGTGGAGTTTGGGTATTGGCGGGTTGGTTCGAAACCGAAACCAACCAGGCCCTCAGAGGGGAAATGCTTATAACTTGAGGACCAGATGTCTGATTGACGTGCCGTCGACTATGTTGGATTCCTCTTGATGAGAGAATTATTTTAGAATACTATAAATAGGTTTTAGATGTTATTGGTGTATGTTATGGTTGGTTTTAGCTTAAAAACCAATCGGGCCCCTGGAACAGAAAAGCCAATAACACACAGACCATGCATCCAATTGACGCGCCGTCTGTTGTGTTGAGACCCCTATGACGGGGTGGTACTTTTAGATACATCCTAGTGAAATTATGTGACTCTTGGAAGTATCGACTAGTAGATCGTGGAGAGGACCCTCCCGGAGATGAGCGTACGGAGTACGGAGATCTTATAGCTGGCTGAGACCTGATAACTGCTTGTCCGATTCGATTTAGAGTGACTTGACTAGCCCAGTGGGGAGAACTACTGTGTTGGGGTGGCAGAACCATGGCGGGGAGCACTACTGTGTTGGGGTGGAAGACCCGTGGTAATCGACAGAAGGAGTACCTCTTTAGGCTATTAGGGGGAGCACTACTGTGTTGGGGCGGCAGACCCATGGCGGGGAGCACACTGTGTTGGGGTGGCAGACCCACGGTACTCGACAGGAGGAGTACCTCAACTATCTAAGGTTAGTGAGCAGTTCCTCAGAGTCGTAACAGGACCACTGTTCTCGAAAGAGGAGGAGTTCCCCAGCAGCCGTGTTTTCGACATCATGAACAAAAATCCTGGTTTGAGCTGAGTTAAGGAACCTTTTTTTCCTCATGATTGAGATGAGTTACTTGATAACTTAGGTATATGTATGGGAATATACCTAAGTAAAGGTTATATGTTGAGATCTTTATTTGTGGTTTATCCTTGTTGGATTTAGTGAGACCTTGAGGGTATCAGGGTCCCTACTGAGAATCATTATACTCACCCCTGCACGGGCAATGCCCGCACCTCATTGTGTTGGATGCAGACGAAAGACAACACTGACCGAGGCAGAGAGTACGAGGACTGGACGGTACCCAGAGGTGGACACTCAGCATGAAGGCACATGAATCATACCGATAGACACGAAGTGCTGAGGATGACATTGTACCAACCCTTCAGGTAGGAACCAGAGGCTGATCCAGGAGCTTCTTTACCATTCTGCTGTTTGTCTTTTCAGTTTTATTTTCTTTCAGTTGTAGCTGTACCTTTACATTGGGCTTGTATTTCCATCCCCTTTGTACATTCATCACACTTGTTACTACTTTACTTAGTGTTGGCTTCCGCTTGTACTCTGGTTGTGTATGTGTTTATGTTTATGAAGGCTATGCCTTCCCAGTTTTTAGGGAGTTACGCCTTTGGTGCTAGTCGCCAGCCCCTGGCCTATGGATGACGGGCTCGGGGTTGTAACGATACATGCCCCTGGGGATGGATCGTGACAATGTAATATAGTTAGATAAATATAATAACACTTAATAAAGTGTTCATGATATTGAGGTTGTTCAACAAAAGCCTATTAGAAGGTGGAATTATGGAAGATCATATGAAAAATTTCAATATGATTTTAGGGATAAAATCACAAAAGGTGACATTCATGGATGATTTATATACACTTATACAAGGTTAATAACTACAAAAATCCTGGGACATGAAGACAATATCAATTATAAATTCATATAGGAAAACTAACCATTTTTTAGGATGTTAGAAACTTAATACCTAATAAATAATTAGTCTGACGAATATCCAAATTCCATTTAAATATGGACTCAATATAGAATGATGGGTGATGTGACCCCAGATCAGAAGTCATATGAATCATTCATAAAATAGGTCTTGAGTGAGAAGTTGAGAAAAATCAAATGTTCTAGGTCCTACGTGTTGGCAATATTGGAAAATATGGCATAAAAATAAGGATCACATATTTTACAATATTATATCCCAATGATATAATTATAAAAGAATTTTTTTTTTATTATGGTTAAGGGATGAAAATATTTTTTTAATGTCAACATTTCATTGGAAACATGGGTTATTGACCCTGTAGAATTTGTTTACTCAATAATAGAGAATGGAAACCTGATCGAGCATATATCAGGAAAATTTATATCTATAAATCATTGAGAAAAGAGATAATAATGATCATATTAGGAACATAAGATTCTTAAAGATTAAATAAGTTAGGAACATCATAGGGTTATAAAGGAATCTTTTTATTTAGGATAATTAATTTATTTGGCTATAGAACTAGCTTTTCTAATTGAGTTTGGAATATTACATCAGAATCATTGGGCGTTGTGTGAGGAGTAAAGGTTGAGACTGTATATTTTATTTGAATATTATATAAAGGAGTGATATTTAGAGGAATAATGTATAATATTACAGAGTTTAAGCACCAATAACATAGATACATTAGTGGAAATAATATGAATGTTCTAAAAACAAAAGGCATGCTACATATTGATCAGAAAAAATTCATAAGATAGTAGAGTTTTTTTGTGTTTAAAACAATAGGGTTTCATTAAACATGAATAGAAGAAATCCCAGATAACAGAATATATAATTGGTTCCCTTAGTTTTTTGGGACATACCCCAGTCCAATCTCATAGTTGGTCACATTATATAGTATATTTTATTGATAATTTTACTAGAAAATGAAGTATTTAGTTTCTGATTAATTTTTTTATTTATTTTTAGAATTCATATAATGTAATATAATGATAGCGGGGGAAATTAATCATAATTTAAAATATATATGGTTCGATAATGGTGGTGATTATAATAGAATAAACTTCCAAAAAAGATTTTAGATAATGGTGGATCACGGTGTGGATAATTTTTCATTGTAAAACACCACATAGTGTTGTTTAGAATGAATGATCCAAATGCTAATAGTGTATGAACTATAACACACCGACCCCTCTAGACAGGAGCCAGTGAATTAATAAGTACATTAACATGGTTAGAAGTAATGAAATCCCAAAGGAATAGTTAGTTTAGTAGTCTTGAAGAAACCATATACTTAGATGTAACTCAAATTACATTGGAAAGGTAACAAAATATAACACATAACAAAAACAAAAAACTGCTTCCATAGAAACACAATAAGTGATCTCCACTTCATAACCTAATTGAGGAAAACAAATGAAAGGGGTGAGCTCAAATGATTAGTAATGGTTAAAAATATAATAAGAATGAATCTATAATAACTGAATCATAAACAACATGGCATAGTCAACATGGCATGGTCAATAAATAAAAAACTCATGCCATTAATAAAGTGAGAATGAAACTGCATCCACAGATTTTTTCATAGTGAAAAACTCATGGATAGTAATAAACAATAACGAATAAAAAGAATTCTTATTAATTTGGGCTTCATGTATCTAGAACATGATTCCATAATACCGTAAAAACGGTTTAGTTTTGTGTGTAGGAACCCATATAATTTTAGGAAATAAACTCGAAGTGTTTTTCACCAACTGATTTGTCTCATGAGACCTGCCGATGCATCGAGGGGGTGTAGTGGGCCCCACCCACCACTGCATCTCCAAAGAATTCTTTATAAATAGATTCAAAAATAGAGCAATACTCCTTTACCTTATCCGTATAGAATAGAGGATACAGATTCATCAATATTTCCAAAGTCAAAACAACATTCAAAATAAATACCGTATGTAAAATGGTATACAAATTTGAAAATAATCATATCCATAATATGAGAATATGGAAATTTAAATGGAATATAATTTCACTTGAAAAGTGATCTCAAATAGGCATTAGGTACACCACATAAGAATTAGTAGGTGCACAATACTAAGCATGTCACATTGAAGTGAAAATTGAGACAAAGCTCATTACCACATTGTACTCAATTGAGTCGTATGACCAAAATTTAATAACGAACAAAAGAATAAAAAAATAACATGAATATAAGGAGATTCATGATAATATATATCAAATGGAAGTAAAAATATACCACATATATGAAATAAGAGGCGAACAATGGAAATCCCACAGAATTGAAAGTGAGATGAGAAAACCCCTTAAAAACATTTCGGCATGGTAACGAGTGTTCTTGCAAGGGATTAATAAGAGGTAAAGGGGTATGGCATTATTTATATATCATAAGGGAATTATGGGGGAGGTTAAGAAACATACCCAATCATTAGGTATTAAAAATAAAAGGGCACAATATAGTGGAGATTCTTTAATAAAAGTGAGAGAGGGGATCCCTTACCAAGAACATACCCTTAGATTGAGGAGAAATAAATGAAATAATTATGCGTGACAAACATAAATCTACACAATAAAACTTTATATACAGAATAAAACTGTCATAGGTTATTCACACATATTCTGGGAAAGACATAACCAATGACAAAATGTTCAAATCATGAATAGAAATTGAGTAAAGATATCCCTTACAAAGATTGTATCATTAGAGTGGGGATATATTAATGAAATATTTATTCCTGAAAAATATAAATCCTCAAAATATAAGTGGATATAAATTATAAAAAAATCATAGTTAATTCACACATATTCTCAGAAAAATGTAACCAATGAAATAGAAGTTTAACTGAAAGAATGAAAATTGAGTTACTCAATCCCTTACTGTATGCTCAAAGGTGTTCATGATTGTTCTTATCGACCTGAATAATCAAATTTAGTTTCATCAATTAATAATTACATAACCTTATAAACATTTAATTGATATGGTATAACCATATTAAGTTTATTAATGGCCATTTTTTATGGTATTAAGAGATTAAATTTTCTTGTTTTGAAAGAATTTTCTCACTTCCTTTTCATGATCCGTTTACTTGTTTTCATGAATGGAAGTGCATTTGAAATATGGTTAAACATCCAGAATTGTTGATATATAATATCAGTGATATTAAATAGACATAAATGGTCTTATAATGACTCTGTTTATATACCATTAGGATGACTCATTCAATAGGTTAATGATAAACTCTTGGATTTGGCTTGGGATTTTATGCACAATGAACTTGTATTGTATAATTATTCCATATTTTGAGTGTGTAAGGATTTCAGAACATAAAAAAAGATAAAATATATATATTATGATCTGGTTCAACCATTGAAAAGGTTTCATGACCATTCTTGAAGATAATAATGCTAATTGAAAACCCGTCTTCCTTGAGTGTGATAAATTAACACATCTCGGACAGTGTTTTCATTTATAGTGTAAAAGGAAGGGAAAAATATAGATTATAAGGAAATATTCCATTAGCATAATGAAAATCCAGTACAATAATGGTACTAGAATTATCATGGAATTTTTATAAGGGGAGGTGAGAAGGAAGAAAATAGAATAGAACTTTGTAAAAAAAAATAGAATGAGAAGAGAAGAGAGGTTCACCTCTAGAGTTCTTACATAACTCATGATTATAAGAAAAGTTAATTTAAATTATAATGTATTTATATAGTAAATTAAATTATTTTACTATTCACTAAAAATTCAAGTATTTCAGAAAAACGCCAAAAATTCGCCCTAACTATTTTATGACATTTAGATTCAAAAAATGAACTCCATTTTTCAAAAATAATTTTCTAAATATTATAAAAATAATTTCGAATTAAAATAATTATTTAATCGAAAAATATAAACATCTAAAATATTCATCTTTATTTTTAAGGTGCCTAAATTTATTTATACATTCATGGGTATGGATACCATTATTAAGAGTCATATTACTATTCATAAGGGTAACTTACTATTAATAATGGTAGGTTACTATTCATAAGCATATGTTACTATTCACTGAAAATTAATATTTTCTTATCGGACTCCAAAGAACTTACTGATCGCAACTGTGTATGTCAGATTTTTGAAATTCACATCACAAAAGTGACAAAATTATGTTTACTTGGATAGGTTATAACCAAGTGGTGTTTTTATAGTCTTAGTGATCTATTCATTCTATAATAAATCTATTTGTAAATTCTTATGGTGTTACATTATTCCAACATTCGGAAATTTCGACCTCAAAATTTTATTTACTTATTAAAAAGTGAGGGTACCTTGATCATGGTGTCCATCTAGTTTCATCATCATCTTGATCACGTAAATAGATGGTCCATGAATTGCAACAATGATTTAGAGATTCATGAAGATCATTTTTATCTTTCATCCAGATACACCTTGTACAACTTGGGTCATATGGGTGTTCACAGGAAAATAGTTTCGGAAAATAATCATGTATGACATATAATTTCAAAACATCTGATATAATTTGATTTTTTTAAAAAAGTCGGACCAAGTTTGAGTTGAAACATTAAATAAATGTTCCTTTTTATATTCCATAAGTCTTTGATGAAATATTATATTTCAAAATCAAATATAAATAGGTTGTTCAAGGGTTTCCTTCTTCAGCACCTTGGTTAAAATCATAAAATGCTTCAAAATTTTGTTATATGGTAAAATATTTGAAAATGCCTTGATAATATTTACCTTTCTTGAAAATATGAGAATATTGAGAAAATATGATTTGATTAACTACAACCATTGATCCACGATGGAATCGAGGTATAGTGGAGGTGTTTGATATCTCAAACAATTACTTTCATGTGAGTTGTATTTTTGAAAATGTTTCAGAATTATCAGGACATGACTTTGCAATAATCGTTGCAAGCAAGTCATCAGGAAGGGATAAGAATGTTATTTAAGAACCTCCTCCTTCCATTTTTAATGACTTTCCTTGATCTAAAAATTTATAAAACAAGTATTTAACTTAATGAATATACATAGAGACTAACCATATGTTTAGTGAAAACTCATAATCCTTAAAGTTGTATACGAGTATTGATTCCCCTTCTTCCATTAGTCACCATTTTTAAATAATTTCATAAAGTAGATTAGGTTATGAATCATAATTTATTCTCTCAATTTTAAAATTAAATATCATAAATTAAAATTCTATGCATAGTTAGACTCATAGAACTGGTTTCTCTGAGGAACAATTTACATTAAAGTCCTTCATAATGTATTATAAAGAAAATATGAATTATCCTAAGCATATCCCCCAGGAGTGTTAATACGATGAGTGCAGCAAGGCCCATTTTCATGTACCAAGATACCTTGGGTCATGCCCAAAACTTCTTGTTTGTGGTTTCCCCCTAGGTACATCTGTGCCAGAGCCACCTCTACCCGTTTGTATATAGACAGGGTTGTATTTCCTAGATAGATACACATAATCAATTCCTTACCAAAACACTTGGTCATTCTTGTATTTTTTCCTCAAATACTACCTTAGGGCATTGTTCCATAATCTATATTTTCTAATCTAATTTCCAAGGTTCCTACTAAACTTCCCTTGATACCAACTGTAATGTCTCAACCACTCTAGACCAGAGCTGGTGCATTTCTAAATACATTGGCATGGTTAGAAGGAATGAAATCCTGAATGAATGATCAGTTTAGTAGTCTTGATGAAACTAGATACATATATTCATCTCAAATTACATTGTAAAGGTATAAAAATAAAACACATAACAAAAACTAAAAATTGCTTCCATAGAAGCTCAATAAGTGATTGTATACCTGGCAAGGTGAAAAAATGAAATACTCACACCATTAATAAACTGAGAATGAAACTGCATCCAAATTTTTTTGCATAGTGAAAAACGCAGGGATAGTAATAAATTATAATGAACAAAGAGAATGATTATTAATTTAACTTCATTTATCTAGCACATTATACCATAATACTATAAAAAAGTTTAGTTCTGTGGGTAGAAACCCATCTGATTTTTGGAAACAAAGTCGAAGGTTTTGTCGCAAACTAATTTTTCTCACGAGACCTACTGATGCATAGAGGGGCTGTAGTAGGACCCACCCACTACTGAATGCACGAATAATTCTTTATAAATAGATTTAACATAAGAGAAATATTTCTTTACCTTATCTGTATAGAATTTAGGATACAGATTCATCAACATTTCCACAGTCAAAACAACATTTAAAATAAAAACCGTATTTAAAATGGTATACAGATTAGACAATAATCATATCCATGATATGAGTGTATGGAAATTTAAATGGAATATAATTTCAGTAGAAAAGTGATCTCAAAAGGCCATTAGGTACACCACATAAGAAAGAGTAGGTGCACAATACTAAGCAAGTCACAATGAAGTGGAGATTGAGACAAAGCTCGTTACCACGTAGTAATCAATTGAGTCGTATGACCAAAAGTTAATAACCAAATAAAGAATAAAATTATACCATTAATATTAATAGAATCATAATAATATATATCAAATCTTAGTACACCTATACCACATAAAATAAATAGGAGGCGAACAATGAAAATCCCACGGAATTGAAAGTGAGAAGAGAAAAACCCCTTACAAACATTTCGGCATGGTAACAAGAATTCTTGCGTGGACTTAATGAGAGGTAAGGGGCTATCCGATTATTTACATATCATAATTTTAGTATCGGGTAGGTGTGAAAACATACCCCGTCATTAGGTATTAAAAATAAAAGGGCACAACATAGGGGGGATACATGAACAAAAGTGAGAGAGAGGATCCCTTACATAGAACATATCTACAGATTGAGGTGAAATCAATGAAATAATTATTTTTGAAAAATTTAAACACACAAAATAAAAGTTTATATATATAATAAAACAATCATAGGAAATTCACACATATTATAGTTAATACATAACCAACGACAATGATGTTTAACTAATGAATGTAAATTGAATTAAGATTCCCCTTACTAAGATTTTATCATTAGAGTGGAGATATATTAATGAAATATTTATGTGTGAAAAATAAAAAAACACAAAATATAAGTGGATATAATGTATAAAAAATCATAGGTCATTCACACATATTCTCAAAAAAATGAAACCAGTGAAATAGACTTTTAACTCAAAGAATGAATATTGAGATAGGCAAACCCTTACCTTATGCTCGAAGGTCTTCTTGATTGTTATTAATGACCTTAATAATCATATTTATCTTCATTAATTAATAATTCAATAGCCTAATAAACATTTAATTGATATGGTATAACTTTATTATGTCCATTAATGGCCTTTTTGATGGGTATAAGAGATTCACTTTTATTGTTTTGGAAGCATTTTACCACTTGGTTTTCCAAATCCGTTTACTTATATTCATGAATGGAAGTTTGTTTGAAATGTGGTTAAACATAAATAATTGTTAACATATAATATTATTCTATTTAAATATATATAAATTATCTTTTAATGATCCTAGTTATATACCATGAGGATGACTCATTCGATGAGTTAACAATAAACCCTTGGATTTGGCTTGGCGGTTTTGTACACAATGAACTTGTTTTGAATTATTATTCCATATTATGAATGTGTAAAGATTCCAGAACATTAAACAAGATAAAATACATATAATATGATCTAATTTAACCATTTAAAAGGTTTAATTACCAGTCTTGAATATAGTAATGAAAATTGAAAACCCGTCTTCCTTGAGTGTGATAAATTAAAACATCTTGGATGGTGTTTTCATTTATAGTATAACAAGAAGGGAAAAATATATCTTATGATAAAATATTACATTAGAATAATGAAAATATAGTACATTTAAGGTATTGAAATTATCATGGAATTTGGAAGAGGGTAGGTGCGAATAGAGAATGATAGAATTGAACTTTGCAAAAGAAATTGAAAGAAAAGAGAAAAGAGGTTCACCTCTTGAGTACTGCTCCTTGAGAACCACCTTATGGCCTCTGTTTTTGGCCTTTTGGTGAGACCAGAAGGTCTTGGACGTGGGGAATAGGTTATGGAGAAATCTTAGCAGATGTTAGTCAAGGATTGAAGCTTGATTGGTGTGGGAGGAAGAGGGGGTGATAGGTGGTTTATATTGTGGAGGGGGAAGAGTTTTCTTAATATTATAATCATTAATTTATTATTTACTATAAAGAAAAGAAATAGTGATTATTCCTTGACCAATAATAGTAATATATGAATGTGAGTTTTATATTTCGTTTCTTGCATCACTAATGATGCCATGAATAGTTAATTTAAATTATAATGTATTTATACAGTAAATTAATGTATCTTACTATTCACCAAAATTTAGGTATTTCATAAAAATCCCAAAAATTCACCTTAACCATTTTTCGACATGTAGAATATGAAAATGAACTCCTTTTTTCAAAAATAATTTTCTAAATATTTTAAAATTAATTTTTAATTAAGATCATTATTTAATCTAAAAATATAAACACTTAATATATTAATCTTTATTTTTAAGGTGCCTGAATTTATTTATAACAAAGTGATGTTTGTAGAGTCTTAGTGATATATGAATTTTATAATAAATCAATTTGTAAATTCTTGGGGTGTAACATGAACTATGTATATGAGTATTCTCAATAATTCCCAAGACACTTTAGTAGTAGTAACAACATGAAATCATACATCTTTAATAAAAGACCATCCACTATAGTGGGACAATAATATTTAAATAACTTTTATTTTGTAAACAAACAAAATATTCTAATATCAACTATTATAGGGTTTATTATTATTTCAATCTATACATGAATAATTTATATTAACTTGAGGAAAAATACATGGTGCGCTTCATTTTTTGGATGTTGAGATCAAAACATTGTATTTTGACAATGATATGATGTAAAATGACAAGTAATCAAGATTTAAATTGATTTAATAAATGAGATGGTCATTTTGAAGGAACATAACGTAGTTGAAGAGGATTTTGAGTGTATAGTTTTAATTTAACAAGTCAATGTTGATCTAAATTGTGGCAGCAAATGAGAATATTTTTCAATGTGTTCTAATAGAAACCCAGGTTTTCTGGAATTTAGAACAAAGGAAGAATAACTTAAATGATCAAGAACAGATGAATTTATAAATATTGATATAGAATAAATATAATAAGTAATTATATATATATAATGTAGGGTAGATAAAATAGCTATGAAGATATTCTAGAGTCAATCATTTTTTCCATTTTTTTGGCCGACAAGAATTTCCAAATTTTAAGTGAAAAAGGTGAACCATAAGGACTCAAAGATGCTGCTAAACCGATTTAATCTAAAAGTGAGAGTTATCAAATTAATATGAATTTTATTACTTTAAATCCAATGTATAATTAGGCTATTTTTTTAAGGAAGAGGTTGCTAAAAGAATGTGGTATAGGGTGCCACTAGGGTTGAAGGCCTTTTAATTGAATGAGTGGATTGATTTCCTTGACATTTAAAAATGATCGTTAAGAACGATACCATACATATGAAGTTAAGGATATTTTAATTTGATAATTTCTATATCAAGTATATGTATTTAATAATATAAATTCATAATAGTTTTTTTAAGAATGGATTTACATGAAGTTAATGGATATTTTTTAGATAATCAATAATAATATTTGGTATGAAAAATAAATATAATTCTCTAGGGAATGATGTTGTTTCCTGAGAAGTGGAATCAAAACATTTATAGTTTTATGGTTTAATAATATTTTACCATATACATCAAGAATAATTATTGAAAATACAATTCCATTAATGTTAGAAACATAATCATTCTTCTCATGTGGGTGAATTTGAAATTGAAAGATTGTGAGGTCAATAAGGGGATATAGAATATGATGATTTATTTTTCATGGGGACTTGTGATACATGATCCCACTCAAGAAATATAGATATTAAAAATGATTATTTTGATAGATAAGGAATATTATACTTTGATTCTATCTCAAAAGGACTATATCTAGTTGATAATTGATTAATTTGGGTTAATCATATGCATATTAGTCTCAACTCCATTGATAAGAAATATCATGTTATGTAAAAAAAAATTCTTAAAATAATATATGAGTTCATATATATAAAAAGTGATATTTTGTCATATGATTTATAATGGATTATGTATGATGTGATATGTACCCAATTAGGGATTTCATTTATAGTGGGAGTCCTGAGTAGATTTATGTTAAATTCAAGAAGGGGACATTGAGAGTCTGTGAAGTAGAATATCTTGTATATACAGGGATAAGAGGAAAAAAATATTTTACATTAGAATAATAGATAAATATAGAGTATAAATTTATAATGAATTGATTAGGTATTCATAAAACTATAATATCACCATAGGGTATGAGTGCACATACAGAGGAATAAAAATCAGTTGGATGTAAATTTTACAAGGGGTTGTAAAACTGGACACAATGTAAAATGATTACATATAAGTAGTGGTAGTTGGTATGTAATTGATATGTTTTATATGCCTTTATAAATATTTAGGGAGATTCTAGGAGTGTAATTTTTTTATTATAAGATATTTGGAGTCCTATTCACTCTACAAATAATCTTGAATTTTATGTAATAAAGATGCACATGGACCATTAAAATCATATCATTGATAATTTTATAGGGGAAATGTTTTTTTATTTTTGGAATATAGATGAAAAAAAATCCATCTGACATCTTATCTATGGTGTTATCCAAGAATGTATAAGTCCACTCCAAGCCTCAGTTGTCTTCATTAAATAGATGGTTAAAGAGAACATTGAATGTTGTTTTTTATGGAGGATGAAACATTTCACTATATATCAAATATATTTTAAGGGTTTCTAAAATAAGTATTCAAGTGGAAGTTTTTAGGGTGGGAAGCCTGTTTCATGTTTGTATAACATATACCAGACAGAGGAAGATCATTTTATAGCTCGATCTAGTTGTGAGTAGCATCATAGGAATGAGATTTACAGGAATTTAGGTTGGTAGAATTATGTGTTTGATAAATAAGAATGTGTAGTAGAATATATGGTGTTGAAAAAGTTATATCCCATGATTTTTTCCTTGATTTGACTCACTAAAATAATCTTGGTAACGTGTTTTGTGTTAAAGGGTTGAGGCATATGAGTCATATATCAATTTCACAAGGGTAACATAGAATCGTCATCAACTAAAAATATTTTGTGCAATTTTCTATAGGAAATGAAAATTCCCTTGAACAAATGCTTGGACATCCTTAAATATCATATTTTTTATGCAACTTTATGAATATATGGGACTTAGTATAAATAAGTGCGACCACCAGTACACATAAGATGAGTTTATTTAAAGATTACTTATAATTAGTGATCATATTTGATTATTAGAAAATGTTATTATAATTATCGTATCATCTGATTATAATGTAATTCAATAAGGTTTCTCCCATGGATGAAGGACATAATGTCCAAACCACATAAACCAATGTGCTCACATTCAATGTTATGATTTATTTTTTCATAACTTTGTTGTTGTATGAGTGTGTGTGAGGAAAGCTTAGTGTAGTGAGTATAGTGTTTTTTAATCTTATCTTCTTTTATACGTATTAGTGGGATAAATTTAGACGGTTTTTTCCTACTAGGTGTATTGTCCAGCTAATATCATCTTTGGAACATATGTCAAGGTAGATTCAAAACAAAAAATCCGTGTATCCCACCATCCACTAGACTATATTTTCATATATAGAATGTATATTTTTCTTCCTCTACATGGTATGAATCCAATAATCTTTACTATATTATTTTATTATCATGACTAATTATTGGATAATATAACCATTTCATAATTCACGGGGTTTAACAATATCCCCTTTTGATTTTGTTATATATAAATGTTAGTTTTCTCCCACATTGAAATCCATGCCGAGAAAAATAAATTTATCATTTTAATACATCACATTTTCATAGTGTTTATATTTTCAACTATAATAAGATTGGAAAACCAAATTAACACATATATACTAACCAACACTGTACTCTTACTTGAGCAATAACTTTTCATAGAAATTCATAGGTACAACAGAAGGATATATGTCATCTATAAAGTTATATTAATCATTTTTCCTCATAAATCTTTGTAAAGAATTTTTTATTTCATTAAACACCTATTGGTTTATTAGGCCCTCCTTTACTATAAAATCACTCTCTATGTTATTTTTAAAACATCAAAAAATAGTTAATAATTTAAAATGAAGTATAATGGGATAAAAAGTAAATATTCTAATAGGAATAGAAAATATTATCTATTAATAAATTTACTATCCAAATACAATGTAATCTCCCTAAGATACTTGTTTCATTCAATATAAATTGAACTTGATTATTTTTATTAGAACAAATACCCTCTGATTTCATATAAAAATAATACAAACTCCCACACAAATATTTTGGTTATTAACAATTGTTCTCTTCATGTTTATTCCTTGGTAATGATCATACCTACTCAAATATATAATATATTATAATGTCACCATATAACTTATTGTATCATTGATAAATAGGGTAATCCATGGGGTTATTAATAACAAATATTTATCCATAAATCTATATTTTTGGAAATTTAGTATTGCCCCTTTACCCCATTTGTATTTTTATCCTTTTTCATTTACATTTTTCCCTAGTGTATTAAATTTTTAATATACCAATAAATTTAGGATAATTCATTTTTTTCTCTTATTAATCTATGGGTTAAAGTACTAGTTTGAGATCTATCCTTATTTTGGATGGATTTTGTGTTATTGCACAAATACAATTCTTCTCTTTAGGAAAGTGTTTATTTACTAAAACATAAAAGTATTTCAACTTTTTTTCCTTAAATAGAAAAAAACATTATAATTAAAAGTTTATTCCATAAATGAGACCAAATAGTGTAACATGTTAATTTATCCTTCCATATAATATTTATTCTATTTATATATTTTTATCAGCATTTTATTTTTACTTGTAATGCGTCACAGATTATTCAAATGTGTTTATATATATATATATATTACCATCCATTATTACATCAATTATCTATAACAATTACAGTAAAAATTGGTCAATTTATCTTTTTAAACACTTTATTTAATAATATATTCATCATTAATGATTTTAATTAGTATATTACTATATATTATGTCTACCTTTTATTAGTATGATTATGTCTTCTATTTTTAGATATTGGTTGCTATAAACTAAAATTAGAATCAATATAAGAAAAATTAACACGATTTATACAATTAGCATATGAACAATATCTTTTTTCCTATAACTGAAAACAAAGAAATAAATTTTTTTATATCAACAGATTAGAATTCATTACATGAATTCATAGTTCAATATATCTGTTGGTCTATGGACTGCACAACCGTAAAAATATTTACATAATATTTCTCTTTTATTTTAACTTATATATTCATCATTCTTTTCATCCATTTTTGTATTTTAAATCCAATTTTCTAATCTTGTCTTACCATTTTATATTTTTGAAAAATCGTTATCATACATTCTTAGTTCCTTTTCAATTATGAAAATAAATTTATAGTTCATATTTATCAATTATTTATTAAAATTTTGAGAAAATATACCATTGAAATGTTTTCTTAGAATTGAAATGCTTTCCTCTAGAATTCATTAAGTCATATAAAATTTAATTACTCTTAATGGTTCCATAATCATAAATGATTCTTATGATATATAGTTAACATTCCCCGCAGGTCCATTCATGCTATGTATATTATTTTTATCATGTATAAATATTTCATTTATTGAAATTAAAATTTATGTATAAAAATGTGAAACTCATGAATAAAATTTAACTTTTTTTATTTTTCTAGTTGTCTATAAAGCTCCACAATCATACCATCATTAATTTTTATTTGAGAATTCATTATTCTGATCAAAAATATGAATTTTACTTATAATAAAAGGGAATTTAAGTCAACACCATTTTACTTTATATTATCTTAAGAAAAAAATTATATTTGATCATAATTTAAATTTATTTAGTGTTCTAATCTAATTATCTTAATTCATTTGTAACTACATGCATGTGTTAAATATAACTCCTCGAATATATCTCATAGAAAATTATTCAAAAAAATTTCATCAGCAATTATAATTCTAAGATGATTTCATATCATTTTCATTTCATATTTTTGTATTTTCATTTAAGTTAGAGTTAATTCTATTTTGATCTATATTTTCATTCATTATAAACAATAATACATCTAAAAACATAATTTCATATTCAATTATCCACTATAATTTAATTATCTTCCCATTATCTATAATTTTATCCTTATAAATATCTTCAGTTCCATAATTAAAACTTTACAAGATTAAAAATATTCACATGTTCACTTATTTATCTCATTTTCACTTTCAGATTTCTTTTTTATTCAAATATTTCATTTTAAGAACAAAATATATGTGTATATCCGAAGGGTTTTTATTTAAAACCAAAATCAATTAATGTAAGAACTAAAACAATGAAATTGAAATAAATATATGAACTAAATAAATAATAGTAATTATAATAAAATATAAATTTTATAGAGGAAAATAGACTAAAACATAAAATTAAAAAAAATAACATATCTGATAGATAAGAATCAATAATAACTAATAACAACACTAAATACAATTATAAATAGAAAAAAGGGGTTGAAAAAATACTAGTGGGGGGGGGGGTGGGGTGGGGATTAATTTAATGTGGGAAACTATTTTAATTTATAACTCCTTTTTATTTCCATAGAGAATAAATCATTATTACATATTAATAAGATCCGTAGTTTATCCTCCTTTTGTAGTTAAAGTTACTAAATTTTAATATCATGAGTTAGTTTTATCAATATATCACTAGAACTCACTTATTTCATTCTAAATCAAAATATATAATTTTAAATCATGAAGAGATATATAAAATATAGTCTTGCTTCATCCAATTTATCATACATTGAAGGATTATGTTTTTGTACTATTTATATGTACTAATCACAAACACACATTCCATGATACAATTTTTGGTATAGCTCACATTGGTTACTTTATATAAATATAAATCAATACCACCATTGGGTTATGACTTAGATAACTTCCACTTTATTATTCAATTATTTTCTTCTTCTTCTCCAATTTACTCTTTACCTTCTTCTTCTAAAAATATGTTATTTTTATCTTCATATAATGTCAAACATATTCTACCTATGATTAGAAATTTGAATCTTCAGTTATAGGTCACATAATATGTAATTAATCTTTGTTATTAACCACTTAAATGTAGTTTCTATATTCAAACACACAATATATTCCCCAAACTTTTATCACGTTATTAAGTAATGAAACAACCCCTTTTAAACTAATTACCTTATCATTGTTTATAGATAATTATCGCTTTTGTTTTAGTTAAAATTTCTATAAGATTAATCCAAATAGATTTTTATAATCAACCGTATACCTCTACGTATAAATAGACTAGTTTTGAATCACTTTTAAACATATCAACTTTTTAAAATTTGACAGTCTTCCAATAATCGATAAAAATCAATTATGTGCATAAAATATAATTAATATAAAACATTCCCTTAATTTAGTGACCATGATATTGTCCTCACTTTACAACATGAATTTATACAACATGTCCCATGTTCTATTTATCCACTTATTCCATGATAATTATTTAAATTTTTTAAAACATATTATATATAATTGAATTTTTTATCTCTACTAATGCTATGTATTTGACTAAATGGTTAGTGTTATTAACATGTCACTATTTGTTCCAATAATCCATCATTAAAAAGTGACATAAGATATCTTTTATTCCTATATGAAATATTTTAGTTTTTTAGGTATTTTCGGGTTATAGTTTATGTTTCGTGCTATTAATTTCCTACAATACCTCTTATCGCCACAAAAGATATCCATGTTTCATGTTTGATTCGAAATAATGATTTTTAACATGTACTGTTTTATCCTACTATAATTATATACTATATATATACACTTATAACATTGTTACATCAATATTGTATGTTACAAATTGTGATATGTCTTTGTAACTATTTTTGGTTGAGATGTGTTCTATGATTTTTAAAATTTCTAGTCATGAAGTTACTATGTCAACATATGGAACTGAAAATAGGTTTACGATACCCTTTTAATTATATAAAATATAAATGTAATATTTATATTATAACCTAGTTTTTCATTCACTAATACATGCTGTATCCATTTTCAAATATTGTTATGTTGACCAAGGATATATGATATTCTCATTTCCATACTTATTTTTTATTATTTTTATTGTATATTGATATATATACTCATGTCACACTTCTTGATAAACCATATGATAAGAAGTATTTGTTATTTATATTCAATAAACCTTTTTCTTTAACAATGTATTATCCTATTCCATGTGATATCCATAATCACCACATGTATTATGAATCATAATCATCAATTCTCGATTCCCTTGATTTTGATATCTATAGTTATTATAGAACACCCTTTTTTCATAAATGAGTATCTCATTATTTCTACATGATTCATGAAATTTCCTTTAAAGGGTTATGATAACATAAAATCATATGTTTTGATATAAAATAGAGTGAAAAATATTTATTAAGCTTCATCGCAACTTGTGTTATTGATATCTCAACTTATGCAATATACCTCAATTACACCACATCTTACACTTGGGGCTACAAATATTGTCAGATATCCCCTACTATAATTCAATATACCTCTAAAGAATTAAAAAAAATCATAATAATATAATCAATGGCTTAAAAAATATATTTTTATACATTCATTTATACATATATTTACATTGATACTATATACATATATTTCATAATATCCAATAAAATGAATAATAACCCATTAAAGAACAACACAACACATGTTACTGAATATTTTTAAGTATTCAATAAGTTTACACTTACTAAGTTATTCCAACTCCTCTATGAATGAAATATTTTGATACATAATAATGATCTTCATATATATTTTATTATCATCAAAATTATAGATTAGTAAATTTCTATAGATTTCTTATAGAATGAACATCTTCATATGATAATCATTGACTCCATATTGTTCATTTTTTATGACCAAACATCATAAATATATCTCTAATTTATCTCTATGACATGATAATTTTTTTAAATATAACCATCCATTTTTAATCTCTCATATATGATAAGAACGATTATTGTCTTTATAGTGGGATATATCTAACACATATTTTTAGTATTTCTTAATCATTGTATACAGTTAAAAGTAATCCATCCATATCTGAATCCATATTATCTAATTATCATCTATGAAGATAACATAGTACCCATTACAATAGTATATTTTTCATTTATAGATCCATACTATAGCATCCCGACCAGGGCTCTACATTCCTATGCCATGACCCAGATCATCACTTGACCTCAAGCCCACCTCCCCATATGATAGAGGCTGCCGAATATGTGTGAGGGTCTAATAGAGATCATGGGTATACTATTCCTTATCTATCAAAGAATGAGAAAAATATAAAATAATATATAAACAGCCAGCATAATAATAGAAAATTACTAACAAAGTAAAAACATCACATAATAATCCCAAAACATAGAAAATGACCAAACCAATCCAATGAATATGTCATTCCATATATGTTTCAAGTGTCAAATGAAAAGAAAATATAAAAAAGAACATAAAATCCCAAGGGGGTACCAACATCTTGTTCGGTTCCATTATCCATGGTCCATCCTAATTCCGAACTCATCCCACATAGGGCCTTTTCCCATATCATAACTAACAAATATGATGTATACTCATATAAAAATCAGCATCCCGAGTAGGGTGTAAGTTTAATTTAATGACCCCCACCAATGTTTTATAAAGAAGTATCAAGTCTACAATAGTGTACATAGTTATATATAGAATAAAATACAAAATAATGAATGTAAACTGGTTTCACATTTATTATTTTTAGTTAACGACACTGGCCCTCATTATAATAATGACACCCAAGACAACAATACCATCATCAGCCCATACCAGTGTATGAACCATACAATATAGAGGTTTTACATTTGATTATTTCATGTGATTTCATTATTCAAATAAATTCCAATTTTATTTCATTTTGGTACCTCGGAGGGTCAATACAACTACCATTATAATGAATTCTTAGAGCATTAGTCCAACAACATTATCTTGGGTACTTGGTGGGTCCGTCCAGTTCCAATTAATAGGTATTTAGGGTATTATTATAGAACCAAAATCTTTTTTTTGGAGAATAATTATAACACCAATTCACATACTTGAATCAGGGGCATAGAGAATCATTCCAACTCCCACACCTCATTGTTCAGAAACACACACACACACACACTTCGTGGTTCAAAAATAATAACCAATTTATCAACCTTTCTCATCCAAGTGCACAATTTAATCTATCATTCATTATATGTAAAATAATATATTCCTTTTAACCATTTAACAAAATTACCATGAATAAATCATAACTCATTTACCTTTTGAGGTTAAGTTGAAAACCCATTATACAAGTTGACATTCCATCACATTTAGAATTAGTTTAATTTAAATAATCCAATAATTCAACTTTTTCATTTCATAATTTTGAATTTATTTATAAGTGGAATAGAGATTGGGTTTCCATCATGTTGGTATTATAATATCTAACAATTCCAATGGTATCCATGAAGGGTCTCTCAATTTTATTGGGTTCGAATCACTTCTCAATGTTGAAATAAATTTCATAATAAGAAAACACAAGGCTATAACTAAAATTAAAATAATTCTATTAAGTCTATTGGAATAAAAATATAATACAATAACTTGGGATCATTGATGAAAGAGTTCCAAGAATTAGGCATTAAGTTGAGGTTGAATGACGTAAATAATAGTATTAAAGAAGATATTGGATCAAAAACTAGGATTAAAATCCAAATAAATAAGATCCACTCAAACCAAGATCTATACCATAAAAAGAACAATAATTTACCCCTCTATAATGGGAGAGAATGATGACAGAGAGAAGAACCTAATCAAAGAAGAGATCACATACTTGAGAGAGGTATATTTATCCCACAAGATCATTGATTCAAAAAGGAGGTTATTTCAGTAGCCTCGGAATCCTCTCAATAGCCTGCAAAATCAAAGGAAATAATATTAAGAAATATAAAGGATGATTTTGGATATGAACTTGGTGTTTGTATATTTTAATTAAAATTTTATGTGTTTTAATATTCGCACAAACATTTTCCTAGATGGGTCCCATGGATAGAGGAACTATGCACCATAATTTTTCACCCTATACAAAGTTCTATTTGGGGTGCACGGTTTGACCACATGGTTACTTTAACCATGTGCTAACCATGAATCAACCCTCTATCAATGGGTGAATAGTTTGGGGAAGGGGTGGGGTAGGGGGAGGTGGCCATAATACTTGGTCATATCATGTTCCACCTTCTAGTGGATAAAAAAGGGGTGCACAGTTTCCTAGGGAAAACTACATTGTTTTCCATAACCATGGGCCAAACGTGTAAAACCCCACAGGCTTCCAAAATTATATAAATCACCTGAAAACACCCCAAATCAAGACCCTACTATGGTATGATCAGTAAAGGGTAAAATAATCCCTTAAAAAGAATACGATACATATTTAGAGGGGTTAATATCATACATTATCCTAACCTAATAACATGTCATCTTTGTGCTATACTCCCAAACTCCACAAAGTATTCAAGGTGAAAAGGCCAGACCAATAGGTCTACATATATTATTCCATGTCCTGTGATTCCTCTTAAACATGTCCATACCTCGACATCACTCAAACCAACACATCCTTTCCCCATAATACATTCTCACCATTATCAAGAACACAAATAGGATATCCCTTAAAGGAAGAATCCACATCAAGCTCAAAATCACCAACATTGATCACATGAGATGGTTCAAGGGGATATTGTCAAAGAAGTGAAACATGAAAAAAGTCACGCATATATATATACTTATGTGGAAGATCCAGTTGATAAAAAACCATTTAAAACCTCTCTTCAATCTCAAACGTTATGACAAACCTGGGTTCCAACTTTCCCTACTTACTAATCCGATGGTGGCCCAATATCGGTGACACCTAAAGGTATACATGGTCACCCACTGTAAGCTCCAAAGGTTGATGATGTTTCCATATACTCTTCACTATATCTAGAAGTTTCAATATTAACTTTTCCCATTCAAATATATCCTTCACTATACTCGATCCCAACAACTTTTACTCACTACCTCAAAAACAAAATAAAGGTGATCTGCTTGGCTTCCATAAAGTGCCTCATATCGTTCTATATAAATTGTCTCCTTATAACTGTGGTTATTGGAGAGTATAAATAGTTATATGTGCATCTTCCAAGATAAAAAAATTCAAGGATCCATGTTTAGATAATGTACTCCAACAACTAAATGGTATGTATTGATTTCCTATGTATATATGGGTGGAAAAATATTCTCAGAAATACCTATGTTCCAAGTGTGTTTTGAAATAATTTGAGGAAGAATTAATTAATATTTTGATACTGAACAGAAACTGTACTTTTCGGTATGCTGTGAAAATGTACTATATTATTTACATACATATCCAGCAAATGATCAACCATGAATGTTTTCCAAATTGGTAATAAATAGGATAATTTTGTCAAGCTATCCAAAATAACCCATACTGCTTCATTCTTCGAAGGAATACTCAGAATAACAAACATAAAATCCAAGGTATCATTGTCCCACCTCCATTTTGGAATAGAAAAGGACTGTAATAGACCAGATGACCATTTATGCTCTGCCTTCACATGTTGAATAGTGTAACATCATTTCATGTAACCAATGATCTCTTTGTTCATTCATAGACTCAAATATTATGTAAAAATGTCAGAATACATTTTGATAAATCCGAGACTGACAGCCTATTATGAGGACTTTAACTGACACATCATATCCTATTGCATATAAGTAGAATAAAAAATATCAACGGAAAAATATGATCTAATCCTCATCAATTATCCAGAGGGACATGGCACCCACCTTTTTCACTTTACTAAAATAAGAAACACTCCATATTCTCATACTAAATATCCTTGATCTTTATTAGAAGTGTGTAATCCATTGACAAGGACACGAGGGTCATCTAATGTAGGCCATCCTGAACATCCATGTGCATTTCAGCTATTAGAGCTCTCATTTTCCACCCTGAACTAGACTCCTGGAGTTCTTGAGTCTGTGCCTTATAGCTGAAAGTGTCAGAAACACTATTTTCTTTTCAAGGCATATAGGCTTACTCAAATTTTATTGAATTCATGTACTCAACACATATCCATTGCTGAATATTTAAATATCACTATGAAAAATATACATAAGGACTTCGTAGTCATTAAATACATTAAACCTTTCTTCTAATAGGTACTTCTTCCGACATATTAAGGCATAAACCATATTGGCAGACTTGATATAATGTGTTGGTTAATTCTATTCATGCGGCCAAAACTATAATGATTTATATTCCATGACTCCATCGCTCTACATAAAATTTTTTCCACGTATAATACCAGATTCATAAAAAAACATTCTATAATCCTCACTCAGCTTTGGTAGGATTAAAATTGTTGCAATTTTCAAACAGTTATTCAACTTCTGGAAGGCATAATCTCAAGCTCTCTTAATTTAATTTGGATGATATGAAGATGTTTGGCATGATCATCTTGAGTCTTAGAGTACATGAAGATTCCATCGATGCAAAATCCGTAAAATAATCCAATAACGGGTGATAGATTTAGTTTATTAAGGCTATAAAAAATGAAGATTCATTCAACAACCCAAACGGAATTACAAAGAACTCATACATGAAATACCTTCCATTAAAAGTAGTATGTGGGGAATCAAAATTTCTCACTCTCATCTAATGAAAACATAAAATTAAATTAATATTTCCAAAAAATCAGGCACCCATTAGGTGGTTAAGAATATCATTGATATGTGGAAGAAGATACTAGTTCCTAAACATCATCATACTTAACATACAATAATCAACACAAAAGCATAAAATTCCATCAGCCTTCTTGAAAAAAAAAGACTAGAGAACCCCAAGGTGACGTACTTGGATGGACAAATCCCTTATCCATCAATTATTTTGGTCTAGACTTAATCACTTGATACTCTATTGGTTCAATTCGATAAAGTGGAATAAAAACTAGTTTAGCCCCATGAATTTACTAAATTGTGAACTCGACATCTCTCTCAAGTGGTTTCCCTAATTGGTCCTTAGGAAACACATCTTCAAACCAACCCACTAGGAGTTTAAAGTAATTAGGCATCACAACCCTATCATATAACAAAAGACACACAATCTTTGTGGTGATCTCTCCCAGAATTTGATGAACTGTCCCCACACAACCATCCCATATATCATATTTTCCATAATAAATATGTCTTCCACCCTTAGGAGATGTGAAATTCACACTCCTACTATAATAATAGATGCATGATAAGTGTGATACCAACCAATACATACACAAGATCAATTCCAAAAATAACATCTCAAGTATGTACAAATCCCAATGTAAATGAAACCCTCCAACCTTATGGGCACACCTTTTCATAGATATGTTTTTTTCAACCATACACCCAACATTGTGTCGATCATCATAACTCCAAACACAAACTCCACCATCATACTAAAAGCATTCACAAGATGAGAAGATATAAAATAATGTGAGGTTATTATATAAAATAAAGCAGTGTTAAGTGTAGAAGGTATAATAATTTTACCTCTAACTATTGATATCCAAGCCTCTCTATTAATAATTTCCAACTAAACTGAATGAAACTGACCTATTCTTCTGGCCTATGCTCCATTCTGAGTCCCTTGCACTACTCCTCTTTAATAATACATGTGCTCCTACCCTGAATTACCACATCTTCTACCCTAATTGTATTGTCTAGTAGAACTTCTACTACCCAAATATTATGGGTTAGAAGACCCCATTCTATTACTTTAGAATGGCTTAGCTCCTCCATCATTTCCCTTCTATCGAGGGTTCCATGTAACACCCCAAAACCTGAACCTTATGTGTAGATAAGTTATGGTTACTTTTGATTGAACAACTGAACAGAACTTGTTTCTCATGAGAGGGTAATAATATGGTTTTAATTTATTATAATGCAACCGAGTAAAACACACAAGTGGATACAAGACTTTTCATTTAAATAAAAACACCGTAGTGTTTACCATACTCCGAAATCAAAAGAGTAACCATGCTAATAAAAAATACCTATTATGAACCCTATCAGAATTACAGGGAGACATCTTAAAACAATGAGAACCCCAAAGAAGTAATATGGATCCATAGAATTCATTATAATGAACATTAGAATGGCCGAATCTACCAAGACCACACTAAGCACCAAAGGTATGACGTGAACCATCTTCTTCAATCAACTTAAGTGTTAGGACACCATAAGTCTTGGATTTATAAGACACTAATGTGGCCATTTACTTGGGAAACCATGGAACTCTAATGGCTATAAATATAGCCGTTGGACTCATTGGACAATTAATTGAAAACTTATAAATATATTCTAAACCACCATGTAGTTAGGTCATAAATTAAAAAATTATAATACTACTCTTAACCATGAACATTAAAAGGGAATGTAAAAATGTTTTGAATTAAAATTTTTGTTTTTGAAATGTAATAAGGAATTAAAAACATGTTACAATTAGGGGAAATATATTTTAAAGGTTTTCATTCGGTGGTTTTAAGTTATGTTTAATTCCTTTAAATTAAACTATATTCTTGACTAAACTAGTTTTGACTACTATCAGTACAAAAGATTTTATGTTGTTATATCAAATTTCAATTCATGTTTAATCATTGGTGCTATAAATAGATCTAGAAATATTTGTAGAAAAGGTATAGTAAGGTGTAAATTAATCCTTCCACAAGCTTAAATAAAAAAATTCATGAAATCTCTATAGATTATGATTTACATTAAGACTATATATATATATTCTCTTAAGGTTATGTTTTTGAAACAATTTGGGCCCACTAGGGCTAGCCCTTTTTGGATGGGCCAAGGGAGGAAACACACACTTGGTGGCTGAGCCTAGCCCACAACCCAAGCCTGGGCCAGCTTGACCTCAGGCAGAGGTCCCCCGAGGGGCGTAACAGAGCACATGAGTTGGCGCACATGAGTGTGCATAGCATAGGTGCACCACCACGGGGGAGAGGACATGACATAGCATTGGTAGGCCAAGGCTTACGGGCGTGAGGAGGGAACCCGTGTATAGGGCCCCCTTCGTGTGTACTGTGTGTTTTCTGAGCAGACAATGGGAGGCTTGGGCTTATAAGGGAGGCAAAACCAGCCCACCGATTCTATGTGGGAAGCATTTTTTCGGGAGAAACATGATCATTACCGTTGGATAATAAAGTGCATGATCTAGGCCATTGATCCCGACCCTGCGTTCAACCTTCAGCAACCACGACACATCACCAAGTTTTTGTGGTCCGTTCAATTTGCCGTGATCTAATCGTGGACGTTTGGAGTTTTTAAAAAACATCTCATCAATCATGTGCTGTCTGATCAGACTCGGATTTAATCTGAGCCGTCCATTACCTTTAAGAAACCACGAACACATCCCAGCCATTGATTACAAGCTAGATCTGATCCTGGCCATTGAAATCCCTCTGGTTTTCTACTCAAATCGCTGTCTTCTTCCTCCACGGAATGCCCTGAACCCTTCACCCTATACCCTATGTTTTTACCGTTTTCTTCTCCCAGGACAGCCGCTGGTCTCCCTCCTTCACGCGGTTTCCACAAGGGTTGTCTGTTAGTTCTTTTTTAAGTCCACTTGGTCCTCAGATCCCATGAAACTTGTATTTTTTTTTTATTTTATAGGTTTATTTTATAAAAACATCTAAGGCATTCGAAGAAACTCCCTGTTCCTTGCACCCAATCCCTTAATGGATCTCAACGAGCCCTCCGAGTTTTCCAGTGTCACCCAAGCTTCCCCTCCTCATCCTGCTCCTCCTCCTCCTCAAGATAAGGTAGGGGATTAAACTTTCTCTTTATTCTGTGGTTTTAATTATTGTGTATATATGTATATACACTCTTAATATAAAATACATCACCCTACTAGTTGAGGATAATTATTTCTTTAAGGGTTGAAAGATCTTAAGCTATTGGGTATTAATAAACCCTAAGTATGGACGCCCCATGAAAATCTATCCTATGCCTTAAATACATAATCGATTTAATACACACACATGTACATGAAAATATATAATCATAATATATACAACCCTCAAATTTGCATAAACTTCATATGTCCAGGATAAGATTTCCAAGGTTGAGTTAATGAAGAGCTAAAATCCATGGAGTCACTTTGTGTGTGGGAAAATTTTATATCTAATCATGTATGTTCTTATAAATGTGGATACACATAATATAAATGAGGTTAAAAAACAATTCAATATTTGTAGCCTAATGATTAAGTCCAAGTTTTTGATAAATTTACAAGTGAAAAACTTACTTAGAATGAGAACCCTGTGAATACTTGATATGTATAATTGGGTATGTTGGTACGTATGTGTGAATGCCAAATTTGATCCCCTTTTGTATTTATAAATTTATATGGTTTGCAAAGAATGTACTAAAAATTCATATTCAAATGTTTTTGGCTTGACTAAAACACTATACACGACCTGTTGAATGAATTTTTTAGGCGACTCATAGTTTTTGTGTTTAGTTCATGAATATAGATATTGGAAGCTTGTGACTTCATTTTCATATGTACTCATTACTCTTCACTCTTTATAGAAAATTATAATGTTTAAGGTTGTGTTTTATACTTTTGATTTTTAACATTTAATGTAGTAAACAAAAGTTTATTTATAACAAATGTTTGAGATAATGTTAGTTTAGTACCCCGCATGAAATGTTATGTTACCTCTATATTTATTATTTTTAGTTTACCTTTATTTTTAATCATGAATGTTCTTGTTAAATATGACTCTAGACTTTGTAATTTTATGTGATCATGTTTGTATTCCTTTTGTGTTAATTGTCATCACAATTACTGTTAACTTATGTACCAATTAATGACTAGACTGCATAATTAATAGTCTTGTGCCAGACTCACTACATATGAAAAAATGTGGATGATTGAAATATTAAACATCTATGCCCATTCCTGAGTTTATGGATTTAATTTTTCAAGGTCGTGTGGGAAACCTCGAATAAAATGAAAGGTGAAAGAAGAAACCAAGTAATTTGTACACATGGTTTGATATGTGATAAGTGATTTAACAAATCAATGTGGGATGTGAACATTGATTTAGAGATATGGGGAATGCATTGGGAGTAGTATGTGATGGTTGAGGCTCTCTATAGACCCTTGATGCATAGGTAGGTCTCATGAGACAACTTGCAGTGGAATTGGCCGAGGAATTTCTCAATTATGAGTTATGGATTTTGGATGAGTCCTTAATCATTATATGTCTTGGCATGAGGCATTGATGCCGTCAAACATATGCACTTTCCTCATTAATACCTATGTAAAATAATTAACCATAGGAATATACGACTAGTAGAATATTTCTAGTTAATGGACTTATGATTACGAGAATCATGATAAGTATAAATATGGCATTCTATTTATGTAATATTATTAGATTTTATGGCCAATTTATGCTTCAAAATAGTGACGAATGAAATTGAATTTATTATTTTAAGCCCAAATCTAAACATGCATTACACTTAGTTATTAATTTTGTACCTTCATTGTTGAATGAAATGTCCTTTACTTATGAGAATGCTTATAATTGAATCATGTATCCTTGTAATTCCGACAACATGTTTTGTTTGATCACTCTTACGACATGTACATGTGTTTCCACTTTTATTAAAAAGATTGTTTTATGAAATGGTTTTAAAGAATGTTTTAAAATGGTATATTGATTTATTTTGAGAGCCCTTATTGGGCATTCGTATGATCACCCTACATTTTTGATTAAAAAATTTCAGGTAACAGCTTTTAGTAGTTGAAACATTTCATAAGTAGCTGGTTTCTCAGAGCCCGAACCGAATTCAATCCTCTGTATGGAACCGGCTCTGTGTACTCGGGACCTGGGGTATCATAGTTGGTATCACAGGATTTAGTTTGGGTAACTCTAGAAAAACAGAACTGAATAATGGAAAACATAGTTAAGAAATACTAAGAATGATTTTTTCTTAATTTTCAGATGGAAAATGAATGTACTAATATTCTGTCTCTTAGTAATGTGTCCCTAGAAACCATAATTTCAATAGCTAGAAATTAAAATTATTTAAACTATACCCATATCTGTATATCATGCAAACATATCTATGACATATCCAATTCTCCCTGAGTACTTCAACTCCACCGAAGAGAGAGTCTAGATTACATATTTATGATGCAATCCCAATTACCATCCTTCGTACGATGAGGAAAATACTATGAGGGGATTTTTGGATGCTTCAACACAACTGAAGGCATCCAATTCCTCACAGCCTTCCATGAATCTGCAGTAGTGGGAGACCTTTCCACGAAAAATATGTGTCAACTTCTATACTATGGCCATTATGGTTAGGTAATGGACTTCAACATCCTGAGTTCGAAGCCAACCGTTCAGTATAAAGACAACAAGTTCATAGAGACGTCTCACAGATGTACACCCCACATACCAGACTCTGGAGATAGCACAAGTGCACCCACTATATCGAACCAGATTGCTCGGGTTGCATATGGACCTGGGAGATCCAAAGTTTTGAACTAATATTGGGGATTCATGTATTAGGGAACTGGGGAAACCATTAGCCCTGTTTTATTTTTTTACCAGTGGTTATATAAGAATATAACTTGTTATCTCTTCTTTTGTTTTCCCTTAAATCAGTTATACTTTTGAATGACTATCACTAAGTGAACTTTTATAATAAATTTTCAGATCGAAGGATAGTCTCACTTCTTATCGCTCCCTACCAAGATATCAGAGACCATCTTAGTCAAGACCTGTGAAGAGGAGTACCTACCTTTCAAAATTTTTTGAAAAACGGGCAACCATCTCTACAAAGTGTCAAACAGCCCATAAATTCTCCGTACCTGTTAGGAGAATTCCTACATATACCATAGAATATCCACGATACAGTTAAAAGAGTACACACAAAGAGGGAAATACCACGAAGGAATATTTATATGCTTTACTTTAGGCTGGAATTTCATGGCAGAGAGAGATTTCAAGAGGCTGCATTGGAGGGAGACTTTTGTGTAGCTTACATGTACCAAATCTTCAGCTTCAGTGTATACGATAATGCCTAGGACTTAGATATTCTCAATCGAGAGTGATTCCAACGAATTCTTCAGGAGATGGTCCATTTGGACAACTCCTATCTTTCCACCGCTCGAGCATCTCTGTGGAGGCCCAAATGAACTATGCAGAGGTTCAACCATTTTTGATCAAAATGTATCTGGGCCAGAGAAGCAGAAGAGTTGAACATAAACATGGGAATTCACCAAGCCACACAGGAGGACCCTCCATGATGGAGGTTGTGGTTAAGATGATAAATAAGCCTATATCTTATGCGTATGTGGACGGAATTGTAGGGACACAATTCCTAGTAGGGGGAATGATGTAACACCCCAAAACCTGAACCTTATGTATTGATAAGTTATGGCTACTTTTGTATGAATAACTGAACAAAACTTGTTTCCCATGAGTGGGTAATAATATGGTTTTAATTTATTAGAATTCAACTGAGTAAAACACCCAAGTGGATATATGAATTTTCATTTAAATAAAAACATCGTAGCGTTTACAATACACCAAAATCAAAAGAGTAATCATGATAACCAAAAATAACTATTAGGAACCCTATTATAATTACATGGAGACAACTTAAAACAATGAGAAACCCAAGGAAGTAATATGAGTCCTTAGAATTCATCATAATGAACATAAGAATGGTCGAAGCCACTGCGGCCACACTAAGCACCAAAGGTATGACGCGAACCATCTTCGTCCATCAACTTGAGTGTCAGGACATAATAAGTCTTGGATTTATAAGTCACTAATGTGACTGTTGCCTTGGGAAACCATGGAAATCTAATGGCTATAAATATAGCTGTTGGCCTCGTTGGACAATTAATTGAAAACTTATAAGTATATTCTAGTCAACCAAGTAATTAGTTTATAAATTGAAAAATTATAAAACTACCCGTAACCATGAACTTTAAAAGGGAATAGAGGAATGTTTTGAATTATACGTTGGTATTTTTGAAATGTAATAAGGAATTCAAAACATGTTGCAACTAGTGGAAATATATTGTAAAACTTTTCATTTAGTGGTTTTACATTTTTTTTAATTTCATTAAATTAAACAATATTCTTCAATAAACTAGTTTTTACTACTATTAGTACAAAATATTTTTCGTGGTTATACCGAATTAAAATTCATGTTAAAGATTTGGTGCTATAAATAGCCCTAGAAATATTATTAGTCAAGGTGTAGTTAGGTTTTCATTAATCCTTCCTCAAGATTAAATATAAAAAGTCATGAAATATCTATAGAGTATGATTTACGTTGAGAATTCACATATATATATATATATATATATTCTCTTAAAGTTATGTTTTTGTAAAATTTTTGGCCTACTAGGGCCAGCCCTTTATGGTTGGGCTAAGGGAGGAAGCTCACGTTTGGTAGCTGATCCTAGCCCTCAGCCTAAGCCTGCGCCCGACCGAGCTCGGGTATAGGTCCCCTGGGGGGCGCACCGGAGCACGAGAGCAGGCGTGCATGTGTGCGCAGAGGGTAGGCGCACCACCACGGGGGTGAGGCCGCAATGAAGCATGGGCAGGCCAAGGCCTGTAGGCATGTGGCAGAAACTTATGTATAAGGCCCCCTTCATGTGTGTTGTGTGTTTTCTGGGAAGAAGATTGGAGGTTGGGGCTTATAACGGAGGCGAGAACAGCTCGCCGATTCTATGTGGGAAGTATTTTTTCGGGCGAAACGTGATCATGGCCATTAGATCGTGAAGATCACAATCTATATCGTTTATCCCGACCCTACGTTCGACCTTCAGCAACTATAGCGCATCACCGGATTTTTGTGGTCCGTTTGATCTGGCGCGATCTAATCGTGGCCATTCGAAGTTTTAAAAAAATGCCTCATCAATATCATGCCGTCCGATCAGACTCGGATTTAATCTGATCCGTCCATTACCTTTAAGAAACCAAGGAAGCATCCCAAACCCTGATTCCAAGCCAGATCTGATCCTAGCCATTGAAATCCCTCCTAGTTTTCTACTCAAATCGCTGTCTTCTTCCCCCACGGCGTGCCCTGAAACAGTCTCCCTATATCATATTTCTTACCGTTTTTTTCTCCCGTGACAGCCGCTGGTCTCCCTCCTTCAAGCGGTTTCCACAAGGGTTGTCTGTTAGTTATTTTAAGGCCAGTTGGTCCTCGGATCCCATGGAACTTGTATTATATATATATATATTGTATAGGTTTAGTTTATAAAAACATCTGAGGCATTCGAAGGACCTCCCAATTCCTTGCACCCAAGCCTCTGAAGGACCTCAACGAGCCCCCTGAGTTTTCCCGTGTCACCCGGGCTCCTCCGCTTCCTCCACCTCAAGATAAGGTAGGGGATTAAAGTTTTTCTTGCTTGTGTTGTTTTATGTTTTGTGTATATATATATATACACTTGTAATATAAAATACATCACCTTATGGTTTTAGGTTAATTATTTCTTTATGGGTTGCAAGATCTCAAGTTATAAGGTATTAATATACCCTAAGTATGGACGCCCCATGAAAATTTATCTTATGCCTTAAATACATAATTGGTTTAAAATATACACATGTATATTAAAATATATAAGAATAACATATAAAACCCTCATATTTTCATAAACTTCATTTTCCCAGGATAAAGATTTCCAAGGTTGAGTTAATGAAGAGCTAAAATGCATGGAGTCACTTTGTGTGTGGGAAAAATTTATATTTAATAATGTAAGTTCTTATAAATATGGATACACATAATATAAATGATGTTTAAAAAAAACAATTCAATATTTTTACCCTAATGATTAAGTCCATGTTTTTGATAAATTTACAAGTGTCAAACTAACTTATAATGAGAACCTTGTGTATAATTGATATGTATAATCAGGTATGTGGGTACATATGTGTGAATGCCAACATTGATCCCCTTTTGTATTTATAAATTTCAATGGTTTGCAAGGAAAGTACTAAACATGCATATTCAAATGTTTTTGGCTTGACTAAAATACAATACACGGCCTGTTGAATGAATGTTTTACTTAACTCACGATTTTTGTGTTTAGTTCGTGAATATTGATATTGGAAGCTTGTGACTTCATTTTCATATGTACTCATTACTATTCACTCATTATATAAAATTATAATGTTTAAGGTTGAGTTTTATACTTTTGATTTTTAACATTTAGTGTAGTAAAAAAATATTATTTATAACAAATGTTCTAGATAATGTGAGTTTAGTACCCCGCATGAAATTTTAAGTTACCTCTTTTTTTATTATGATATGTTTACCTTTCTATTTAATCATGAATTTTCTTGATAAATATGGTTATAGATTTTGTCATTTTATGTGATCATGTTTTTATTCCTTTTGTGTTAATTGTCATCACAAGTACTGTTAACTTATGTACCAATTAATGACTAGACCACATAACTCATAGTCTTGTTCCAAACTCACTACATATTCATAAATTTGGATGATTGAAATGTTAAACTTTTATGCGCTTTCCTTAGTTTATGGATTTAATTGTTCAAGGTGGTTTGGGAAACCTTGAATAAAATGAAAGGTAAAATAAGAAACCATGTAATTTGTACACTTGGTTTGATATGTGATAAGTGATTAAATAAATCAAAGTGGGTTGTGCACTTTGATTTAGAGATATGAGGAATGCATTGGGCGTAGTATGTGATGGGTGGGGCCCACTATAGACCCTCGATGCATCGGTAGGTCTCCTGATACAACTAGAATCGAAAATGGCCGAGGCCTTTCCCAATTATATGTTATGGATTTTGGCTGAGGCCTTAATCATTAGACGTCTTGGAACGATGCCTTGACAACGCCTGACATATAAAATTTCCTCATTAAGACCTATGTAAACTAATTAACCAGAGGAATATCCGAAAAGTTGAATATTTATTGTAAAATGACTTATGATTATGAGAATCAAATGAAGTATAATTATGATATTCCATTTTTGCAATATTCATAGGTTTTATGGCCATTGTATGCTTCACAATAGTGAAGAATGAAATTGAATTTATTATTTTAAGCGCAACTCTATACATGAATTACACTTTGTTATTAATTTTTTACCTGAATTGTAGCATGAAGTGTCTTTTACATATGAGCATGTCTGTAATTGAATCATGTATCCTTGTAATTCCAAAAACATGTTTTGTTTGAGCACTCTTATGACGTGTACATGTGTTACATTTTTTTTAAAATATTGTTTTAAAAAATGCCTCATCAAATTTATCTTATGCAATCGTATGCTCACCCTACATTTTTGATTAAAATGTTTTCAGGTAACAGATTTTAGCAGTTGAAAATTTTTAGAAGTAGCTGGTTTCTCAGTGCCGAAAATGAATTCGATCCTCTGTATGGCACCGACTCTGGGTACTCAGGAGCCGAGGCATCACATTTGGTATCAGAGGATTTGGATTGGGTAACTTTTGAAAACCAAAAACTAAATAATGAAAAACTTACCTAAGAAATAATAAGATTGATGTTTTCTTAATTTTCATATGGAAAATGAAGGTAATAATCTTCTGTCTCTTCCCAATAAGGCCCTAGAAACCATAATTTCAATATCCATCCATGAAAATTATATAAACTATGCACATATCCATATGTCATGGAAAAATCTCTATGACATATCCAATTCTCCCTGAGTACTTCAACTCCACCGAAGAGCGGGTCTAGATTACATATTTATGATGAAATCACAATTCCCATCCTTCGTACGACGAGGAAAATACAATGAGGGGATTTTTAGATGCTTAACCATAACATAAGGCATCCAATTCCCCATAGCCTTCCAAGAATCTGCAGTAGTGGGAGACATTTGCATGACATATATGTGTCAAATCCTATCCTATGGCCATTATGGTCAGGTAATGGACTTCGACATCCTTGAGTAAGAAGCCATCCATTCGGTATACAGACAACAAGTAAATACAGATGTCTCACAGATGTACACCCCACATGCCAGACTCTAGAGACAGCATAAGTGCACCCATGATATCGGACCAGATCGCTCGGATTGCATATGTACTTGGGAGGTCGAATGTTTTGAACTGTTATTGGGGATTCGTGTATTAGAAAAATGGGTTAACCATTAGACCTGTTTTACCATTTTTTACCTGTGGTTATATAAGAATATAACTTGTTGTCTCTTGTTTTTTCCCTTCAATCGGTTATACTTTTGAATGACTATCACTAAGTGAACTTTTATAATAAAATTTCAGATGGAAGGATAGACTCAATTATTATTGCACCCTACCAAGATATCAGAGACCATGTTTGTCAAGACCTGTGAAGAGGAGTACCTACCTTTCAAAAATTTGCAAAAAACGTGCAAGAAGATCTACGAAGTGTCAAACAGCCCAGAAATTATCCGTTCCTATCAGGAGAATGCCTACATATGCCATAAAATATCCACGATACATTTGAATGAGTTCATGCAAAGAGGGAAATACCACAAAGGACTATTTATATTCTTTACTATGGGATGGAATTTCATGGCTAGATAGAGATTTCAAGAGGCTGCTTTAAATGGATACCTTTGTGCAACTTATATGAAAAAACTCCTCAACTTCAGTTTATACGACAACACCTATGACTTAGATACTCTCAATCGAGAGTTTGTCCGGCGAATTCTTCAGGAGATGGTCCATCTGGACATCTCCAAACTTTCCACCGCTTGAGAATCTCTGTAGAGGCCCGAATTCACTATGCAGAGGTTCAAAAATTTCTGCTCAAAATGTATCTGGGCCAGAGAAGCTGAAGAGTTGAACATAAACATAGGAATTCACCTAGACACACCAAAGGACCCTCCATGATGGAGTTTGTGGTGAAGTTGATAAAGGATCCCTTCACTTATGCATATATAGAGAATTTGTATTCTCCCACTCATCGTTTACCTACTATCTATTAAGAGCTCATGAACATGGAACATCAAATCATATTATCCAATTCACTTTTCTCAAAAAGCAAGAAATCTAAAAGGAAAAGAAATATTTTCTGATACTACCTTGTTGCATCCGGACCAAGGTTTCACGTACCAGTGTCCCGATATGATTTGTTAGGTGACCTCAAGTACACTACTCCATAAACCAGAGGCTGTTGAATAATAGCGATGGTCCATTAAGGATCATGGGGAGACTATACAATATTTGTGAAATAAATACCAAAATGGAAACAATATACAAATAACCAAGATACTAAGAGACAATAGCTAATAAAGGAAAAACACCACATGATATTCACAAAATATAGAAAATTAACAAACCAAATCAGTAAACATGGCATGCCATATAAGTGTAAAGTGTCAAATGAAAAACAAAAATAATGATACACTAATATATCTCATATGGGTAACATGATCATGTTTAGTTACATCATCCACTATCTATCCATAATCCCATATCTTCCATCTAAAATAGAGGCTTTTACCTTATCCATATTATGAAACATGAAGTCTACTCGGGTAAAAATCGGCAGCCCTAATAGGGCGCAAGAACAACCTAGTAAGACACCAAAAATAGTTTCTAAAGAAATATAAATTATTTAAAATTTTATGTGTATGTATAAAAAATAATAAACAATGAAATTAAATAGGTTTCAAATTTATTATTCTTTTGTTAACCACATTTTCCCTCAGGTTCACAATCACACCTAAGACAATAATTAATAATTTGGCCTGTGCCCGATTCTAAAGCATACACTATAGGGATTTTACCATTTATTCTTTGATGGGATTTAATTATTCAAATTAATTCAAATTTTATTTCATTTCATAACCATGGATAATCATTATAGGTACAATTTTTACAAATAATCAGAGTGTCAGTCGAGCATCATTTTCACAATTACTTAGAGTGTTAGTCATACGCCAGTTCACAGGTATATAAAGAATTAGTCTAGCTCCAAAATATTAGGTACTTGGGGAATTAGTCTAAGAACAACTCACATGAATTCATCAAGGTAGTGTAGAATTAATCTTGCCACCCAAAGATGAGGAGAATTAGTCCAACACCCGCAACTCATTGTTCACAATTAAAAACACACACACACACACTCACAAATATAATGGTTCAACATTAATTTCCCTTTTGTCAATAATTATCCACACAATGCACTATTTAATTTATCAATAATTATCTTTCAAACCATTTCATACATTTAACCATTCAACCCAATTACTATGAATCAATAATATCTCATTAACCATTCATGGTTAATCTGAATAATCATTATTAATGTCAACATGCCATCACATTCAAAAATTTATTTAATTTTGATAACCCACTGATTTCTTTTTTTATTCTATAGAAATCATATCAAGGATAATTTTCACACCCCATGGGATTCAATCATGCTGGAATAATAATATCCAACAGATCTAATGGGATACATGAAGGGTATCTCAATTTAATGGGATGGAATTAACTTTTCAAATTTAAAAGTAATTTAACAACCTAAAAAATACAAATAAAAACGCAAGATCATTTTCAAGACTATGAGAATTAGAATATAGGACACCTACCATAGGGTCATTAATTAATGTTAACCTGAACTTTGGCCTTGATTTGAGATATAAAGAGTGAAATTTAAATGACGAAGCAGATCTAGTGTCAAAACTAAGATCAATATCTAATGAAACAAAACCAATTCTAACCTATATGAATGAAGTCAATAATAAAACAATTCATACCACTCTAAAGGGAGTGAATAAAAAAAGAGAGAAAAAACTAATCAAGGAATATATCTCATACCAAATAGTGGTAGATTTATTCCACTAGATAATCTACTCACAAAGGAAGGAGTTTTAGGAGCATATGAATCCTCTAAAGAGCCTATAAAATCCAAGGAAACTATATCATGCAGAGTATTGATTATTAGGGAAATAAAATAGGGTTTCAGGAAATTCCCATAATTTTTTGGGAGATTAGTATTATCCATGAATGATCTCTTAGATGGGCTATATATTTAGACAAATAGGCACCCGACCAATGCACCCTACACAAAGATTCTGTGAAGGGTGAACTATTTTCTCACATGGTTACTGTAACTGTACATTAATCATTCATCAACCCTATATACTAGGGTGCAAAGTTAGGGGGGGGGGGAGGTGGACAAATGGTTTTGTCAAATGGTGTGCCCCTTTCAAGTGGATCAAAATTTTGTGCATGTTTTCTTTGGGAAAACTATATGGTTCTTCCAAACCATTTACCAACCTGGAAAATTCCCAAAGGCTTCCAAAATTCACTAAATTCACCCAAAACGTCCCTGAATTAAGAAACAATGAAGTTATGATAAAAAAGTGTAAAAAGTGTATCTAAAAATAAGTCTGATACATCTATAGAATGGTTAACAACATAAAAATACACATTTAAATGAATTAATTCTTAAAATTTAGTTTCCTTTATCTTCATGTTCTTATATTTTCACATTATAATGATTCTATCATTACCTTTTATGAAATTATGCTTCATATATCTATTAAAAGCATGGAAAACTATTGAAACTTTATTATTTTATACGTTATCCAACAAATATTGATTTATATTCTATAGTGTTTTATGAAAAACAAATTATAATTTATATTTATGGGAAATTATATATCTTCATTACTGTTCTTTAGTTATATAATAATTGATATATTTATGTATCTCAAAATATAATTTTCTCTTCCTATTAAAACATATTTTTTCATATTAAAGTGGATAACATGGTAGGATACACAAACATAACTCACGTTATAAATTTTTATAAATTTTATTTCCAGAAACTAAACATCCTTTATTTTCATATATATTCCGTCAATATGATTGTAACATACTAGGTATTTATATAATAATACATCTTCATATCTATTAATACCTTTTAATTTAATATTAATTTTATGTTAATGGGGATTGTTTGTCTGATATCTTAATCGACACCCAACAATGGGTTTCTCTGAAATCTTATGTTGCACACAACGCTGAGTTATACCGGAAAATTATATAATAATAATATTATTATTTTAAATGGTTGTTAAAACCATGTCGTTTTATTGGCTGGAATGAATATAATTAATTATATTATGATTTTAAATATTTTTTATATGTGTTTAAATTTACCTAATGAATTTTAGAAGAATAAAATCAGAATTAATCCAACTTTAATCATAAAATATTCTAATATTTTTAAATGGTCATTTTACTGCCTTTTGATAGGGAACCCTTTTAAAAATAGATTTTTCTAGTATTATTTGTTCTACTTGAAAAAATAAACTTATTCTTTAGAAGTGGGACATAAAAATTTACCTTGGTTTAATATTTTTGTATTTTTCTAATGAAATTCATATTTTTACGAATAGTGAAAAATATTGCATTTTAATTCGAAACTGCATTTTCATCTAATTTAATTATATTGTTATATTATCATTTTAAATCGTCATAAAGCATAATAAGATTAAGGTTTTATCACTTAATCCAATTATGGTAATTGGATGTAATTTCACATTTACATTGGATATAAACACATGCCAATATTTTGATAGTTTTTAACTTCTTAAAAACCCACGTTTTGATTTTGACAATGGGAATTAATTTTAAATTAATTTATGAAACTTCTATGTTTTGAATTAGGAAAAATTGATTCCATATTTGGAATTATGATATCCATTTTTTTTAAATTGGTTCCTTTTATTTTTGGACATTATGAATAGTAACTTTAGTAATTAATTTTATTTACCATGGTTATAGTGTAAATATTGTAAATAAAATGAGAAATAGTATTATAATAATATAAAACTACCCTAAAACATTTATTAATCCTATTTTATGATATATTACTTGAAATGGCCATCATTGGGTCAAAATGAGACTCCATGAAGCTATATGGATATGATAACGACATGTTATAATAATTATTTTTAAAGTAACGTGAAATAAAACATAAAAATGTATCTTTTACTAAAACAATTTTAATATAGGGTTATATAATTGATATCTTCAACTAAAAATGGTCATTCTAAATATAAAAATATTTGCTACATCATGTTATTTTATTTATAATTTTAGACATTAAATAAATAAATTTATTTCTGACAGAATGACGATGTATTGATTACCTTATTAATGAAATATTCAAATAAATGATATTGTAAATATTAAAATAAATGTAATTTAACATTTTTATGCCATAAAATATTTTTTGGACGAAACTGACATAGTAGGGATGATTTATTTCCTTTGGTTCTAAGGAGTCAAGTTGTTATGATGTAAAAAAAATCAATTACTAAATTTTGTCAAAATTAAAATTAATGATTAAAACAAATACTATTTTATTAAATGATATAATAGTACTAACAATATAATATTCCTCCAACTAACTTATATAATGTTAAAAATTTCATTAGTGATTCACCTTTTGTTTTCTTTGAATTTTATAGTAACTATAGTAACCATATATTATAAAAATACCAGAGGACATGGTAAGAGTTAGTGTTTTTAACTAAGGGTTAAGCTTAAAATATAATGTTAATTTTGTGACCTAAACTTTTATATAATGTATTTTATGAGATTATTTCTACCCAAAATAATATTATCTTTTAAATAAATTAGTTTGGGACCATTATAATTCAAAAATTAATTTATAACAAAATAATATTTCAAGACTTTCCAAAAGTGACCCTCCTCCCTCTCATAAAAGTCCAAAAACTATACCCACTTAAACACACTTATAAAGCCCCTTGGATCATCCAAATTCTGATAAAATAAGATCTCATCATCCCTCCCTTACTCCTTCAATCCTTACCTTGGAAGGAAGGCAATTCAAGATATCATTTTGGCTCAAATCAATAGAAGTTACTTGATCTAGAGGTAACGTATTCTCTCAAGTTCCTTCCCATTATTTTTCTTCTACACTCCCTATACTCTTCTTATTCAATGATTAAATAACAACCAAAATATCCTCAATATAATAATATGTTTTCATTATAATTATAATAACTAAACTTTCACACACCTCTATATAATGGAAATTAATATACTATTTCTGTGTACGAGGAACTACTGCCTCACGAAATGATGATTGCTTTATTTTTTCCAACCATATTTAATGGTGGAAATTATTATGGATCTGTATTTATATATGATTTAAATAATATTTAAATTTATTATTTTATTTAGTAATTTTTATTTACAACATACCTATTTAATTTTCATAATGTGAAAATTTGATTATTTCATTTGAGGAAGTGCGAACTACCGCCCCCTCAATGTGATTTGACTCATTTATTACATAAATTGAATGTATAAAGGATGGAGTTAATGAAAATATGTATCATATATAAGATATATAATATAATGTAAGTATAATATGCCTATTTATTAATTATATTTTAATCCTTCAATATGAAAAAGAAATGAAATTAGCATTCTTTTGTATGTACGCCCTACAATCTCCATGAAAAGTTCATTTCAATAATTATATAAAAATACTATGGAAATAATAAATACATATATATTGAATATATATAATATTTTAATCATTAATATCATTCTATAGGTAATTTACTTTTTACTACATGAAAAATTTATATTAAAGCTAGTTCATTTTCGACTCAAGTTCTAAATGCCGACCAGAAAACCAATATGAACATAAATAATTATTTAATTTTTATAAAATAGTAATAAGTGATATATAAATAAAAATAAAATTGAAAAATATTCTCAATAATATGGAAATTAATGTAAGTTTTCTGTTCAGGAACACATAGATCATACATGAAGATTCAGACTAACGGTAAGGGAAATCTTAACTCAATCTCCATTCATTGAGTTAACTATCCACGTAATGTTTTTTGTTTTTACAAGAATATATGTGAATGAACATTTATTATTTCACACATAATATCCACTTATATTTTGTGTATTTATATTTATAACACATAATTATTTCCTTGATTTTTCCTTAATCTAATGATACAATCTGTGCAAGGGACTTCGTCTCAATCTCCATTCTTTGGGGAATATCTTGATGTTATGCACCTTTATTTTTATATAAGGTGTATATAAAACCATTGACTCTTTATATCATGAATTTTTATGTTATCATTATATTAAATGTTATGTATAATGTAATGCATTAATTATATGTATTCAAGTGTTTTCTATGTGGTAAGGGAATTCTCAACTTCTCTTTCCTTTGATGTTCTCTTTTATGTGGTATATCATTCAAATTTACATACCATGTTCTTATTTAAATTTTATTATATCTATATACTATATTATGAGTCATTTATTGATAGTATACCCTTGTCCCCACTATCTTTAATGTTTTCTAAAAACCTTATTCATAGCCGTTATGCTGTAGAATGTTTGTCTCAAAATATCTCTCTTTTTCTCAAGAAATTATTATTTTTTGTTTATGTGATTAACCAAACATATTTAATTTTCTGGGGTATTCAAAGATACATAAAGATGATTTATTTTATTCTATAAATTACATACATAAAAACTTCTTTTCTTTCATGGGTTATAAATTAAATAATGATCTGCTTTTTAAGAATGTTTTAAAATGCCACAATTTTGATATGAAACCCATTTATTTTATTTTCATTGGGTTATTTATTAAATATTTGTTTATCTCCTATGTGTATCAAATGAAAATAAATAAATATTAATGGTGTTACCTGATAGCACTTGAATGCATTGGGTAAATAAATTAATCTCTAGAGATGGAATGTTTTATGATTCCTTGGTGAATAACCCTGGAAATTTTTAAGATACCTTGGTAATTTTTATGACACCTTGTGGATGAAACATGGTGATATGAAACCTTGTGAATGGAATATTGTGATATTATTATTAGTTTCAAAATTAAATCATGTAGCCACATTTTCATGTTATGATCCAAGTTCTTATTGTTAGGATATTCCTATTTCTCGTGCCTTTATGAATGTCCCCATGTTCTTATTTATATCTGTCAACACCACATGCAATATAAATCAAGATTCTATATGATTTAATACTGGGTCCTTATAGTTGGTATTAGAGGAGAGATTTAGAAAACTTTGGAGATTCAGATGTTTTCTTGAGGGTTCTGGATATCACCATGAGTGTATAATTTTAAGGTTAATCCTAAGTTCAATTTCTTATAACCGTTTTTGAGGATTATGTTATGAATATTATAGGCAATTAATGGTATTCTTGGAGACTTTAACCTTTGATGAAATTATGGGTCATTAATATTTGGGATCCAAAATGCGAGGTATGAGATAACTATTGAGGTTATAATATATTATGGTTATTTATGAGAATTTTATCTCATTTTAGTTAATTTTATAACATTATATAGTTTTTGAACAATGAGAACACACAGACTATGTGAAATCCTAAGGCACCGGAAAATGCTGATGGAATGGAACCCAAAACTAAAGTGCAACTGGGATTTATTGCCTACCACTAGACTACGTGAAGTCCCTTAATAGTATGACTTATTCTATTTAGGTAAAATAATTTTATCGATCAAGAATAAGTTGATTTTTTGGAGTTATGTTTTATAAAATATATATATCCTTAGTATAGTAATTTGATTTGGTGTTTATCTGATAATGTTATTTAGGAAGGTGTTTTCTATTTTGCGAACACTATATGCCTATGGAAAATATAATACTGTAGGATTCCATTAGAGGAGTAACAGTTGGATTTTATTTTTTAATAATATTTGTTTTTATTATGGACTTATGATGATTTGGGTTATTTGTGGAAGTGATTAAAATATTTTGGAGAAGATGTGATTAGGTTAATTACATTTAAGTTTGATATTTCAAGAGTAGTCGATGTTATTTAGAGATAAATGTTAATATTTATCATGGAAGACTATGTGATCAAATCCCTCTGAATTATGGGTTTCAATACAAGATTAGATTATTTTGAAGAATTTTGAGGACAATTGTTTATTTCATGGTCATTGTGGACCTTTGGGTTTTGTTTGATGAATTTTGGAGATTAAGAATAGTATTTATTTTTATAAAGGATTATTATTTTTTGGGGATTATCAAATATTTTACTAACTGTTTTTGTTCTAGGTAATGTTTCAAGATAGTATGATTAGATATTTAATCATTTATTTATTATGTGATTCTCTATAAGTTGAATATTCTTCTTCAGAAGTGACAAGTCATCTTTAATACTCTTTGTTTAGAGAAAATATGAATTTGTGGTAGAAATTTATTAAAGGATGAAAATCTACATGACAAGTAAGTATAATTCACTATTTTTATAATAATTATTGTAAATAAATTCCTCAAAACTATGAAAGGGGAATTTAAAAAAAGTTGTCCATTTAATATTCCTACTGTGAAATCAATGAATATTTAACGTATCACAAGTTTGTGGTTTTTTGGTTGTTAACCTTCTCCTAATCATGATTTCTATTGCTCTCCATCAGAACATGGCACTTAGTTTTTCTTCCCTATCCATTTTTTCCTACATGGAACCCCAATATGTGTTATCTTGGGTGACCTTTGTACTTATCTTAATTTATTTTAAAGTAGTAGTTTTATTAACTCTTTTTTCGATGTGGGATTTTCAAGGAAGTTTCTAAGCTCAATTATAGAATTGCGAGGATGCAATTTCCTAATGGGAGGAATGATGTAACATTATATTTATTTATAGAACAATAAATTTTAATATATATTATTATTTTTTAATTTAATATTAATTTTACATTATTGGGGATTCTTTGTTCGATAGCATACTCAACACCAAACAACAGGTTTCCCAGAAATCGTACATTTTACACAACAATGAGTTGTACCGAAAAAAATACAATAAAAATATTATTATTTTAAATAGTAATTCACACCTAACCATTGTATAGAAAGGAATAAAAATAATTATCTATATTATGATTTTACATATTTTTTTATATTTTTTTACATTTATCCAATAAATTTTAGATGCTTTAAATGAGAATGAATCCAATTTAAGCATAAAATACTCTAATGTTTTTAAAAGGTCAGTTTAACACCTTTTGATGGTGAACCATTTTTAAAAATAGTTTTTTCCATTTTATATGTTATAATTAAAAAAATAAACTTCTTTCTTTATAAGTGGGACCTCAAAATTTACCTGTGTTAAAATTTTGATATTTTGCTGATGAAATTAATATTTTTATGAACAGTGGAAAATACTACATTTTAATTAAAAACTGTATTTGCATCTAATTTATTTATATTGTTATATTACCATTAAAATGATTTTTAAATTTTAATTGGATTTTTTTTATAATTTAATCCAATTATGTTCCTTGGTTGTAATTTCAAATTTAAATTGTACATAAACACTTGTCATGTTTTTGATAGTTTTTACATTTTAAAAACCCACTTTTTGGTTTTGAAAATGAGAATTAATTTTAAATTAATGATTTAAACTTCAATGTTTTAGATTTGGAAAAATTTATTCCATATTTGGAACAATAAGGTCCAAATTATGTGAATAGATACCATTTATTTTGGGACATTTTGAATAGTAAATTTAGTTTCTATTTTTATTTACCATGGTTAAAGGGTAAATATGGTTAAATAAAATTATAATAATATAAAACTACCATAAACAGTGTGATAATAATATTGGATGATATATGGCTGACCTTGGGAATCCTTGGGTCAATTTTGGGACACCATGGAGCCACTTGAATGTGATAATGACATGTTATAATAATTATTTTTAAAGTAAAGGGTAATATAACATAAACATATATCATTTACAAAAACAATTTTTATATAGGGTGTCCCTTTGAATATAAATATTAATCGAAAAGATAAATGTATTTTATACATCATGTTAATTTTTTTTAATTTTATTCATTAAATAAATAAATTTATTTAAGACACAATGGTGATGCATGGATTACGTTAATTATGAAATATTCAAATAAAAGATATTATAAATATTAAAATAAATTTATTTTAAAAATTTGATGCCATTCAAATTTTTTTGATTGAAATTGACATGTGATAGAGGATTAAATTTTTTATGGTTTGAAGGAATCTTGTTATTGTGACTTTAACAGAAAATCAATTACTAAAAAGTGTCAAAATTGACATAAATGAGGTTTTGAAACAAATACTATTTTAATAAATGATATAATTTTCAAAAAAATATAATATTAGACTGACAGACTTATATAATGTTACGAGTGTCATTAGTTATCCAATTGTGGTTCGCTTGGAATTTTATAGTAACTGTAGTAACCATATATTATTAAAATACAAGAAAACATGGTCAGAGTCAATGATTTTAACTAACGATTAAAGATAAAAGATAAAGTTAATTTTAAGCCTTAAACATGTTTATAACCTATTGGTTGAGATTATTTAGACCCAAAACCATATTATCATTTAAGTTAATGAGTTTTAGACCATTATAATTCGAAAATGAATTCATAATAAATTAATATTTCAAGACTTTCCTCAAGTGGCCCTCCTCCCTCTTATAAAAGGTCACCATATCTACCCACTTACACACACCTCTAAATCGACTTATCCCAAACAAATTTTTCTCAAATAATCTCTCAACAACCCTCTTCTCCACTTAGAATCCTTACATTGGGTATAGGGAAATTCGAGAAATCCTTTTGGCTCAAATCATAAGAAGTTACCTGATTTAGTGGTAACATCTTCACTCAAGTTATTTCCTTTTATTTATCTTATACACTCTCAATGATCTTATTATTCTATGATTACATAAAAAAATGTATCCTCAATATATTAGTATTTTTATGATAAATATTCTAACTACACTTACACACACATCCACCTACTAGATAAGAAAATACTGTTTCTGTGGACGTCGAACTACTGCCTCACGAAACATTGATTGTTCAATTTTATCCTAAAACCTCTCATGGTTGAAATTATAATGGAACTAAATTTATATATGATATATGTTATATTTATATTTCCTTTATTCTTATGTAATATTTATTTACAACATACCCTTATGGTTTTCATAATGTGTAAATACGATAGATTCATTTGAGGAAGTGCGGACTGGCGCCCACTCAATGTGATATGACTCTTTCATGGAATACATGGAGTTTATAAAGGATGGATTTAATGAAATTATGTAACATATAAAACATATAAATTATAAATTAATTATTATATACCTATGTATCATTTAGTATTGGTTTCTTTAATATGATAATGAAATGAATGTAGCGTAAATGCGTACGTACGACCTACCGTCTCCATGAATGGTGAATTTAATTTCTTATATAAAAATATTATGGACATAATAATATATATATATATACATATATATGAAATTTTAATAAGTAATTTCACTCTAGAGATGATGGAAATTTGACTACATGGACAATTTACATCAATACAAGTTCATTTTCAACTCATGTACCGAATGTCGATAAAATAAACAATAAGAACTTGAATAATTATGTAATTTTTAAAACATGGTAAAAATTTATATAAAAATAATTATAAAATTGAAAAATGTTCTCAATTAAGTATAAATTACACTAAGGTTATTGTTCTAGAACATAATAACAATACGTGACGAATCAGACTCTTGGTAAGGGAAATCATAACTAAATCTCAATTCATTGAGTTAAATATCCATGTCATTGGTTTGGTTTTTCCAAAAAAATTTGGGAATGATATTTTATTCTTTAAATCTAAATATACACTTATATTTAGAGTGTATATATTTATCACACATAATAATGTCATTGATTTATCGTTTATCAAATGATACGATCTTTTTATGGGAATTTGTATCAATATCGTTTCCTTGGGGCATATCTTGTTGTTATACACATTTATATTCCTTTAAGGTGTATATAAAAATCTTTGACTCATTATATCATGAATTAGTATATTATCATTATATTTAAGGTTTTTTTCAATATATTTCCTTAATGATATGTATCCAAGAGTTTCTTCTGTGGTAAGGGAATTCTCAACTTCTCTTTCCTTTCAATTTATCTTATATGTGGTATATCGTTCAAATTTTGATAAAATTTTCTTATTTACATTTTATTATATCTATATATTTCATTATGAGTCATTTACGGATATGAGACCCTTTTATCCTATATTTTTAATGTTTTCTAAAACCTTGTTTCATAGTTGTAATATTATAGAATTATCATCTCAAAATAGATATCTTTTTCTCTAGAACATCACTTATTTTGTTTATGTGTTCACCCCAACATATTTCACTTCTAGGGGTATTAAAAAATACATTAAATTATTTATTTTATTATCGAATCTATATATATAAAACCCTATTTTAATTTCATTGGTTATAAATGGCATAATGATCATGTTTTTCTAGAACTTTTTAAAAGGTCATGATTTTGAAATGAAACCCATTAAGAGATGATAAGTTTTATGATACCTTGGTGAATAACCTTGTTAATTTTTATGACACATTGGGTATGGACCTTGGTGATATGGAACCTTGGGGATGGAACTTTGTGATATGCTTATGAATGTCTAAATTAAATTTTGTAGCCATGTTTTCATGTTATGATCCAAGTTATTATTTCTATGATATTACTCTTTTTCATTCCTTTTTAAAAGTCCTCATGTTATTATTTATATTTCTCAAGATTACATGTAAATTGTTTCCCTTTTTTCCCTTACTAAGATTTTTCTACTCATACCATGTTTTTAAAATGTTTTTCATAGGGTATAAGGATGGGTAAAAGAAAGAAAGATTTATGAATGATTCTTATCAGGAAAAGAAGTCATTTTATATTCATGGGGTTTTTTGTGAAAACCATTTATAGAGAGTAGAAGAGTCTACATTGTAAATTTTGAGTTTTTTTGAAATAGTTATGGATTAATTCTCTAAAAATCTAAAAATTAATAGATCCTCAAGGGGAATTTCTTGACATAACTCAAAGTTATGTAAGATTTAAGGTTGGGAAGTCATAATGATTTTTTTTATAACTTATATATTGGGTGACTCATAATTCCAAAATACCAAGGTTTTATCCTCTGTATGATTAAAAATATTATAAAAATCAGTGTTCTTCAAATTTAATAAAAATATCCACTGTCAATAATAGTTAATCTATAAATATTTTACAATTTGAAGATGAATTATACAAGACTTCCCATATCCTTCACATTATCATTATCTTAATTGGGATAACTAACATCAGAACATATTTATTTCATTTAATTATATTTAATAGAAAGATAATTTCTAACATCATTTTGAAAATAATTTTTTTCCATTTTAATTAAATTATTTTCTTTATTTTTATAGATATATATTTATAGATTGAAAAATAACATTTATTATTATACATGTAGAAATGATTATTTCAAAATATATATCATCACATTTGGAACCATGACATAATGAAATATATCTATACAAATATTCATTTCTTGTTAAAAAATGAATGTATTATTCATTCATACTTTTTTATATAATATTTGAGAAAGTGTTCATCCTTTTGAAATAGTATTAAATTCTAAGGTATATTAAAAATATAAATAGTAATAACACCAAATTTGAGATTGAATTCTTTGTGTATTTTCTTAAGATCTTGAAACTATTTTGTTTTATATTAAATAAATATTATCCTTATGTTAAACAACTTGATTTACCTCATGTGAAATTATTTTACCAGGTTTTTCATTATAACACCAACACATTTTATATTTAGTGTAAAATATTTGTTTTCAAGGAAAATATATTAAATTATATAAATATTTTTTGGTTTTTATATTATTTTTTCATTATATACAGTGCTAAATTTTACAACTAGAATATATTTAAAGTGAAGTACCCAAATCAAATTGTTGTATACAATTGTGGGATGATTGATTTATTAAACTCAATTTCTGTTCACATTTTTTATTATATGATTGAAATTAATATTTATATTATCAGATACCAAATAATAATTGGAATTATTTCTCATTATATTTTTTTTCCAAACCTCAACTGTATACATTAACATAAATGAAGCATAAGAAATGATTGTATTTTTTAATAAGGTCTACCGTCAGAGTTGGGTGTTAAATATTTTTTTATGAATAATATCATCCAGGAGACGCATAATCTTCCCTTATCATAAAGTAGAATTAAATATGGTAGGCTTCATCATTGAACCCCTTAAAAAATATTATATTTAGTGATAAGTATAACTACTTTATCTAGAATATTTTCAGAATCAAGGTAAATATTATAGAGACCACATGTTCCTCACTATAAAATAACAGAAATCTTAAATTTATGACAGTTGAATTACAAACATGTGATATGTAATCCCTCAATATCCAATTAATCACAAATGAGAAATGTAAAAATATTTTTAGAATACATAAATTATATCGTCTATTCAAAAATACATCACAAATTAAAAAATTAGTGAATAGGTTAAAAGTATATGATACCTAAAAAAACTGAAATGAAATTAAAATTATATATTTTTTTAAATAGAAATATTTTTTATGTATTTATTTAACATATACCAATAAATAACATATATCATGGATTCATACATGGACAATTATAGATCATTTAAAAAAATCCATACCTTGGACACTAAAAAATATACAATTCTAATGGTAGGGGTGGATCCATAGACCCTATTGTTGTCATTAAACATCCTCAATAAAAATGATCTAATGAACTATAAATGTATACCTTTCTATTATTATTGTTGGCACTCAACCATCTCCCAAAAAATAACTAAAATTAATTATTGATAAACATGCAAACCTATTTAATTATAACTCAGACGAAACAATCACCAGAAAACTATGATATTTTCACACCCAATATTTAATTTAGTCACACAAACTCATAATAAATATTGAATAAACTCCCAATGTAATTATTTCCCTAGAAATATTTACAAAACATCTATTCTTGGGGATTTCACCACGAATTTGGACTGCTACAAACACCAAATTTCTAAATAAAATAATAAAATACAATTATAAGGAAAAGAATCATAATTTTTAACCAACAAGGGTCTAACCTTAAAATAAAAATAATCACAATAGATTTATCAATAGTTATCAAGTGAGTTATATATTCAACCAATTACAAAACCTCAATTATAAGAATTGTAAAATTTTGATCCCATATTATGGATAAAACATTGAAAATTACCTTAGGTTTTCCCTAAGTAAAGAAAAAGATTACTAAATAATATTTTTTAGAATGGGGGATGTGGAATTGGTGAGTACCATGTAAAAAACTATTCCCGAGTGTGAGATTGTTGGATTATTTTAGGATAACTGTTGTCTTAGTTATGTGATAAGATTTTAAGATGTTTATAATCTAGAAAATATTATTAGAGAAACCAAATGGGGATGATATACCTTCACCATATAGATATAGAGTATGATCAATGATTGATGTTCAATAGAAGAAGTTGAGAGGGTATTTTCCCAGCCAAAAAAATCTAAGAAAATATAGACTGGAAGTTTTAGATGAATGAACGATTGTAAGGTGGATTTAGTTGTATCTAAAAGATACTAACTATGTATGGTAATTAATAAGGAAGAACTTTCATCTGATGCACCTATAGGCAGCTGTATTGTCATTGAGGAAAATTTAATGAAGATGAAAGGAATGTTCTAAATATTGCACAAATTTTGGAGGATGTGGGGAAAAGAAAAAAGTTATTTAATTCATTAAGACCACTAGTAATTATATGTGAGAATTATAATTTGTTGTTTATCCATAATGGAAAAATATTTAACAGAAAATATGTGGTATATCAGAGTGACAAACTATAGTCACTGGGAGTGAAAGGACAATATAGACATTTTCCCTGGATTTTTTTTTGTTTTTTTACTTCTGAGGTGAGTCCCCAATAAATGTTAGATGGAAATGGAACCAAATAACATATGTGTCCCTACTATTAATTTTATATTATAACCACTTGGATATATGATGTTGTTAAATAAAATTTGTGAGGCCCAATAGTCGATGAAAGAAGGTCATAGTCATAGATATTATTAAAGGATGGTAGTTTCGAAGCCACAAGATGAAACTATTTGAGGGATCACATGTCAAAAATTGTGGGATATCATGGTACTAGAATATGATAATGGAGTTTATAACTTAAGGTTTCAATAATATATCATCTATTAATATTTTTTTGGATACTAGAAGTTTAGTTATCCTTATAACATTGATTTTTTCATGTTCCATGAATAAATAATTGTCGTTTTCATCCATGGATTTAAGTATATGCATCAATTAAAATAATACATTGTTTGTTTTACTTAAATGTTTTTCTTATATCATTCTCTTGTTTCTTCATTCCATTGCCTTCAAAAATTTAAAATTATAGGTGACCAGAGCACTGTATACGGGTCTGAGCTTATGTGTTCAGAAAGGCCTATCCATTGACTAGGTGGAGACTCACTCCATGATAATTCATGATTATATGAATGAAAAAAGATCCAATACTTGGTCAATTGCTTATATCATTTAGATTTATAAATATATCCTCAGCAACATTAATTTTCGTGTGTTGCACACATGGCGCGAGGGTAATAAATTCACTGATCATCTAGCCCCCTTGGCTATGCCCGATCAAGGTTCCAACATTGTTTTCTTTACAAATGTTCTCCAGCTCGGCTCAAAGAGTGTTAATCTGATTGTAGGGGATTGACTTGGTCTTCATTATTTTATACCTCCTTTGGGTTTCTTCCCTGGACTTGTTCTTTGACTTGTTTTGTGTTGTTTTTACTCAGCTGTTGTTTTTTCTTCCCATTAATAAAAATTTAACATGAAAAAATATTGATCAAACTATGTGAATTTTAGTGATCAATTTTCCCTATAGATACCTGTGGTGGTATTAATTATACATTATAAAGAATATATTTAGTATTGAATCAAAGGCTTATAATGAGTGTCACATTAAAGATAGAGATGGTAATAAAAGTGTTCAGAATATCTAATGTCCAATATAATGGTAGTATCTAGAGTTGTTATCTATTATTAAGGTTACACGTGGATATTGGATGAAATAAAAATACTTATTATGGGTACATAAAAAATAATCATTGATGGTTGTGTCTGTCATCTAGTTTTTGTTGTTTATGTGACATTCAGAAAATGTCATGAAAAATAGTGAATTTTTTTTAAATAAATCTTACGATTAGTTTTGATTATTGATGAAAGGGGAGTTTATTATTTCTATAGGATTGAGCTATAATAACATATTTTGGGTTTTATGTTTCTATATTCTAGGTCACAACATTTTATTGATACATATTTCATACTATAGTAATGTATATATATTTTTATGTATGTTATTTTTTTCTCAATATGAGGCATGTTGGAAGAATTTGAATGTTGAGATAGAAAAATCACGTGGATTTTTCCTAGTGTAACAAGGTAAATTGGTTCATGTAATGAAATTTGGATTAAAAATGTTGAAGAGATTCACTTGACTAAAATCATGTGTTTGGTGTTTATGTTGAATGAATTTAGGATTATAACCCTATTTACTAGAATTGTGGGAGGAAAAGGAAGAATTAATTTGAAATGCTAGTACCAGAGGAAATACATTTTGAATTTTTATCTTCATCATGATATATAAATATTGTATTTGAGGGGTGGTATCTAGTATTCTACCATATATATTTCATCCCGCCTAATATTTTTTACCTTTATATAGGATTGATATTAGTAAATTTTTTAGTGATGGGATTTGGTGTTTAGTTTAAAAATATTAAGATCATTATAAAAATGATTGATTAATGTATATGGTGAACACTGGATGGAGTAATGAATAGCTCCACACAATCTGAAGATAACATTGATGATCGCGTGGAGAAGAAATTGAAAATTTATGGATAATATAACATTTATGTGAAAGGTTATTAGAGCTATGAATAAGTGTATACACTTGTTTTCTATACAAGATCGAGAAATCCATAAGGAAAATAGTTTTTGAAAATTCAATATTTAAAAAATATGGAGTATTTGGAATGGTATTGATGTGGTCAAAAAGAGATAAGGGAGATGTTGTATTTTTTAGATTGATATGTAACATAAAATCAGAACGTGGTATGTTTTAGAATATCTCACAATTACCATTAGAAAATTTACCTTCATTGAAACATGTCATAATTGAGTGGGTATTTTTTGTTAGATAAACATTTTAAGAAATTTTTTAAGCATTCATTATGAAGAAACACGATGGAAGGGAGTGAATTTAATTATGGTATATTATATGATATACTCACACCTGAAAAGTTGTTTTGGAAGATATAATTATTTTATTTGGAATTTTTTGAAGGTGGATAAAACTTGAACACACAAAATTGGTGTAATTGAGTGCATTATCTAACTTTTAATGAGAATCTATAGAGGTAATTAGAGGATCCTTTGGTTTATGTATTATTGAGAGTTTTTTGGATAGTGGTTTTTGATAGTGTGTTCAATAAATAATAGTGAAAGAAGGTTTGGGTTTGTATTTATTATTGAGTATCTTTGGTGTTTAAATAATTTTTTTAGTGATGTATAATATGGAGGTACTTCGATGTCCGAAAGCTAGACTACTGCATTTATAACATCTATGAAGTATTCAGAAGTCGACTTTGACATTGAAAAATCATATAGGTAGTACATTCCCATGATTTATGTGTGTTATTATTTAAAAATTTGGCGATGGATTTTTTTTCTAATTCTATTTAAATACTTATTAGGTGATCAATTGTGTATTGAATGGTTACCCAGAAAATAGAGATGGATTTTTGAAGGATTAGGATTGGGGATGGAATTTATGGTGAAGAATGGGATACCAAATCCTTGATTAGACTAGAGGATGATTTTTTTTATTTGGATTTAATTTTTAAATTGATATCATAATTTTGTAAAAATAAGATTTTTAGATAAATTTTTGACTATATGGTATGACTATAGTTAGATGTATCAAATAGATATTAAAATTTATGATGATTAATAGTTTAGTCTTAAAAAAACATATTTTGGAAGATATGGGACCATGGATGTGGGAAAACTCTTGGTGTGTTTATAGTTAATCATCAAACATGGTTTTAAAATTGGGATTGATTTCTTGTGAATGAATTCTATTGTGTAACTCTGAATTATTATTGGCCTAATATACTGTTAGATCATGTTCTAGAAATTCAAATGTGTCATTTCTTTAATGGGGGCCAAGAGTGAATGAGAGCATGATGGAGAACTATGTTTTCACCAGAGATAATGAACATAATATTTATGTTTTTTCAATTTTATTAATATTGAGAATATTCATCATTTTTGATATTTTTGTTCTTAAACTTTTTAAAAAATTATAATGTGTAAAATTGTTGGGTTTTGGTGTGATAATGTTTTTTGATATGTTTTGGGATTTTTTGATGTAAAATCTATAAATGATATGATTGATGAAAATATAGTGTGATAATACACATCTAACATGTATGTTTAAATTATGTTCAGATAATTTTGTTAAAAAAATTCCGTTGATTGGAAGTTATCTCAACATATGTATATTAGTAGATAAGGCTTAGTGGAATCATCTAAACCAATGGTAGTCAATAGTAACACCATGGATATGATGTTTTGTAATTCAATGGAGGAATTTACACTACCTGAATCTGGAGGATAGGGTTTTGTTTTAGAGGAATATGTGATAGAAAACAATGGGAATTTCTAAAAAATTTACAACTTCAATATGTTTTGGTGAATATGAAAATGTTATATTTTTTAAGAGGATCATAGATGACATCACATGAGAATCATTCCATAGAGTTTAGTGGAAAATAAAGTAACATGTAAGTGTCATTAAGTGACATATTAGATTGAAATGTACTATTCATTGGGAGTTGGCAGTTGAAGGAGAGACAATTAATGGAAATCAAAAGTTGCTTAAACCAATGCCCCCATGACTATTGGAAGGTGATGAAATGATTAACCACTAGTACCTATTATAAAAAATGTATTGAACCCACCGAGATATATGATGGTATGAAATACAATTCTAGAGTCATATTAGAGTAAATAAGGAGTTCATATTTTGAGATAGGATGGATAATATGTTAAAGTAGAGTTGAATGTTGGAGTTTCTAGAGGGATCACATCTCACCACTAGTGGGTTATCAATGTGATAGTGCTTGAAATAAATGTTTTTTAGGATGAATTGATGAGATGTATCATATTAATATTCATAGGTGTCTATGATATAGTTTATCCTTGTAAATAAGATTTTTTCTTTATTCCTTGAATAAAGAATTCCAATTATTCTGCTATGGTTGTAGGACTACAGTCTGAAAAATGTACTCATGTGTGGGTTATTCTTGTATGGTGTTTATATATCATGTGCCTGATTTTCTTTCATTAGTATCATGTAATTGAGAACAAGAGGTTGACATAACTAGAATAAGGGGATGATCTATTATTTCGAAGGCTTTCCAAGGATTCCTAGTTTTAGTTACTGGACTATGGTGGATATATATATTAGAATCTGTAACATCTTGTGATTTTTGTTTGATGTAGACACCCTGTAAGGATAAATGATACTATGATAAGTTTAAATTATTATGATCAAGTGTGAGGTGTGGTTGAAATATAAGAGGAAACATATCTATTAGTATCTACTGGGGATTGAAGCTCTTGGGAAGGAGGTCATTATGACATTATTTCCTTATTAGATTAGGTTTTGTAACACCCCAAGATTTCAAAAGAAGAAAATATTGTTCGATAGTGTAAATGACATGAAATGATTGTCTTAAAAAATAATGTGGATCATTTATACATTATGATAAATTTATTTTTAAATATATATGATCTATTTGATAGAATGTGGTATACAAAACCCTGATATTTTTATGTTCGATAACATATTCAATAGGCAACTCTGAGTCTGAACAATTCATCATAAATATAAGCGTTATAACCTTGTGGTTAAATTGGTGGGCATGGATAATATTAAATAATTTTTGATATATATATATAAATATATAAATATAAATTTCATACTCAATATAATTATTTATAATGTTTTATTAAATAATCAACCAATTATTTTTTATGTAATTTTATTGTTCAAAAATATGTTTTATTTAAAAATGATTTGTATTGATTTTCTGTTAAAAAAATTATAATTAGGTTTTGTAAAATTTAGAAATATATTTGATGAAATTAAATTCATTTTTTAAATAAGAATATCAGAATATATTTTGGGTGAAATATTTGGTTGTTTTGGAAAATATTTATTTTTAGTGAATAGCGAAAAATACATATTTTTTAAATTTGTCATTACCTTTCTATAAATTAATTAATTTAAAAGTAACATTAGGTTTTTAATATGATTTAAAATAACAAAAGTAATAATTATTAACATTAAATCAAATTATTTACATTTTAATCATTATTTTATTTTATTTTAGTGTAATTTTGTTTTTTGGTTTAAAAATTTATTTTTTTCTTTTGAAAACTATTTTAAAGTGTATAACCTTTCTTCATTTTAATTAAGAAAAATAAATTATAAAAATGAATGTTTTAATGAAATTTTATAAATTATATATCGATACATTTTAGTTGATAATCATTGAATTATTATAATTAGATATTGAGTTAATAAAAAAATCATATTTTCTTTGAATGAAATACACTTCTCAAAAACCCATTTTTTCATTGTGTCTGTGGGATTTATTTTGAATTTCAATTTTTAAAATTTTATATAATTTGTTTTATAAAATAAAATTCATTATTTAAATCATAATTTAATAATTATATTATTTTTTATGAGAATTTTCAGAAAAGAATATTTTTTTGGTTTTTAATAAAATATACTGAATTTTTAGTCTTAAATGCATTTTTGTTTATATTATACATAATTTTAAATTATATTATAAATTTGTTTTGAAGTAAAATTCGTTCAATTATATATTTATTAGTGAAATTTATTTCATTTTAATCAATTGTTTTTTTGGAATTTGATATAAAAACTTTGTAAGCATTTGAACATTTTCTCTTTGAAAACCCACTTTCTTGTCGCGTATGAAAGATTAATTTGGAATTAAATATTTCCAATAATGTGAATTTAATTTAGAAAAATATATTCCATATATAGAATAATAATAAATTATGTTATCTAATAATTTCAAATTATAATTTTTATCAACATGAATTATGAAAATAGTAAAATTTAATTTACTCGGTTATGGTAAAAATGTGTTTATCGGGAGGTTAAACTAAAAAGATAAAGGTAAAAATGACCTAAATACTTGTTTAAAATATACTATATAGAACAATTTCTACCTTATAACTTATTTTTTCAATAATTTAACATTATTGGAACCATTTAACATGATAAAATGGTAGTGAAAAACATTCTTTTAAAAAATTAAATTTGTGCCACTCACTACACTTATAAAAGGCCTACCCCTATCCTCCTCTCTTCCAACCTTAAAATAAAATTGGTTTAGAATATAAATTTAAAAATAAAATATCTAATTACCAAATATCATACTATAATCCTTATTTTTAAAAGTAATCGAACCAATAATGTTCTTTTGTGCATGCCAAAAGAAGTTACCCGAAGAAGAGGTAACATTCTTCAACATGCGTTTTTTTATTTTCTTTCTTCCTCCAACACCATTAATAAATTTTAAATAGTTATTATATAATAAAATAAATATATAAAATATAATAAGATGTTATTCTGTTAATTTAATAAACTAAATTCTTCTCCTCTTCTATAAAATTGCTTACAAAATCATCGTTCATGTTTACAATGGACTACCGCCTCGTGAATCGGTGTAATTCGTTTTTCAATTACCTTATCACACTGTTGATTATGATGATAGTTATACAATATATATATGATATTTATAACGAAATTATACATATTTAATCATTTTATTATATATTCCCTTATTTTTTTACTTTCCATTTCGTAGGGTATATGATAATGTCTCTCACATGTACGACGTACTACGGCCTCACGAAGCGATGTGATTCATTTTCAACTAATGCTTTACATGGTAGGTAATAAGGATAATGTTAATGGATATATGTGATATAAATGAAATAATTATTATATAAATTAAATAATAATAATCCCTAAAATATAATATATCATTATATTTCTTAGCTTTTTACTCAATAAAAGATGATAACGTCATTCATGTACGTGTGGACTAACGCCTTCAAAAAACCGATGTGACTGTCTATTTTATCAGCTCACCTCATGGATGATATATATATTAATATTAAAATAAAAAATATATTACTTATTATATTTTTATAAATATAGGATGATAAAATATTTCATACCTCCTTTACATAATGATCATCAAAAAATAGAAACATTACTCTTGCGTACGTATGACCTACCATCTCCATGATTATAACATACATCATTTTTCATAACCATATTTAAGTATTGATATTAAAAATTATAATTGATTTATAAATATGAGAATTATTTCATTATCATTATTTTGGAGTTTATATAACTATATTATATGCAAAAGAACCAGAACTACCATAACAATGAACGAAAGAAAAAACATGGCAGTTAACACCTAAAACAACGAAAATAATGAATTATTATTAACGAAAATGTAATAAGATGTTATAGAAGGATAACATATGATTTAATAAATATTAATATGGTGATATAATAAGTTAATAAATTGTTTAAAATGACAATAAATGAGGTTAAAGTACATTTTAACCAAAGGAAACCATGAGGTAAGATATTTCTTAACTCAATTTTCATTCTTTATATTAAACTTCAACTTCACGGATTATTTCATCATAATATTATTTGTGTAACGAAATTTGATTATTTTATTTTGTATGTAAATTTTTCTATTTGTATTTAAATTTGACACACTTAATAAATTTATTTATTAATTCCCACTTCGATCGTATAATCTTTCTAATGGATTTTAGTCTGGATTTCCTTCTATGAGGCTTATGTCATGTTATGAACCAATATTTTTGTATGAGATGTATATACAGACACTTTAATATGTAATATCATTAATTTATTTATACTCATGACATTTTTTTATATAATTCAATGTTATACATTCCCAGTTTTTATTATTAAAAGTTACCAAATTTGAAAGAGTTTGGTATTATAATCTTACTGTTTATCATGTTTGTCTATAATTGAGTTTATAATGATGACATATGAGGATATAACTATATAGTATTCCAATTATTTTTATTATAAAATTATTATTCTTGATACATTAATGTAATTTATCAATTTTCACTCTTTTTTTCATAAAATAATTGAGAAAACCCTTTTATGAAAAATCATCTTTATTTCTCTTTTCCTTTGATAACCCATATTTCTTTCAAAACAATGTGTCTTAAAAGTGTTTTCAAAAATGTTTTCAGCATTCTTATGTTATTTTTATATAAATGGGTTTAAAAAATGATTTAATTATTTTTTTAAAATGTAAATGAGATCTTACTTAATAAATGTTTTAAAGTATTATTAAATATTCTTTTATATGTTTCATTGGTTGTTTTAAATGAAAATGATTTTCACAATATTTTTTGATTTTTTAGTTTTATACTTTTTTTCAAAATGATAAGGTTATTTTCATCTAATTGTATTTTAGGACATTTTAATGGTATCTCTATTCATCAACATGAACAACCCATGTTATTTCTTATCCTCCAATGCGAATATTTTTAAATCATACCTTCCATATTTTTTCCAAGATTTATTAATATTGTTTTAAATAGATTGTTATGGAACCCATTTATTTTTTTGCAGTTAATAATATTTCAAAGCTATTATTATGGAACCTATTTATTTTATAGGGGTAAACCATGTTACAATGATATTTTTATGGAACTCATTTCATTCCATGAGTTATCCATGTTTCAGAGAGACTATTATGGAAAATATTTCTTATCCACAAGTTAATAATGTATCAAATAGTTTGAAATGAAACCCATTTCATTTCCATGGATTAATCTAGTTATAAAAGGAATAATGATTTTTTCTATGAGTTTTGTTATGATATATATATTTATACTCTATTCATGTTGTTGTTCTATAACATTATATATTATGGGTGTTCCCAAATAGAATAAAGTGAGGCTATTATATCTTATATGATAGGTGTTTCTAGATAGAACCCGTTGATCCTGATATAGCTTAAATGATGGGTGTGACTAAAGAGTTCCCAATGTACTTTGTAATGATTTTTTTCTCTATAGAGTTATATTAGAAGTAGACCATATGGTTATTCAATTTATAAGGTTTATGTTTGTTTATTTGAATATGTTTTTCCGTGATAGAGACACATTTACTCTATGATTTCTATGGATTCATATAATTTTCTTTGATAATGATTAAAATTGTATGGATCGTGGTTATTGATTATTACGACCATTTATTTTTTAAAATCCTTATTCCTTGTTTCATGATAGATGATTCAGGTTTTGATGGAAATGTGTTCATTTATGATTAACCCATTCACTTCTATTATGTAATCATACTCTTATTAACTTCTTATGTTCATTTATTGAACTCACTTATTAATGCTTACGTATTCCATTTTTGTGCATTTGAGGTCACCATTATTATGTTTCAATTTACTTTGGTTATCATGAAATTATATTGAATGAATTATGTATGGAAGGGATTTCAACTATGGGTTATGTTTTAAATAAAAAATTTTCATGTTTTAGGGAAATTATTTGAACAATTAACTTTATTTTCTTATATCACCATTTAATTTTTTTTTTTATTTTTAATTTTTAATAATTTTTTGAAAATATTTATTTTTTGATAAATGGTGAGATATACAGAATTTTATAAAAAAACTACCTCCTCATTTAAATTATTTATAATTTTTTTATAATTTGTTTTCTGTTTGTATATTTTAATTCAATTATGTTCATTTTAATTTATTTCATATTTAAATATGATGTTAAACCTTTGTAACCATTTAAACCTTTTCTCACGGAAAATGTTCTTTCTCTTTGTGCCTATGGCAACTATTTTAAATTAAATTTCATTAATTTGGTGAATTTTTTTTTAAAAAATTTACTCGAACATTTTAAAAATTATAATTTATATTATATAATAAGATCAAATTTATTTTTGACTAAAATGAAAAGTAAAAAACGTAAAAATTAATTACAACAGTTACGGTAAAAATATGTTTAATTGGGGGTTAAATTAAAAATATAAGGGTTAAAATTAACTAAATCTTGTATAAAATCTATTGTATGGAAATATTTAGATATTATCCCATATATATTCCTGAATGGTTTATGAATTTCTTATTGTGACATCAAAAAATGTGGTTGTAATTCATTGTTTTCTAAAATTACAAGAATGACACTCAACTCCCTTACAAAAGGCCACCCCTTATCCTCCTCTATTAAAAAATTAAAACCCATTTTTTGGTCAATACCTAAACAAATCAATTCTATAATATCCCAATAAAATCCAATAAGATTTGTTGTAGGAAGTGGTGTAAACCAAAAGAAGATACCCGAAGAAGCGGTAATGTTCTTCAACAAGTGTTGTTTTTTATTGCTTCCTCCACTACAATCAATTATTTTTAAAACATGATTATACAAAAAAAATGATTATTAAATATAGTAATATTTTATTATGATAATAGAATAACTTAATTCCTATACCTATTCCATTAAAATTAGTTTTGAAATCATCTTTTCTATATATGATAGACTACCACCTCATGAACCGATGTCATTCACCTTTCAATTACCACCTATCATGGTTGGTTATGATAAAGGATATAGTGTATATATATGATATTTATAAAAAAAATTATACCTTTTTAGTCCATATAGCATACATAAATTTTCAATTCCCATTCATTTGGGGTTAAAAAATCATCGCTCGTGTGTACGGAGGACTACCACCTCGTGAAGCGATGTGATTCATTTTTCACTAACGTGTTACATGGAAGGTAGTAAGGATAAATTTGTGGAGTATTTTTATATATATATTAAATAATAATAATATTCATGAAATATCTATCATTAAAAAAATATAATATATCTTTTTATTTCTTACCTTTTCACTCCCTAAAAGATGATATCGACGTTCATGTACATGTGGAAAACCGCCTTCACGAAGGGATGTGACTCTCTCTTTTATAACCACACCACATGGATGATATATATAATTATATTTAAAACAATAATATCTTATTTATGATATTATTCTGATTTTATAGAGGTAAAACTTTTTTCACATTCTTTCCAAAAGGATCATTGAAAATTGGAAACGTTACTCATGCCTAGATACAACCTACCATCTCCATGATCGTAACATACATAATTTTTCAATAAAAATTTCAGAACAGGCATTAAAAAGTATAATTTATTTATAAATATGAAAATTAGGTAATGATTGTTATTCTGGAAATGATATAACCATATTATATGCACAAGAACATTAACTTCTATAACAAATATTGAATGAAGAAACAAGACAATTAAAACTAAAAAATATTGAAAATAATGAAATAAAATTGATAAACCAGTTACTGGATGTTATTAAATAAATATATATGATATTATAGATATTAATATAGTTTTTTAATAATTTAATAAAATGTCTAAAACAAATTTAAAATACATTAAATCACATTCAACCAAAAGGAAGAGCTAGGTAATGGATTTCAAATCTCAATTTCCATTCATTAGGTTAAACTAACACTTCACGGATTATGTCAAGATAAGATTATGTGTACAATGAGATTTTAAGATTTTATTCTTTATTTAAAATATATTTATGTCGATTTACATTTTATACAGATATTCTATTCATTGATTAATCCCCACATCAATGATATGACCTAGTTAATTGTTTTTAGTCTCAATTTTTCATTTTTGAGACTTATGTCAGGTTATGCACCTATCATCACTTATAATGCATATATAAGTACCATTTAAAAAGATAAATAATTAATTTACTTGTTCTCGTGATTTTTAATTTTTAATTTAATGTTACACTTTCATGGGGATTATGATTAAAATTTACCAAAGTGGTATGATTTTTTTATAATCTCATCGTTTATCAATATTGTTTACGGTTAAACCTATAATGATGAAATATTAGGGTTTAAATCTATTTTATTCTAATTATATTTATTCTCCTAGGGTTATTCCTGGTATTTCTACATAATACAACCATTTTTTCACTTCTTATTAATTTAATTTTTTTTTTAAAAAATCAAATTTATTTCTCTTTTTGTTCAAAAACAAAATTAATGTCAAAAAGAATGTTTTAAAAATACGTGTTAAATAATATTTTTTTTCATTATTAAAATATTTGGTAAATAAATTTTTATCCATGTTTAAATTTTTAAAAAAATTTAGAAAGAAATATTCATGTTATTTTCCAGACAATACCCATTTGGATTTTACTAAAAATGTTAAGGGAGTATTTTTAACATGTATGGCATGACTGCCATTTTTTTCCAACATGACATTTATTTTATTTGAATAATAAATTATATATTTTTAATTGTTATTTTAAAATTAAATTATTTTCAAAATTAAAAGGTTAATTTCCTCAAAATATATGTAATTATATTTTAATGGTATTCCCATTCATCAACATCAGCGACCCTTATTGTCACTTATGCTCTATCAGGGTTATTTTTTATTGATACCATCCCAATTCTTTCTATGGATGGATTAATATTTTTCTAATCTGATTTCTCATGGAACCAATTTCATTTCCATGGGTTAATTACATTTCAAATATATTTTTATGGAATAAATTTCTTTTCCATGGGTTAATATTTTTTAAAGTATATTCTTATGGAACTAATTTCTTTTCCATGGGTTAATTGGGTTTCAAAGAGATTATTATGGAAACCATTTCTTTTACATGAGTTAATAATTTTATTAAAGGGATGATGGTTGTTTTAGGTGTTTTATGATGAAATACAAGGTCTATGTACTTTATTAATGTTGTGGTTCTAAGAAATTTCTTATACAATGGTTGTGCCCATATAGAACTAGGTGAGAATGAAATAGCTTAAATTATGGGTGTGACATGATTGACCTCCCATGCATTGGGTGACGATTTTGTTCCCCAGATAATTATATAGGGATTTATCTGTATGTTTGTTCCATTTTTATGGCATCTGTAAGTGTCTTATTAAGATGATTGACCTCCAATGCATTAGGTGAGCATGATATAGCTTAAATCCTAGAATTCATTCATTTCATTATGACCGATAAGTCCCTAATGCTAATCCCTCCTTCACTGGTCATCTTGGTTACCCCCCCTATGAAAACCAATGATGTTTAACTTTTGGATGAGAATCCAAAATGAAAGATACAAGGATTAGTTCAATGGAAGAAATCACCTACTTTGGGTCCTTGACAGTGTATAAACCATGGATATGAATGGAAGTAAAGAAACTATTCATGAGGGTAATTCTTCCCCCAAAGTAAAAAAACTGTATTTTCTAATTAAGAACACTGCATGAAAATATTCCAAGAAGTTGGGAAAGGTAGTGAATTGTCACTTTCCTCGGTGATATGGGGGCACCCAAGTATTCCATATTAAATAACTTTTGATGCAATTCAAACTGCCCATAATTGATGAAACAAATTGATCTTAGTATCTTTTTGAGATGAATCATTGATCTTCGAAAGATTAATCAGTCTTACACTTCCCTTGCAATAGGATTTTAAAATTTCATTGAAACCTATATTATATCTCATACTTTTATTCATAAAAATGTTCGTGTCATCCATGAACATGAGGTGGAACACTGTATTTTAATGCAGATGACACCTATAGGAAAAGGTGGTGTCCCATAACAAAATTCTATTGATGATATGGCTAAGCATATCCTGGGACAAGATGAAGAGGTTAGGTGATAGCGAGTCTCCCCTCATAGGGCCCCAAACATCCTTAAAAAACCCAAAAGACATCCTTATAAAAGAGATAGACATCCAAGAATAATTGAAACACTTGAAGAGAAGGCCGCATTGTCAGAGAGGCCCATGGGTAGAAGAACGTTTAGAAGGAAGCTCCACTCAACTCGATCATATTTTTTTTCCATATCAATCATGGACACTATATTTGAACCTCAGGACTTGATGTTAGTATCACTGATATGTTCCAGAGAGAAATATATAACCCCTTGCACTGATCTCCCCTTAAAAAATCCATGTTGTTCCAATGAAACCCACCTAGAATGGTGATGTGAGATCCTTTTGTTAATAACACTAGATTGATCCTTTTAAGGAAATTTACAGAGGCTGATTGGCCTTTATTGGTGAAGGTATGTGGGTTATTTTATTTTTGGAATAGGACAAGACAATTAGCACTATCCACATGAAAAATATCAGCTCTTCTGAAAAAATCTTACACAATCAAATTAAGATCTTTCCCAAATAAGCTCTTGGATGAACTATAAAAAACACCTAGAAAAGTATCTGGATGTAGAGCACCCTTCGGGTTGAGGCCTTTCATCACCTCAAACACCTCTTCCTCAGATGAATCATCCGAAAATATCATATTATATTTTTGGGAGACCATGGGGGAAACCACCTACAGAAGCACCATGAAATCCCCAGGTTAACCTTCCATCATTAGCAGATTATGCCCAACAATATGCTCGCTGAAGAGGGAGAGAGACAAGGACCCAACCACGTGGGGATCATCGAAATATGATCCATAATCTACAAGAAGATTGGGCCTTGAAAACCTCTTATTCCCTTGATAGAGGCATGAAATAACACAGAATTCCTATCACCCACACATAGCCATTTAATCCTAGCCTATTACCAGGCTTTCCAATCGTGACGAAGGAACAAGTCCTCTAGAATTTCCTTCTTAATAGACAACGAAACTGAAAATTGGTCATCCCAACAATCTTCTAGGATAATCTCCAGACATTAAATCTCATTTTGATCAAATTCTTGTCCAGGGAGTGTGGGGGATACTGCCTAATCCAATCTTTAAGATGTTCCTTCAATGTGGGATGTTTCAAGTGAAATCTTAGCCAGGATCTCTCCCAAACCAGCTTTACCCAAGATTTTTTAATGTGTTCTTGGTAACCTATTGTGTCCTCCCACAAGTGGGAGAAGAAAAGCCGAGCCATATTATCTTGCTTGAAATATATAGTTTCCAAGAGTAGATAGTGATAAAAAATACCTCAAGTAAGACGAGTCACCTTAGTACTATAGGAGGAGGTGATATCATGATCATTGGCAATTCATTGGTCTAAGAGCCTCAAGGAATGAAAACTACCATTCCTATTGTTTCATCCAGTGATGGGGTCCCCAGAATATCCCATGTACATCAGCCCTTTATTTTCTATAAATTGAATGAAGTTTTCACTGACTCTCATAGAAAACAACTCAAACCCTTTCTTATCATTCATGATTATAATGATATTGAAGTCCCCATCCACGAACTTGATGCCAGAACCTTGGGAGAAAGCACCCAACACACTCTGTAGATCCTCTATAATCTATGAGTCATAGTTTCAATAGATGAAAGAAAAGAAGAAATAGTTGGAGTTAATGAAAACACTTTTAGTATTATGCTAATCAGGTGTTCTATGAACTCTAGGAGAACCTGAAAATCCATTTACTCATTTATACCTATAATCCAGGAATTAAAAAAAATACATATTGGAAATTTTGGTTATTCTTCTCAATAAATGTTGTCCATCCTTGGGAGTTCCAAGACACATCCAATTAAAGGGTAAAACAGGAAAAGTTTTAGAAAATACATGAAATTGGGTAACATGATATTACAACTATGTATTTATATATAAATATATTTATTTGAATTTTTCATAATATAGTTATTACTATTAATACCTACATACATAACAAATAATATATAATAATATCATTTCTCAGTTTTCTAAATATTATTGTCATGTTTCACGAATACTATCAAATAAGGTAATTATTTTTTGTAACACAAGAAATCTAAAAATTTAAATTCAATTTATTCTATTTATAAAATATATAACCGATGAGAGAAATAATGTATGTTTTCCATTAATCTATTCTTTTTTGATGTTTAGTACATAAATAGGGTAAAATGAGTGGAAAAAATTTATTTCAATTAAATAACCTAAGTATAATGTATTTCAAGTGGACTTTGATAGATAGATCATAAAACTTCCTCACTATAAACTTAATTATAAATAATCCCTATAAACCATGTGATTGTAACATAAAACCTTTATAACTTTGTTATTTTTTGAATTGTAATCCCTATGAATGAATAACATTAAATGGAACATTAATTATAATTTGAATAAATAAATGCAAAACATTAAATGCAAATAAGGATTTATATATATATCATATAATAAAAAAAAGTTAATAACATAATATATTTCTCAATTAAGACGATTTGAGACTGAAATCCCTTACCTTAAGTGTCGACAATATTTCTACATGCTATAACCACCTATATAATAAATATAGGTTTATTATAAATATTTTATAGAGCCATAATTAAATATATATCATAGAATATATGATTTAATAATGACAATTTGTATCTAATTTGTTGAATATTTCTAGTTCAAATTATGTTTCGGGTAATAACTGCTTAATTTTTCATGTTTGTTTTGGATTGAAATTTTTGGTACTTTTAATATTATGATGATTAAGTTAACTAAAAAAATTTAAAAATTATATAAATTTCATATATATATATATATATTCAGTATATATGTAATTATAGTAATGTAAAAAAATTATAAATATAAAATTAATTACACCATTCGTCGAGACAATATGTCGTAGGTATGCATGAACGTTGTATCCATTCTCTCGACATATATAACAAAAAAATTTAAATATTAATACACATTTATATAATATTTTTTATATGATAAATAGATTATATATTAATTAAAAATACCCTTTATTCCATTAATAGATAAATAATATCTAGAATGTGTCACCTTGCTTTATGGAGGCAATATTCCACACATACACACGAGTGGCATTATTTTTTTTACAATTACTTTGATGTTAAGAAGGTGAAATAGATTTTATAAGTGTAGAAGTATTATTATGTCATAAATATAATGAAAATATTTTATATGAATCATTATTTCTAGCCATTATTGGTTTCGATGGAAATCAAATTACATTTTTTCACGAATTGGTAGTCCATCTTACAAAAGATAAACAGTTTCAATTTCCATTTTATATATAGATATAGGTTATTAAAATGGAATAAAATTATATCAATATATTTTAGATAGTGGATATAATATATTTTAACGACTAAAACATTAATTAATTTGGTAAGAGAATAAGTAAAAAGAAGTTTTTAGTACCTTCGCTTAGAAAAACCTCTTAGCTATCTTATTCAGGACCCCACTATTTGTCTCTTGGGATTAAAATAATCTCTATAACAAGGACATGAATTTTTTGGAGAGACATTTCTTGGTTTTTACGAAGCCAAATGGATTTTTTTGTGTGAATAAGTGAGGGGAAGATGCCCCTTTAAGAATTGAGGAGGTGTGGTATTTTTGAAAATACCCAAAACTATTGAACAATGGGAAGTCACTGTCAAGACATGTTACTCAAAAATTGATAAATAATGTATTAGAGGGATAATATGGTCTATCCAAACCTCATACACAAAAATGAAACATTTTTTTAACATGTTATTCCCTAATCCTCAAACTTTACCCATTTCTAACATTTTAGTTTTCAACACTATAACTAGTATTTTTTTATTCACCTAGGTAATTTATCCCTTAATAATAAAAATAAAATGATGCTTATTATATAATTTTGAAGCAATAATTCTAAATTTGAAATAAAATTTATTAAATAAAGATCATATGTGTGTGGAAAATTTATTTTTAACACATGATTATGTGACACACAAAACCCTTTTTGACCTTCACCACTATTATTAATTTGTTTACCATTTTTTCTATTATTTATGAAAAAACAATTAATTTTTACATATAATATAATATAAATTATTATGATTCTGAATATATAATAAATTTTATCAAATTTTATTCACATAAGTGGCATAATTTAATTTACAATAAAACTTACTAACTCCATGAAAAAACTAGTTTCCAAAGAGAAATATCCCATAAGAATAATTTTTTTTAATATATTAATAAAATATTAAATTCATTATAATTACATAAATAATATTAATTATAACATATGTTTACTAATTTTAATTAAAATAATTTTAATATAAATTATAACATTATATAAGATTTAAATGAAAATGCAGTTTTCAATAAAAACCATTGTTATTTAATATTTATTAAAAAATAAAATATTTAAAAAAATTACTTAATTTCATCCAAATATAATTTTGGTAGTTAATTCCAAAAATTATATACTATTTATAATATAAATTTTTTAAAAGTGGAAAAAAATATTTTTATTATTTTTTCCCAAAAAGAAATAAAAAACATTTTGTGAGAAAAATGTATTTTTGAAGAACATAATGATTTGAGAAAAATAAGTATTTATTTTTATATAAATTTTAATTATCTAAAACCTTGAAAATATTTTTTTCTAAAATTTGGTTATTTAAATTCATACCGCAATGTTTAATTTCTATGTTCTCACAGTATTATCCAGTTAATAATATTAATTGTATATCATGAATCACTAAAACTAAGTTTGTCTTTTAACTCATCCTATCGAATGAATTAAATTTATTTGAAAAATATATTTCATAATATCATAGGGTGTTTTTGAGTGAATATCTTATAAAATTTTATAGTTTTTGGGTGGGAGATGAAAATTAATGAAAAAGGAATATGAGATGGCATGGAAGTGAAACCATTAGTGGGAAAAGTGACAATATATTTTTGATAAAGAGTGGGTGATAATTGATATATTGGATAAAAAATTTCTGTTAGTAATTATTTATAGATAGTGGTCAAGAAAATTTAGTTCATATGGTTTATTTTATGTCTTATTAGGTTGGATGGGATTAGGTTTTTTAAAATTTATTTAAGGAAACACCAAATCAAATGAAATGTGGTACATCAGGGGTTTTATTTCTATATTCCATAACATGGATTTTTTTTTATTTAAAGGGGGATATTATAACACCTACAAAAAATGAATGACATAGTATAAAATAAAGGATCCGACCTATAACAGAGAATTTAAAATTTTTATTTAAATACCGAATCTAAAAATAAACTCATGTTTATCTTTTCTTTTGTTAGACATATTTCGTAACTGGTGATCTTCTAGAATTTTTTTCTAGGGAGTGTAATTGTAAGTATAAAATAACAACTAAGTAAAAAATATTTTTATATAGATATAGTGGTTATATTTGTTCATGAAAATTCCATCTCATTAATGTACATGAGTAAGTCAATTGATCTGATAACATATCCCTATTAATAACTATTGGTTCTAGCTGAGAAGTAATAAAAAACTATTTTAGGATGGGGATTTTTATTTTATCATCGGTGAGTATAAATTATTATACATATTCATCAAATAACATATAAATAACATATAGTTTGATATCTGATTAATTTTTTTTATTCCATCATTGGAAGGTAATTAATGGAAATATATAAATTCAATTAAATATTGGATTTTATGAAATAATTTTATAAATTTGAAATCATTCAATTTTTGAGTATCTATTATATAATATATTTCTCCAAAAGATTTTTCTATTATTAGTGAGTTTATTTTTAAAAATTTATTTTTATCTTACTATATTTCAAATCAATATTTTTGATAGAATCTAAAAAGTTTTATTATTCCCAATTTTTTCAAGATACACATTCATTTCATTGAATGTTATCATTTATTTTTGTAGTATTTTTTTATATCCAACAAGTTAGTGTAAAATTTTCCACTATTCTATATTCATTCTTCTCATTTGGTGAATATTTTTTAATTAAATACATTTTTCTCGTCAACTTGAATTATTCTAAATAATTATTTAGAATATTTTGGACACAAAACTTCACATTACCCAACATTAATTTCATATTTTACTCTATAATTATCTTACATTACTTTTTAATTTTTCAAATAATTACTTAATTATATATCCTTATAAAAACTACTTTAAGGTATATTTTAATTCTTATCTGACTATATATAATATTGGTATAAAATAATTATTACATATTCCTAATATATTTTTATAGATGTTATATTATATAATCATGAATGGACATTTATGAATGATTTAATCATCTAAATTTATTTCCATGATTCGTCAATTTGGCTCCTTATTTAAAATAAAACATAATGTTTTGAAAATTTGAGTTGATTGAGGTTTATATTCTATTAAAATCTTATTTTATATGTTGTTACCTTTTGACAAGTGTAAAATTATTAGTTTTTGGATTATATTTTGGTTCATGGTCTATTTCATTTATTGGTGTGGCCGTTTTTGTTTGTTCAGACATTTTTAATTTAGGTAAATTTATATATATATATATATATCATCTATAAATGTAATTCAACGATAATATTATTCTTTCAAGAAATTTTTTATAGTGTTATAATAATTTTGATATGAAAAAATTTAATCCTTTTCAAATTAATCCAATTTATATTGATTTATCAATACATTCGATTACTATTTCTCAAAGATATAAATTTTCATTAATAATGATTATTAGTCACACCTCTATATCAAATTATGAATTAAAGTATAAAAAACATTTAATATTGATATGATGTATAAATTTCTACAATTGTATCCATTTATAGTAGTGGAACATGTGTGAGACACCATGAGTGGGAGGTGAATAAGGGAATGAAAATGTTTTAATATAACTATAAATAATTATTTTACTTTGAATATGTTGATTATATATTAAAAGAATAACTATGTAAGAAATTTTTATTATTCTTATCTCTCAAATTCTGTACATATTTTCATTTTACTTATTTATTCACCCATTGGAAACTCATGTCACATGAACACACCATGTATAATAGTAATTCAATGACAGATAAACACACAATTTTTTTTCAAATAATGTGGTATACCTCATTTATAATAGTAAAAATACTTTCAAATAAAAAAATAATAAATCACTATTATTAATCCAATTCTTAGGATATATTCTTATTAGACCTTGAAACACCCTGAGAGGGGAGGGGTGAATCAAGGTGTCAAAATTATCTTTTAATATGATGGATTTTGTTCCCACATTTTTTGGAACTCCTTAAAATTATATGATGGATTTGATCAGTAATCATACATTCACATACAGAGAGACAACAAAACACTTTTACTTAGTGCACTATAAAAGGATATGGAAAGGATCATACACAGACTGTGTGTCAGTCATACATAAATCCACAAATCTTCACTAGATGTGGAACAGAAATGTTTAGTCATAGTCACTCTATTCCATGTAAACTAGCTCTATAATATTTTAGCGATATATCTCTGCATCCCTCGGAAAACTTTCTTTGACTCCCCCTCGCTCACAGCTATGAGAGATGTCTTAATCAGTTTATCAACATCTAGATAGATTCAATAGTTTGACATTGAAGTATTTTTAAATTAATAGTACGAGACTCATCTTGTACCGTTGTCCTTATTTGATGCACCATAAAATCATTTTCCACTTAAAACTGATGTACAATACTTCTTTTCAGGATGCTCCTTCACAAAGATCGTTCACGAAGATCACTACCATCACGAATCTCGCTACTGTCGTTTAACAAACTACCTTGAATAAGATGACTTACTTTGCAGAAAAAAATCCATTCACAAAGATCCCTGAGTTTACAAAGAATAACCCATCATTGAGAATAATCCTTTAATAAAAAGAATTAGCATCAGTAAAGACTTATAGTCTTTTCTTGAAGCTCCAGCTCGAATAGAAATCATGATTTATGAAGCTCCCTTATCTTCATTAAATCATAGTGTTTCAAGATTTTCCTTGAAAAACGTCATTGAAATGAAGCTTGTGTAGCCTCATATTTATATTCTCATCCTTCTCGATGCTCCACCACCTATTTGAACATTTTACAGATCTTTCAAAAATATCTTCACGGTGCTCCTCCTATCGCGAAGCTCCATAGAAATTGGCAGTTCATGATGCTCATTAAAACTGAAGAGATTTATATCAAACCATCACTTTCCATGATGATCCAATTCTCCTAATTGTGGAGATCACGATCACTATTAGTGATGCTCTAATTATTCATTGTTTGCGATGTTCATCACTGTCACATAAATCTCTATTATTTTTCTTCCATCCTTTGTGAAACACAATTCATGAATCCCATATTCTTGAAACACAATCCCTTTCCATATATTCATTTTTTATACTTAATAAAAGTCAAAAACCACTTCAATATATTCTCAAAAAATTTATACCTCAGATATTGAAACAAATTGAAGTTTCCCAACTAATCCAATCTAGATCCCTAAATGCACCAAATAAAATTTGAAAAACATAGTTCTTAAAGAGATTTATCTGCCATGTTAAATATCAAACATGAATATATTATTCATGCAATATGTTATAAATATTATCATTCTCTATAATAATTTCCATTTATTTATAAAGTACCTTCCACACATTCACTTCTCAATGTAAATAAATGTATCTCATTTCCAATTCATACTCTATTTTTTAATTGTATGTCATATAAGATATTTATTATCATGTAAGATGTTCATATTTAATTATTATTCCAAACATATAATTGTTTTATATTCTTATATATCCCTCAAGGATATAATGGATTTAGTTTTAATAAAAAATTAATGTGAGATATTATATCCATAACATCAACTATGACACATAGCTTTTGTTATGACTAGTTTTATTTAATTGATGTTTTCTATGCTATCCCTTCTTCTATTTAACAAAACTTATGATATCATATATCTCAACATTAATCATCTTGATTCCATGTTCATTACACATTCAAAATATATATTTCAACCTTATCATATATTTCATTGACTAATATAGCTATAAAAATAGTATTAGTTTATTGACCATAAAAAATATAGTTCCTTAACATGAAGTAAAATATCCCCCAATTGCTAACTATGATATTCTCCCTCAACACATTAATAATTCACAATTTTGTGTCACATATTTAGATATTATCATGTCATGTCTATGATAATTCATAACATTAATTTTATTAATTAATTTATCATGATGTAACTATGTCCTTTTATAGAAGAATACCTTAGAAAATTATTTCCAAAACAATTTTTCCAAAACTTAGGAAATTTTTATGTTATGACCTATGTTTTCCTTTTCTAGAAGACATGGGATACTTTTCCACATTGTGTGAAACTAGATCATTAGGTATTTTTTTCCATTTTCATATCATTTCTTATTTATTATTCAATATTATGTAGATAAACATGATTATGCCACTCACCAAAAAAAATATAATGACACACATTATACGCTATCACCATACATGAGACACATTTCTCCTTAAATGAGTTATTTTGTGAATTTGGATATCACTGGTCTCCTCATATAATTCATATCACATGATTTGTTTTCCACTACCAAAACTTATGAGATCCTCATTTTTTATTAATTTTTTTTGTTGTAAGATCCCTGGGTTTGAGTCAGATGGAATTTTCAAGGATGTTTGAAGTTTTCATTAGGTGGATGTTCTGAATCATAATTTGACATTAAGAATTAAATTATGGGCATTTTAACATTTAGATATATTTTTTATATATTGTATTTTAAGATTGAGTGGTGGCTCTGGTGTTTTCTAGAGTTTTATAATCACTAGAAATTGAAAAATTAGTTTTTTGGAGATGGAAAAGGGGGCTATGGGTTTGTACACGACTAGTAAAAATTGCACCCCAAAACTGTATAGTTCTATATGGGTGCTACAAGGTTTTACAAACCATGAACCTAAGGCTGAATAGCCATTTAAATGGTGATGGCCATTTTATAGGCAATCTACTTAGGCTATACATGGTTATGATGTTGTGTTCTACATTTAAATGGTTGAAATTACTATTTCCCCTATTTTATATTATCCTTCTCCATGATTTCTCCTCCCTATTCATACATGCTCAATAGAACTCAAAACCATTTTCACATTCTATTTTTATCACCCTCGATTAGTCAATGTTTCCTTAGTCCACCTTTCATGGTCTATCAATCCAAATAGAATGTTATTTAAATGTAAGCTATTATGCCCTATTTTGGGTGGTTTTTATATTCTTTCTATTTTCTCAATCTGGATGAAAAAAATCATGATATTATATTATAAAATCATCTTAAGCCTATGGTATGTGGTATATGGATTTTTCCTTAATGTTTCATCATTTTATAAAATACATCATTATACCTCATGGAGAATTATTCATAAATAACCCTTTAAATTTGAAATTAACTATTTGTAACCTAATTCCTTAAATTTAATAGTCATTGTGTATTTAATTGAACTATTGTAGGTTCTTCACCTCAACATTGACCCCTCATATATGTGCATTTCACATATTCCCGTGACTTATATTTTTCCAAGGAAATTAAATAACCCTTTTTTAGAGTTGTTTTAAATTCCATGAATACAATTTTTTTCCTATTATTTAATAACCATTGTGGTTTGTTGGACTTAATCTAATGTAATATATATTTAAATGGAATTAATTGATTTGGCATGAGAACCATTCCACAGTTAAAAAAACACCTATGAGGTGAACAATATTATTTAATAAAAAGTGTAAATCAAGTAGAGTTATTTGAAATGTTATATTGCATTGGCCTTCCCCTGGACTTATTGATTATTAACAAAGGGAACAGACCAAATATTATACTTGAATTATGATATTTAATTCTTACATACATGTCTACTTTATTAATCATTCTTGAACTATAATACAACATGAATACAAATATTCCCTTTTTTTACTTATATTTAAACGAAAAAATGGCAAGGAAATTATCATAGAATATGATATAGCTTTTTTCATGGATTTTTTAAGCTATTATGTATAGATTACCTAATCCCTTATCATTGCTTACTTTAGGAATTGGTTATCCCTTAAAATTATTTGACTAGGAAGGGTGATATTAAATATTATATATTGAGAAAACCTTGGATTCCAATATAGAATTACATTGGATGGGCTCATAGGTTTGATGGGATACACTGTGGCTTGAGGGATATCGAGTTTCTATTTATAGGAAACTATTGTTAAGGGCTAATTGGGAATATGTGATCACCTTACAAAAAATTTTCTTTGATATACCTTGGTTGGGGTTGTTGGACAAGGCTTTTCACACCCCATTATTATAGGATGTTGGACATGATTCTTCATATAATTTTGGGTCATTGGAAAAAATACTTCACACCCATTATTAGGATGTTGATCATGACACCTCACATCATTCATTGGGATTTTTAGGCATGGTTCTCTGTATATCCAGTTCAGAATATTAGAATGGTACCAATATTTAAACAATGAGACTCATATTATTATTATTATTATAAATGGATTCCATGTTATTATACATTGATCCTTTATTGGTTTATATATATATATATATATCCATATATTATAGTTACATATATGCACATATATACATGATAGAATGTTCGAGGACATTCCAAAATAGGTCAAAGTAGGTATTGTTGGCCAGGTGTCCTTTGAGGAACCCCAGACCGACATGATTATATTTTTTTTATTTATTAACTTACTTATTATAAACTCAAAATACATTGTTTTATATTGAAAAAAAATATTTCATTGGACACCATTTTTGGTGATCTATTGAGATTATCTCTTACCAAGTTCAGGATGCTATTTTGTACCTGGACAGACCTCATGGTTGCAAGATCAATATTCTAGATTTTTTTACATGCTTTACACATGGATATGAGAGATCTGGAGAACTGGAATGAGCCAATGATTATAATTCTCATTGATATATCCTATATGAATTATTTCAATTTTTATGCATTTATTGTGTTGTTACGATCATGTATTCATGTTTTTTCCATTGGTATTTACATGACATAATTATATATATATATGATACTATTAATTTATTTAGACATTTAATATTGTTGGGATGATTGATTTCCACTTCATTTACTTTATAATACTTTTTTTATTTTTATTTATTCATCATGAACCACTATGTTACTCTAATCATGATGGTATAGTCTCCTCAATGTAAAACTATTGGACCTTTGATACTAGTCAGCAACCTTTGGTGTAAAGGGAGATACATTTGAGGCCATGTGGTGACGAATCAACTACTGTTTCTAGAGTGAGCGATGATGAGAAGTTAAAAAGTATATTATAGGTTTATTTCATTTTTAATACTATTATAGGTAGTTACAAAAGAGACTGGGAATTTTTATCAACATGGCATATAGCACGTGTTAGGTAGTGATCATTGCACACATAAGAGTCAAAATATTTTTCCATGGATAAGAATGTTGTCCAACATCTTGTTTATTTAAATTGAATACTATTTCACCTTAAGGTATTGATATTGTTTATGCTGATCACTATTTTAAGAATTTTTTATTATTTTTCCCTTATACTATTATGGAAGGGAATTATCGTTACATGCACCATTATGGGGAAATAGATATTTATACACCATGAATATTCCATTCTAGGTATATTTCATTGCTTAAATACCTGCTACATGTCGGACGTGATTTGAGTTTTTAGCCTCATGCTTATCTATATACCATGTTTAAGTGAATATTTACCCTGCCTAACTATACACCATGTTGTGGGATACGTTTCCATGCTCAAAGTTTTTTAATATTTTATTATATAATGAGTTGTTATAGTTATAGAATATGGTTGGTTAAATAAAGTGTCTATACAAACTAAAACAGTTTTTTCCACCAATGAATGTTGGTGTAATTTTGTTTGAAATAATGATTTTGACATGTTTGGGAGATTTATCATTATTTTATGGAATTAAACACTAATGTTTTAGGTTAATAAGGTTCCAATATTCAATTTATAATGTTTATAGACCTTTATAATTTATAGAATGGGGACATAGATAATCGAAAAATCATCTATTTGATTTTTATATTCTATGACCAAAGGTAAAAATCTTGTTACGGTGACATGAATAAAATTTATATCATATAAAATCTAGTACCTTTATAAAATGGGAATGGTAATGTATCTAACAGAACAATGTTATATATATATATATATAGTATTTTTCCTCTACAACATTGGTATGAAAACCCATATGAATGGATCTTTATATATTGGGCTTGGACCTTTTAGGTGAGTTTTATCATTTTTTTCGTATGCAATAAACCCCCTAATGGTGTTTCAAATTTTAATATTTATATTTCATTGAGATTCATTTAGAAGGATCTAGGTTTGAATGGTGGGACCCTCATATCTCACATTTATTTTGAAATACCAAAGTGTTTAACCCCATGAGGGCATACTCATGCTAAATATGGATGGATGTTTAATGTGTTAGTAGCCACTTTTTCAGTGTTACATATAAATTTATGGTGAAATATTATTAAACCAATGCACTTAAAATGATAGAGATCTCATTTTATTATTTTGGCCCTTATTTTTTTGCAATTATTTTGTTAATTATAATGGAAACTCCAATAATTTTTTTCCTTTATATATAAGAATTGAAATTTTCCTTAACTAAGACACTTTTGAGAACATTATGGATGAATAAAAGTTTAAATGGAAATTATGAGATAACTTTCTTATCAGGCTTCATGGAGTCAGCTAAATAATGTGCCATGTAAAGTTAACTTTATGAATGGTATATGAGTAGAATATTTCTGTGCCACTTTAATTTTTAAAACAAATTATAATTATTTATAATTTTTTTAATAAATTTTTTTTATGGTGTTGATAGTGATGACCCTCTTGCAAGGTTAGTCTAAATTTTTCCATGGGATGTGCCTTGAATAGGAACGTAGAAATTACTGCTGGATCTTATTTGATCATCATGTTATGAAAATCTATATGTTATGTGGTAAAGCCCAGAAAATTTTCAAGGTTGAAAATAATTTTGAGTTAATTCATAATGGAGATGGATATTCTATTTTGGAAGTACCTCATGAATAAAAATACACATTGGATTCTTGAATGAGTTATAAGAATTGAAGTATAGTTATTATACCATTAGTTGTGATAATAATTTTTCTCTAGGGAACAAAACCCAGGTTGGAAATATGGTTATGTAAAGAATTTTACCTTGTTAGGGAAATTAGTGTCATGTATTGATCTAGTTCAGAAGGATAGACATCCCTTTGTCATGTTCAGATATTTAGTTAATATTGTAATTGTTCCTTTTCAATGATGGATGACTCAGTAATTCATCCACCAGGTTTACAATCATTAGGGGTAATATGACTCTATGTTTAGATCTTTCATGTGGGACATTTAATTCTAGAATGTATTGGGATGATAGTTCTATAGATAATATTAATAGGTGTTCCACTACACTAGTGAAATATTATGGTTGTACGCATTGTTGTACATGATACCCATCGAGTCATAAGGTGGTGAAGAAAAATGTATGAGTATGGTAGAATTTTTTAAACTATAATCTATTATACTAAATTACGAGGTCATATCTAGATTAGGGTGACTAGTATGTTTGAGTAATTTAGTAATCATGATGCTAGTGGATGAAATTTCAAATGGATCACGAATGGAAACACTACCGATCAGTTTAATTTTTTGTTTATATTATTGATACTAATGACATGCATGAGCATAGATAGAGAGAGATTCATGAGTATGTTTAGATTAAATTTTTTACAACATGCTTTTAAGCAGTCAGATTTTTCTCTTTTTGAATCGTCACATTATAAAATCACGTGGGACACTTCAGTAACCCATGTTGGTTGGTGGATGGAATGTGGTCTAGGGGATGAGTTCCCATTATTATAAAATTATTATAAGGAAAATGTAATAGTGGAGAGCTTCACATAAATCTAGTTTTAGTGTGTTCTTCTTTCTAGAAGGAGTGCATGTGAAAAATTACATTTGGAAATGGTTAAAACACCTTTTGGAAACCCAATAAGCTATTAAGTTTGAATTTCTAGTATTTGAAATGGTATTGGAGATAAATCATCTTTATGGTTGGGATCAAGTTTTGAAACTATATTCAGACATGGGGTATATAAAAGACCCACAAAATAATGCTTCTGATGGATGACTATTCTTGGAAGGTATCAAAATAATAATATGGTCGGACGTGTATGAAACTATTTTGGACACTATGAGTTGATGTTGGAATATGGTATGTTTTTTTGAAACAATAAAGAAATATTTTAGTAACAAGGTATTCGTGGTCCATTAATAATGATTCATTAGTAGGTGTTGTTGAGCTCTTCCATATATGCCAACTAGAGGTTGATCAACTGTTCATTCCAATGTTTAGTGGGATATGATTGGTGGGAAACCATGTTGGATACTTGATCTCAGATATGATGGGAGAGACTTGGATTATATTGGCTATCATTAATACACTATTTGTTTACTATTGAATTAAGGGTGATCATTCTTCTTATCTTGAAATAATCCATGGTAAACTGAGAGTGCATCGATTATATGGTTGTGTAACGAATTGGACCTTGTTAGGGACATGAGTGTCATGTAATGCTCTAGTTCGAAAGGTTAGACAACCCTATCTCATGTTCAGATATTTAGTGAATTTTGTGACTGTTAGTTTTCAATGATGGATGACTCAGTAATTCGTCCAATAGGTTTACAATCATTACGGGTAATATGAATCTATGTTTAAATCATTCATGTGGGACATTAAATTCTAGAATGTATTGGGATGATAGTTCAATAGAAAATATTAATAGGTGTTCCAATATACTGGTGAAATATTGTGTTAGTACGCATTGTTGTACATGATACCCATTGAGTCATAAGGTGGTGCAGAGAACCGTATGAGTATGGTATAATTTTTTAAACTATGAGCTATTACACTATATTCCTAGGTCAAATCTTGATTAGAGTGACTAGTACATTAAAAAAATTTAGTAATCATGATGCTAGTGGATGAAATTTCAAATGGATCAGGAATGGTAACAGTAACGATCAATTTATTTTTTGGTTTATATTCTTGATACTAATGATATGCATGGGCATAGATAGAGATAGATTATTGGGTATGTTTAGAGTGAATTAGGTATATCGTTCTTTTAAGAGGTCAGATTCATCTCTTTTCGAATCGTCACATTCTAAAATCATGTGGGACACGTCAGTAATCCGTGTTAGATGGTGGATGGAATGTGTTCTAGGGGATGATTTCCCAGTCTTAGTATAGAAGAATAAGGAAAATCCAATAGTGGAGAGCTTCACAACAATCTTGTTTTAGTGTGTGCTTCTTTATATAGAGAGTACATTTCAAAAAGTACATTTGGAAATGGTTAAAACACCTTTTGGAAACCCATGAAGCTATTATGTTTTAATTTTTAGTATTTTAAATGATATTGGAGGTAAATCCTCTTTATGGTTGGGATCATTTTTTGAAACTATATTCTGACATTTGGTGTGTAAGAAACCCATGAAATAATGCTTCCGATGGATAACTGTTCTTGGAAGGTATCAAAATAATTAGATGGTTGGATGTGTATGTAACTATTTAGGACACTATGAGTTGTTGTTGGAATACGGTAATTTTTTTGAAACAATAAAGAAATTATTCATTAACGAGGTATTCTTGGTTCATTAATAATGATGAATTAGTAGGTGTTGCTGAGCTCTTCCATAGATGTAAACTAGAGGTAGATCGACTGTTCATTACAATGTTTAGTTGGATATGATTGGTGGGAAACCATGTTGGATACATGATCTCAGATATGACGGTAGAGACATGGATCTTTTTGTATATAATTGATATCCTCTTAGTTTAATATTGACTTAAGGGTGATCATTATTCTTATCTTGAAATCATCTAGGGTACACTGAGAGTGCATCAATTATATGTCTCGTTAAAGAATAAAATTTAAAAACATTATTGTCTTGATAAAGAGACTCTTTCTGTAACGCCCTGACCCCAGTTACCCAGAGTCGGTGCATTATTACATAACATTGGCATGATCACAAGAAAGATCAAATCTCGAAAGACAGATTGGTTTAGTAGCCTTAGAAACACTAGATATATTCATAAGTTTTACATTACATCATAAAATGAAGAACTACTACAACAACATAATGTTTCCACAGTCCACACTATAATCCCCTCATAATATCCCTGAAGGTCATTCATAACTTACATCTTCACATCCTGGGAAAAAATAAAACATAGAAAAGGGGTGAGCTCAAATTCCCAGTAAGGATAACAATATAGCGGAACATTCAAAAATAAGCATAAACATTTAAGGCAATGAATTACTAAAACAAAAGCTTTTTAAACTTGAACTTCAACATAGTATGGCAAAAGTAAAATGAAATAATGCCATTTACTTATTCACATGGATATTCTACTAATCGAATAATCACATGCAAAAATCAATAACCACTTTCATAATGTTGGAATGCATAATGCTGGACTTTAATTTCTTTGTCAAGGCCTCATCCCAAGACCTTGGGGCTAACTGTAACCGGAACCCAACCTGGAGTGCCTCTAATAACCGAACACCAACCCGGAGTGCCTCTAATAACCGGACACCAACCCGGATTCCTTCTAATAACCGGAGACCAAACCGGAGGGCTTACTTTTACCAGTCCCTAACCTGGAGGGCTTACTTTTACCAGTCCCCAACCTGGAGGGCTTACTTTAACCAGTCCCCAACCTGGAGGGCTTACTTTAACCAGTCCCCAACCTGGAACATACTTGTCCAACACATTCATATGAAGTAAAGGTTGAAATATAACATAAACATTCTTATTGGAACTAGCATACAAAATGTCAATACTTTACTCATAAACGATGAATTCTATATAAATGGCACATCCAAAGTCAAACATATCACAAAACTTTATTACAATATGGAAGTTTTGTATCATAATAAATCAACTTCAAATAAGCGTAAAATCCGTCAAAGGATGTTGGCATAGATGAAATCAAAACACTTTTTTTAGAAATATCTCTTTCTATTTTTGAAACCATTTAAGAGCCATATAAAATAAAACATTTTCTTGAAAATGTTCTTATAAGCTTGTAAGGGAAGCTTTGACGATTTTATAACAGCGGAAAATAACCGCACCCGCTGTATAAGTTAAAAAAAACATTCTTATCTTAATTCTGTCGAAAAGGTTAAAAAGAACCTTGTTTGGAAAACGACGGAAAGATTCCCTTATAAACCTCTTATAAAAAGTCAAACAAGGGTAGAAATGACTTTGACCCATATTATTTTAAATATTAGAAATGTTTTGAAATACATTTTGAAGAAACATAGACGTGGATGATAACAAGGTCCCAGTAGATAATTATATATAAACAATCTCGGATAATGAAGAGATTGCGAAATAAATCCTTACCTTGTACTTTTCCTTGGTTGGGGTAGGTTAACCTCCTGTATAATGGTGAAATAATTGTTATTAAATTATACAATAATCATATACATTAATATGATATCATATATGATCTTTTAATATTGATTTGATAATAATATCTTAGTATTATCGTTGTTTCGGGTGTTAACTTACTTGTTTTCTTTTATATGTTTTGTCACGTAAGACATTTTTGTAAAGGATAGGTTGTATATTATTCATATCCAGAATGATATCAAGTCCTTAACATAATTTTTAAATCATCAAATGATAATTATACTTGAATGGATACGATGGAGAATGAATCTCATCGCGTTCGTGGAGACGGTAGTCCGTACGTACGCACGAGCGACAATATCATTATTTTGATATTAAGATAATATATAAATGGATGGTATATCATATATACAGAATCCTTAACATGTTATATTTATTATTTACATGAGTTACACATCATTATTATACCCATCCAAATAATATTATATTGAATAACAATTACACCACGACGTGGAGACGGTAAGCCGTACGTACGCACGTATGGTGACATGTTATTCAAAGGGTGGATAGAATACTGAATATGGTTGTACCATATTTATAATAACATCATAGTATATATATGATACTGGATTTATTATTTTATAATGGTAACAACAAAGGAAGAAGAAGTGGAAGAAGAAATGAACTTAGAAAAGGGTGGTGAAATCATTACCTCTTCTTCGGGTTGTTCCTTTTGATTTGATCAAAAGGTCTCCGTAGGTTGGTTTTCTGATCAAACTAAGGCCTCTAAGTTGTAGTGAGGGATGTTGGGAGAGTATTTGGGCAGAGTTTGGACGAACCAAAAGGCTTTGAAGGTGTGAAAAAAGAAGGAGGAGTGCCCTTTTATAAGAGGGGTGAGGGGCACCTTTGGAAAAGCTAGAAATATTAGTTTATAATAAATTAATATTTGGTTTCTAATGGCTCCAAAGTTGACTATTAAAAGGTTAAGGTGGGAATGGGTCGAAAACAACTCAACCAATAGAATTTAGGCAGGTTTGGGTACTTATATTAACCTTATCTTTAAGTATTAACTCTAAGTTAATTAGTTTCACTTTTACAATGTCTCTTTGTATTTTTATATTATATGGTTAATAAACTTACTATATACATCCAAACGACCCCCAAGTGGTCCATTAATGATGAACCTATCATGATATAAGTCTCTTGGCCGAACCTTAGATTTTTAGGAATTTAATATCAATTAATAATATAATATTTGTTTTAAGAACTCTTTTATGTCAATTTTGACACTATTCAATAGTTGATTTTTGTGAAACTCATAACAGATTGATTACTTCGAATAAAGTCAATTTAATCAATCCTAATATATCATATTATCCTATAAAATTAGTTTAATTCATTAAAAGTTTCATATTATATTTATTTGGGTATTTATAATATCAATTATTTTAATTTTTCACTATTATAGTAATTACTGCATCATCATTGTGTCATAAATAAAATAAATTATTTAATGTATAAAAATAATAAATAAAATAAAATTATGTAGGAAATCTTTTTATCTTTCTAATGAATATTTATAATCTAAAATAAAAAAAATATATAATCCTATGTAACAATTGTTTTGCTAAAAGATATATGCTTGTATCATTTTTGTATTCATTTTAACTTAATTAAAATAAAGTGTCATTATCACTTACAAGTGGATCCATGGGGTCCCAAAATAGACCCAAAGATTCCCATGCTCGACCATGTATCAACCAATAGGGTTAAGACACTTTTTAGGGTAATTTAGTGTTATTATAATATTATTTTTTAACCCTTATTTACCGGATTTACCCTTAACCATGGTAAATAAAATATTTACCGCAGTAATTATTCAAAATGTCTAAAAATAAAAGTTAACTATTTACACAATTTGAACATCATGATTCCAAATATGGAATCCATTTTCCTAAATTCAAAACACAGAAGTGGCAGAAATTAATTTAAAATTAATTCCCGCTGTCAAAACAAAAAGCGTGTTTTTAAGAGATAATAACTATCAAAAGATGGACACTTGTTTATGTTCGGTTTAATTGTAAAATTATGTCCAATGACCAAAATTATATTAAATGGTAAAAATATATTCTAAATATATACTTTAAAACCACTAAAATTTATAATTTATCACTATTAATTATTTTGATTAAAAAAGTTGTTTTTAATTAAAATTTAGTAATTTTCACTATTCATCAAAATATAAAAGTTATCCGAAAAGTACCAAAATTTCACCCTAGGCTAATTTCGATATTCCGAATCCAAAAACGAAGTCCATTTTGAAATATAAAATATATATGATTTCAAAAAGTAGGTATTACTATTCACAACGGCTATTTTAATTAGTTGTGGTGTGTGTTAGAACTCGAGGTTGCGCACAACACACGCTATCGCATTATTCGAAGGGAAACGTACCGTGGAAGCTTGGGATGTTTCATTTTAAATTTTTTATGTCACCATTTAGTCAAAAAGTTTAAAATATTGTATTTAAAAAGGGTTCACTATTAACAGTTGATAAAAGTGCAGTACTGAAAATGAATTTGTTCTTGCATTATATCTAAGAAACTCATAATATGGATTCTAAACTTATAAGGATTATATAAAGTTCAAAATTTAGGTAATACTATTCATAACCTCTTTTGAATGGATTTTTTTGTAAGTCATGGTGTGATTGAACTCTGTGTTGCGTGTAGTGCAAGTTATTCAATTATTTTGAAGAAATAACACACTATGAAATCTTGGGGTGTTACATTCTCCCCTCCTTCAATAAATTGCGTCCTCGCAATTTGAAATTGTTCTTCGAAAATAAAAGGTTGAAAGTAGAAAATATATTTGTGGGAAAACCCACATCGAAAATTCGGTTACTAAAATTTAGTCTTTATATGAGTAAAAGAGAAATCAAAGGGTCACCACCATATTATGATCTCGATTAGGAGAACATTGGTGGCAATTAGAGACATATAATTGGAGGAAAAACGTAAATATTTATAGGTAGTGATTGAGGTCATCAATCACAAACAAGTACAAAATTGAGGTCCTTAAACTCATCAATCTATGATGATTTGAAATACCATCGGTTCAATAAAATATAGGGTATTAGGATAACACATTTTTGACGTTTCAAAATATCTTAGTTGAAATCCCACATCGAAAAATGAATTAATGAGGCCTCTATTTAAAATAAAGAGTGGAAAGTATGAAGATTACCGAAAATAACACATACTAGGTTTCCATGTAGGAAAATATGGATATGGAAGAGAAATCTAACCATCAATTATCTGATGGAGAGTGGTAGAGAACATGGCTATGAAAAGGCCAACAATCCCAAATCCATAAATTAGTGATGATTTAAGGTACCATCTAGGACAACATTTTTGTTCTATGTTCCTTTTATTAATGTTGAGGAATTTATTTATGAGATTGGATAAGATCATAAGGAGATATACTTACTTTATAATTAGAGTTTTGTCCATTAATAAATTTGTACAAAAAACTCATCTTTCACTCGTAAAAAATATATTCTATTTATACTATTCGTACAGGGTTCCAAAATAAACAAATTTATAATTCATCTACCAGATCTTTTAAAAAAAACTACATTATTTAATCCAGGACATCTCTTGGGCCAGTGGTAGGTGATACACCCTTGTCGCCCTTCGGTTGCGGGTTCAAGTCTCGCGGCCTTGCCGGACGCGACGGGTTTCCGCCCGACCTCCGGGTTGTCCTTTTATGGGAATCCAAAATTAATCTCAAACTAGAATTTATCCAAAATATTTCTGACCAAACTCCCAGTCCAACATTTATAAGGAAGTTAAACATAATGTAGATCCTTTTTACCACGTAATAGCATATGAATACCTTCATCATGTATTCTTTTAATACACTGAAACATCCTGAATTACCATATTCCTTATTGATTACATTCATGCTCCCTTATTCCATATAGAATGCTGGATATACCTCATCAATCCAAAAATGTTTTAAACCCCAACAATAATGGAATATACAGATCATTAATCAGTTCCAAGGCAGTCAAGAATATCCAATATAATTTATCCAAAACAATCATGTATTATTCCAAAATCACTAACTCGGTATCAGAACTATATTATGGTTTATCATTCTCTCAACCATATATTTTCCAAAAATTTATCCTGCTGTTGAGTCACATTTCTTTGTTCCACACAATCTCAAGTCCTTAATGAAATAATACTGCAGTACAATCCTTATATACTCCATAATTATTATAACAAGTACATTGTTGATACAACACTCAATTGACATAATCAACATAAGAACTCTAATCATTCCTCTTCATCTGTGGTAGTATCATAACTTGATTATTATCCAATAACATCATTTGCGGCATATTCTGATGACTGGGACATAGGTTCGCATTGTGTCCAAACTCCTTGCAAATGAAACATTGTACATTTGAAACCATTTTCTTACCCCTGCAGTCACGTACTTTGTGCCCTTTTCCTCTACACTTATAAAAAACTCCCATTCCTTTCAGGCAAGTTCCAGGGTGTTTCTTTCCATAGTTACCACATATGGAAAAATTCTTCTTTTCCCTCTTCCCTTTATCCATCTTTCTCTCTTCCATCCTTTTCTTCTCTTGATTCCCTTCAAAGCCATAGGACTCAGTAAACTATTTACTTATCTTATCAACACATGATATTATTTCTTCATATGATGATAATACATGGGAGACTATTTCTCTTATAAATTCTATCTTAAGACCATGAAAGATATGATCCTTCCTTTTCTTTGGATCATGTGCATTTCTGGAGTTCTCATTCCTTCTACTGGGCGCCATTTCTAAACAATGGCATACACTAGATCAGTTTATGAATCAATATACATAATCCCATACTTATAAAACACTTAACATAAATTGAACTATTTATGGATATAATCCATAATCATAAAAATTTCTCCTTTGAGGATGTATATACTCATAAACCCTTCATAATGGTTTGTAAAGAAAATGAGAATTATCCTAAGAATATCCCCCGGGAGTGTCGTAACCAAGAGTGCAGCAAGGCCCGTTGTCGTGCACCTGTTCCCGTTCGAGTCTTTCTCAAATCGGTGTTTTCGGGTTTTACCCCTAGGTACATCTGTCCCAGAGCCGCCTCTACCTGCTCGTATCCAGACAGGGATGTATTTCTCGGAAAACTCACAAAATCTCTACAATACCAAAATTCTAGGAAGTTCTTCTATACTAATCCTCAAAGTTCATCTTAGGTCTACGTGCTCAAATCAGAGTTTATCTAAATCTAGTTTCCAAGGTTTGTACTAAACTTCCTCTGATACCAACTGTAACGCCCCGACCCCAGTTACCCAGAGTCGGTGCATTATTACATAACATTGGCATGATCACAAGAAAGATCAAATCTCGAAAGACCGATTGGTTTAGTAGCCTTGGAAACACTAGATATATTCATAAGTTTTACATTACATCATAAAATGAAGAACTACTACAACAACATAATGTTTCCACAGTCCACACTATAATCCCCTCATAATATCCCTGAAGGTCATTCATAACTTACATCTTCACATCCTGGGAAAAAATAAAACATAGAAAAGGGGTGAGATCAAATGCCCAGTAAGGATAACAATATAGCGGAACATTCAAAAATAAGCATAAACATTTAAGGCAATGAATTACTAAAACAAAAGCCTTTTAAACTTGAACTTCAACATAGTATGGCAAAAGTAAAATGAAATAATGCCATTTACTTATTCACATGGATATTCTACTAATCGAATAATCACATGCAAAAATCAATAACCACTTTCATAATGTTGGAATGCATAATGCTGAACTTTAATTTCTTTGTCAAGGCCTCATCCCAAGACCTTGGGGCTAACTGTAACCGGAACCCAACCCGGAGTGCCTCTAATAACCGGACACCAACCCGGAGTGCCTCTAATAACCGGACACCAACCCAGAGGCCTTCTAATAAACGGAGACCAAACCGGAGGGCTTACTTTTACCAGTCCCTAACCTGGAGGGCTTACTTTTACCAGTCCCCAACCTGGAGGGCTTACTTTAACCAGTCCCCAACCTGGAGGGCTTACTTTAACCAGTCCCCAACCTGGAACATACTTGTCCAACACATTCATATGAAGTAATGGTTGAAATATAACATAAACATTCTTATTGGAACTAGAATACGAAATGTCAATACTTTACTCATAAACCATGAATTCTATATAAATGGCACATCCACAGTCAAACATATCACAAAACTTTATTACAATATGGAAGTTTTGTATCATAATAAATCAACTTCAAATAAGCGTAAAATCCGTCAAAGGATGTTGGCATAGATGAAATCAAAACACTTTTTAGAGAAATATGTCTTTCTATTTTTGAAACAATTTAAGATCCATATAAAATAAAAATTTTTCTTGAAAATGTTATTATAAGCTTGTAAGGGAAGCTTTGACGATTTTATAACGGCGGAAAATAACCGCACCCGCCGTATAAGTTAAAAAAAACATTCTTATCTTAATTCTGTCGAAAAGGTTAAAAAGCACCTTGTTTGGAAAACGACAGAAAGATTCCCTTATAAACCTCTTATAAAAAGTCAAACAAGGGTAGAAATTACTTTAACCCATATTCTCTTAAATATTAGAAATGTTTTTAAATACATTTTGAAGAAACATGGACGTGGATGATAACAAGGTCCCAGTAGATAATTATGTATAAACAATCTCGGATAATGAAGAGATTGAGAAATAAATCCTTACCTTGTACTTTTCCTTGGTTGGGGTAGGTTAACCTCCTGTATAATGGTGAAATAGTTGTTATTAAATTATACAATAATCATATACATTAATATGATATCATATATGATCTTTTAATATTGATTTGATAATAATATCTTAGTATTATCGTTGTTTCGGGTGTTAACTTACTTGTTTTCTTTTATATGTTTTGTCACGTAAGACATTTTTGTAAAGGATATGTTGTATATTATTCATATCCAGAATGATATCAAGTCCTTAACATCATTTTTAAATCATCAAATGATAATTATACTTGAATGGATACGATGGAGAATGAATCTCATCGCGTTCGTGGAGACGGTAGTCCGTATGTACGCACGAGCGACAATATCATTCTTTTGATATTAAGATAATATATAAATGGATGGTATATCATATATAAAGAATCCTTAACATGTTATATTTATTATTTACATGAGTTACACATCATTATTATACCCATCCAAATAATATTATATTGAATAACAATTACACCACGACGTGGAGACGGTAAGCCGTACGTACGCACGTATGGTGACATGTTATTCAAAGGGTGGATAGAATACTGAATATGGTTGTACCATATTTATAATAACATCAGAGTATATATATGATACTAGATTTATTATTTTAGAATGGTAACAACAAAGTAAGAAGAAGTGGAAGAAGAAATGAACTTAGAAAAGGGTGGTGAAATCATTACCACTTCTTCGGGTTCTTCCTTTTGATTTGATCAAAAGGTCTCCTTAGGTTGGCTTTATGATCAAACTAAGGCCTCTAGGATGTATTGAGGGATGTTGGGAGAGTATTTGGGCAGAGTTTGGCCGAACCAAAAGGCTTTGAAGGTGTGAAAAAAAGGAGTGCCCTTTTATAAGAGGGGTGAGGGGCACCTTTGGAAAAGCTAGAAATATTAGTTTATAATAAATTCATATTCGGTTTCTAATGGATCCAAAGTTTACTATTCAAAGGTTCAGGTGGGGATGGGTCGAAAACAACTCAAACAATAGAATTTAGACAGGTTTGGGTACTTATATTAACCTTATCTTTAAGTATTAACTCTAAGTTAATTAGTTTCACTTTTACAATGTCTCTTTGTATTTTTATATTATATGGTTAATAAACTTACTATATACATCCAAAAGACCCCCAAGTGGTCCATTAATGATGAAACTATCATGATATAAGTCTCTTGGCCGAACCTTAGATTTTTAGGAATTTAGTATCAATTAATAATATAATATTTGTTTTAAGAACTCTTTTATGTCAATTTTGACACTATTCAATAGTTGATTTTTGTGAAACTCATAACAGATTGATTACTTAGAATAAAGTCAATTATATCAATCCTAATATATCATATTATCCTAGAAAATTAGTTTAATTCATTAAAAGTTTCATATTATATTTATTTGGTTATTTATAATATCAATTATTTTAATTTTTCACTATTATAGTAATTACTGCATCATCATTGTGTCATAAATAAAATATATTTTTTAATGTCTAAAAATTATAAATAAAATATCATTATGTAGGAAATCTTTGTATATTTCTAATTAATATTTATAATCTAAAATCCAATATATATAACCCTATGTAACAATTGTTTTTCTAAAAGATATATGCTTGTGTCATTTTTGTATTCATTTTAACTTAATTAAAATAAAGTATCATTATCACTTACAAGTGGATCCATGGGGTCCCAAAATAGACCCAAAGATGCCCATGGTCGACCATGTATCAACAAATAGGGTTAAGACACGTTTTAGGGTAATTTAGTATTATTATAATATTATTTTTAACCCTTATTTACCGGATTTACCCTTAACCATGGTAAATAAAATATTTACCGCAGTAATTATTCAAAATGTATAAAAATAAAAGTTACCTATTTACACATTTTGAACATACTGATTAAAAATATGGAATCCATTTTCCTAAATTCAAAACACAGAAGTGGCAGAAATTAATTTAAAATTAATTTCCGCTGTCAAAACAAAAAGCGTGTTTTTAAGAGATAATAACTATCAAAAGATTGACACTTGTTTATGTTCGGTTTAATTGTAAAATTATGTCCAATGACCAACATTATATTAAATGGTAAAAATATATTCTAAATATACTTTAAAACCACTAAAATTCATAATTTATCACTATTAATTATTTTGATTAAAAAAGTTGTTTTTAATTAAAATTTAGTAATTTTCACTATTCATCAAAATATAAAAGTTATCTGAAAAGTACCAAAATTTCACCCTAGGATAATTTCGATATTCTGAATCCAAAAATGAAGTCAATTTTGAAATATAAAATATATATGATTTCAAAAAGTCAGTATTACTATTCACAACGGCTATTTTAATTAGTTGTGGTGTGTGTTAGAACTCGAGGTTGTGTACAACACACGCTATCGCATTATTCGAAGGGAAACGTACCGTGGAAGATTGGGATGTTTCATTTTAAATTTTTGATGTCACCATTTAGTAGAAAATTTTAAAAAATTGTATTTAAAAAGGGTTCACTATTAACAGTTGATAAAAGTGCAGTACTGAAAATGAATTTGTTCTTGCATTATATCTAAGAAACTCATAATATGGATTATAAAATTATAAGGATTATATAAAGTTAAAAATTTAGATAATAATATTCATAACATCTTTTGAATGGCTTTTTTTTGTAAGTCATGGTGTTATTGAACTCGGTGTTGCGTGTAGTGCAAGTTATTGAATTATTTTGAAGAAATAACACACTATGAAATCTTGGGGTGTTACACTTTCAGAGTTTTTCTCTTGGAGGATTTATAATCATAGATGTGTGGAATATCCTGAGTGATACTATGATTTCCATGTTGCAATCCCTTTTCTAGAATCATGGACACTATCCCATTATTTGACTAGATATATTGGAAATATACCACTATTAGGATCATTTAGTGTTCTTGATATATGGATGGATTATTTATGAACCAATTTTTGACTTGTAAACTCTAGAAAATGGAAAATATTTGACGATCTCCTTAGATTCTATAAGATTAATCCAAGGATATCTCAAATGATTGATTTAGCTCAGTTGATATGTTTTTTTTGTTAGAATCTAAGGGAAATAGACCAGGAATACACCTTCGTTCGTGTTGGGTCATGAAGACATAAATTAACCTTTTTTATAAATATATCCTCAAAATCTATTTATGGTCTTCAAAGATAATGATCAAACAAATATAAAGTTATATAGGATCAGGTAAGAATCATCTTGACGTTTCAGTTTTTAATTTGAGCACTACCTTGAGTTAAATGTATTTGGTAACATATATTTGAAGGAATCTTTTCATACCCATTAGATATTTAAATTGAAAAATTATAGTTTAAAATGGATTTTCGGTGACCATATATTTTAGGTGATGTTTTTTTGTTCCCTACTTCTTCTCAGAGAAGATATGTTCTATGTTGAATATTTTATAAGATCCCATGTTTTGAACTAGATGAGATTCTTCCAATGGTGTTTGAATTTTTCCTTTAGTGGATAATCCAAATCATAATTTTAGATTCAGAATGAAATTACTAGTATTGAAATAGAAACAAGTGTTATTTATAAATATGGTTTTAGGCATGATAGGTGAATCTAGTGTTCAGATGGGTTTTAGTAGCACTATGATTTGAAAACCCAGTTTTTGGATAGGGTAAAGTGGGCATTGGGTTTTCAGATTGTTAGTGAAAACCATGCACCCAAACCATGGTTCCCTATAGGGGAGTCCCATGGTTTATCATACCGTGAAAAAAAAGATCACATGACCATGAAAAATTGAGTTGGCCATTACAGATTGAAACAAATTTTTCTATGTGTGGCTAGACAAACTATGATACTAGCCATGCGAGGGGGTGGAACATTAGTTATACCTAGTTTCTTGTTGGCCCACAATTTTCAATAACCATGTTGGAAAACATTGGGACACATTTAAATTGGTGAAATTTACTTTTTACCTAATATTATTTTAATCTTCAACAATCCTTAATCCTACAATGTACATAGAATTTGCATCTTTTTAGGGATCTATACCTATTATCATTGGATTTATTGGAGCTTCCATTTCATGACTTGTAATTGGGCACCCTATAGTCTTGTTTCATCACCCTCAATTGGTCTACAATTACAACTTCTTCCATTCTCAGTTTATCTTTTCATGTTGATTTCTATTTCATTCTTTAAAAATATGCTCTATCTTCAGTGTTTTGTTTATTCTTCATTTTTCTCTTGATCTAGATCGAATTAATTCTATATAATGGATTAGTGATTCATACTAATCTTGAGATAATTTTTCTATGAATTTTTCCATAATTGTTCTTCATTTATTAAATTAAGATGTTATGTTACACTCCAGATTCTCCAAGAATCACACTTTAAATAAGGAATTAAATATGTGTAACCTATTGAATTAAATTAAATATCATTTGTGTATTTAATTTCATTATTTTAGGTTCTTAAAAAAAAACTCAAACCAACCATTTTGGTTCATTCCATGTATTCCTATTTCCTATAGTTTTTCAAGGAAATTAAATGACCTATTTGGGGGTTGTTTAAAATGATTTTTTTAAAATGATTGGCTAACACATTATTTACCTTTTTGGTGTGTTGTATTAAATCTAATGTAATAGATATTTAAATAGAATTAACTGTGCTGGTATTACAACTGTGCCCAGTTTTGTAATAAAAAAACCTCTGAGTTGCGCTATTTAAATTAATTTAATAGTGAAATAAAAAAGAGTTATTTGAAATGATAAATTGAATGGAAATTCACATAGAAATATTAATTACATGTAAATGGAATGACCAAAATTGTTTACATGAATTATTTTATGAAATTCTTATGGATATGTATTCCTTATTATTCATACTTGAACTATAATACAATAAGCATACTAATATGGTCTTCTTTATTACTTAACATTATATGAAAAAATGGAATGTATAATTTTCATTTCCTATGATATACCTTTTTATAATATGTTTACAATTGATATAGATAGTTCACATGGAGACTTATAATTCATTACTTTATGCATGGGTTAACATTTATAAATTTTTGGACTAAATGGATGAAATGAATTATTACACCTTATGTGAAATTTGGATTCCCAAGTAAGAATATCATGGAAATGATTATAGTTTAGATACGATACACTATGCCTTGATCAATTCAATTTTCCTCCTTATAGAACACCATGGTTATGGGGTAACTGTTTTGGCGGGATAACCTTATACATTATTATTACTAGGTCGCCTTTCATAGGGTTGTTTGACATGAAGTTTCACATCACCTTATTCTAGGATGTTTGACACGATAATTCACCTAATTTTGGGATGTTGGATATTATGCATCACAACCATCATTAAGATGTTGTACACTATTTTTCACATCAATGATTGGGATTTTTTCTCATGGTTCTCCATTTCCTCTATTTAGATACTTTTGATGAGAAACATATTTAAATAATTAAAATATCATATTAATAATATTATAATAAATGGATTCCTTGGTCTTACACCTTGGGTTTTCACCAGTGTATGTGTTTCATTGTATATTTTACTATTATGTATATGCACATATATAAATTAATTTTTATTCAGATTCATTCAGGATTATGTGGAAGAATTTATTTTTGGTGGTGTTTTATTGAGGAACTAGATCCCAAATTTATTATATTTATTTATTTTAGCCTTATTTTTTATACCTTCACACAACTATATTTTATATTGAAATATGGGATTTCATTTGATGCTATTTTTGGTGGCCTATTAAGATTATCTCACACCCTTTTCTGGCCACCATTTGGTTACTAAATTGAAGGCATTTTTGTAGGATAGTGAATTTAGATTTGTTTTCTTTTTTACACATGGATATTGGATCATATAAATATAAAATTGATCCTATTATCAGGATGGTCATAGATATCACCTTTGGGATTTATTTCTTTTCATTATAAATATATTTTATTCCAACTTCCTTGAATTCTAGTATTCCATTGGTATTAAAATGAAATAATTATTTATATGATACTACTTATGGATTTAGTCATTTATTATTATTAGAATAGTTTATTTCCTCTACCTTTAAATTATACTACTTCCCCCACTGATTTATTTTTTATGTACCACCATTCTACTCTAATCATGAGGGTATATTCTCCCCACCATTCCATAATTAGATCCTATATTCTAGTATACAGCCTCTGGAATATGAGGAGGCAAGCTTAAGGCCATGTATCCCCCAGTCTATCTACTATTCATAGAGTGATTTGGGTTAAGATGTGACATATGTCACATGTAATGGTATCTCATATTCTACATATGTAATATACAATTCCTTATTACATTCTATAATAACATCATGTTATATGATTTAATATATGAAAAATACGTTTTGTATGAATGAATGTTTATTTAAACCTATAAATCTAATATTTCTCCTAATGTGATAGTTATCATGTAAACTTGCCCTATATCATTGTATGAAAACATTCATTTGATATTAAATTTTCTAATTCAATAAACTTACCAATAATAACATACCATCATATTCATATATTCTTATAATTGTGAACCTTTTGTTGTCCGTTTCATTCATCTATAACCACAAATTCATATTACATCTTGATTTTCAATAATATCCAATTAAAGTGATACTAAATCATAAAATAAATACACAACATGATTCACTAAAACTCAGTAAGTCAACAATATGTACATTTTTATTAAGATCTATTCCTTCCATATTAAAAAAATAAATTCTGTATGATAATTATCTCCGAAGATATTTAGTTCTCATTATCTTTTTACTCACCAACTTCTATATGTTTTTCATTGAATTATTATCTTAATATTTAAAAATATTAATATAAATAAATATTATATTATGATTTTCTATCACCAGAATATGATTATTTTACTTCCATGATCTAGATAGTGCTGGTGTATGAAGTGAGTTTCAATATTCAATTTTATATACTAAAAGGAAGAAGGCCAAATGAAAACTCTATCATGATGATAGAGAGTGGATATAAAATATTTCAACTATTAAAAAATTAATGAAGGTGGTAAGATAATTAGTAAAAAATAATGTGTTTAGTGAAAATAATTACTTTCTCTTAAAAAAACCTCATTAGTTATCTTATTAAGGACCCAATATTGGTGTCTTGGGAAAAACATAATCTCTAGAACATGGACATTAATTTTTTGGAGAGAAATTTCTTGGTTTTTTACGAGACAATTGGATTTTTTGTGGGAAGATATGAGGGGAAGAGGCCCCATTTTATTATTGAGGAGGTGTGGTATTTTTGTAAATACCCAAAACTGTTGAACAATGGGAAGTCACTGTTAAGACATGTTACTCAAAAATTGATAAATAATGTATTAGATTAATAATATGGTCTATCCAAACCACATCCACAAAAAAGACACATTTTTTAAACAAGGTTATTCCCTTATCCTCTATCTTTACTCATTTATACCATTTTAGTTTTCAACACTATAACTTGTATTTTTTTATTCACCTAGGTAATTTATTCCATAATAATAAATATAAAATGCTCTTTATTATATAATTTGGAAACAATAATTCTAAATATGATATCAAATTTATTAAATAAATATCATATGTGAGTAGAAAATTTATTTTTAACACATGATTATGTAACACAGAAAACCCCTTTTTTACCTTCACTACTGTTATTAATTTGTTTACCATTTTTACTATTATTTATGAAAAAACAATTAATTTGAATTTATAATATAATATAAATTATTATTTTTCCAAATATATAAACAATTTTATCAAATTTTATTCACATAACAGGCAGAATTTAGATTATAATAAAACCTATAGAATCCATGAAAAAACTAGTTTCCAAAGAGAAATATTTAGTAAGAATAATTTTTTTAATATATTAATTAAATATTAATTTTTTTAATGATATTAATATAATTAATTGTAACATAATTTTACAAATTTTAATTAAAATAAATTAAAATTAAATTATAAATTTCTAAATGACTTAAATAGAAATACTGTTTACAATAAAAAGCACTATTTTTTAAAATTTATTAAAAAATATAATATATAAAAAATTACATAATTTCATAAAAAGATAATTTTGATAGTTAATTCCAAAAATAATATAGCTTTTATAATATAAAATTTACAAAAGTGGAAAAACTATTTTTATTATTTTTTCACAAAAAAAAAATAAAAACATTTTGTGAGAAAAATGTATTTTTGAAGAACATATTGATTTGAGAAAAATAAATATTTATTTTTCAATAAATTTTAAATATCTAAAACCATAAAAATTATTTTTTCTAAAATTTTGTTATTTATATGCATACCACAATGTTTAATTTCTAGGTTCTCACATTATTATCCAATTAATAATATTAATAGTATATGATGAATCAATAAAACATGGTGTGGCATGTAAATCAAGCTATAGATGGAATTAAATTTATTTGAAAAACTATTTCATAAAATCACAGGGTGTTACTAAGTGAATTTCTTATAAAATTTTATAGTTTTTTTGTGGGTGATGAAAATTATTGAAAAAAGAAAATGAGTTCGCATGGAAGGGAAACCATTAGTGAGACAAGTGACAATATATTTTTGATAAAGAGTGGGTGATAGGGGATATATTGGATAAAACATATCTACTAGTAATTATTTATAGTTAGTAGTCAAGAAAATTTGGTTTATATGGTATATTTTATTTCTTATTAGGTGGGATGGAATTGGATTTCTTAAAATTTATTTAAGGAAACACCAAATCAAATGAAATGTGGTAATTCCGGGGTTTTATTTATATATTCCTTAACATGGATTTTTTCATTTAAAGGGGGTTATTATAACACCTAAAAAAATGAATGACAAAGTATAAATTAAAGGAACCTACCTATAACGAACAATTTAAAATTTTAATTTAAATATTGAATCTAAATATAAACTGATGTTTTTCTTTTCTTTTGTTAGAATCATTTCATAATTTGTGATCTTCTAGAATTTCTTTCTAGGGTTTGTAATTGTAAGTAAAAATTACACCTTCAGAAAAATATATTTATATAGATATAGTGGTTATATTTATTCATGAAAATTCCATCTCATTAATGCACATGGGTAGGTTAATTGAACTAATGACATATCTCTATGTATAACTATTGGTTCTAAGAGAGAAATTATGAAAAAACCATATAGGATGGGGATGTTTATTTTATCATCAGTGAGTAAAAATTATTATACATGTTTATCAAATAACATATAAATAACATATAGTTTGACATCTGATTAATTTTTTTAATCCTTCATTCGAAGGTATTTAATGGAAATATATAAATTCACTTCAATCATGGATTTTATGAAATAATTTAATAAATATGAAATCATTAAATTTTTTAGTATATGTTATATAATATACTTTCTCCAAAAAATTGACTATTGTTAGAGTTTATTTTTAAAAATGTATTTTTTTCTCATTATATTCCAAATTAATATTTTTGATAGAATCTAATAATTTTTATTATTCCAAATTTTTTCAGGATACACATTCATTTCAATGAATGTTACCATTTATCTGTTTAGTATTTTTTATATTCAACGAGTTAGTGTAAAATTTTCAACTATTCTATATTCATTATTCTCATTTGGTAAAGAATGTTTTATTAAATAATTTTTTCTCCTCAACTTGAATTTTTCTACATAATTATTTTGAATATTTTGGACATAGAACTTTACATTCCCCAACTTTTTTTTTCATATTTTACTCTATAATTATCTTAAATTACGTTTTAAAGTTTCAAATAATTACGTAATTCTATATCTTCATAAAAACACCATTAGGGTATATTTTAATTCTTATCTGACTATATATAATATTGGTATAAAAAATTTATACCATATTCCTAATATATTTATATAGATGTCATATTATATAATCATGAAGGAACTTTTATGAATGATTTAATCATCTAAATTTATTTCCATGATTCCTCAATTTGTTTCTGAATGTGAATATAACATAATGTTTTGAATATTTCAAGGTACTGTGGTTGAAATTATATTAAAATCTTATTTTATATGTTGTTACCTTTTCACGAGTGTCAAATTCTTAGATATTAGATTAAATTATGGTTCATGGTCTATTTCATTAGTCGGTGTGGCCATTTTTTTTTGTTCAAACATTTTAAATTTAGGTAAATTTATATATATATATATATATCATCTATAAATGTTATTCAACAATAAATTTATTCTTTATTGAAATTTTTTATTGATTAATCATGATTTTGACAAGAAAAAATTTCATGCTTTTCAAATTAAACCCATTGATTTTGATTTATCAATAAAATCAATTACTAGTTTGCAAGGATATAAATTTTCATTAATAATGATTATCAGTCACACCTCTATATCACATTATGAATTAAACTATAAAAAAATTGAAAATTGATTTGATATATAAATTTCTACAATTACCTCCATTTATAGAAGTGGATAATGTGTGAGACACTATGAGTGGGATGTGAATAAGGGCATGAAAATGTTTCAATATACCTATAGAGAAGTTTTTTACTCAGAATATGTTTATTATATATAAAAAGAATCAATATGTAAGTAATTTTTATTGATCTTATTTCTCAAATTCTATCCATATTTTCATTTTACTTATTTATTCACCCGTTGGAAACTCATGTCGCTTAAACACACCATGTATATGGTAATTAGATGACAGATAAAAACAAAATATATATTTTTTCATATAATGTGGTATACTACATTTATAATAGTCAAAAATACTTTCAAATGAAAAAAATAGAAAACCAATAATGTTAATCCAATTCTTAAGATATCTTCTTATTAGAACTTGAAACACCCTGAGAGGGCAGGGGTGAATCAAGGTGGTAATATTCTATTTTAATATGATAGATCCTATTCCCATATCTTTTTGAAGTTTTTAAAATTGTATGATGGATTCGATCAGTAATCAGACATTCACAAACAGAGAGACAACACAACACTTTTACTTAGTGCACTACTAAAGGCTTGTCTAAGGAGCATACACTGACTATGTGTCAGCCATACCTAAATCCACTAATATTCACTAGCAGTAAAACAAAGAAGTTTATTCATAGTCACTACGTTCCATGAACAATAGCTTTATAATATTTAAGCGATAGATCGCTACATCCCTCAGAACACTTTCTTCAACTCCCCCTCGCTCACAGCTGTGAGAGATTTCTTAATCATTTTATCGACATGATGTTAGCTTCAATAGTTTAAAATTTAAGACGTTTTCACTTAATTTTAAGAGACTCATCTTATACCATTGTCATTAATTGATGCACACTAAAATCGTTGTCCACATAAAACTGATGTACAGTACTTCCTTTCAAGAATCTCCTTTGCAAAGATCATTCATGAAGCTCACTACCTTCACGAATCTCACTACTCTTGTGGAACAAACTACCTTCCCGAAGCTGACTTCCTTTTCATAACAAACACCATTCACAAAGATCCCTGAGTCAACACAGAATAACCCATCATTGAGAATAATCCTTTTAATAAAAATAATTAGCATCAGTGAAGACATATAGTCTTTTCTTGAATCTCTAGCTCACATAGAAATCCAGATTCATGAAGCTCCCTTTGCTTCATGAAATTAGAGTGTTTCTATATTTTCCTTGAAAAACGTCATTGAAATGAAATGTGGGTAGCCTCATATTTATATTCTCATCCTTCAGGATGCTCTACCATCTTTTAGAACATTTTATGAATCTTTCAAAAATATCTTCGTGGTGCTCTTCCAATCACGAAGCTCCATAGAAATTTACTCTTCATGATGCTCATCAAAACTGAAGATATTTCCATCAAACCATCACATTCCATGATGCTCTAATTCTCATAATCATGGTGGTCAGCTTCACTATTTGTGATGCTCAAATTCTTTATTGTTTGCGATGTTCATCACTGTCACATAAATCTCGACTATTTTTCTTCAATCCTTTGTGAAACACAATTCTTGAAGCCAATATTCTTGAAACACATTCCCTTTCCATATCTTCATAACACCTTCCTAAAAATCCAATTTTTGCAAGGATATATATCCTCCAAATTTTGGACCCAAAAATTTGGAAAACAACAGGAAACAATGCAACCCCCAATAATATTTTCATCTTAAACGGTAAGATCCCTTTTCACTAAGAATCCCCAATCTACCATATACTGCCTAATATTCCTTGGGGTGGAATAAAAAAATCACAAACCATACTCCAATTCTAGTAATTAACAACCATGGATGAAACACTTCCAAGGGACAATCATTTAAATTTTAGATCGCTACCACTATGGTGTTATCCCATTATCAAATAATGAATCACTACATCATAACATATAAATATATAGATATGTTTTCCTTCGACGTTACACTCAAATACACATTCCTTTATTCAAAAAATTATCTTATGGTATTTTGAAAATTTCTATTTCCATCATCCTATTACAATAAACAAATATTTGGGGTTTCCATAATTTATCACTCACAATTTTCTTCATATATATCGTCATCCTTCTCCCCCTTCTATCATTTTTTATACTTAATAATTGTCACAAACATCTCCAATCTCTTCTCAAATAATGTCTTCCTCTTTATAATTCATGAAATCTTTTATAATAATCATTGATTATTCTTCATATTTATTTTTATTAATTCAATATAAATCCAAATTAATCTATATAATCTCCCACATATCACCACATATAAAGAGAGTAATTTTCTATAAACTTAAACCCTAAGATATCCATACAAATTGAAGTGTCTCAAATAATGCAAACTAGATCCCTAAATGCATCAAATGAAATTTGAAAAAGGTAGTTCTTAAAGATATTTCTCCCCCATGTGAAATATCAAACATGAATATATTCTCCATACAATATGTAATAAATATTATCATTATCTATAATCTATTCCATTTATTTATAAACTTCCTTCCTCACATTCACTTCTCAATGTAAATAAATGTATCTCATTACCAATTCGTACTCTATTTTGTAATTATACGTCATATAAGATGTTTATTATCATGTAAGAAGTTCAGATTGAATTATTATTCTGAACATCTCATTGTTTTAAATTCATATATATCTCTCAAGGATATACTAGATTTAGTTTTATTAGACAATTTACGCCAAATATTGTATCCATAACACCATCTATGATACATAGCTTTTTTTATGACTAATGTTCTGTAATTGATGTTTTCTATGCTATCCCTCCTTCTCTTTATCAAAACTTATGATATCAAATATCTCCACATTAAGCATCTTGATTCCATGTTCATGCCAGTTTCAAAATGTATATTTTAACCTTATCATATATTTTATTGACTAATATATCTATAAAAATATTATTAGTTTATTTTTCATAAAAAATATAGTTCCTTAACATGCAGTAAAATATCCCCCAATTTCTAACTATGATATTCTCCCTTAACACATTGATAATTCAAAAAATTTTGTCTCATATTGAGATATTACTAGGTCACTATCTATGATAATTTATAAGATTAATTTTATTAGTTAATTTTTCATGAAGTATCTATGTCCTTGTATAGATAAATACCTTAGAAAAAGGTTCCCAAAACTATTTTTCTAAAACATAGGAAAATTTGATGTTCTGACCTATGTTTTCCTTTTCTAGTAAATGTGGGGTGATTTTCCACATTGTGTTAAACTAGAAAATGAAGTTTTATTTTCCCATTTTCATATCATTTCTTATTTAATATAAAATATTATATAGATAAACATGATTATGCCACTCATCATGACAAATATCCTGACATACATTATACACTGTCACCATATATGATACACCTATTTCCTTAACTGAGTTATTTTGTGAATTTTTATATCATTAATCTCTTCATATAATTCCTATCACATGAGTTGTTTTCCTCCACCAGAAATTATGAGATCCTCATTTTTTATTAATTTTTTTTTTGTAAGATCCATGGTTTTGAATCAGATGTAATTTTCAAGGATGTTTGAAATTTTCATTTGGTTGATGTTATGAATCATAATTTGAACTTCAGAATAAAATTATGAGCATTTTGACATTTATATGTATTTTTTGTAGGTGGTATTTTAAGCCTGATAGGTGACAGGGGTGTTTCCTTGAGTTTTAGAATCACTAAGAATGGAAAAATTTGTTTTTAGAGATGGAAAAGGGGGCTCTTGGTTTGTACACAACTAGTGAAAATTTCTCCCCAAAACAATACAACTCTATAGGGGTGCCACGTGGTTTTATAAACTATGAACCTAAGGCTGAATAGCCATTTAAATGGTACTGGAAATTTTAGAGACAATCATCTTGGGCTATGCATGTTTAGGAAACAATGTTCCACATTTAAATGGGTGAAATTACCATTTCCCTTATTATATATTATCCTTCATCCATAATTTCTCCCACCAAATCATACACCAACTCCGGGACACTCATAGTGCTCTTCTTATCCTCCAAGGATTTTATTTATATTCTCATTAGAACTCAATATCATGTTTCACTGTTAGTTTTTATCACCCTCGATTAGTCTATATTTCCTTTGTCCACTTTTCATGGTATATCAATCCAAATTGAATGTGTTTTCAATGAAATATATTATGCCCTATTTTAGAGTGGTTTTTTAATTTTTTCACTTTGTCTTAATCAAGATGAAACCAAATCATTATAGTGGATGAGAAAATCATCTTAAGCCTAAGGTATGTGGTATATGGATTTTTCCTTAATGTTTCATCGTTTTATAATATACGTCATTATACCTCATTGAGAATTCATCATAAATAACCCATTAAATTTGGAATTAAGTATTTGTAACCTAATTCCTTAAATTAAATAGTCATTGTATATTAATTGAACCATTGGAGGTTCTTCACCTCAACTTTAACCCCCCTTTAGTCGCATTGCACATATTCCGGTGACTTATACTTTTTCAAAGAAATTAAATCACCTGTTTTTAGTGTTGTTTTAAATTACTTGATTACAATTTTTTCCTATTATTTAATAACAATTTAGGTTTATTGGACTTAATATAATGTAAGATATATTTAAATGGAATTAATTGATTTTGAATGACAACCATACCATGGTTTTAAAAAACACCTATGAGGTGTACTATCCTATTTAACAAAATGTGGCAATCAAGTAGAGTTATTTGAAATGATATATTGCATGGACCTTCCCATGGCCTTATTGATTACTAATAAATGGAACAGACCAAATATTATACTTGAATTTTGATATTTAATTATTACATACATGTCTACTTTATTTATCATACTTGAACTATAAAACAACATGCTTACAAATATTCCCTTCTTTTTTACATATATTTAAACAAAAAAATATCAAGGAAATTCTCATAGAATATGATATAGATTTTTCATGGACTTTTCATGCTATTATGGATTGATTACCTAATATCTTATCATTTATTACATTAGGAATTTTTTATCCATTACAAATGATATGACTAAGAAGGGTTTTATTAAATATTACGTACTGAGAAATATTTGGATTCCAATACATAATTATATTGGATGGGCTCATAGGTTAGATAGGATACACTATGCCTTCAGTGATATCGAGTTACTATTTATAGAAAACTATGGTTAAGGGCTCAGAGGGAATATGTGATCACCTTATAAATAAATTTATTTCATATACCTTGGTTGGGGTTGTTGGACACGACTTTTCACACCCCATTGTTCTAGGATGTTGGACATGATTCTTCATATGATTTTGGGTCATTGCAAAAAAGACGTCACAACCTTGATTTGGATGTTGAGAATGACGCCTCACATCATCCATTGGGATTGTTAGGCATGTTTCTCTGTATTTACAGTTTAGATTATTAGGATGGTAGCCATATTTAAATAATGAGACTCATATTATTATTACTGTTATTATAAATGGATTCCCTGTTCTTATACACTGATCCTTCATTTTTTCATATATATATATATCCATATATTATAGTTACATATATGCACATATATACATGATGACATGTTCAAAGACATTCCAACATAGGTCAAAGCATGTATTGTTGGCCAGGTGTCCTTTAAGGAACCCATGACCAACTTGATTATATTGTTTTATTTATTAACTTATTTTTTATGAACTCACACTAAATTGATTTATATTGAAAAAAATATTTCATTGAACACCATTTTTGGTGATCTATTGTGATTATCTAACACCCAGTTCAAGATGCTATTTGGTACCTAGATATACCTCATGGTTGCAGGAACAATATTCTTGACTTTTTTACATGCTTTACACATGGATATGAGAGATTCAGAGAACTAGAATTAGCCAATGATTTGGATTATCATTGATATATCCTATAGGAATTAGTTATTTTTTATGCATGTATTGTATTCCTACGATCATGTATTCATGTTTTTCAATTTGTATTTACATGACATCCTTACACATATGATAAAATTAATTTATCTAGATGTTTATTTTTATTGGGATGATTGATTTCCACTTCGTTTACTTTATAATACTTTTTAATATTTATTTATTCATCATGTACCACTATGTTACTCTAATAATGATGGTATAGTCTCCTGATTGTATAACTATTGGACCTTTGATACTAGTCAATAGCCTTTTGTGTAAGGGGAGATGCACTTGAGGTCATGTGGTGATCGAACCAACTACTTTTTATATTGTAAGAGATGATGAGATATTAAAAAGTAGTATTATAGGTTTATTTGATTTTTATTACTATTATGGGCCAGTAAAAAATAGACTAGGAATTCTTATCAACTTGGTATATAGCTCATTTTAGGTAGTGGTCATTGTACACATAGGATAAAAAAATATGTTTCCATGGATAAGAATGTTGTTCAATATATTCTTTATTAAAATTGATTACTATTTCAACTTAGGTGATTGATGTAGCTTATGCTTGTTACTGATTTATGAAATTTTCCTTATTTTTCCCTTGGACCATTATGGTAGGGAATTATTATTACATGCATCATTATAGGGAAATAGAGATTTACGCACCATGAATATGCCATTCCACGTATATTTCATTGCTTAACTAGCTGCTACAGTTTGGACGTGATTTGAGTTATTTAGCCTCATGCTTATCTACATACCATTATTTAAGTGAATATTTAGCATTCCTACCTATACACCATGTTTTGGGATACATTTCCATGTTCAACACATTTTAATACTTTATTACAGAATCTGTTGTTATAGTCATGGAATATGGTTGGTTAAAACAAGTATATATATAAACTGAAATAGTGTTTTCCAGCAATGAATGTTGGTGTAATTTTGTTTGAAATAATGATTATGACATTTTTGAGCCATGTACCATTATTTTATGGAATTAAACAATAATTTTTGAGGTTAATCAGGTTCCAATATTCAATTTATAAAGTTTATGGACCTATATAATTTACAGAATGGTGACCCACATAATCGAAAAATCATCTATGTGATTTTTATATTCTATATCCAAGGGTAGAAATATTATAATAGTGACATGAATAAAATTTATAACATATAAATTCTAGTACCTCTATAACATGGGAATAGTAATTTACTTAACAGATCGATGATATATATATATGTATATATGATTTTTCCTCTATAACATTGGCATGAAAACCCATATGAATGGATATTTATCTACTTGGATTGAACCTTGTAGGATTGTTTTATCATTTATTTAATATGAAATAAACCCCATGAAGGTGTTTTAAATCTTAATTTTTTATATTTCATTGGGATACATTTAGAAGGATCTATGTCTGAATGGCGGGAAACTCATATCTCACCTTTATTTTGAAATGAAAAAGTGCTTAACCCCATGGTGGTATACTAATGCTTCATATGGATGGTCATTTAATGTGTTAGTATCCACTTTTTCAGTGTTACATATAAATTTATGGTGTAATATTTTTAATCCAATGCACTTAAAATGATAGAGATCCATCTAATTATTTTGTCCCTTATTTTTATGCAATTATTTAGTTAATTAAAATAGAAACCACAGTAATTTCTTTCCCTTTATAGCTAGGAATTGAAATTTTCCTTATTTAAGACAATTTTGAGAACATTATGGATGAATAAAAGGTTAAAAGGAAATTGTGAGATAATAATCCTATCAATCATCGTGGAGTCATCTAAATAAAGTTCCATATAAAGTTATCTTAATAAAGGGTAAATGAGATGAATATTTCTGAGCCACTTAAATTTATAAAACAAATTATAATCACTGATAATTTTTGAAATAAAACATTTTTATGGTGTTGATAGTCAGGACCCTCTTGTAAGGGTAGTCTAAATTTTCCCTTGGGATGTGCCTTGAACATGAACATAGACATTTCCCATGAATCTCATTAGATCATCATGTTACCCAAATCTAGATGTCAAGTGGTAAAGCCTAGTGAATTTTCAAGATTGAATATACTTTTGAGTAAATTCCAAATGGAGAGGAATATTCTATTTTGGTAGCACCTCATGAATAAAAATCACCATTGGATTCTTTAATTATTTATATGAATTGAAGTATAATTATTGTACCATTAGTCGCGATAGGAATTTTGGTCTCAGGAACAACACCCAGGTTGGGAATGTGGTTGTGTAACGAATTGGGCCTTTTTAGGGACATGAGTGACATATACTGCTCTATTTAAAAAGGCTAGGCATACCTATTTAATGTTCAAATATTTAGTTAACTTTGTTACCAATCCATTTCAATAATTGATGACTTAGTAATTCATCCACTAGGTTTATAATTATTAGGGTTAATATGAATCTACATTTAAATCTTTCATGTGGGACATTAAATTCTAGAATTTTTTGGGATGACAGTTCTATAGAAAATATTAATAGGCATCCCATTATACTTGTGAAATATGGTGGTAGTATGCATTTTTGTACATGATACCCATCGAGTCATAAGGTGGTGCAGAAAACCGTATGAGTATTGTAGAATTTTTTAAACTATGAGCTCTTACACTAAATTTCGAGGTCATATCTAGATTAGAGTGACCAGTATGTTAGAGTAATTTAGTAATCGTGAAGCTCGTGGATGAAATTTCAAATGGATCAAGAATCGTAACACTATCGATAATTTTATTTTTGGGTTTATATTCTTAATACTAATGACATGCATGATCATAGATAGAGAGATATTCATATGTATGTTTAGATTAAATTTGGTATAACATGATTTTAAGTGATCAGATTCCTCTCTTTTCAAATTGTCACATTATAAAATCCTATGGGACAAGTCAGTAACCCGTGTTGGATGGTGCATAGAATGTTTTCTTGTGGATGAGTTCCCATTCTTAGTAAATGATGACAAGGAAAATCCAGTAGTGGAGAGATTCAAATCAATCCTATTTTTGTGCGTTCTTCTTTGTAGATAGAGTTCATGTGAAAAATTACATTTGGAAATGGTTAAATCACCTTTGGGAAACCCATGAAGCTATTAGGTTTGACATTTTAGTATTTGGGAAACCTTGCTGTCTTGATAAATAGACTCTTTCAGAGTTGTTCTCTATGAGGATTTATTATCATAGAAGTGTGGAATATCCTGAGTGATACTAGGATTACCATGTTGGAATCCCTTTGCTAGAATCATGAAAACAATCCCATTATTTGAAAAGATATCTAGGAAAGATACCACTGTTGGGATCATCCAGTGTTCTCGATATATAGATAGATTAGCTATGAACCAATTTTTTACTTGTAAACTCTAGACAATAGAAAATATTTGACGATATCCTTAGATTCTATACGTCTAATCCAAGGATATCTTAAACGTATGGTTAGACTCACTTGATATGTCTTATGTGTGAGAATCTAAGGGAAATTTATTAGGCATACACCTTTGTTCGTGTTGGTTCATGAGGACATAAATGAAAATTTTTGTTAAATATATCATCAAATCTATTTATGGTTTTCAAAGAGAATGATCAAAAAAATCTCAAGTTTTATAGGATCTGGTAAGAATCATCTTTATGTTTCAATTTTTATTTCGAGCACCGACACAAGTTTCAATAGATTTGGTAACATATATTAGATATAATGTTTTCATACACATTGGATTTTTAATTTGAAGAATTTTAGTTTAAAATGAAATTTCAGTGACCATATATGTCCAATGATGTTTTTCCCAATTTCTTCTCAACAAAGATAAGTTCTATGTTGCAATGTTTATAAGATCCCATATTTTGAACCAGATAAAATTATTCCAATGGGGTTTGAATTTTTCTTTTAGTGGATGGTCTGAATCATAATTTTAGCTTCAGAATGAAATTCCTGTCATTAAAACACAATCAAGTGTTATTTTTATATTGGGTTTAGGCATGATAGGTGAATCTGGTGTTCAGATTGGTTTTAGTAGCACTGTGGTTTGAAAACCTAGTTTTGGGATAGAGTAAAGTGGGCATTGGGTTTTCACATGGTTAGTGAAAACCATGCACCCAAACCATGGTGCCCTATAGGATATCCCCATGGTTTATCATACCCTTAAAAAATGGTCACATGATCATGGAAAATTGAGCTGGCCATTTCACATTGAAACCAATTATTCCATGTGTTGATAGGCAAACTGTGATGCCATCCTTGTGAGGAGGGTGGAACATTAGGTAGACCAGGAAATTGGTTGGCACAAAATATTCAATAACCATGTTGGAAACCAATGGGCCACATTTAAATTGGTGAAATTTCTTTTTCCCCAATATTATTTTAACCTTAAACCATCCTTTATCCTACAATGTACACTGAAGCTCCCTCCCTTCAGAGATCTATACCTATTCTCATAGGATTAAGTGGATCTTAAATTTCAAGACTTGGAAATGGGAACCATTATTCACGTTTCATCACCCTCAATTAGTATACAATTAAATCTTCCTCCATTCTCAGTTTATCTTGTCATGTTGAATGCTATTTCATTCTTAGAAAATATTCTCTATTTTCAGATAATTTTTCTACTCTTCATTTTTCTCTTGATCAAGATCGAATGAATTCTATATAATGGATTATTAAAGCATCCTAAGCATGAGGTAAGTTTTCTATATATATTTTCATAATTTTTCATCATTTTATTAATTATGATGTTATGCCGCACTCCAGATTCTCCATGAATCACACTTTAAATAAGTAATTAAATACTTGTAACCTAATGAATTAAATTAAATATCATTTTTTTATTTAATTGCATTATTTTATGTTCTTCAACACAACTCAAACCACCCATTTTGGTTCATTCATTATATTCCCATGCCTAATATATTTTCAAGGGAATTATATAACCTATTTGGGGGTTGTTTAAAGTTATTTGTTTACAATGATCAGCTAACACATTATTTACCTTTTAGGTGTTTTGGATTAACTCTTATGTAATAGATATTTAAATATAATTAACAGTGATAGTATTAAAACCATGCCATGTTTTGTAATAAAAAATCCTCTGAGGTTCTCTATTTAAATTAATTAAATGGTGAAATAAAAAAGAGTTATTTGAAATGATAAATTGAATTGACTTTCAAATAGAAATATTAATTACATATTAATGGAATGACCAAATTTGTTTACTTGAATTATTTTATGATATTCTTATGGATATGTATTCTTTATTATTCATACTTGAACTGTAATACGATAAGAATACTAACATGGCCTTCTTTATTACTTACATTTAAATGAAAAAAATGGAATGTATAATTTTCATTGCCTATGATATAAAATTTTAGAATATAGTTCCAATTGATATCGATAGTTAATCTGGTGACTTATCATTCTATACTTAATTCATGGGTTAACATATATAAATTTTTTAACTAAATGGATGAAATAAATTTTCACACCTTATGTGAAATTTGGATTCCCAAGTAGGAATTTCATAGAAAGGATCACAGTTTAGATGCGATACGGTATGCCTTGATCCATTCCAGTTTCCTCATAGAACACCATGGTTATGGGATCATTGGTTTTGCGGGATAACCATATACATGATTATTACTGGGTCACCTTTCTTAGGGTTGCATGACATGATGTTTCACATCCCCTTATTCTAGGATGTTTGACATGATAATTCACATAATTTTCGGTTGTTGGATATGATGGATCAGACCCATCATTAGGATGTTGTACACTATTCTTCACATCAATGATTGGGATTTTTTCTCATGGTTCTCCATTTCCTCTATTTATATTCTTGTACTGATACACATTGTTAAAAAATTAAAATATCATATTATTAATATTATTATAAATGGATCCTTGTTCTTACACCCCAGGTTTTCACAAGTGTACGCGTTTCACTGTATATTTTACTATTATGTATATGCACGTATATATATTAATTTTTATTCATATTCATTCTAGATTATGTCAATGAATTTATTTTTGGTGGTGTTTTATTGAGGAACCAAAATCCAAATTGATTATATATATTTATTTTAGCCTTATTTTTTATACCTTCACACAAAAATATTTTACATTCAAATATGGGATTGCATTTGATGCTATTGGTGGTGGCCTATTTAGAATATCTCACACACTTTTCTGGAACCCATTTGGTTACTACATGGAAATTATTTTTGTAGGATAGTGAATTTAGATTTGTATTGTTTTTTACACATAGATATTGGAGCATATAAATATAACATTGATCTCATTATCAAGATGGTCATGAATATCGCATTTGGGATTTATTTCTTTTCATTATAAATATATTTTATTCCTACGTCCATGAATTCCAATATTCCATTGGTATTAACATGAAATAATTCTTTATATGATACTATTTATGGATTTAGTCATTTATTATTATCAGAATAATTTATTTGCTCTACCTTTAAATTATACTACTTCCCCCATTGATTTATTTTTTATGTACCACCTTGCTACTCTATTCATGAGTGTATTTTCTCCCCACCATACTATAATTAGATCCTATCTTCTAGTATGCAGCCTCTGGAATATGAGGAGGTAAGCTTAAGGTCATGTATCCAAAGGTCTATCTACTATTCATTGAGTGAGTTGGGTCAGGATCTGACAGATGTCACATGTAATGGTATCTCATAATGTATATATGTAATATACAATTCCTTATTACACGCTACAATAATATCATGTTATATGATCTAATATATGAAAAATATGTTTTGTATACATGAAAGTTTATTTAAACCTATAAATCTAATATTTCTCCTAATATGATAGTTCTCATGTAAACTAGCCCAATATCATTGTATGAAAACCATCATTTGATTTTAAATTTTCTAATTCAATAAACTTACCAATAATAAAATACCATAATATTCATATATTTTTAAAATTGTGAACCTTTTTTTTCCTTTTCATTCATTTATAACCACACATTCATATTACATCTTGATTTTCAAAATATCTAATTAATCTGATACTAAATCATAATATCAATACACAACACGATTCAGTAAACTTATTAAGTGAAAAATATGTGCATTATTATTAAGATGCATTCCTTTCATATTAAAATATAAATTTTGTATGATAATTATCTCTGAATATATTTATTTCTCATTATCTTTATACTCATCAACTGTTATATGTTATTCATAGAATTATTATCTTCATATTTAAATATTTAAATATAAATAAATAATATATAATGATTTTCTATCACTAGAATATGATTATTGTACTTCCATGATCTAGATAGTGTTGGTGTATTAAGTGAGTTTCAATATTCAAATTTATCTACTCAAAGGAAGAAGACCAAATGAAAACTCTATCATGATGATAGAGAGAGTGGATAAAGGATATTCAGTGTAAGGATAGTTGGTTAGATGTTTGTTTCTTATGGGCATGTGTGGTGGAATAAAAGATAGAGAATAGAAGTTACAACCTATGAGTATAGAATGGAGTTTCTTACTTTGGAATCACACCATGATTGTTTTTTGTGGAAAAATATTTAGTATTATGGGTAGATAGAGTATTTTAAATAGGTAACATAGAATGTTCACCAATTATGACACTTAAGTGTTGTTTTCTCATATCAGGTGTTGCTATGTAAAATAGTGGGATATTTTTTATTATTAGTGGTCAGACGAAACTTAATGATCCATTAGAACATACAATAAATAGTGGCACCTGAAATATATGTTTAATCATGATATTAAGAGATTAGTACTAATTAGTGAAATAATATTATGAATAATTAAAGTGATTTTAATTCATGAATCCTATTATTGTAATGGAATATAGTTGTGTTTATAGTACGAACATAGTACATAATGTCAGGATGATGAAAATCAATGTTTTTAATTTGTTAAATGTTTTTTATTTTCCTCTTGTCTAGAATATTGTGTAAGTTACGAGTTTTTGTGGGTGTGTGTGAGGACTACTTTGTGTAGTGAGTAGGGGGATATGGATTCTAATATTATAGTACTTATAGTAGTAGGAGTCTTGTAAATGTTTTTTTTTCTATTAATCAATAATTGTAGGTATATCTTATAAGAAACCAATGGTAAGGTATATTTCTAGTAATAGGTTTCAAATCCTTGTTCAGTTATTTCTCAACAACACACTATAAGGCAGACTAGGTAACTATCACTCTCTTACATTGATATTATTTTACGTTTTTCAGAATTTTAAAATTATAAAATCGTATGTATTTAGAAGAATGTATATTCTGGGTAGTTAAGTTTGATGTAATAGATTTTTTATTTTAGAGAATAAAGTTGTAATACTACATATATTAAACAAGCTATGTATTTCATTAAATGGTGTTTTCGATAGAAGGTATAAATTCTTTTAGGGAACAGGGACAAGAAAGAACTGGATTTAATCAGGATATCAATTGCTTGAAAAATATCCATTAATATCCAAGAGGCTATGACCACATTGGAGTTGATAATGGCCTTGTAATATAGTTATAGAAATAGAATAACACTTAATAAAGTGTTCATGATATCAAGGTAGTTCAACATAAGCCTATTAGAAGGTGGAATTATGGAAGATCATATGCACAATTTCAATAGGATTAGAGGGATCAAATAACTAAAGGTGTCATTCATGGATGATGTATATACACTTATACAAGGTTAATAACTACCAGAATCATGGGACATGATGACAACATCTATTATAAATTCATATAGGAAAACTAACCATTTTTTAAGATGTTAGAAACTCAATACTTAATAAATAATTACTCTAAGTAATATCCAATCACCATTTAAATATGAACTCAATATAGAATAATGGGTGATGTCACCCCAGAGAAGAAGTCATATGAATTATTCAAAAAATAGGTCTTGAGTGAAAAGTTGACAAAAATAAAATGTTCCAGGTCCTACATGTTGGCAATGTGGGAAAAGAGGGCACAAAAAGAGGGATCACATATTTCACACCATTTTATCCCAAACATATAATTATAGAAGTAATTTTTTTTATAGTTATGGGATGCAAATATTTTTTTAATCTCAATATTTCATTGGAAACATGGGTTATTGACCATGTAGAAATTTTTTACTCAATTATAGAGAATGGATACCTTATCAACCATATATCAGGAAAATTTAGATCTATAAATCATTGTGAAAGGAGATAATAATTATCATATTAGAAAGAGAGGATTATTAGAGATTAAATAAGTTTGGAACATCTTAGGGATATAAAGGAATATATTTATTTAGTATAATTAATTGAGTTGTCTATGGAACTAGCTCTTCCAATTGAGTTTGGAAGATTACATCAGAATCCTTGGGTGTTGTGTGAGGAGTAAAGGTTGAGACTGTATATTTTATTTGAATATTATATAGAGGAGTAATATTTATAGTAATAATGTCTGATATTACAGATTCTAAGCACCAATAACATAGATATAATAGTTGAAATAATATGAATGTTCTAAAAACAAAAGGCATGCTAAATATTGATCAGAAAAAATTCATAAGATAGAAGGGTTTTTTATTGTTTAAAAGGATAGGGTTTTATTAAACATGAATTGAAGGAATCCTTGAGACCAGAATATATAATTGGTTTACATAGTTTTTTGGGACATACCCTAGTCCAATATCTTAGTTTTCCACATTATAGTTTGATAATGGTGGAGAGTATAACAGAAAAACTTTCAAAAAGTTTTTTATATAAAGGTGGATCATGGTGTTGATAATTTTTCATTGTAAAACACCACATAATGTTGTTTAGAATGAATGAAACAAATGTTAATTGTATATGAAATGTAACACACCGACCCCTCTAGACAGGAGTTGGTGAATTACGAAGTATATTGGAATGGTTAGAAGTAATGAAATCCTGAAGGAATAATCAGATTAGTAGCCTTGAAAAAACTAGATTCGTAGATGTAACTCAAATTGTATTGGAAAGGTAACAAAATACAGCACATAACAAAAAGAAAAATATTCTTCTATAGAAACACAATAAGTGACCTCCACTTCATAACATGATAGAGGAAAACAATTGAAAGGGGTGAGATCAAATGATTAATAAGGGTTAAAAATAGAAGAAGCATGAATCAATAATAATTGAATCAGAAAAAACATGACATAGTCAACATGGCATGGTGAATAAATGAAAAAATCATGCCATTAATAAACTAAGAATGAAACTACATCCATAGATTTTTTTCATAGTGAAAACCTCATTGATAGTAATAACTGATAATGAATAAATAGAGTTATTATTAATTGGATGTCATGTATCTGGTACATGATACCATAATATTGTAAAAATGGTTTAGTTCTGTGTGTAGGAACCCATCTAATTTTTGGAAAAAAACTCGAAGGGTTTGTCACCAACGGATTTGTCTCATGAGACCTGCCGATGCATCGAGGGGCTGTAGCAGGACCCACCCACCATTGCATGTGCAAAAAATTCTTTATACATAGATTCAACACCAGAGCAATATAACTTTACCTTATCCATATAGAATAGAGGATACATATTCATCTATATTTCCACAGTCAAAGCAATATTCAAAATAAATACTGTATGTAAAATGGTATACAAATTAGAAAATAATCATATCCATAATATGAGTATATGGAAATTTAAATGGAATATAATTTCACTTGAAAAGTGATCTCAAATAGGCATTAGGTACACCACATAAGAAAGGGTAGGTGCCCAATACTAAGCTACACTAGTGCAGAAAACATTTTTTACGTCGGTTATTTTTCATTATTTACGTCGGTTTTTAGGCGACGTTAATACGGATGACGTTATAAATAACGTTTTTTACGTCGGTTATTTAAAACCCGACGTAACATCCCTAACATCACGGTGTTTATCACGTCAGTTCATTAATAACCGATGTGATAAATATGCGCGGGGGGGGGGGGGGGGGGGGGGTTATCACGTCGGTTATTTTCTAAACCGACGTGATAAAATGCCTGGGATATCGTTTATGACGTCGGTTATGACATAACCAACGTGATTAACCCTTCCCCGGGCCTTTTATCACGTCGGTTTCTTAAATAACCGACGTGATAAAAAGGCCTGGGAAACGTTTTAGCACGTCGGTTATCCAATAACCGACGTGGTAAATCAATTCCCAGGCCTTTTAGCACGTCGGTTATATTAAGAACCGACGTGATAAAAGGCCCGGGAACGTTTTATCACGTCGGTTCTCGAAAAAACCGACGTGATAAACCCCTACCGATTTATTTAACACGTCGGTTATAAAATAACCGATGTGAAAGCGATATTTTTTTTTAAAATAATTGCACTGCTCTCACCAAAAAGCAACTAGAAACCAAACAACAAAAATAACCATGCCAGCCCTCCTCCAAGCCCCAACTGAACCCCGCCCTCATCTATACCCACCTAACAACCTGGCCAGCCCTCCCCCACCACATTGGAGCCCCACCACAACCCTTGGACACCCCCACCCCTTGGACAGCCCCCCACCCTCATTTACACCCCCACGACCCCTAGTACAGCCTCAAACACCCATTGGACACCCCTCCCATATCCCTTGGACACCCCCACCCCTTGGACACCCCCCACCCCTTGGACAGCCCCCCCACCCTCATTTACACCCCAAGACCCCTAGTACAGCCTCAAACACCCATTGGACACCCCCCCACGCCTTGACAGCCCTCCGAGACCCCTTGGACACCCCCCCGACCCCTGGACACCCCCCCGAGGCCTTGGACAGCCCCAAACACCCCTTGGACACCCCTCCCATATCCCTTGGACACCCCCACCCCTTGGACACCCCCACCCCTTGGACAGCCCCCCACCCTCATTTACACCCAACCGGCCCCTTGGACAGAACTCCGAGACACCTTGGACACCACTCCCATATCCCTTGGACACCCCCCACCCCTTGGACACCCCCACCCCTTCGACAGCCCCCCCCACCCTCATTTACACCCCCCGAACACTAGGACAGCCCCAAACACCCCTTGGACACCCCTCCCATATCCCTTGGACACCCCCCACCCCTTGGACACCCCCCCACCCCTTGGACAGCCCCCCACCCCCTGGACACCCCCCCGACCCCTTGGAAACCCCCCTACCCCTTGGAAACCCCCCCATCCCCTTGGACAGCCCCAAACACCCCTTGGACACCCCTCCTATATCCCTTGGACAGCCCCCACCACTTGGACACCCCCCACCCCTTGGATAGCCCCCCACCCTCATTTACACCCAACCGACTCTTTGGACAGCCCCAAACACACCTTGGACACCCCTCCCATATCCCTCGGACACCTCCCACCCCTTGGACACCCCACCCTCATTTACACCCCCCGACCCCTAGGACAGCCCCAAACACACCTTGGACACCCCTCCCATATCCCTTGGACACCCCCCACCCCTTGGACACCCCCACCCCTTGGACAGCCCCCCCACCCTCATTTACACCCAACCGACCCCTTGGACCGAACTCCCAGACACCTTGGACACCACTCCCATATCCCTTGGACACCCCCACCCCTTGGACACCCCCACCCCTTCGACAGCCCCCACCCTCATTTACACCCCCCGAACACTAGGACAGCCCCAAACACCCCTTGGACACCCCTCCCATATCCCTTGGACACCCCCACCCCTTGGACACCCCCCCGACCCCTTGGAAACCCCCCCTACCCATTGGAAACCCCCCATCCCCTTGGACAGCCCCAAACACCCCTTGGACACCCCTCCTATATCCCTTGGACACCCCCCACCACTTGGACACCCCCCACCCCTTGGACAACCCCCCCCCCACCCTCATTTACACCCAACCGACTCCTTGGACAGCCCCAAACACACCTTGGACACCCCTCCCATATCCCTTGGACACCCCCACCCCTTGGACACCCCCACCCTCATTTACACCCCCCGACCCCTAGGACAGCCCCAAACACACCTTGGACACCCCTCCCATATCCCTTGGACACCCCCCAAACACCCACCCACCCCCTTGGAACCTCTCCCCCCATACCAAAATCTAGACCAGAAAAACCATCAACAGTAGACCAAAACAAGAAGTAGAGAAAAATTAAACATTCACTTATATAACATTCAAAACTTACACTGTCAACTTCCAAAAAAACTAAATCCAACCTAAACGACTACGAAATACACAATTACATTGACAATATTCAAAATTACATTTTACATTACAAACAACTAAAAGTCAATCAAACCTGTAAAATAATTTGACCACTCCACTTGTAAGTGTTTGATATCTTCAGCAGTAAAGGGTTGAGGGTCATCAAAAAGCTACAAAGGAAAAGGATAGTAGTCAACGTGTATAATGAATAAATCAAATTGAAATATTATGAGAAAGGGGAAATCTTACCAGGTCAAAACTCAGAACTGTCCCAGTTGTTATTATTTCATACATAAATCTTAACATGTAATATCCGCATTCGATGATGCCTTGTTGCTCATGACATTTCTGTTTGAATGAGTGTAAATTCAATATATTATTTTTATGTAATAAATAAAAATGTATAAATTATAAATGGATATTTACCTTCGCATGTACATATTTGATCTTGAAATTCCTTTTCTTTGCGCTTTTTCGAAAGTGGACCCATGCCCTGTTAGAAAATAATACGAATGAGGTAAATTTAAAATTCATTATAATATATAAAACTATTGTGAAATTGAAACTTACATTTCCAATATATTCTTAAAACTTTCTCGCACATCATCATGGAGAGAGCATATCCAATAAAGTGTTTTCTCCCTGGGGAAAAAAACCCCTAACATCCAATGATCCCTGATAAAAGGAAATTTAACGTTAGTGGTTTTTTATGTTAAAAGATAATTAACTCTTTGAGAGGGATGTGTTTCATACCTCTCACAAAAAGGCATCATCCAACACTGTGTGATTACATTCTTTTCAAATCTATCAGCTATATAAAGCATTCTTTGTTCCTCATCCAATGCACATGCTTCAGGGGAAATCAATTGTGGGTCCACGAATCCATATACATCTGTCAGCTCATTCCTCTCACAAATTTTATACAGATACCTAATACAAAGCAGACATAAGTATACATTTTTAATAAATATAACGCAAGGAAAAGGTGTTAAGACTTATATGATAAAAATTTGCACCACGTTGATGCCCAACTTATCTCTAGTGAAAAACTCCATGATATCAGTTTTCATAATCCCCACCCTTAGTTCACGTCCACAGACATGAGCTTCCATTGTAAAGTCATAATGATCCGCCAACAAATTTGAATATCTTGACAATTTGTCAAGACTGCTAGTATCTGCATCTGATGTCATAGCTATCTGTCTTTGTTGTTGTCTATACAGTATTTCTTTACCTTTGAAGTATTCCTGTAAAAATAAATTGAAAAATATATTAGTTTTCAAATGATAAAACATTAATAAAAATATAAAATAAAAGATATAACATCCATACCTCTATGGTAATGAGTCGAAGAAGTCTGGATGGCCAAAGTAAAAAATGGCCGATACTATGTCCAACTGTCGTCACCTCATCTATAGGTAATGGTATCCGAGCTGATCTATCTATAATATCCTGTACAGTGACCCTCTGATTTTCTACCTCTAACTGTTGATGATGAACTGTATCTCCTATACAATATACCATCCCATATGCAACTATATGATGTTGAGGATCATCAACATACAACTCACAATAAGTAGGTAGCTGCGGCGGAGGAGGAGGATCAAAAATGGGGTCCGCAGGCTGAGGTGGGGGAGTGGGAGCTACTGGGAGAGGTGGAGTGGGAGCTGCACCCTGAAATTGTCTTTGCAAGTCTGCAAACATAAACTGCACCGATGCTCTAATATTTTCCTCCATTGTCGCATTAATATTATGGACTTCAGCCTCCAAGGATTCTATTTTTTTTATAAACTCCCTCAACGTTAGAAGTTGAGGAACGTGGAAACACTTTTCTTACCAATACACCTTCCGGATATCCTCTTACACGGCTAGGATGTTCGGGCTTTCCCAATGCCACAGATAAAATATCTTCCCTCCCAGATGGTGTAAATGTCCCCTGTGAACTCTGCTCCTCAAGAGAGTCCTGTAATAATTAATTGAACATTTCTATAATGATTGGAAATATATGACGAAAATAGTAAACTTAAATAAATAAAATAGATATCTTACAATCCTCTCAACTAAGAGTCTTGATTCTTCCGAAAGATATTGTCCTTTTTTGCCCTTCCGAGCTCTTTTCCATTTCTCATGTCTAGATGGAGGGGATGGGGGGGCCACCTCTCCAGAGCATGAAGACTCAGCTCTTAGTTGTTGAAATTTTTCTGCCATCATTTGTTCTTCCAGTAATGCATACCCTCTCCGAGATAAACTATGAGGGTATACATTTTTAGATTGGATCTCTTGATGAGCTTTCCTTGTTTTCTTTAAATTAAGAATAAGTAATCATTAACAAAACAATAATAAGATCATTTATATAAGAAAGCTTATAAAAGTTTACATTGCCCTTACCAAAAATGATTCTTTTCTTATACTTTCAAAAAATTTTCTCCATGTGTCTTCATCTATAAAAGGATATATACGACATGGATTCTCACGACTCCTATGACCATAAATTAAATCAGATGAGAGGGTTGATTTGAAATCCCTCCGTCTCCTAGCAGCCAACGATAAGAATTTCTTCCTGACTCCTCCAGTGTCAGGAATATCAAATGTCATCTGATAAAAAAGAGGTTAAAAATATTATATATACTAGAAACATTTAAAGAACAGTCAAACAATAGCAAAAGATCTTACCAAAATGGTCTCCCACAGCTGAGAAATTATCGCCTTATCCACACTTCTCCAATCATCATAGAGAATGCTTACTTTGCTCTTAGCATGAGTTGCTACAAAACCCTTAAAATCTTTAGCATTTGGACCTCTAGGAAGATCATCATCATCAAACTCCACGACTATCCTCTCCTCCTTCGTACGGGCAAGTGATAATTTTGGTAAACGTGTGCACCCACGCTTACCAACCTTTGAACTCTTTTTCGTAATAGGAGCATGTGAATGTTCCTCCCCAGATGTATGACCAATATGCTCATCTCCAGAATCATGTGGCTGATCAACTGATTGATCTGTCATTTTCCTTCAAATCAAAAAAACAAACATTAGTTCACAAATATACAAAGTCAAATATTGTAATACTACTTAATCAGAAAATAGAAAAGTGTACTAAATTACATAATAGTAAACATTGGTAATATGGTAAGCATGTTAAACAATGATAAACATGGTAAACACAGGCAAAAGGTTGCCAAGGAGTTGGCCCAAGAAAGCTGAAAAGTGGACTCACTGAGTCCACCGGTCAGCCGGTGTGAGCTCACCGGCCAGACGGAGGACCCAGGCAGTAGACTTGCCCACTGCCTGGTGCCACCAGCCAGCCGCTGGATCACCACCAGCCGGCCGGTGGACCAGACAGAGCCTTCCTCTCTGTCTGGACCACCGGCCGGCCGCTGGCTCATCACCGGCCGGCCGGTGGACCAGACAGAGAGCCTTCCTCTCTGTCTGGACGACAGGTCGGCCGCTGGCTCATCACTGGCCGGCCGTTGGACCAGACAGCTTTGCTCTGGACCACCGGCCAACCGGTGATCCACCACCGGCCAGCCGGTGCGCCAAGGACTTCTCCTCTTTACGGTTTTTATTGATTTATCATTTTGGTTTGATACATGTTTTAATAAGTAAAAAATTTACAATATCTAACATTATATGAAAAAACTAAATGTAAACAAGAAATAAACATGTGTTACCTGTAATTTTAGGAATGTACAGTTGGATTGTTTTCCCAAATTCCTTCGTCGTGATCGTTCCTTATGGCACAAACCATGTCTTCAACATACTCATCATTATGTTCTGTTAATCTTTCCATGGAAGTAGGGATCTCACATAAATCAGCATCTTCATCAAATTCATCCTCACCAACATATTGTTTTTTCCCTTGTAAAACAACAGCCCACTGCATATCTGATTGATCTACTACATAGAAAATTTGTTTGGCATGTGTTGCCATTATAAAAGAATCAGCTGTGTCTTCCAATCTATTCAGATTAACAAGTGTCATTCCAAATTCATCGTGTCTGACACTATTGTTACCGATAAACCATTTACAGTTAAAAATAGGAACTTTAATTTTAAAGTAATCAGCCTCCCATATGTCTTCAATCACTCCATAATATGCACTTGATGCCGAAATTGGGTTTCTGTCCTTAGCACTCGAAAAATGCATTGCTTCTGCAAACACCAATACACCACTATTCTGAACTGCACTTCTGTTGTCCTGAGCTTTCGTATGAAACGTATAGCCATTAATGTCATAAGCGGACCATGTTATCACATTTAAAGATGGACCACCCACTATCCATTTTAATGTCTCTGATACATCTGATCTACCAAGCAAGGTCTTTTTAAACCATGGAAAAAAAGATTTGTTGTTCTCATTCAAAATCCACATTTCTTTCTTCTTTGGATGACATTGTTTCAACTCATTAATATGCAATGTGATATACGGTTGAACATCAGCTATGTTATTCAAGATGTATGATTCTAACTTCTTCATATGTTCAGCTGACAGTGATTTGACTTTCAAGCCACGAATCCCCTTTCCCTCATTATTAACCCGTTCATGGCGAGATGGAGGCAAACCTATGTGTTGCGCCGTAGCCAAGTAGCTCGTACAAAACTCTGCTACCTCCTCAGAAATATACTTTTCAATAATGGAGGCTTTAGGTCGATATGGATTTTTAACATATCCCTTTAATATTTTCATATACCTTTCAAAAGGATACATCCAACGAAGATATACAGGTCCACAAAGCTTTATTTCTCGAACCAGATGAATCATTAAATGCACCATCATATCAAAAAAAGTTGGAGGAAAATAAATTTCCAAATGACGAAGTATAAAAATTGCATCCTTTTCCAAAATGTTCAAATCATTCACATCAATCGCCTTGTTACAAATTTAATTGAAAAAATAACACAACCTCATTATAGTCTTTCTGACACGGATGGGCAATATTCCACGCAGTGAAACTGGTAGAATTTGTTGCATCATGACGTGACAATCATGTGATTTCATACCTATCAACTTCAAGTCTTTCAATGAGACAAAATTTTTTACATTTGAAGAATAACCTTGAGGCACTTTGATATCATGAAGACACTGACAGAAGCTACTTTTCTCCCTCTTCGATAATGTATGACAAGCCGGGGGAAGAAATGTTCGTCTTCCTTTAGGAGTGGGAGCTAACTCCAAACGTATTCCCATTGATAGTAGGTCTAACCTTGCATTCAACCCATCTTTTGTCTTTCCTTTAATATCTAGCAATGTTCCGATCAAAGAATCACAGATATTCTTCTCCACGTGCATGACATCAATATTATGTTTGACTTCATGATACCTCCAATATGGTAGCTCAAAAAATATTGACCTTTTCTTCCAAATATGTCTATCATTACCAGATTTCTGTGTCTTTCCCAATGTCACATCAAGGTTTTTCACCCTCGCAAAATACAAATCTGGGGATAAAGGTTTTGGAGCAGTATCAAATTCTTGTGGGCCATTGAATGCCTTTTTTAGTCTTCTATAAGGGTGATCCATAGGCAAAAACTTTCGATGACCCATGTACACTGTTTTCCTCCCATGATGCAATTGACAATATGACGTCTGTTGTTCGCAAATTGGACATGCTTTATGCCCTTTAACACTGTATCCAGACAAATTTCCATATGCTGGTAAGTCATTTATAGTGAATAGAATCACTGCATGCAGTTGAAAATATTCCATTTTATAAGAATCATACACCCTAATACCATCAGCCCATAACAGTTTCAAATCATCAATCAGCGGTGACAAGTATACATCAATATCATTGCCGGGTTGCTTTGGACCAGAGATCATGATACTCTACATGACATATTTGCGCTTCATACAAACTTCAGGAGAGAGGTTGTAAATTACCAATAAAACAGGCCATGAACTATGTGTTCTACTGAGGGTTCGATATGGATTCATTCCATCTGTGCACAAGCCTAGTCTCAGATTTCTAATTTCATTTCCAAATGTAGGGTACTGGGCATCGATTTTCTTCCATTGTGGACAATCAGCTGGATGACGTATTTTTCCATCACATACCCACTCATCAGCATGCCATCTTAACCTTTTTGCATCATGTGAATTAGTAAATAAACGTTTGAAACGAGGAATTATAGAAAGATACCAAAATACCTTTGAAGGGAGCTTTGTAATCTCTACATCAGCTTGTGATTTTTCTTTCACCTTATACCGTGATGTCCCACATTTAGGACACTCTTTTAGAAATTCATATTCCTTCCTATATATAATGAAGTCATTCGGACAGGCATGTATTTTCCTGTATCCCAATCCCATCGGGCATAATATTTTTTTGGCCATATAATGTGAATCTGGAAGATCGTTATCTTTTGGAAGAATGTCTTTCATCAATTGTAGCAGCTCTGTAAAACTTCTGTCACTCCATCCATGTTTCACCTTCAGGTTAATCAATCTTAACACCGCCGACAAAACCGTAAAATCTGTACAACCAGGATATAATGGTTTTTCGGCATCACCATATAGACGTGCAACTGTCGGTTCTATCTCAATTTTTTCTGCTACAATATCGCGAATCATTTCTTCAATTCCATCGGAGTTACCATCTTGCGATTCATTATCATCAGTGACATTCTGTCCAGTTTCGCCATGCCAAATCCAAGGGTTGTAACTCGGATTGAAACCATGACAAATCAGATGATCTTTTATCTCTCTACTTTTCAACTTCTTCATATTCAGACATTTCAGGAATGGACAGAAAAAAATGCCACTACTTGGAACATTTCGTTTAGCAAATTCCAAAAAGGCATCAACACCTTCCTCATATTCATTGCTCATTCGATGTGCCGTAATCCAACTTTGACTCATTATTACCTATAACAAATAGAAAAAATATATATATTTTTTAGATAAGAAAAATATATGTTTATATGAAAAAAATCATAATTTGAATGTAAACAATTTTGAAATATAAAACAAATCGATGTGTATTTAAAAAAATATGCTTGAATATTATTTTTTAAACAAAATATAGTAAGATATAACACCCCCCCTGGACACCACCCCCACCCCCTACCCCCTTGGACACCCCCCTGGACACCCCCCAACATCCACCAACACCCTTGGACAGCCCCCCACACCCACCCACCCCCTTATAAACCCCCCTGGACACCCCCCGACCCCTCTGGACAGCCCCCCGCCCCTCCTGGACACCACCCCCACCCCCTACCCCCTTGGACACCCCCTGGACATCCCCCAACCCTCTGGATAGCCCCCACCCACCCGGACAACCCCAAATACCCTCTAGAGAGGCCGCCACCAACTTGGACAGCCCCCCACACCCATCCAACCCCTTGGACACCCCCCTGGACACCCCACCGACCCCTCTGGACAGGCCGCCACCCCCTTGGACAACCCCCCACACCCACCCATCCCCTTGGACACCACCCTGGACACCCCCCGACCCCTCTGGACAGCCCTCGACCCCTCTAGAAAGCACCCCCACCCCTCCTGGACACAACCCCCCACCCCCGACCTGCATGGACACCCCCCTGGACACCTCCCAACCCTCTGGACAGCCCCCCCACCCCTCCTAAACACCACCCCCACCCCCTACACCCCTTGGACACCCCCCTGGACACCCCCAACACCCACCCACACCCTTGGACAGCCCCCCACACCCACCCACCCCCTTGTAAACCCCCCTGGACACCCCCCGACCCCTCTAGACAGCCCCTCGCCCCTCCTGGACACCACCCCCCACCCCCTACCCCCTTGGACACCCTCCTGCACATCCCCCAACCCTCTGGACAGCCCCCCCACCCACCCGGACAACCCCAAATACCCTCTGGAGAGGCCGCCACCCACTTGGACAGCCCCCCACACCCATCCAACCCCTTGGACACCCCCCTGGACACCCCACCGACCCCTCTGGACAGGCCGCCACCCCCTTGGACAGCCCCCCACACCCACCCATCCCATTAGACACCACCCTGGACACCCCCCGACCCCTCTGGACAGCCCCCGACCCCTCTAGAAAGCACCCCCACCCCTCCTGGACACAACCCCCCACCCCCGACCTGCTTGGACACCCCCCTGGACACCCCCAACCCTCTGGACAGCCCCCCCACGCCTCCTAAACACCACCCCCACCCCCTACCCCCTTGGACACCCCCTGAACACCCCCCAACACCCACCCACACCCTTGGACAACCCCCCACACCCACCCACCCCCTTGTAAACCCCCATGAACACCCCCCGACCCCTCTGGACAGCCCCCCACCCCTCCTGGACACCACCCCCCACACCCTACCCCCTTGGACACCCCCCTGGACACCCCCCAACCCTCTTGATAGCCCTCCCACCCCCCTGGAATCACTGAAAATTTACCATAACAAGAAGTTGGGCCATTCAAAGAATGTTTTTAGGTGTGGAGGAAGAACTGAGTTTCAATAGATAGAGAAGGAACTCGACATTAGGTTGTCTATTCCAGGTGTGGATTTGAAGGTGTTAACGTTTGTTCAGTGACCGAAGAGATTGAATCAGAAATTCAGATGTTGTGCCATTTTCTCATGATGAGGATGAATAATTGGTGGGGTTTGACTTTTAAATGGAGAGCTTAGCAGACCATCATATTTTCTATAGATCAGTAAAGGATGTTAGCATCGAACATAAGGCTTAAGGGATGCTTTTAGATCCAAATATGTATGTTGATGGATGCAATGGATCTAGTAGAGGTTCTAGAAAGAATGGTGGTTTTATTTGTTTAGGATAAGTAGTGAAGAAAAAACTAGTTAATTTTTTACTTGCTGAAAAAAGGGTATCTAAAATTTTTAACATGCCGAGGGGAAATCTGGTGATTCCTCCTCGTGAAACATTGTTTGCAGGGGGTGAAAATGGTGATGTGATCCCAAATCCATGCACCTATTCCATGGTTGTGTGTGAATAAAGTAGTAACAACTGTAAAAGGGAAACCCATCCAAATGGACACGCCCCAACCCTCTCAGGGATTTATAGAAAACGATGAAAAATTAGTGAAATCATAAAATTAGTCAATATTGCAAGTCGAACTAATAGATCCAGGGATGATAAATAAGATTATGGTTCCAAAACGAGTTAAAAGGGTTCTCAATCGAAGAATCTTAGCTAGTTTCAACAAAAAAATCACAACACACATATATATACTATCCGCGAAAAAAAAACGAACGAGTGGGAGGATTACCTGAGTGCTGCGAGTTTAGATGATTGATCCGAGGAGATTAAATATGAGAAACGATGATTGCAAAACGAATCTAAACCCACGAAATGGACGAGCCGATTCGGGTTTACGCGCGAGAGAGACGAGTCGCGACTGTCGAAGGTAAACTCGCGAATGACATTCCACGAGTCTGGGTAAATTTTTAAATGAGTTATCACGTCGGTTATTCAATAACCGACGTTATAATTTTTTTAAAAACATTTATAACGTCGGTTATACTATAACCGACGTAAAAACCTTCCTCCGATTCTTTTTTACGTCGGTTATTTTATAACCGACGTTATAAAGGGCTCAAAATCCGTGTTTTATTACGTCGGTTATTCCATAACCGACGTCAAAAACATCTGCGGATTCTTTTTTTACGTTGGTTATTTTATAACCGATGTAACAAACGCCCCCCGCTTCTGTTTTTTTACGGCGGTTAATGTATAACCGACGTAAAAAATGAAGCCGCGCGATTAATAACGTCGGTTATTTTTATAACCGACGTTAAAGGTGTACTAAACACAGGTTTTTAGGTCGGTTATTAAATAACCGACGTAAAAAACCTCATTTTACATATTATGACGTCGGTTTTATATAACCGACGTAAAAAATGGTGACGTAAAAAACGTTTTCTGCACTAGTGCTAGTCACATCGAAGTGAAAATTGAGACAAAGCTCATTACCACGTTGTATTCAATTGAATCGTATGACCAAAAGTTAATAACGAACAAAATAATCACAAAATAACTTGAATATAATGTGAATAATTATTATTTATATCAAATGTCAGTAAAACTATACCACATATATGAAATAAGAGGTGAATAATGTAAATCCTAGTGAATTGAAAGTGAGATGAGAAAACCCCTTAAAAACATTTCGACATGGTTACGAGTGTTCTTGGAAAGGGTTAATAAGAGGTAAAGTGGTATCCCATTATTTATATATCATAAGGGAAGTATGGGGGAGGTTAAAATACATACACCATCATTAGGTATTAAAAATAAAAGGGAAAACTTATTGGATATTCTTGAACAAATGTGAGAGAGAGGATCCTTTACAAAGAACATATCCTTAGATTGAGGAGAAATAAATGAAATAATTATGTGTGAAAAACATTAAACCACACAATAAAAGTTTATATATAGAATAAAATAGTCATAGGTCATTCAGAAATATTCTGGCAAAGACATAACCAATGACAAAGATGTCTAACTCAAGAATGGAAATTGAGTTACGATATCCCTTACAAAGATTGTATCATTAGAGTGGGGATATATTAATGAAATACTTACAAGTGAAAAATATAAATCCACAAAATATAATTGGATATACAGTATAAAACAATCATAGGTCATTCACATATATTCTCAGAAAAATGTAACCAATGAAATAGATGTTTAACCGAAAGAATGAAAATTCAGTTGGGCAATCTCTTACCTTATGCTCAAAGGTGTTCTTGATTGTTCCCAATGACCTGAATAATCAAATTTAGATTCATTAATTAAATTTTCAAAAACCTCATAAACATTTAATTGAAGTGTTATAACCTTATTAAGTTTATTAATGGCCAATTTGTTGGGTTTAAGAGATTCAATTTTATTGTTTTGGAAGCATTTTCTCACTTGGTATTCATGACCCGTTTACTTGTTTTCATAAATGGAAGTTCATTTAAAATGTGGTAAAAAATCCATAATTGTTGATATATAACATTAGTGGTATTAAATAGATATAAATGATATTATAATGACTCTCTTTATATACCATGATGATGACTCATTCAATAAGTTGATGATAAATTCTTGGATTTGGATTAGGGTTTTATGCAAATGGACTTGTTTTGTATTATTATTCCATATTATGAGTGTGTAAGGATTACAGAACATTTGAAAAGATAAAATACATATATTATGATCTGGTTAAACCATTGAAAAGGTTTTATGACCAGTATTGAAGATAGTAATGATAATTCAAAACCCATCTTCCTTGAGTGTGATAAATTAACAGATCTCGGACGGTGTTTGCATTTATAGTATAAAAGGAAGGGAAAATAGGGGTTATGAGGAAATATTTCATTAGCATAAGGAAAATATAGTACATCTAAAGTAATAGAATTATATTGGAATTTGTGTTAAGGGAGTTTAGAATAGAGAACAAATGAATTGAACATTGAAAAAGAAATAGAAAGAGAAGAGAAGATAGGTTCACCTCTTGAGTACTCCTCCTTGGGAATATCTCTAAAGGATTTTTTTGGACTTATGGGGAGACCAGAAGGTCTTGGACATGGGGTAGGTGGTTAGGGAGATATTTAAGAAGAATTTAGGAAAGGCTTGAAGCTTGAGTGGTGTGGGAGGAAGAGGGGTGAGAGGTGATTTATATAGTAGAGGGGGAAAGAGTTTGCTTAATATTATAATTATTAATTTAATATTTCCTCTCAAGACAAGAAATAGTGAGTATTACATGACCATGAATAGTAATATATGCATGTGATTTATAGATTTGGGTGCTTACATAAATCAGGATGTTAGGAATAGATAAATTAAATTATAATGTATTTATATTTTAAATTAATGTATTTTACTATTCACCAAAAATTCGAGTATTTCCAAAAAATCCCAAAAATTCACCCTAACCATTCTTTGATGTGTAGAATCGAAAAATGAACTCTATTTTTGAAAATAGTTTTTTTAAATATTATAAATATTTTTTTTTAATTAAAATCATTATTTAATCAAAAATATAAACACCTAAAATATTTATCTTTATTTTTAGGTGCCTAATTTGATTTATACATTCATGGGTATGGATACCATTCATAAGTGTCATATTACTATTCATAAGGGTAAGTTACGATTCATAAGGGTAAGTTACTATTCAATAGGGTATGTTGGTATTCACCGAAAATTACGTTTTTCTTATCGGACTCCAAATAACATACCGATCGCAACCGTGTATGTAAGATTTTCGAAATTCACTTCCTAAAAGTGACAAAATTATGCTTACATGGCTATGTTATATAAATGTTGTGTCTGTAGAGTCTTAGTGGTCTATTCATTCTATAATAAATCTATTTGAAAATTATTAGGGTGTTACATTATTCCCAACTTTGGAAATTTCATCCTTGAAATTTTATTTACTTATTAAAAAGTGAGGGTAGCTTGATCATGGTGCCCATCTGGGTTCATCATCATCTTTCTCACGTAATTAGATGGTCCTTGCATTGTAACAATGATTTATAGATGCTTGAAAATCATTTTCTTCCTTCATCCAGATACAGCTTATACAACTTGGGTCATAGGTGTGTTCATAGAAAAATAGTTTCGGAAAATAATCATGTATGATATATAATTTGAAAACATCTGATAAAATTTGATTTTTATAAAATATTCAGACCGAGATTGAGTTGAAACGTTCACTCAATGGTCTTTTTTATATTCCATAAGTCTGTGCTAAAAGATTATATTTCAAAATCAAATATAAATAGTTTGCGCAAGGGTCTCCTTCTTCAGCACCTTTTTCAAAATCATAATATGCTTCAAAATCTTATGATAAGGTAAAATATTTGAAAATTCCTTGATAATAATTAACATTCTTGAAAATATGAGAATATTGAGAAAATAAGGGTTGATTAAATACAACCCATGATCCATGATGGAATCTAGGTATAGTGGATGTGTTTGATATCTTAAACAATTGCTTGCAAGTGAGTTGTATGTTTAAAAATGTTTCAGAATTTTCAAGACATGAATTTGCAATAATCATTTCAAGAAAGTCATCAGGAAGGGATAAGAATGTCATTTGAGATCCTCCTCTTTCCAATTGTAAATGACTTTCCTTGATCTGAAAATTTATAAACCACATATTTAACTTAAAGAATATAGATAGAGACTAGCGATATGTTTAGTGAAAACTCATAATCCTTAAATTTTTATATGAGTATTGACTCCCATTCATCCATTAGGTGATTTTTTTATTTAATTTAATACACTATATTAGGATATGAATCCTAATTTATAATCTCAATTTGAAATGTACTTTGCATAAATTAAAATTCATTGCATAGTTAATCTCATAGACATGGTTTCTCTGCGGAAAAATTTACATTAAGATCCTTCATAATGGATTATAAAGAAAATATGAATTATCCTATGAATATACCCCATGAGTGTCAATACCAAGAGTTCAGTAAGGCCCGTTTTCATGTACTAGGATACCCAGGGTCATGCCCGAAACTCCTTGTTAGAGTTTTCACCCCTTGGTACATCTGTGCCAGATCCACCTCTACCTCTTTGTATCCAGACAAGGTTGTATTTCCTAGATCGTTACACATAATATATTCCTTACCAAGACACCATGAAGTTATTGTATTTTTGTCCTCAAATACTACCTTAGGTCTTTTTTACCTAATCTATATTTTGTAATCTAGTTTCCAAGGATCCTACTAAACTTCCTATGATACCAACTATTACACCTCGACCACTCAAGACTGGAGATGGTGTATTACTAAATACGTTGGGATGGTTATAAAGAATGAAATACTGAATGAATGATCAGTTTAGTAGTCTTGAAGAAACTAGATACATTGACGTAACTCAAATTACATTGGAAGGGTAAAAAAATACAACACATAACAAAAACTGAAAACTACTTCCATAGAAACTCAATACGTGATATCCTCTTCATTACCAAATGGAGGAAAACAAATGAAAGAGGTGAGTTCAAATGCTCAGTAAGGTTTAAAAATAGAATAATCATGAATCAATAATAACTGAATCATAAACAACTTGGCATAGTCAATATGGTAAAGTGAATAAATGAAAACTCACACCACTAATAAACTGAGAATGAACCTACATCCATAGATTTTGTCATAGTGAAAACCTCAAGGATTGTAATAACTGATAATGAATAAAGATAATTCTTATTAATTAGAATTAATGTATCTAGAATATGATACATAATACCATAAAAACGGTTTACTTCTGTGGGTAGGAACCCATCTAATTATTGGAAACAAACTCAAAGAGTTTGTCGCCAACTGATTTTTCTCATGAGACTTACCGATGCATCGAGGGGTTTTACCAGGCCCCACCCACCGCTAAATGTCCAAATATTTTTTTATATATCTATTCAACATATGTGAAATATTCCTTAACCTTATCTGTATAGAATAGAGGATACTAATTCATCAATATTTCCACTGTCAAAACAACATTCAAAATAAAAACAGTATTTAAAATGGTATACAGATTAGACAATAATCATATCCATGATATGAGTATATGGAAATTTAAATGGAATATAATTTCAGTTGAAAAGTGGTCTCAATTGGAATGTACGTACACCATATTAGAAAGTGTAGGTAAACAATACTAAGCAAGTCACAATGAAGTGAAAATTGAGACAAAGCTCGTTACCATGTAGTAATCAATTGAGTCATATGAACAAAATTTAATAACCACATAAAGAGTCACAGAATACCATGAATATAAATAGAATCATGATAATATATATAAAATGTTAGTACACATAAATGATATAAAATAAATAAGAAGTGAACAATGAAAATCCCACAGAATTGAAAGTGAGATAAGAAAAAACCTTACAAACATTACGACATGGTAACCGGTATTTTACGGGTGATTAATGAGAGGTGAATGGGTATCCCATTATTTATATATCATATGGTCAGTATGGGGGAGGTGTGAAAAAATACCCCATAATTAGGAATTAATAATAAAAGGGCACAACATAGGGGAGATACTTGAACAAAATTGAGGGAGAGGATCCCTTACCTAAAACATATCTTTAGATTGAGTAGAAATAAATGACATAATTATGTCTAAATAACATAAAATCACACAATAAAAGTTTATATATAGAATAAAACAATCATAGGTCATTAACACATATTCTAGTAAAGACATAACCAATGACAAAGATGTTTAACTAATGAATTGTAATAGAGTTAAGATATCTCTTACAAAGATTGTATCATTAGAGTGTAAATATATTAATGAAATATTTATGTGTGAAAAATAAAAATCCACAAAATATAATTGGATATAATTTATAAAAAAATATAGGTCAATCACACATATTCTCAGAAAAATGAAACCAATGAAATAGATGTTTAACTCAAAGAATGAAAATTGAGTTTTGAAATCCCTTACCTTATGCTCGAAGGTGTTCTTGATTGTTCTTAACGAACTTAATAATCATATTTAGATTCATTAATTAATAATTCCATAACCTCATAAACATTTAATTGATATGGTATAACCTTATTATGTCTATTAATGGCCTTTTTTATGGGTTTAATAAATTCAATTTTATTATTTTGGTAACATTTTATCACTTGGTTTTCCTGGTCCGTTTACTTGTATTCAAGAGTAAAAGTTTATTTGAAATGTGGTTAAACATCAAGAATTTTAAATATATAATAATAGTTTTATTAAATAGATATAAATTATCTTATAATGATCCTGTTTATATACCACGAGGATGAGTCATTCGTTGAGTTAATGATAAACGCTTGGATTTGGCTTAACAATTTTGTGCACAATGAAATTGTTTTGTATTATTATTCCATATTATGACTGTGTAAAGATTCCAGAACATTAAACAAATAAAATACATATATTATGATCTGGTTAAACCATTTAAAAGTTTTTATGACCCGTCTTGAAGATAGTAATGAAAATTGAAAATCCGTCTTTCTTGAGTGTGATAAATTAACACATCTCAGACCGTGTTTGCATTTATATTATTAAAAGAAGGGAAAAAAGAGATTAAGAGGAAATATTCCATTATCATAATGAAAATACATTACATTTAATGTACTGGAATTATCATGGTATTTTTACAAGGGGAGGTGAGAAGATAGAACAAGAGAATGGATCTTTGTAAAAGAAATTGAAAGAAAAGGGAAGAGAGGTTCACCTCTTGAGTAATCCTCCTTGAGAATCACCTTAAGGCCTTTGTTTTTGGTGTTTGGGTGAGAAAAGAAGGTCTTGGATGTTGGGATGGACGTTAGGGAGATATTTTACAGAATTTAGGAAATGCTTGAAGAATGATTGGTGTGGTAGGAAGAGGGGGTGACATGTGGTTTATATAGTGGAGGGGAAGAGTTTTCTTAATATTATAATCATTAATTTATTACTTCCTATCAAGACAAGCAATAGTGAGTATTTCATGACCAAGAATAGTAATATATGAAATTGAGTTTTATATTTTTGTTATTACATCACTCATGATTCCATGAATAGATAATTTAAATTAGATTGTATTTATATGGTAAATTAATGTATCTTACTATTCACCAAAAATTATAGTATTCTAGAAAAATCAAAAAAATTCACCCTAACCATTCTTCGATGTGTAGAATATAAAAATGAACTCCATTTTTCGAAAAGAATTTTCTAAATATTATAAATTTAATTTTTAATTAAAATCATTATTTAATCAAAAAATATAAACAATTAAAATACTCATCTTTATTTTTAAGGTGCCCGAATTTATTTATAAAAAATAGTGTTTGTTGAGTCTTAGTGATCTATTAATTCTATAATAAATCTATTTATACATTCTTGGGGTGTTACATGAAATATGGATATGAGTACTCTAAAGAATTCCCAAGACACTTTGGTAGTAGTAGAAAACATTAAATCAAACATATTTAATAGAAGACCATCCACTATAGTGGGAAAATAATATTTAAATAACTTTGGTTTTTTAAACAACCAAAATATTTGAATATCAACTATTATGGGGTTTTTTATTATTTCAATCTAGACATGAGTATTTGATATTAACTTTTGGAAAAATACATGGTGTACTTCATTTTTGGATACTGAGATGAATTCAATGTATTTTAAAAATTATATGATGAAAAATGAAATGTCATCACGATTTAAATTGATTTAATCAATGAGATAGTCATTTTGAAGGACCATAACATGGTTTAAGATAATGTTGAGTGTATTGTTTCAATTGAAAATGTAAAATTTTATCTAAACTGTGGCACCAAATGTGAATATTTTTCAATGTGTTCTAATAAAAACATAGGTTGTATGGAATTTAGACCAAAGGAAGAATAACTAAAATGATCAAGAATGGATGAATTTATAAATATTGATCTAGAATAAATCAAATAAATAATTATATATATATATATATATATATATAATGTTGGGCAGATAAAATAGGAATTAATAGATTCTAGAGTCAAGAATTTTTTCCATTTTTTTGGCCGACAAGAATTTCCAAATTTTATGTGAAAAACATAAACCATAAGGACTTTAAGATGCTGCTACACCAATTTACTCTAAAAGTGAGAGTTATCAAAGTAATATGAATTGTATTAATTGAAATAAAATGTTGAATGAGGCTGTTTTATTTTATGTTAGAGGTTTCTAAAAGAAAGTGTTATAAGGTGCCACAAGGTTTGAAGGCCTTTTAATTGAATGAGTGGATTGATTTCCTTGACAATTAACAATGATAGTAAAGAACGATACCATCCAGATGAAGATAAGGATAGTTTAATTTGATAATTTCTATCTAAAGTTGATGGATTCCATAATGGACATTCATAATAGGTATTTTTAGGAAGGTATTTAAAAGAAGTAAATGTATATTTTTTAGATAATCATTACTAATAATTTGAATGAAAAATAAATATAATTCTCGAGATAACGATGTTGTTTCCAAGGAATTGGAATTAGAACACTTATAGTTTTATGGTTGAATAATATTTTACCCTATACAAAAATAATAATGATTAAAAATACAATTAAATGAATGTTATAACCATAATCATTCTTTTCATCTATGTGAATTTCAAATTGAAATATTGTCCGGCCAATAAGGGGATATAGAATATAATGATTTATTTTTCAAGGGGACTTGTGAAAAATGATCTCACTAAATAAATATAGATTTTACAAATGATTATTTGGAGAGATATTGAATCTAATACTTTTATTCTATCTCAAGAGGACTATATCTTGTAGTTAATTGATTAATTTGGGTTGATCAGATGCATGTTAATCTCAACTCCATTGCTCAAAAATATCATGTTATGTAATGAATAATTTCTCTAAATAAAAAATGAGTTCATATACATATAAAGTGATATTTTTTCATAATAATTATTATGTATTATGTATGATGTGATATGTACTGAATTAGGAATTTCATTTATAGTGGGAGTGGTGAGCCGATTTATGTTAAATTCAAGAAGGGGGCACTGAGAGTCTGGGAAGTAGAATATCTTGTATATAAAGGGATAAGAGGAAACAATTATTTTACATTGGGATTAAAGATACCTATAAAGTATAAATTTATAATGAATTTATTAGTTATTAATATGACTATAACATCACTATAGGGTATGAGTGCACATACAGAGGAATCAAAATCATTTGGATGTCAATATTGTAAGGGATTGTAAAATTGGACACAATGTAAGATGATTACATATAAGTAGTGATAGTTGGGAAGTAATTGATATGTTTGATATGACTTTATATGAAAATTGGTAGATTCTAGGTGGTTATTTTGTTATTATATAATAGTTGGAGTCGTATTAACTCAAAAAATAATCTTGTATTTCATGCAACAAAGATGCACATTGACCATTAAAATCACATCATTGATAATTTTATAGGGGAATTTTTATTTTTATTTTTGGCATATAGATGAAAATTAAAATCCAACTAACATCTTCACTATGTTGTTATCCAACAATGTATAAGTCAACACCATGCCTCAGTTGTATTCATTAAATATATGGTGAATGAGAACATTGAATGTTGTTTTTTATAGAGGATGAAACATTTACCTATGTATCAAATGAATTTTATGGGTTTGTAAAACAAGTATTCAAGTGGGAGTTTTTAGGGTGTGAATCCAGATTCATGTTCTTATAACATATACAAGATAGAGGAAGGTCATTTTATAGCTTGATCTAGATGAGAGTAGCATAATAGGCCTGCGATTTTGAGGATGTTAGGATGGTAGAATTACGTGTTTGATAAATAAGAATGGGTAGTAGAAGAGATGGTGTTGAAAAAGTTACATACCATGATTTGTCCTTGATTTTATTCACTAAAATCATCTTGGTAACTTGTTTTGTGGTAAAGGGTTGAGGTATATGAGTCATATATCAATTTCAAAAGGTCAACATGGACTAGTCATCAACGAAAACTGTTGTATGCAATTTTCTATAGGAAATCAAAATTCACATGGACAAATTCTTGGAAATCCTTTAATATCATATTTGGATGCAACTTTACGAATAGATGGGACTTAGTATTAACAAGTGGGATCGCCAGTACACATATTATGAGTTTATTTAATTGTTACTTATAATTAGTGATCATATTTGATTATTAGAAAAAGTTATTATAATTATCGTATTGTCTGATTATAATGGAATGCAATAATGTTTATCCCATGGATGAAGGACATAATGTCCAAACCACACAAACCAATGTGCTCACATTTAGTGTTATGATTTATTTTTTCATAACTTTGTTATTGTATGAGTGTGTGTGAGGGATACTTAGTGTAGTGAGTAGGGTGTTTTTTCTTCTTATCTTCTGTTATAATTATTAGTGGGAGACTTTCAGATAGTTTTTTTCCACTAGGTGTGTTGTCCAGCTAATATCATCTTAAGAACATATGTCGAGGTAGATTAAAAAACAATCCATGTATCCCAAAATCCACTAGACTATATTCTCATACATATAATGTATATTTTTATTCTTATACATGGTATGAATCCAATAATCATTACTATATTATTTTATTATCATAACTAATAATTGGATAATATAACCATTTCAAAATTCATGGTGTTTAACAATATCCCCTTTATATTTTATATATATAAATATTAGTTTTCTCCCATGTTGAAATACATTCCTAGATAAATAAATTTATCATTTTAATTAATCACATTTTCATTGTGTTTAAATTTTCAACTATAATAAGATTGAAAAACCAAATTAACACATAGATACTAATCAACACTGTAAACTTACATGAGCAATAGCTTTTCTTAGAAATTCGTAGGATTAATAGAAGGATATATGTCATCTATAAAATTATATTAATCATTTTCCCTCATAAGTCTTTGTAATGAATTTAATATTTCATTAAACACCTATTTATATATTAGAATCCCCTTCAATATACAATCACTATTTGTGTTATTTTTAAAACATAAAAATAGTTATTAATTTAAGATGAAGTATAATATGATAAAAAAGTAAATATTCTGATAGGAATGAAAAATATAATCTATTAATAAATTTACTATCTAAATACAAATTATTCTCTATAAGATAGTTGTTTCATTCAATATATATTGAACTTGTTTATTTTTATTAGAACAAATACCTTTTGATTTCATATATAAATAATACACACTCACACACACATATTTTGGTGATTAACAATTGTTTTCTTCATGTTTCATCCTTGGTCATGATCCTACCTACTCAAATATCTAACATATTATAATTTCAATCTATTACATATTGTAACATTGATAAATGGGGAAATCCATAGGGTTTTCAAGGACAAATATTTATTCATAAATCTATATTTTGTGAAATTTATTAATGTACCTTGAACCCATTTGTATTTTTATCATTTTTCGTATACATTTTCCCCCGTGTCTTGAATTTTAAATGTACCACTAAATAATGGATAATTAATTTTGGCCTCTTATTAATCATTGGGTTAAACTACAAGTTTGATATCTATCCTTATTTTGGATTGATTTTGTGTAATTATACAAATACAATTCTTCTCTTCTGGAAAGTTTTTGTTTACTAAAACATAAAATTATTTCCTCCATTTTTCATAAATAGAAACAAACATTATAATTAAATGTTTTCTCAAACAATGAGTCCCAATAGTGTAAAATGATAATTTATCCTTCCATCTAATATTTATTCACTTTATATATTTTTATCATCATTTTATATTTACATGTAATTTGTCACTGATTATTCCAATGTGTGTATTTATATACAGAGATTTTACTGTCCATGATTACATCAATTATCTATAACAATTACAGTAAAAATTGGTTAATTTATCATTTTACACAATTTATTTAATAATATATTCATCATTAATGATTTCAATTAGTATATTCCTAAATATTATGTATACCTTTTATTAGTATGGTTATGTATTCTATTTGTAGATATTGGTTTCAATAAACAAAAATTACGATCAATATAAGAAAAATCAACAACATCTATACAATTACCATATGAACAATATCTTCTTTTCAATAACTGAAAATAAATAAATAAATAAAATATTATTTTTATATCAATATAATAGAATTCATTACATGTATTCATAGTTAAATATATATATTGGTCCACGAATTGTAGAACAGAAAAAATATTTAACTAATGTTTCCCTTTTATTTTAACTTATGGACTGAACATTTTTTTCTTCCATTTTTTTATTTTAAATCCAATTTTATAATCTCCTCTTACCATGTTATAGTTTTTAAAAATCCTCATCATACTATCTTAGTTTATTTTCAATGAGGAAAATAAATTTATAGTTCATATTTATCAATTATTTATTAAAATTTTGAGAAAATATACCACTGAAATGTTGTCTTATAATTGAAATACATTCCTCTAGAATTCATTATGGAATATGAAATTTAATTACTATTAATGGTTCCACAGTCATACATGATTATTATGATATATACTTAACATTACTCACAATTCCATTCATGCTATGTATATTATTTTGGTCATGGATAAATATTACTTTTATTGAAATTAGAATTTATGTATAAAAATGTGAAACTCGTGAACAAATTTAAACCTTTTTTTATTTTTCTAGTGGTTTATAAAGCTTCATAATAATAACATCATTAATTTATATTTGAGAATTCATTGTTTTGATCAAAAATTTTAATTTTACTTATAATAAAAGGAAATTTATGTCAACATCCTTTTACTTTATATTATCTTAAGAAAAAAATTATATTTGATAATAATATTAATTTATTCACTATACTTATCTAATTATCATAATTAATTTTTAACTACATGCATGTGTTAAATATAACGCCTTGAATATATCCCATATAATATTATTCAAAAACTTTTCATTAATAATTATAATTCTAAGATGATTTCATAATATTTTCATTTCATATTTTAGTATTTTCTTTTAAGTTAGAGTTAATTCTCTCTTGATCTATATTTTCATTCATTATAAACTATAATAAACTGAAAAACATAATTTGATATTCAATTATCCACTATAATTTAATTATCTTCCCATTATCTATAATTCTATCCTTATGAATATCTTCTATTCCATCAATAAAACTTTACAAGACAAAAAATATTGACATGTTCATTTATTTATCTTCTTTTCACTTTCATATTCCTTTTCATTAAAATATTCCATTTTTAGAACACAATATATGTATATATCATAACAAATATTCTTTAAAACCAAAATCAACAAATGTATTAACTAAAAAAATTAACTTGAATTAAATATATGAACTGAATAAATATAAATTATTATAGTAATATATAAATATTATAGAGATAAATAGACTAAAACATATAATTAAAAAATAACACGTATGATAGATAATAATCAATAATAACTAATAACAACTCTAAATACAATTATAATCATAAAAAAGGCATTGAACGAAACCCTAGTGAGGGGGGGGGGTGGTGGGGATTAATTTAATGTGGGAAACTATTTTAATTTATATCTTCTTTTGATTTCCAAAGAGAATAAATCATTATTACATATTAATAAGATCCATAGTTTATCCTATTTTTTAGTCCATGTTACTAAATTGTAATGTCATGAGTTAGTTTGTTCATTATATCACTAGTACTCACTTATTTCATTATAAATAAAAATATATAATTTTAAATCATGAAAAGATATTTAAAATATGATCTTGCTTCATCCAATTTATCATACATTGAAGGAATAAGTTTTTATACCAATTATAGGTACAAATCACAAACACACTTTCCATGAAACAATATTTGGGATAACTCACATTGGTTAGTTTTTTTAAATATAAATCAATACAACCAATGGGTATGACTTAGATAAGTTCCGCTTTGTTATTAAACTATTTTCTTGTTCTTCTCCAATTTACTCTTTACCTTCTTCTAAAAATATTTTATTTTTATCTTCATATAATATCAAACATATTATACCTATGATTAGAAATTTTAATCTCCAGAGATAGGTCACATTAAATGTAATTAATCATTATTATTATCCACTTCAATGTCGTTTCTATATTCAAACACACAATATATTTCACAAAATTTTATCACATCATTATGTAATGAAACATGCCCTTCTAAACTAATTCCCTTCTCATTGTTTATAGATAATTATTTGTTCTATTTCAATTAATATTTCTATTTGATTACTCCAAATAGATTTTTATAATCAACCTTATACCTCTATGTATAAATATACTAGTTTTGAATCACTGTTAAACACATCAGCTTTTAAAATTTGATAATCTTCCAATAATTGATAAAAATCCATTAAGTGCATAAAATATAATTAATATAAAACATTCCTTTGAAAAAGTGACCATGTTCTTGTCCTCACTCTACAACTTGAATTTCTAAACAAGTCCCATGTTCTATTTATCCACTTATTCCATGATAATAACTATTTTTATCAAAAGAAATGTTTTCCCTTTCACTAAACACGGTAGTTACAAGATTCCCATAACCCACTCATACTTTATTTGATATCTTTAAATTATTCAAGAATATCATGCATTAATTATTAATCAACATTAAATTACACACATGGCTAAATCATTTTTATGATATAATCATATCCACATATTTTATATAAGTTTTTTAATTTTATAAAACATATTAAATCTAATTGAATTTTTTTAACTCTACTTATGCGATGTATTTTTTTAATGGTTAGTTTTATTAACATGTCTCTATTTGTGCCTATACTCAATCATTACAAAGATACATAAGATATATATTATTCCTGTATAAAATATTTTAGTTTTGTAGGTATTTCTGTGTTATATTTTATGTTTCATGCTAATAATTTCCTACAATACCTCTTATCACCACAAAAGATATCCTTGTTTCATGTTTGATTTAAAATAATGATTTTTAACATGTACTATTTTATCCTACTATCATTATATACTATATATATATATACATTTAAAACATTGTTACTTAAATATTTTATGTTACAAATTGTGATATGTCTATGTAACTATTTTTGGTTGAGATGTGTTCTATAATTTTTCAAATTTTTACTCTTGAAGTCACTATGTCAACATATGGAACTGAATAGATATTTATAATACCCTTTTAATTATATAAACTATAAATGTAATTTTTATGTTATAACCAAGTTTTTCATTCACTTCTACATGCTATATCCATTTTCGAATCTTACTATGTTGACCAATGATATATGATATTCTCATTTACATATTTATTTTTTTACTATTGTATGTAGATATATATACTCATGTCACACTTCAAGATAAACCATATGACATGAAGTATAAGTTATTTATATTCAATAAACCATTTTCATCATCAATTCATTATCTAATTCCATGTGATATCCATAATCACCACTTGTAGTATGAATCAAAATCATAAATTCTCGATTCCATGGATATTGATAGCTATAGTTATTATAGAACACCCTTTTTGCATAAATGTGCATCTCATAATTTTACATGTTACATGAAATCTCCTTGAATGGGATATGAAAACATAAAATCATATATTTTGATATATACTATAGTGAAAAATATTTTTTAAACATCATCACAACTTGTGTTATTGATATGTTAACTTATGAATTATACCTCAAGTAAACAACCTCTTACTATTAGAGATAAAATCATTGTCAGATATTCCCTATTATAGTTCAATATACATATAAAGAATTAACTAGCATCATAATAATATAATCAATGGCTTAAAAATATATTTTTATACATTCAATTATAAATATATTTACTTTGTTACTATGTAAATATATTTCATAATATTCAACATAATTTCAATAACCCATTAAAGAACAAAACAACACATGTTACTGAATCTTCTTGAGTATTCAATAAGTTTACACTGACTAAGGTATTCCACCTCCTCCAGGAATGAAATATTTTGATACATAGTAATGATATTCATATATATTTGATTATAATCAAAATTATATATTTATAACTTTCCATATATTTCTTATAGAATGAACATATTCATATGATAATCATCGACTCCATATTGTTCATATATTATGACGTCAGATCATAAATATATCTCTAATTTATATCTAGGACTTGAGAATTGTTTAAATATAACAATCCATTTTTAACATCCCATCTATGATAAGAACGATTATTATCTTTATAATGGGATATATCTAACACATATTTTTTGTATTTCATTACCATTATATGTAGTTAAAAATAGATCCATCCATATATGAATCCATATTATCTAATTATAATCTATGAATAGAACATAGTAAAAATTACAATAATATATTTTTCATTTATATATTCATACTATAGCATCCCGAACAGGGCTTTACATTCCAGTTCCATGAGCGAGATCATTACTTGACCTCAAGCCCACATCCCCATATGATAGAGGCTACCGAGTAGGAGTCAGGGTCTAATAGAGATCATAGAGATACTATTCCTTATTTATCAAAGAATGAGAAAAATATAAAATAATATATATAAACAACCAACATAATAATAAAAAACAACTAATTATGTTAAAACATCACATAATAATCCCAAAACATAGAAAATGACCAAACCAATATAATGAATATGTCATGCCATACACGTTTCAAGTGTCAAATGAAAAGAAAATAAAAATAAGAACAAAAACTCCTGAGGGGGTACCAACACCGTGTTCAGTTCCATCATCCATGGTCCATCCTAATTCCCAAATCATCCCATATATGGCCTTTCCCAAATCATAACCTGCAAACATAATGTCTACTCATATAACAATCAACAACCCGAGTACAGTGTGAGTTTAACCGAATGACCCCCCACCAATGGTGTATAAAGAAGTATCAAGTCTACAATAGTGTATATAGTTATATATAGAATAAAATAAAAAAATAATTTAAACTGGTTTCACATTTACTATTTTTATTTAACGACACCGGCCCTCATGATCACGATGAAACCCAGGCCAACCATACCTTCTTCAGCCCATACCAGAGTATGAACCATACACTATAGGGGTTTTACATTTGATTGTTTCATGGGATTTCATTATTCAAATTAATTCCAATTTAATTTCATTTTGGTACCTTGGAAGGTCAATACAGCTTCCATTATCATGAATTCTTAGAACATTATTCCAACATCATTATCTTAGGTACTTGGAGGGTCCGTCCAGTACGATTTCATAGGTACTTAGGGCATCGATTTAGAACCAAAATCTTTTATTCTTGGAGAATAATTCTAACACCAATTCATGTATTTTAATCTAGGGCCTAGAGAATCATTCCAACACCCACAACTCATTGCTCAGAAACACACACACACACACACACATATTTCATGGTTCAAAAATACTAGCCAATTTATCAACCATTCTCATCCCAATGAAAAATTTAGTCTATCAGTCATTATATTATAAATAATTTCTACCTTTTAACCATTTAACCAAATTACCATGAATAAATCATAACTCATTAACTTTTTGAGGTTATGTGGAACACCCATTATACATTTCAACATTCCACCACAATTAAAACTAGTTTTATTTAAATAATCCAATCACTCAACTTTTTCATTTCATAATTTTCGATATATTTATAAGTGGAACACACCTTGGGTTTCCATCATGTTGGTCTCATAATTTCTAACATATCAAATAGGATACATGAAGGGTCTCTCAATTTGATTTTGTTCAAATCACATCTCAAAGTTGAAATAAATTTCATAATAAGGAAACACAAGGCTATAACTATAATTAAAATAAAGCTTTTAGGTCTATTGGAATTAGAATATAAAACACTACGTTGGGATCATTAATGAAAGAGTTCCAAGAATTAGGCCTTAATTTGAGGTTGAATGACTAAATTCATAGTATCAAATAAGATCTTGGATCAAAATCTAGAATTAAAATCCAAAGAAATAATAGCCACTCAAACCTAGATCTATACGATCAGAAAAATAATAATTTACCCCTATATAAAGGGAGAAAAGGATGAGAGAGATAAGAACTTAATCAAAGAAGATATCACATACTTGAGAGAGGTATATTTATCCCACAAGATCTTTAATTCAACAAGGAGGTTTTTTCAATAGCCTCAGAATCCTCTCAAGAGCCTCCAAAATCAAAGGAAATAATATTAGGAAATGTAGGGGATGATTTAGGATATAAACTCAGTGTTTGTAAAATTTAATTAAAATATTATGCAGTTTAATATTCACACAAACATTTTCCTAGATGGGTCCCATGGATATAAGAACCATGAACCCTAACTAAGAACCCTATAAAAAGATTCTATTTGGGGTGCACGGGTTGACCACATGGTAATATTAACCATGTACTGACCATGAATTAACCCTCTATAAATGGGTGAATAGTTTGGGGAAGGGGGTGGGGGTGGGGAGGTGTCCATAATACTTGGTCACATCAGGTTCCACCTTCTAGTGGATAAAAAACGGGTGCATAGTTTCCTAGGGAAAACCGCATGGTTTTCCCCAACCATGGGCTAACCGTCTAAGACCCCACAGGCCTCCAAAATTATAGAAATCACCTGAAGACACCCCGAATCAAGACCCACCTATGATATGATAAAAAAGGGTAAAATAATTTCTAAAAAGGAATATGATACATCTTTTGAGGGGTCAAGATCATAGAAATCCCAACCTTAAAACAGGTCATCCTTGAGCTGTACTCCCAAACACCATAAAGAATTCTAGGTGAAAAGGCTTAACCATTGGGTCTACATATATTATTAAATGTCCTATGTTTCCTCTTAAACATGTCCATACTTCATCATCACTCAAAAAAGAAATAATTTCCCCATAAAACATTCTCAACAATATTCACAACACAATTAGGATTCCCCTTAAAGGGCGCATCCGCATGTAGCTCAAAATCAGCAACATTGATCACATGAGATGGTTCAATGTGATATTGTAGAAGAAGTGACACATGAAAAATATCACACATATAAATATACCTATGTTGAAGATCCAATTGATACACTACTATTCAAAACCTATCTTCAATATCAAACATTCAAAAAAAACTGGGTGCCAACATTCCCTACATCCTAATTCGATGGTGGACCAATATCGGTGACACCTAAAGGTATACATAGTCAGCCAGTGTAACCTCCAGAGGATGATGATGTTCCTATATACTCTTCACTATATATGTAAGTTTCAATATTAACTTTTCCCACTCTAATAACTCATTCACGAGACTCGATCCCAACAAATTTGACTCACATACCTCCAAACAACATAAAGGTGATCTGCATGGCTTCCAAATAGTACCTCATATGGTTCGATATAAATTGAATCCTAATAACTGTGGTTATTGGAGAGTATAACTAGTGATATGTGCTTATTCAAAGATAAAAAAATTCATGGATCCATGATCAGAGAATGTCTTCCAACACCTATATAGTATGTTTTGATTTACTCTATATATTTGGGTGGACAACTATACTCAGAAATACCTATGTTCCAAGTGTGTTTTGAAGGCATTTTTAGAAAAGTGAAGGAATATTTTGATACTAAACAGAAAATATACTTTTCAGTATGTTGTGAAAATGTACTATCATATTAACATACATATCATCAAAATGATCAACCCTGACTGTTTCCCAAATTGGTAATAAATGGGATTATTTTGTCAAACTATCGAAAATAACCCATACTATTTGATTCATCCATGGAATACATAGAATAACAAACATAAAATCCATGATAACATTATCCCAACTCCATTTTGGAATAGAAAATGACTGTAACAGACCAGAGGACCATTTCTGCTCATCCTTCACTTGCTGAATAGTGTATCATCATTTCATGTAACCAATGATCTCTTTCTTCATTCATAGACTCCAATATTATGTAAAAAGGTCACAATAGATTTTTATAAATCCCAGATTCACATCATATTTTGAAAACTTTAACTCACACATCATCTCCTCTTGCATATAAGTAGAATAGAAAATATCAACGGATATAGATGATCTCATCTACTTCAATAGTCCACAGGGATATGGCTACCACCTTTTTCACTTTACCAAAAGGATAAACACTCCATATTCTCATACTAAATATCCTTGATCTTGATCAGAAGTGTGTAATCCTTTGACAAGGACAGGAGGGTCATCTAATCTAGGCCATCCTGAACATGCATGGTCATGTCATCCAGTAGAACTGTCATTTTCCACCCTGAACTAGACTCATGGAGTGCTTGAGTCTGTGTCTTATAGCTCAAAGTGTCAGCAACACTATTTTCCTTTCAAGGCATATAAGATTTCTCAAATTTTAATGAATTCATGTACTCAACCCATCTCCATTGCAGAAGATATAAATATCACTGTGAAAAATATACATAAGGATTTCGTAGTCATTAAAAAAAATAATCTTTTCTAATAATAGGTAATTTTTCCTGCACATTAAGGCATAAATCATTGTGGCATACTTGAAATAATGTGTTGGTTAATTCTATTCATGCAGCCACAACTGTAATGATCCATAGTCCATTACTCTATCGTTCTACCTCAAAATTTCCCCATGTAAAATACAAGATTCATAAAAAAACATACTATGATCACCACTCAGCTCAGGTAGGATAAAAATTGTTGCATTTTTCAAAATATTATTCATCTTCTGGAAGGAATTATCACATGCTCTCTACCATTCAAATTTCACACCATTACCGGTCAAACCCGAAAGTGGTGATTCCAGATGAAAACATTCCTTGATGACCATCCAATAATTTCCCGCTAAAGCTAGAAAGCATTACATATCAAAAAAAATATTGGCATGACCCCATGAAACAACAACCTAAACCTTCTCTGGGTACACCAAAAAAACCTTCCTCAATGATTATGTGAACCAATAAATTTATCATGTAGATCGGTAATTGGAAATTATTTTTCTTGGGGTATAGCCTATTCCCTTTGAATGTACTTTTGGTGATATAAAGATGTTTGGCCTGATCATCTGGAGTCCTAGAGTACACCAAGATGTCATCGATGCAAGAATCTTTAAACTAATCCAAGAACAGTTGATAGATTCAGTTTATTAAGGCTATAAAAAATTAATGATCATTAATCAACCCTAATGGAATTAAAAAGAAATCATACATGACATTCCTTCCCTTAAATGTCGTATGTGGGGAATCAATAGTTCTCACTCTCAGCTTATGACGCCCTAAAATTAAATTAATATTTCAAAAAAATCTAGCACCCCTCAGCTGGTTAAGAAAATCATTGATATGTGGAAGAGGATACTGGTTCTTAACCATCATCATATTTAACTTTCAACAATAAACACAAAAGCATAAAATTCCATCATGCTTCTTAAAAAATAAGACTAGTGTACCCCAAGGTGTCATACTTTGATGGATGAATCCCTTATCCATCAATTATTTCGGTATAGTTTTAAGCACTTGATGCTCTATTGTTTCTATTCGATAAAGTTGACTGGAAACCAGTTTAAAACCATGCATTTACTCAATTGTGAACTAGAAATCTCTCTCAAGTGGTTTCCCTAATAGGTCGTTTGGAAACAAATATTCATACCAATCCACTATGAGTTTAAAGAAATTAGGCATCACAACCCTATCAAATAAAAAATGACACACAATCATGGTGGTGATCTCTCTGAGTATTTGATGGATTTTCCCCACATAAGCATTCCATATATCATATTCTCCATAATAAAGATTTCATCCACCCTTAGGAGATGTGAAATTAACACTCCTACTGTAACAAAAGATGCATGATATGTGCAATACCAACAAATACATACCCACGATGAATTCAAAAAATCATCTCAAGTACACAAAAATACCAATGTAAATGAAACCCTCCAACCTTAAGGGCACTCCTTTTCATAGATATGCTTATTTCAACCATACACCCAATATTGTGTTGATCATAATAACTCCACACAAAAACTCCACCATCGTACTAAAACCATTCATAAGATGAGATGATATAAAATAATGTGAGGTTATTATATAAAATAAAGAAGTACTAAGTGTAGAAGTTATAAGAATTGTACCTCTAACTATCGATGTCCAAGCATATCTATTAATAAGTTCAAACTAAACTGCATGCAACTGACCTATTCTTCTAACCTATGCACCATTCTAAGTCCCTTTTACTAACCTCTCTACAAATACATGATATCTTACCCTGAATTAACCAATCTTATACCGTAATTGAATTTTCCATTAAAACTTCTACTACCTAAATAGTATAGGTTAGAAGACCCCCTTTTAATACTCTAGTTTGGCTTAGCTCCTCCATAATTTCCCATCTATCGAGGCTTCCAGCAGTACCTCTATAAGTGTCCCATCCTACTACAGACTTGGGATTCAACTAGTTGTTGGGGAAAATGACTTCGAATGTGACCGTGCCTACCATAGTAATGATAAAATGCATTATTAATATCCTATGTACATGATCCTGTTTCCTTTTCCACTAATTTAGTGAAATTTCTTATAACAACACTTCCCAGTCTCAGAATATATACCTCTTGGTCGTTTGGATGAAACCAAAAATCCTCTACTTGAATACTTTTTTAGTTTACCCTACAAAATGAGAGAATGATCCAATAATTCAAAAAACTTCTTCAAATTGATGATATAAACATGGGACTTATTCTCACATTTTATTTCATGTTGATAACATCTCGCCATAACTGGCTCATCTCCTGCCTTTGCTGGGATGATATGATTCATGTTGGTGATGAAGCCAATATAGTCCATGAATAACTTTCTTTCCTAGGTCAACCAGACAAACATTTCCAACCTCTCCTACCTCAGTGTCTTTGGGTAAAAGTGTTCTAGTAACTTCTCCTAGTAGTCCTTCCATCTCATGCTCTCCAAATTCTTTCCCTGTCCTGAATATATTACAGGAACTTCAATAGTCCTTGTAACATAGATGATTTAAATTAATATATTTCTCGATAGGAATCTCTAAATGATCCATAATTTTCTATATATAACCAATATAAAACATGAATACCTTTGGTCCACCATCTTTGATGAATGTTGGAGGGTTCTACAGTAGGAACTCCCTATTCAGTACGAACATATTCCACACTACCATCCCAAGGTCTTTTTCCATTAACATTATCATATGAGAAAATTTATCATAGAACTTCTCCTATTCCACTTCGACTAGAACTATCAGAGCCTCTTACCTCGCTATTGGATGCAAATTTCTAGTGATGTGCTCCTGTCATCCTTCCTACAAACTTCACTATGGAGGCATGTCTCTACAATTACAAGAGAAAATTTAGGACACATAACACATAATTTAAAAAGACTTATTCACACAAATCCCTTGCTAATCATTACACATACACCCCCATGGTAAAAACTGAGGCACTATCACTACCCTCGATTATCCCTAACCTAGGTCATGACTAACACTTGGTAAACAACACTCATATTTACAAAATTTTCATTACACACGAATTTATTATCAATATAAAATTACCATATTAAAAATATTTCAACCATTATAATTTCATTATTAGTCCCATTTCATTAAATTTACTCAATTAAAGGAAACATTTCCTTTTTCCCATAACCCACTGAAAACATTTTTTTCCGTTCATGCATAACACGATGCATATCACATAAATTCCTTAGTTCAAAGAAAGATGCATGAATAAAAAAATATCATTATATATAATTCCACTAGTAAAATATTAAAAACCATTAGAATTACACAATAAGTTAATCAACCAAGGGAAATAACATTTAATTTTAACAACAAACATCAGAAAAATTATCCCACCCTTGGAGAATTTGTTTTCCCCCACTCATGGTTTACCTACTCTCTTTTAAGAGCTCATGAACTTGGAACTACTCATCATATTATCAAATCCACTTTTCTAAAAAGTAAATAAGTCCAAAAGGAAGAGAAATCTCTTCAGATACTACATTGTTGCATCCTGAACTAGGTTTCACATACCAGTGTCCCAATATGATTTGTTAGGTGACCTTAAGTACACCACTTCGTAAACCAGAGGCTGTTGAATAATTGTGATGGTCTATTAATGATCATGGAGAGACTTTACCATATTTGTGAAATAAATACCAAAATGTAAAAAATATACAAATAACAAAGATACTAATAGGAAATAGCTAATAATGGAAAAACATCACATGATATTCACAAAATAAAGAAAATTAACAAACCAAATCAGTAAACATGGCATTCCATATAAGTTTCAAGTGTCAAATTAAAAACCAAAATAAAGACACACTAATATATCTCATGTGGGTAACAAGATCATGTTTAGTTACATCATCCCCTACCTATCCAGAATCCCATCTCTTCAATCTAAAATAGATGATTTTACCTTATCCAGACTAGGAAACATGATGTCTACTCAGGTACAAATCGGCGGCCGTAATAGGGTTCAAGAATAACCTAGTAAGATACCAAAAATAGTTTATAAAGAAATATACAATATTTAGATGTTTATGTAGATGTATAAAAAAAAGAAAAAAATGAAATTAAATAGTTTTCAAATTTATTATTCTTTTCTTAACCACATTGTCCCTCAGCATCACAGTCACACCTAAGACAATCATTATTAATTTGGCCCTTTCCCAATTCTAAGGCATAGACTATATGGATTTTACAATTTATTATTTCATGGGATTTAATTATTAAAATTAATTCCAATTTTATTTAATTTCGAAACCTTGTAGAATCATTATATATACCATTTTCAAAAATACTCATAGTGTCAGTCGAGCATCATTTTCGATGTTACTAGGAGTGTTCGTCATGCAACAATTCATAGGTACTCAGAGAATTAGTACAGCTCCAAAATATTAGGTAATTGGGGAATTAGACCGACACCAATTCACATGAATGAATCACGGAAATAGAGAATAGTCTAGCCACCCAATGATGAAGAGAATCAGTCCAACACCCACACCACATTGTTCATAATTAAACACACGCCCACACTCACAAATATAATGGTTCAACAGTAATTATAATTTATTCAATAATTATCCACACAATGCACTATTTAATTTATCAATAATTATCTTTCACACCATTTCATACCTTTAACCATTTTACTAAATTTCTATGAATCAATAACATCTCATTAACCATTCACGGTTAATCTGAATGATCACTATTAATATTAACATGCTATCACATTCAAAATTTATTTAATTATGATAACCCATTGATTTCATTTTTTATTCAATAGAAATAATATCGATGATAATTGTCACATGCCATGGGTTTCAATCATGATGTATCATAATCTATAACTGATCCAATGGGATCCGTGAAGGGTATCTCCATTTAATGGGATGGAATTAACTTTTAAAATTTCAAAGTAATTTCACAACCTAAAAAAATACAAATAAAAACTCAAGATCATTATCAGGAATGCAAGAATTAGAATATATGACACATAACTTAGGGTCATTAATTATGTTCACCCGAACTTTGGCCATAATTTTAGTCAGAAAGAGAGAAATTGAAATAACGAAGAAGATCTGGTGTCAAAAACTAATATCATCAACTAATGAAACAAAAATAATTCTAACATATGTGAATGAAGTCTTCTATAAAACAATTCATCCTAATCTGAAGGGAGTGAATGAAAAAAGAGAACAGAAACTAATCAAGGAATATGTCTCATACTAAACAGTGGTAGATTTATTCCACTACATAATCTATTCAGAAAGGAAAGAGTTTTATGCCCAAAGGAATCCTCCCAAGAGCCATCAAAATCCAAGGAAACAATATCATGATAGGTATTCATTATTAGGGATATAAACTGGGGTTTTATGAAATTTCAATAATTTTTTGGGAGATTAGTATTATCCATGAATGATTTCTTATATGGGCTACATAGTCAGACAAATGGGCACCTAAACCATGCACCCTACACAAAGATTCAATTTAGGGTGCACTATTTTCTCACATGGTTACTCTAACTATACATTAACCATGCCTCAACCCTATATCCTAGGGTGCACTGTTGGGGGGGGGGGAGGTGGCCACATGGTTTGGAAAAACTGTGTGCCCCTTTCAAGTGGATCAAACTGTTTTTCATGGTTTCTTGGGGAAAACTGCATGGTTTTTCCAAATCGTTTACCAACCAGGTAAATTAAAAAAGGCTTCCAAAATTGACTAAATTCACCCAAAATGACCCTGAATTAAGAAACAAGGAAGTTATAATAAAAAAGTGTAAAAATGTATCTAAAAATGAGTACGAGACATCTATATAAATATAAAAAACTTAAAAATACAATTAAAATAAAAAAATTCTTATAATTTATTCTCCTTTAACTTCATGTTCTTATATTTTCACATTATGATGATTCCTTAATTATATTTTATGAAATTATGCTTCAGGAATCTATTAAAAGCATGGAAAACTATTGAAACTTTATTCTTTTATTTTTTATCCACTGAATATTGATTTATATTCTATAGTGTTTGATAAAAAACACATTATTATTTACATTTATGAGAAATTACATATCTTCATTACTGTTGTTTAGTTATATACTAATTTATATATTTATGTATCTAAAAATAGAATTTTCTCTACCTATGAAAAGATATTTTTTCATATTAAAGATGATAACATGGTAGGACACACAAACATAACTCACATTATATATTTTTATTAATTTTATTTCCATGTACTAAACATCCTTCATTTTGATATATATTCCGTTAATATGATTGTAACATCCTAGGTATTTATAGAAAAATAAATTTTTATATCTAGTAATACTTTTGAATTTAATATTAATTTTATGTTAATGGGGATTGTTTTTCTGATATCGTAATCAACACCTAATAATGGGTTTCTCTAAAATCTTATATTGCACACAATGTTGAGGTCTATCAAAACATTATACAATAATATTATTATTATTTTAAATGGTTGTAAAACCATTTTTGTATTGTGGGATGTAATGAAAATAATTAATTATATTATGATTTTACATACTTTTTATATGTTTTTACATTTATCCAATGAATTTTAGAGGCCTAAAATAAGAATGAATCCAACTTTAATCATAAAATATTCTAATATTTTAAATGGTCTTTTTGCTGCCTTTTGATGGGGAACCCTTTGTAAAAATAGATTTTTTCAATATTATTTATTCTTCTTGAATAAATAAACTTATTATTTGGAAGTGGGACATCAAAATTTACCTTGGTTGATTTTTTTTTCTGATAAAATTCATATTTTTAGGAATAGTGAAAAATTCTGCATTTTAATTCCAAACTAAATTTTCATTTAATTTAATTATATTGATATATTTTAATTTTAAATGGTCTTAAAGTATAATTGGATTATGTTTTTATCACTTAATCCAATTATGGTCATTGGATGTAATTTCACATTTAAATTGGATATGAACAAATGTCAATATTTTGATAGTTTTTTACTTTTCAAAAACCCACTTTCTAGTTTTGCAACATGAATTAATTTGAAATTAATTTTTGAAACATATGTGTTTTTAATTTAAAAAAATTTATTTCATATTTTGAATCATAATGTCCAAAATTTTTAAATTGGTACCTTTTATTTTTGGACATTATGTATAGTAACTTTAGTAATATTTTTTATTTACCATGGTTAAAGTGTAAATATGGTAAATAAAGGGAAAAATAGTATTATATTAATATAAAACTACCCTGTCACAAGTATTAATCCTATTGGATGATATATGACTGACCATGGTAATCATTGGGTCAAATTGAGACTCCATTAAGCTACATGGATATGATAATGACATGTTATAATAACTATTTTTAATGTAGAGAGAAATAAAATATAAAACATGAATCTTTTACTAAAACAGTATTAATATATGGTTATATAACTGATATCTTAAAATAAAAATAGTAAATCTAAAGATAATAATATTTTCAACATCTTGTTATTTTATTTATAATTTTAAACATTAAATAAATAAATTTATTTATGACAGAATGATGATGTACTGATTTCCTAATTAATGAAATATTCAAATAAATGATATTGTAAATATTAAAATAAATGTAATTTAACATTTTTATTCCATAAAATAATTTTTTTGGACGAAAATGATATGTCAGGGATGAGTTACTTCTTTTGGTTTTAAGTAATCAAGTTGTTATGACATTAAAAAAAATCAATTACTAAATAGTGATAAAATTAACATAAATGAGTTTAAAAAAAATACTATTTTATTAAATGATATAATATTCTTAAAAATATATGATTCGTCCAACTAACTTATATGATGTTAAAAATTTCATTAGTGATTCTCCTTTTCTTCTCTTGGAAGTTTATAGCAACTATAGTAACCATATATTATAAAAATACTAGAGCACATGGTAAGAGATAGTGTTTTTAACTAAGGGTTAAGCCTAAAAGATAATGTTAATTTTGTGACCAAAACATGTATATAACCTATTTTTTGACAGTATTGCGACCCAAAATCATCTTATATTTGAAATAAATGAGTTTGGGACAATTATAATTCTAAAATTAATTTATAACATAATAATATTTCAAGACATTCTTAAAGTGCCCCTCCTCCCTCTCATAAAATTCCACCAACTATACCCACTTACACACAATTATAAAGCCCCTTGGATCATCGAAATTCTATTAAAATAAGATAAAAAAATCCCTCCCTTACTCTTTCTATCCTTACCTTGGAAATAAGGAATTCAAGAAATCCTTTTGGCTCAAATCAAAAGAAGTTACTCTATCTAGGGGTAATGACTTGTCTCATGTTCCTTCCCATTATTTTTCTTCTCCACTCCCTATACTATTCTTATTCAATGATTACATAAAAACACCAATATCCTCAATATACTAGGTTGTTTTCATGAGAATTATTATAACTACACTTACACCCACCTCCATATAATGGAAATGAATATATTGTTTCTGTGTATGGTGAACTACTGCCTCACGAAACGATGATTGTTTTATTTTCTCCTACCCAAATTAATAGTGGAAATTACTATGGAAATAGTAAATAAATATATACAGGATATATAGGATATTTAAATCATTAATATAATTCTATAGGTGGTGTACTTTTTACTACATGAACAATTTACATTAAAACAAGTCCATTTTTGACTCAAGTACCGAATGCAGAAAAAACAACCATTATAAACTTAAATAATTATTTAATTTTTATAATATAGTAACAAGTGACATAAAAGGAATAATAAAATTGAGAAATATTCTCAATAAAGTTGAAATTAACAAATGTTTTCTTTTAATGAACATAACGATCATACGTGATGATTCAGACTAAAGGTAAGGGAAATCTTAACTCAATCATCATTCTTTGAGTTAAATATCTATGTCATTTTTTTTGTTTTTCCAAGAATATATGTGAATTAAATTTTATTATTTTTCAAGTAATATACACACATATTTAGTGTATTTATATTTATCACACATAATTATATCCTTGATTTTTCCTTAATCTAATGATACCATCTTTGCAAGGGACTTTGTCTCAATCTTCTTTCTCTTGGGCATATCTTGATGTTATACACCTTTATTTTTCTATAAGGTGTATAGAAAAACATTGAATCATTATATCATGAATTAGTATATTACCATTATATTTAAAGTTTTGTATAATTTAATTTATTAATGATTTGTATTCAAGTGTTTCTTATGTGGTAAGGGAATTCTCAACATCTCTTTCCTTTGATATTCTCTTTTATGTGGTATATATTTCAAATTTCCACACCATGTTCTTATTTACATTTTATTAAATCTATATACTTTATTATGAGTCATTTATTTATGTGATACCCTTGTCCCCCGTTACTTTTAATGTTTTCTAAAACCCTTATTCATAGCCGTTATGCTGAAGAGTGTTCATCTAAAAATATCTCTCTTTTTCTCAAAAAATTATTTTATTTTGTTTATGTGATTAACCAAAAATACTTAATATTATGGGATACTACAAAATATAGAAATATTATTTATTTGATTATATAATTGACATACATAAAACCCTCTTTCCATTTATTGGTTATAAATGACATAATGATATGATTTTTAAGCACATTTTAGAATGTCGTGATTTTGGTATGAAACCCATTTCTTTTATTCTATTTTTGTTATTTATGAAATGTTTGATTATATCCTATGTGTATAACATGAAAAAAAATATTAATGGTGTGACCTGATAATGCTCTAATTCATTGGGTAAATAAATTAATCTCTAGAGTTAGAAAGTTTTATGATACCTTGGTGAATAACCTTGGTAGTTTTTATGATACCTTGGTAATTTTTATGAAACCTAGGGGATGAAACTTGGTGACATGACACCTTGAGAATGGAACTTAGTGATATTATTATTTATTTAAAAATAAAATGTTGTCGCAAAATTTTCAAGTTATTATCCATGCTATTATTGTTAGGATACTCCTATTTCTCATGCCTTTAGGAATGTCCTCATGTTCTAATTTATATCTCTAAAGTCCACATGTAAACTGGTTAACTTTTTTTACTTTAATGAGATTTTTATTCTCATATAAATATTTTGAATTGTTTTTCATGGGGTATAAGGATGAGTAAGGTAAAAGAATAATTCAAGAATATTTTTATTAGGAAAATAAATAATTTTACATTCAAAAAGTTTGTTTTTTCTGAAAAATAATATTTATAGTGATGAGAAGAGTCTAATTTGTAACTTTTTTGTTATTATATAATATTTTAGGCCTAATTCTTTAATAATATAAAACTAAAAGATCCTCAAGGTTAAATTACTAATATAACTCAAGATTCTGTATGATTTATGGTTGGGTCCTTACAATTGGTATTAGAGGAAAGATTTAGAAAAATCTAGAGATTCAAATGTTTTCTTGATGGTTATGGATATCATCATGATTTTATAATTTTATGGTTAATCCTATGTTCAATGTCTTAGAACCATTTTAGAGGATTATGTTATGAAAATTATAGGTAATTAATGGTATGTTTGGAGACTTTCACCTTTTATGAAATTATGGGTTATTAATTTTTGGGATCCAAAATGCAAGGTATGAGATAACCATTGAGGTTATAATATGTAATGGTTATTTTGGAGAATTTTATCTCATTTTAGGTAATTTTGTAAAATCATATAGTTTTTGAACAATGACAACACACATATTGTGTGAAATCCTAAAGCGTTAGACAATGCTGATGTAATGGAACACACAACTAATGTGCGACTAGGATTTATCACCTACCACTGGACTACGTGAAGTCCCTTGTTAGTGTGACTTATTATTTTTAGTTAATATAGTTTTATCAATCAGGAATATGTTGATTTTTTGTAGTTATGTTTTATTAAATAAATATCCTTAGTATAGTAATATGATTTGGTGTTTATGTGATAATGTAATTTTGGATGGTGTTTGCTATTTTTCAAAAACTATATGCCTATAGAAAATAGAATACTATGGGATTTTATTAGAGGAGTAATGCTTGAATTTTATTTTTGAAGAATATTTGTTCTTATTATGTACTTATGGTGATTTGGGTTATTTGTGGAAGTGATTAACATATTTTGGAGAATATGTGATTAGGTTAATTAAATTTAAGTATGATATTTTAAGAGTAGTCGATGTTATTTAGAGATAAATGTTAGGATTTATCTTGAAAGACTATGTGATCAAGTCCTTATGAATTTAGGGTTCTAATATTAGTTTAGATTATTTTGTAGAATTTTTAGGAGAATTGTTTATTGTATGGTCATTGTTGGCCTTTGGGTTTTGTTTGTTGAATATCGAATATTAAGAATAGTATCTATTTTTATTAAAGATTATTCTTTTTAGGGATTATCTAATATTTTACTATCTATTTTGGTTCTAGGTAGTGTTTCAAGATAGGATTATTATATTGTTAATCTTTTATTTATTATGAGATTCTCTAGAAGTTGATTCTTCTGCTTCAGGTGTGACAAGTCATCTTGAATACTCTTTGTTTGGAGAAAAGATGTGTTTGTGGTAGAAATTTATTAATGGATGAAAATATACTTGAAAAGTTAGTATATTTCATTATGTTCTTAGTCATTATTGTAAATAATTTCCTCAAAACTATGAAAAGGGAATTTAATAAAAAACTTTGTCCGTTTAATTTTCCTACTATGAGATCAATGACTGTTTAACCCATCACAAGTTTATGGTTTTTTGGTTGTTAACTTTCTTCTAATCATGATTTATATTGCTCTCTATCAGAACCTGACACTTATTTTTTCTTCTATACCATTGTTTTCCTACATGGAACCCCAATATGTTTTATCTTGGATGACCTTTGTACTTATATTTATCTATTTTAGAGTAGTAGTTTGATTAACTCTTTTTTTTTGATGTGGGATTTTCAATTACGTTTCTGAGCAGAATTTTAGAATTGCGAGGATGTAATTTCTTAATGGGAGGAATAATGTAACATTCTTTTTATTTATAGAATAATAAATGTTCATATATATTAATATTTTAGAATTTAATATTATTTTTACATTATTGGGGATTCTTTTTTGATAGCATACTCGACACCAAACAATGGGTTTCTCAGAAATCATACGTTGAACACAATGTTGAGTTATACAAAAAAATAATACAATAAAAATATTAATATTTTAAATAGTAGTTTATATCTAACCGTTGTATTGACAAAAATAAACATAATTTACTATATTCTGAATTTACATATTTGTTATTTGTTTTTACAATTATCCAATGAATTTTAGATGCTTAAAATGAGAATAAATCCAATTTAAGTCTAAAATACTCTAATAATTTTAAAAGGTTGTTTTACTGCCTTTTAATGGTGAGCGCTTTTTAAAAATAGTTTATCTCAGTTTTATAAGTTCTAATTGAAAAAATAATCTTCTTCATTATAAGTTGGACCTCGAAATTCACCTTAGTTGAAATTTCGATATTTTGCTGAAGAAATTAATATTATAATGAACAGTAGAAAATACTACATTTTAATTCAAAACTGTATCTTCATCAAATTTATTTAAATTGTTATATTATCCATTAAATTATCTTTAATGTTTAATTAGATTATGTTTTTATAATTTAATCCAATTAATTTCAATGGTTGTAATTTTACAATTAAATTGCACATAAACACTTGTCATGTTTTTGATAGTTTTTACTTCTTCAAAACCCGTTTTCTGGTTTTGACAATGATAATTAATTTTTAATTAATGATTGAAACTTATATCTTTTAAATTTTGAAAAATTTATTCAATATTTATAACTAGAAGTTCCAAATTAAGAAAATAGATACCATTTATTTTTGGACATTATGAATTGTAAATTCAGTTTCTATTTTTATTTATCATGGTTAAAGGGTAAATGCGGTAAATAAGTGTAAAAAATAATATTATAATAATATAAAACTACCATAACTAGTGTCATAATAATATTGGATGATACATGGGAGAGCTTGGGCATCCTTGGGTCAATTTTGGGAACCCATGGAGCCACTTGGATGTGATAATGAAAGTTATAATAATTTTTTTTAAAGTAAAGGAAAATATAACATAAATATGTATCTTTTACTATATCAATTTTAATATTGGCTTATATAACTGATCTCTTTGAATATAAACATTAATTATAATGATAAATGTATATCATACATCATGGTATTTTTTTAATTTTATTCATTAAGTAAATGAATCTATTTATGACGCAATGATGATGCATTGATTACCTTATTATTGAAATATTCAAATAAATGATATTATAAATATTAAAATAAATGTAATTTAGCATTTTTATGCCATAAAAAATGTTTTATTGAAATTGAAATGTCATAGTGGAGTTTATTTTATTTGGTTCGAATGAGTCATTTTGTTATGAATTTAACAAAAAATCAATTACTAAACAGTGTCAAAATTGACATAAATGAGTTTTTAAAACAAATACTATTTGATTAAATGATATAATTGTAAAAAAAAATCAAATATTATTCCAACTTATGTATATAATGTTACAAGTGTCATTAGTTATACACTTGTGGTTCCCTTGTCATTTTATAGTAACTTTAGTAACCATATATTATTAAAATACAAGAATACATGGTAAGAGTTAATGTTTTTTAACTATAGATTAATGATAAAAGAGAAAGTTATTTTTATGACTAAAACTTGTTTATAACCTATTGGTTGAAATTATTTAGACCCAAAATCTTCTTATCTTTTAAATTAATGATTTTGGGACCATTATAATTCGAAAATGAATTTATAATAAATTAATATTTCAAGACTTTCCTAAAGTGGCCCTCCTCCCACTTATAAAAGGTCACCATATCCACCTAGTTACAGACACCTCTAAATCCCTTTGTCTCATACAACTTTTTCTCAAATAATCTCACAACATCCTTCCCATCCACCTAAAATCCTTACCAAGGGTAGATAGAAATTTGAGAAATCCTTTTGGCTCAAATCAAAAGAAGTTACCTAATTTAGTGGAATCATCTTAGCTCAATTTATTTCCCTTTGTTTCCCTTCTACACTACCAATTATCATCTTATTCTATTATTACATAAAAAATGTATCCTAAATATACTATGATTTTTATGAGAATGATTCGAACTACACTTACACACACATCCATCTAATGGATATGAATATACTGTTTCTGTGGGTGTCGAACTACTTCCTCACAAAACATTGATTGTTCAATTTTATCCTACCACCCCCCATGGTGGAAATTATAATGGAACTATATTTATACATGGTATATGTTATATTTATATTTACTTTATGCTTTTGTAATATTTATTTACAACATACCCTTATGATTTTCATAATGTGTAAATATGATAGATTCATTTGAGGAAGTGCGGAGAACTGCCCCCTCAAAGTGATATGACTCATTCATTCCATACATGTAATGTATAAAGGATGGTGTTAATGAAATTATGTAACATAAAAAACATATATATTATAGTATAATTATTATATACCTATGTATCATTTAGTTTTGGTTCCTTTAATATAAAAAAGAAATGAAAGTAGCGTTCGTCCCTACGTACGACCTACCGTCTCCATGAATGGTGCATTTAATTTCCTATATAAAAATATTATGTACATAATAAATACATATATATATATATATATATATGATATTTTAATCAGTAATATCATTCCATAGTTGATGGAATTTTGACTACATAGAAAATTTACATCCAAACAAGTTCATTTTCAACTCAAGTTCCGAATGTCGACAAAATGAACAATATGAACTTGAATAATTATGTAATTTTTATAAAATGGTAATTATTTATATAAAAGTAATAATAAACTTGGAAAAGTTTCTCAATGAAGTATAAATAAAACTATGTTTATTTTGCTAAAACATAATTAAAATACGTGAAGAATCTGACTTAAGGTAAGAGAAATCATAACTCAATATCAATCCATTGAGTTAAATATCCAAGTCATTGGTTTTGTTTTTCAAAGAATTTGTATAAATGAAATTTTATTTTTTATCTCTAAATATACACTTATATCTAGTGTATTTATATTTATCACACATAATAATGTCATTGATTTATCCTTAATCTAATGATACAATCTTTTTATGGGAATTCATCTCAATCTCCTTTCTTTAGGGTATATCTTGATATTATGCACATTTATTATCCTATAAGGTGTTTATAAAAACATTAGTCTCATTATATCATGAATTATTATATTATCATGTTATTTAATGTTTTTTTTCAATATAATTCCTGAATGATATGTATCCAAGTGTTTCTTATGTGGTAATGGAATTCTCAACTTCACTTTCCTTTCAATTTATCTTTTATGTGGTATATCTTTCCAATTTCCATAAAATTTTCTTATTTACATTTTATTATGTCTATATATTTAATTATGAGTCATTTATGGATATGATACCCTTTTTACCTTATATTTTTAATGTTTTGTAAAACCTTGTTTCATAGCCGTTATATTGCAGAATTTTTGTCTCAAAATCTCTATATTTTTCTCTAGAACATCATTTATTTTGTTTATATGCTTACGCCAACATATTTCATTTCTAGGGGTATTAGATAATATATAAAATGATTTATTTTATTCTATAATTGATATATATATAACCCTCTTTTCTTTTCATTGTTTATATATGACATAATGATCATGTTTTTCTAGAACTTTTTAAAATGTCACGATTTTGATATGAAACCCATTTATTTATTCTTTTTGTGTTATTTATGAACAGTTTTATTATGATATATGTGGATAAAATTAAATAAATAAATATTATGGTTTCAACCTTATATTTATATAATGTACTTGGTATAGAAATTAATATATAGAAATGACAAGTTTTACGATACCTTGGTGAATAACCTTGGTAACTTTTAAGATACCTTAATGAATATCCTTGGTAATTTTTCTGATAACTCGATGAATAACCTTGGTAATTTTTATGACACATTGGTATGGACCATGGTGATATGGCACCATGGGGATGAAACTCTGTGACATGGTTATGAATATCAAAATTAAATGTTGTAGCCACATTTTAAGTCATGATCCAAGTTCTTATTGTTATGATATTACTCTTTTTCAAGACTTTATAAAAGTACTCATATTATTATTTATATCTCTCAAGGTCACATGTAAACTGTTTCCCTTTTTTTCCCTTACTAAGATTTTTATGATCATACAATGTTTTTAATTTTTTTTTCATAGGGTATAAGGATGGGCAAGAGAAAAGAAGAATTCCGAAAGATTCTTATCAAGAAAAGAAGTCATTTTATAGTCAAGGGTTTTTTTGTGAAAAACATTTATAGTGAGTAGAAGAGTCTACATTGTAAATTTTGATTTTTTTTGAAATTGTTATGAATTAATTCTCTAAAAATATAAACTTTAAAAGATCCTCAAGTGGAATTTCTTGACTTAACACAAGATTATGGAATATTTATGGTTGGGATGTCATAATTATTCTTTTTATAACTTATGTTTTGTGTGATTCATAATTCCAAAATTCCAAGGTTTTATCCTCTGTATGATTCACAATATTAAAAAAATCATTGTTCTTAAAATTTAATAAAAATATCCACGATCAATAACAGTTAATATGTAAATATTTCACATTTTAAAGATTAATTGTACAAGATTTCCAATTTCCTTTGCGTTATCATTCAACTAAATGGGATAACTTATATCAGAACATATTTATTTCATTTAATTATATGTAATCGAAGGATAATTACTTTTATCCTTTGGAAAATATTTATTTTCCATTTTAATTAAATTATCCTGTTCATTTTTATAGATAAATATTTATATATTGACCAATACTATTTATTTTTATACATGTAGAACTGATTATTGCAAAATATATATCATTACATCTGGCACCTTGATATAATGAAATATATCTATAGAAATCTTCATATGTTGTTAAAAATGAATATATTATTTATTCCTACATTTTTATATAATATTTGTGAAATGTTCACCCTTTTGAAATATGATTACATTCTAAGGTATATTAATTATATAAATAGTAATAAATCCAAATTTGGGATTGAATTTTTATTTTATTTTCTTAAGATCTAGAAAATATTTAGTTTTATGTTGAATAAACACTATTATTATGTTAAAAAACATGATTTCTGACATGTGAAATTATTTTACAATGTTTTTTATTATAACACCAACAAATTTTATATTTATTGTAAAATATTTGTTTTCACGGAAAATATATTAAATTATATAAATATTTGTTGATTTTTATTTCATTTTTTCATTATATATAGTACTAAATTTTACAACCATAATATCTTTGAAGTAAACTACCCAAATCAAAGTGTTGTATACTATTGTAGTATTGGTGATTTATTAAACTCAATTTATTTTCACATTTTTACTATCTGAATGAAATTAATATTTATATTATCAGATACCACATATTAATAGTAATTATTTCTCATTATATTTTATATCTGAACCTCAATTTTATATAGTAACATAAATGAAGCACATGACAAGATTTTATTTTTTTAATAAGGCTTACCCTCAGTGTGAGGTGCTAAATATGTTTTTATGAATAATATCATCCAAGAGACATAATCTTATCTTATCATAAATTATAATTAAATAGGGTAGGATTCATCCTTTAACCCCTTAAGAAATATTATATTTCTTGATAAATATAACTACTTTATCTGGAATATTTTCAGAATCAAGGTAAATGTTATAGAGACCACATGTTCCTCACCATACAATAATGGAAATCTTAAATTAATGATGGTTGATTTATAAACATGTGATATATAATCCATCAATATCCAAATAATCAAAAATGAGAAATGAAAAAATATTTTTAGAATAAATAATTTCTATGGTATATTCACAAATTATTCACCAATTAAAAAATTAGTGAATATGTAAAAAGTAGATGATACCTAAAATAAAATTGAAATGAAATTAAAATTATATTTTCTTAAAATAGAATAAAAAATTTATTTATTTATTGACTGTAGAATAATAAATAGCCTATTTCATGGAGTTATACATGGAAATTTATAGATCATTATAAAATAATAAAAACATCCATTGCACACTAAAAAATATTAAATTCTCAAGGTAGGGGTGGATCTAGATACCCTATTGTTTTCATTCAACATCCCCAAAACATTTGATTTAATGAACTATAAATGGATACCTTCCTATGATTATGTGTTACAATCAACCATCTCCCAAAAAATAACTCAAATTAATTATTGATAAACACGCCAACCTGTTCAATTGTAATTGAGATGAAACAAGCAACACCAAAGCTAAGTTATTTTCACAACCAATATTTAATTTAGTAACATAAACTCATAATAAATGTCTAATAAACACCCAAAGTCATTATTTACATTGAAAAATTTACAACACATCTATTCTTGGGGATTTAACCATGAATTCGGAGTGCTACAAATGCCAAATTTCTAAATAAAATAATAAAATACAATTATAACGAAAATAATAATAATTGTTAATGAACAGGGTCATACCTTAAAATAAAAATAATCACAAAACATTTATCAATAGTCATCATTTGGGTTATATATTCATACAATTCCCAAGATTCAAAAAGAAGAATTGTAAAATTTTGGTCCCATATTATAGATAAAACATTGAAAATTCCCTAAGGTTTTTTACTTTGTAATTAAAAAGTTTACAAAATAATATTTTTTAGAATGGGGGGGGGGGTGGGGAATTGGTGATTACGGTGTAAAAAACTCTTCCCCAGTGTGAGATTGTTGGATTGTTTTAGGATAACTATTATCTTAGATATGTGATAGGATTTTAAGATGTTTATAATAAAGAAGATATTATTAGAGAAATCAAATGGTTATGATATACCTTCAACATCTAGATATAGATAATGATCAATGATTGATGTTCAAGGAAAGAAGTTGAGAGGATATTTTCCCAACCAAAAAAATCTAAGAAAATATAGATTGGAAGTTATAGATGAATGGATGATTGTTAGGGGAATTTGTGGTATCTCGAGGGTACTGACTATGTATGGGATTTAAGAAGGAAAAATGTTCATCTCATGCACCTAGAGGTATATGTAATGTAACCGAGGAATATATAATGAAGATGAAAGGAATTTTCTAAATGTTTCACGAATTCTAGAGGATATGGTGAAAATAAAAAAGTTAATTAATTCATTAAGACCACTAGTGATGATATGTGAGAACTATAATTCTTTGTTTATTCATAATGGAAAAATATGTAATAGTAATTATGTGTTATATTAGAGTAAAAAACTATATTCACTAGAAGTCAATGGCCAATATAGACATTTTCCCTGGAAAATTGTTGTTTTTTACTTCTATGGTGGGTCCCCCATAAATATTTGATGGAAATGGAACCAAATAACCTATGTTTTCCTACTATTAATATTATATTAGAACCACTCAGATATATAATGTCATTAAATAAAATTTTTGAGGCCCAACAGTTGAAGAAAATAGGTCATAGTCATAGATATTAGTAAAATAATAGTAGTTTCTAAGCCACATGGTGAAACTATTTGAGGGATGACATCTCACCCCTTGTGGGATATCATGGTTTCGGAACTTGCTAATGGATTTTATTATTTAATTTGTCAATAGGATATCACATCTTAATATTTTTTTGGATACTAGAAGTTTAGTTATCCTTATAACTATGATTTTTTCATTTTCCATGAAGAATTAATTGTCATTTTCATCCATGGATGTAAGGATATGCATCGATTAAAATAATATTTTGTGTGTTTTAATTCAATTTTTTTTATATCATTCACTTGTTTCATCATTCCATTGCCTTAAAAAATTGGTAATTATAGGTGAACAGAATGAAAATAAGTGGAAGAATAGTGTGGTAGTAGGGGTTCCTATACGTACATGTTCTGGATGTGAAATCATGGGGGTCATATTGATCAAATTGTGTGAGTTTTAGTGATCAATGTTCCATATAGATCCTTGTAGTGGTAATAATTATACATTATAAATAATATATTTAGTATTGAATCAAAGGCTCATAATGAGTGTCACTATAAAGATAGAGATGGTAATAAAAGTGTTTGGAATATCTTATGTACACTATACAAAATTTATATTACTAAATGTTTTAGTGAGGGGATTTGGTGTTTATTTTAAAAATATTAATATCATTATAAAATTGATTTATTAATATAGATGGTGAACACTAGATAAAGTAATGAATAGTCCAATACAATCTGAAGATAACATTAATGATCACATGGAGAAGAAATTGAAAATTTAAGGATAATATAACATTTATGTTAATGGTTATTAGAGCTATGAATAAGTGTATAAAATGGTTTTCTATACAATATCCACAAATCGATATGGAAAATTGTTTTAGAAAATTAAATATTTGTAAAATATATAGTATTTGGAATGGTATTGATGTGTTCACAAAACATATAAGGGAGATGTGGTGTTTTTCAGAAGGATAAGAAACATTAAATCATAACTTGGTATGTTTTAGAAGATCTCACATGTTCCATTAGAAAATATACCTTCATTGAAATGTGGAATAATTGAGTGGGTATTTTTTGTTAGATAAAACATTTGAGAAATTTTTTAAGCATTCATTATGACGAAACATGATGGAAGGGAGTGAATTGAATTATGGTATATTATATGATATAATCACACTAGAAAGGTTTTTTTGAAGATATAATGATATTATTTAAATTTTATTGAAGGAGGATAAACCTATAACACTAAAAATTTGTGTCATAAAGTGCATGATCTAACATTTAATGAGAATTTATAGAGGTAATTGGAGGATCTATTGGTTTATGTTTTATTGAGAGTGTTTCTGATGGTGGGTTTTGATAGTGTGTTCTATAAATAGTAGTGAAAAAATCTTTGGGTTTGTATTTACTATAGAGTATCTTGGGTGTTTGGCGATATTTTATTTTGTTTGGAGATGTATATTATGGAGGTAATTCGATGTCTGAAAGCTGGACTACAACATTTATAACATCTATGATATGACAACCCTGCTTTTATTACAATCTTAAACATGATTTATTACATAAAACGTTACTTGATACAACAATGAAGATCAAGAGGTTTAGTGTCTTTTGGGCTTAGGATCATTACATAAAAACATGAAACATGAAATATAACATCTTTATTGAAAACTTCCTTTACATGACCACCACATTCACTCGTACTTTGCATTGCATGGGATAACCTGAGGACATGTATAAAAAAGGGTGAGCTATAAAGCCTAGTAAGGGAATACACATGGAATAACATGAGGATTAAAATACATTTTATACATTAGGCATATCAATAGACCATAATAAAAACATGAACACAAAGGCATGATAAATCATGATAATCATAACATGGAAATGTGGCAAAAACACGTAACATGGAATTAGATTGATCCAAGGCTCATTGCACATGGAGCATGAGTAAATCCTCATTGCACTTAAAGCATGAGTAAAACCCTCATTTCACTTTAATTATCAGGAGTCAACACTCATTTCACATGACGTATCATGATACTATTCTTTATCCAATGCATTGGAGCGCTATAAGGGTGCACCGTTCTTAAACATTTTATTTCATCCATAAGCGTGCCACATGGATCATAAAACATAGATTCCTAAAACACAATCATTTATTCCATGATAAAGGATTGTGGAATTCATACATGAAACTTTATAATCAATAAGTAAATGTGCATAAAGGTGAATACCCTTGATGGATAAATGGAATGGTATTCACTACACAATGGCATTGGCTTAGAAAATCGGTGTGATTTCGGCAACGTAACGACGTGACATAAGAATTCATAAAAATGGTTGATGAGGGGGAAAGAGGTGTCTCATCATATTTACATGAAATACATAGTAAGTGGGTCATATAGATACATGTCCAAACAATTGTAATGGAATTTAAATTCATGATACAAAAGTATTGCTTGAATGTAAAAGAAGACAGAGAAGTTCCTTTCGGAATTTTGGCATAGTAACGGGTGTACATGGGAGGCATTTAATGAGAGAGAATGGTGTCTCCCATCATTAAAAGATAAATAGGGCAGTATTAGGGAGGTGAGAAACCATACCCCAACATTCATAATTGAAAAGAAAAGGGCAAAAAAACTTAATGAAAATTGACAAAAATGAGAAAGGAAGAAAAAACCCTTACATGGAAGTGTGCTTCCAAAGGATACAGAGAGGCTAGTGAGAGGATTATTTTTATCTTGGGGAACCTTGAGAGGATTATAGAGAGAGTAGGGAAGAGTTTGGCCGAACTCCAAAGTCTTTGAGTGAGGAGGAAGTGGGAGCTTGGTTGGGTTTATATAGGAAAGGTGAGAGAATTCTTCATTATTTAGGTTTGGGACCCTTATATTAAATTAATCCAAACCAAAAACCATCCCATGGGTTTTGGGAAAGGGAAGAGGAAACCAATATTTTATAAGGCCATAGTCCGAACTTCCTAAAATAATAGGGTTTCTTATGTGGAGGTGAGTCACACTCCAATGGAAAACAATTTAAAAAGACAAGGTATTTAATAAGTCCTGAGGGGTCCCTTAATGCTTTGAAAAGTAAGTCAAACAAACCAAAAATCACAATATTGTAATGGTAAAACATATATTGGAAGAACATAAAGATTATAGTATTTTATTACATTACTATTGGGTCATTATGATGTCATAAAACACATTATATATTTAAACGATATTTAAATTTTACCCAAAAATTCTACTGTCTCAGAAAATTTGGAAAAAGTCACTGTTGGATAATTTCGACATCCTAATTCCAGAAATAACATTTATTTTTTCTAAATAATTTTCTAAATATGTTAATTTTCACATTTAAAATAAAAACCGACATTTGTCGAAAATTCACAGGTTTGGACAGAAATGGTTTTCAAACCTTAGTAAAAATTATAATTGCATTCATAAAATTATAAGATCATTTATATTTAATAAAAATTAATTAAATAATAATAATAATATTTTATTAAAATATTATTTAATTCAAATATCCCTTAATTTAGTAAAATATAATTCTAAATAAAAAAACACTATTTGTACTTTAAAAACTATTTACAATGTATCAAAAATGACAAGGAGGTATATTCATTATTATATAAAAAAATAATATACATGAACATAGTACTAGATATTTGTTACATAAACCCTTAAAATATCCGAATAAGACCTAAGGGTAAGGTGTGCGATGGTGACCGACTCTTGGGTTGGCTTGGATAACATCGCTCGAGTGGTAATCTCTACCAACTTCCACTTTTCCCGTAGACGGTTCTATTCGAGCTTGACAAGATAAAGCTCATATTGGGATTGGTCAAGAGAGAAGCCCAAAGACACCACCTCTTTTCCGAGCTCCGACAAATGGGCTTCGTATGGAGAAATTCTACTGGACAAGGCCATCACTTCTTTTGTCGGAGTAAATTGGATTTGTTAAATCCCTATATTTATACTAATCATGTGATCACTGTTCAACGACTATATTAGCAACTGTCAAAATTCTTAACATAAAACCAAATAAGTTGACATTTAATATAAACATAAAGAGATATTTAATTAGATAAAGAGGGATTTCCATTAATGAATCTTTGGGCCGTTACAATATTACCCCATTAAGAAATGTTGTCCTCAAAATTTTCCTTCTCCCACACTAAAAAAGATGTGGGTAACTCAACTTCATCATCTCCTTCGATTCCCAAGTCGCTTCTTCAAACTTGTGGTTTCTCCACAACACCTTGACGAGAGGCATTGTCTTATTTCGTAGAACTTTTTATCTACAATCTAATATCTTCACTGGTTGCTCCTTATAAGAGATATCATCTTCCAATTGCACCTCCTCAGAAGAGAGTACATGTGAAGGGTCCATTATGTACTTCCTTAAGAGGGATACATGAAAGACATCATGTAATTTGGCCATGGTAGGGGTAAGTGCTAATCGTTAGGCCATAGCCCCGACACGATCAAGAATCTTTAAGGGGCCAATGTACCTTGGACTTAACATTCCTTTCTTTCCAAAACTCATGAACTTCTTCCATAGAGATATGCATAGAAAAACCATGTCTTCAACTATGAACTCAAGGTCTCGTCGATGGTTATCTACATAACTATTCTGTCGACTCTGGGATTCCATGATATACTGCTGAATGTTTTTCACCTTCTCCACCATTTCTTCAACCATTTCTGGTACAAGAAGCTTACGTTCACCAACATCATCCCAACATGTCAATGTTCTGCACCTTTTCCCATATAGGGCTTCATATGGTGCCATTTGGATGCTTGACTGGAAACTGTTGTTGTAAGAGAACTCAACCAGAAGAAGATGTTGGTCCCATCCTCATTTAGATTCCATTGAGCACGCTCTCAACATATCCTCAAGTGTTTGGATAGTCCGCTTGGATTGGCCATCCGTTTGAGGATGATAGGCCATACTGAAATTCAGTTCAGTATTCAGTGCATGTTGAAGACTCTTCCAAAACATAGAGGTGAATCTTGGATCTCGATCAGACACAATAGATAGTGGTACTCCATGTAACCTTACCAATTCCCTGATATATATCCGTGCCAGTTGATCCAATGAGAAATCCTCTTTAATATCAATGAATTGTACAGTCTTTGTAAGACAATCCACAACAACCCAGATTGCATTGTTGCCTTTGGATGTACTCGGATGTCCAGTGACAAAGTCCATGGTGATGTTCTCCCATTTCCATTCTGGTATGGGCAATGGTTTCATCATCCCCTTATACTTCTACGTCTCTTCCTTCACTTGCTGGCACACCAGGCACTTTGATGTATATTCAGCGATCTCCTTTTTCATATTATCCCACCAAACGTTTTCTCAGAGATCTCAATACATCTTTGTGCTCCCTGGGTGAATAGAGAAATTTGAACTATGTGCATCATCCAAAAGTTCCTTCTTCAGCTCTGGACTCGATGGAACACATTGTCTTTTCTAAAATTGCACATTTCCTTCTTCATTAACATTAAACACAGATGATTTCCCTTTTTTGATAGCTTCCACTTTTTCTTGAATTCCCACATCATCCTTTTGAGCATCCTTTAACCTTTCCAAAAGAGATGGTTGATCAATCAGTTGTGAATGGATTGATGATGTTCCCTTCTTTATGATTCCCATGTCCATCTTCATCAAGTCTAAGAAGATTGGATCCTTCTCAATTCTCATCATTGATAGAATCACTGGGTCCTTTCTACATAGGGCATCTGCCACCTTGTTTGCTTTCCCAGGGTTGTAATGTATTGAACAGTCATAATCCTTGATGATATTTATCCATCTTCTCTGGTGCATATTAAGCTCTTTCTCTGTGAATATATATTTAAGACTCTTATGGTTAGTATATATCTCACATTTCTCCCCTAGAGATAATGCCGCCAGATTTTCAAGGAAAAGATCACCGCCTCTAACTCCAGATCATGCGTTGGACAGTTTCACTCTTGGTTTTTCAACCTCCTTGAGGCATAGGATATTACTTTATCATTTTGCATCAGCACATAACCTAATCCCTTCTTCGAAGCATCACTAAATACCACAAAATTTCCCCACTTGTGGGTAAAGTGAGAACGAGCATAGTGATAAGCCTTCTTTTCAACTCCTTGAATCATTATTCACATTCATGACTCCAAGAAAACTTTACTCCCTTTCGAGTTAACTCGGTAAGAGGGTTGGACAATCGTGAGATATTTATCACAAATCGTCGATAATATCCAGCTATACCCAAGAATCTAGGGATATTCGTTACCAATGTTGGCCTTGACCATCCCTCAATTACTTCTGTTTTGGAGGGGTCCATAGATATCCCATTGCTTGTGATGATATGGCCCAAGAATGAGACCTCCTTCAACCAGAACTCACACTTTCTGTACATTGCATAGAGCTTCTCCTTGCACAAAGTCTCTAGTATAGTTCTTAAATGATCCTCATGATCATACTTGGTTTTGGAGTATATTAGAATGTCATCTATAAATACTACCAGAAATTTGTCAAGGTAATCTCTAAACACTATATTTATTAAGTCCATGAATATTTTTGGAGCATTAGTGAGTCCGAAAGGCATTACTATGAATTCATAGTGCCCGTATCTTGTGGGAAAACCAGTCTTGGGGAAATCTTCCTTCTTCACCATTACTTGATAATATCCCGACCGCAAATATACCTTATAGAAGTATTGTTCTCCACACAGCTTATCAAACAAGTCATCGATCCGTGGCAGAGGATACTTGTTCTTTATCGTGATTTTGTTAAGTTCATGATAATCTTTGCAAATCCGAATCGACCCATCCTTCTTCATGATGAATAGGACTAGTAAACTTCATGGTGAAGAACTTGGGTGTATAAAACATTTATCCAGATTCTCCTGTAGTTGTTTCTTCAGCTCTTCAAGCTCAACGACAGCCATTCTGTATGGAGTCTTGGATATTGGTAGTGCCCCAGGTATAAGTTCAATTGAGAATTCAACATCTCTTCTAGGAGGAAGACCAGGCAGTTCCTCAGGAAACACATCAGCGAATTCCCTCACAATAGGAATTTCATCAAGGATGGTTTCTTCCTTAGACTCAATCATCCAAGCCAAATACGCGTGCTCAAAGGGCAGTAATATCCATGCTTGAGATGATGGAGTTAAATGAGATTTATCTTGCTCCTTACACTTGTAAAGAATCGGGGGTCGATTCTCCAAATGGAGTGTGATTTCCCTCTCCCGATAATTTATGTTGGATCTATTTAAGGAAAGCCAATCCATGCTAAGAATTGCATCAAATTCCACCCGAGGGACTATGACGATGTTCACCGGGAAATTCAATCCACAGATTATAACAGGAGAGGATTTATATTCATTGGATGCAATGATTTCCCCATTTTCCGTACTCACTGAAATCTTCACTTCCATGATTTTTGGTGGTGCTGGGATTGTTCTACTAAACATTCGAGATATAAAAGAATGCATAGAACCTAAATGAAAAAGTGTTTTCACTATTATTGAATTAATAACAAGCGTTCATTTCACCACTTCGTTGGCGGGGTTCACTTTGGCAAAAGTGATGGCAAAGGATCTTCCTTTCTGCCTTGGAGGTGGTTGGTTGCCTCCGAAAACCCTTGGATTAGGGATTTGATTTGAAAAATGCCCCATTTCTTTGAATTTGTAGCATTGAAAAACCCGTTTAGGTTCGAACGGAGCGTTCCTCTCCTCTGTCGCAGCTGTGGGTCTTTCTTGCCGACAGTTAACAGCTAGGTGCCCTTCTCTTCCACACCTGAAGCATTTCCTCGTCCCCTTAAGGCAATTTCCAGGGTACTCCTTTCCACACTTTTGGCAAGTGGGGTGCCGGATCTTCTTAGCACCATTGGATTTATCCATCGGACTTCCAGCATTGAAGTCCACATTATGCTTCTTGTCCCCCTGCTACCCCTATGATTCTCCAATATCTATTTCTACCTTGAGGGCACATGAGAATATTTCTCCATAGCAGTCGAAGTCACAGATTTCTAATGCTTTCTACAGGCAAGGCTTCAGCCCACTAAAGAAGCGGCTAACTTTTCATTCTGGGGTAACGAAAAAGCCGGAAGCGTATCATGGAAACCTTGTGAAGTTTGACTCGTACGCTCCAACAGAAACTTCATCTTTTTTCTTTAGGGAAAGGAAGTCCCTTTCCATCTTAAGTTGGAGGGTGAATGGAAAATATTTATCGAAAAAAATCTTTCAGAAATCCTTCCATTCCAAGACCTCGATCTCCTCAGAAGAGTTTGTATTTTTGATCAACATCCATCATTCATCAACTTCACCCTCCATACGATAAGCCACCAGGAGAACCTTCTCTTGTTCAGAGCATTGAAGGATGGAGAAGATCTTTTAAATGGAGTTGATCCATTGTTCAGCAATCGTGGGTTTGGATGATCCACTTAAATTAGGAGGCATTTGTCTAATGAAGGTCTCGATAGCGACTTGTTCTTTCTTGGGGGGGGGGGGGGGGGTTGAACATTCCTATTGACCCGTATTTTTATTAAAAAATTGAGTTATCTGAGAGAGAAGTGTGACAAAGTTCATGATTCCCACTCCCATTGGATCAGGAATCTCATTAGTACAGTCATCACACTGATCTACAAAATAGTTTTTAGCCCGAGTCCTACTATTACAGACCATTGGTTGGAATAAAAGGAAATATAGGGTTCACACATAATGGGTAATCCCAAGACAAAGTTGATGACTTATAAATAAACTTTTATTTCCTTAACTCATTATTCTATAGGCTTTAATCTAGGCTTTTCAAGATATACTTTCTAACATATATTCTTAGTGTCATTTTTTAATTCCCTTAATAAGGGTTTATACTAAGCTTGTGAATTTATCAAAACATATCCTCGAGGAGTGTCGTAACCAAGAGTGAAGCAAGGCCCATTGTCGTGCACCATTTCCCATTCGAGTCTATCTCGAAGCGGTGTTTTCGTGTTATACCCCTAGGATACATCTGTTCCAGAGCCGCCTCTACCTGCTCGTATCCAGACATGGATGTATTTGTTTGATAAAACACTTACTCACTACTTAACAAAACTTAGGGATGTTTTTATTATACTTTGTATTTTATCTAAGGCTTTACTAGGGTTTTATAATCCTAATCCAAAAAATAACTAATCCTATCCTCTGATACCAACTATGACAACCCTGCTTTTATTACAAACTTAAACATGATTTATTATATAAAACTTCACTTGAAACAACACAAAAGTTCAAGAGGTTTAGTGTCTTTGGGTCTTAGGATCATTACATAAAAACGTGAAACATGAAATGAAATATCTTTATTGAAAACTTCCTTTACATGACCACTATATTCCCCCGTACTTAACATTGCATGGGATAACCTGAGGACATTCCTAAGAAAAGGGTGAGCTATAAAGCCCATTAAGGGAATAAACATGGAATAACATGAGGAGTAAAATACATGTTAGAAATTAGGAATATCAATAGAGAACAATAGAAACATGAACATAAAGGCATGATAAAGCATGATAATCATAACATGTAAATGTGGAAACAACACTTAACATGGAATTAGCATGAGCCAATGATCATTGCACATGGAGCATGAGTAAATCCTCATTGCACATAAATCACGAGTAACACCCTCATTGAACTTGAATTAGAATTAATAAACACTCATTTCACATGACATATCATGATATTATACTTTACCCAATGCATTGGAGCACTATAAGGGCGCACCCTTCTTAAACATTTCATTTCATGCATAAGTGTGCCACATGGATCATAAAACATGGATTCATAAAAGATAATCATTTATTCCATGATAAAGGAATTTGGAATTCAAACATGGAAATTTAAAATCAATAATTAAATGTGCATAAATGTGAAGACCCTTGATGGAGAAATGAGCATGGTATTCACTACACAATGGCATTGGCTTAGAAAATCGATGCGATTTCGACAGCGTAACGGTGTGACATAAGAATTCATAAAAATGGTTGATGAGAGAGAAAGGAATGTCTCATAATATTTACAGGAAATGGAAATTAAGGGGGGTCATATAGATAATTGTCCAAACAATTGTAATGGAATTTAGATTCATGATACAAAAGTATTGCTTGAATGTAAAAGAAGAGAGAGAAGTTCCTTTCGGAATTTTGGCATAGTAACGGTTGTACATGGGAGGAATTTAATGATAGAGAAAGGGGTATCCAACCATTCAAACATAAAGAGGGAAGTATTAGGGAGGTGAGAAACCATACCCCAACATTCATAATTGAAAATAAAAGGGAAAAACAACTTAATGAAAATTGACAACAATGAGAAAGGAATAAAAAACCCTTACTTGGAAGTGTGCTTCCAAAGGCTAGAAAGAGGCTTGTGAGAGGCTTCTTAGGAGCTTGGGGCATGTTGGGAGGATTCTAAAAAGAGTAGGGCAGAGGTTGGACAATCTGTAAAGGCTTTGAGTGAGGAGGAAGTGGGAGATTGCGTGGGTTTATATAGGAAAGGTGAGGGAATTCTTTATTATTTAGGTTTGGGACCCCTTATATTAAATTAATCCAAACCCGAAACCATCCCATGGTTTTTCCCAGGGTTTTTGGAAAAATGAATAGGAAAAAAATATTTTATAAGGCCAAAGTCCGAACTTCTTAAAATAACAGGGTTACATATGTGGAGGTGAGTCACACTCCCATGGAAAATAATTTAAAAAGACAAGGTGTTTAATAAGTCTTGAGGGGTCCATTAATGCTTTTAGAATTAAGTCAAACAAACCCAAAATCTAATTATTTTAATGTTAAAACATATATTGTCCGAACATAAATATTATAGTATTTTATTACATCACTATTGGGTCATTATGATGTAATAAAACACATTATATATTTAGACGGTATTTAATTTTTACCCAAAAAATTGACTATCTCAGAAAATTATGAAAAATTCACCGTTGGATAATTTCGACATCCTGATTCCAGAAATAAAGTTTATTTTATATAAATAATTTTCTAAATATGTTAATTTTCACTTTTATAATAAAAAAGGACAATTATCGAAAATTCACGGGTTTTGACAGAAATGGCTTTCAAACCTTAATAAAAATTATAATTGCATTCATAAAATTATAAGATCATTTATATTTAATAAAAATTAATTTAATAATAATAATATTTTATTAAAATATTATTTAATTCAAAATTCCATTAATTTAACAAAATATAATTCTTAATTAAAAAACACTATTTTTACTTTAAAAACTATTTACAATGTATCAAAAATGACTAGGAGGAATATTAATTATTATATAAAAAATAATATAAATGAACATATTACTAGAGATTTATTACATAACCCCTTAAAACAGCCGCATAAGACCTAAGGGTAAGGTGTGCGATGGTGGTAGACTCTTGGGGTGGCTCAGATAACTTCGCTCGAGTGGTAATCTCTATCAACTTCAACTTTTCCCATAGACGGTCCCGTCCAATCTTGACATGATGAAGCTCGGCTTGAGCTTGGTCAAGAGTGAAGCCTAAAGACAGCACCTCTTTTCCGAGCTCTGACAAATGGGCTTCGTATGGAGAAATTCTATTGGACGAGGCCATCGCTTCTTTTGTCTGTGTAAATTGGATTTGTAAAAGCCCTATATTTATACTAATCATGTGATCACTGTTCAATGACTATATTAGCAACGGTCAAAATTCATAACATAAAACCAAAGAAGTTGACATTTTATATAAACATAAAGAGACATTTAATTAGAGCAATAGGGATTTCCATTAATGAAACTTTGGGTCGTTACATATGAAGTCTTCAGAAGTCGACTTTGACATTGAAAAATCATATAGGTAGTACATTCCCATGTCCTATGTGTGTTATTATTAAAAAAATTGGTGATGGAATATTTTTTTCTCAATATATTTAAATTCTTATTAGATGATCAATTCTGTATTGAATGGTTACCTATAAAATAGAGATGGATTCTTGAAGTATTAGTACTAGGGATGGAATGTATGGTGAGGAATGGGCTACCAAATCCCTGATTGGAGTAGAGGATGTTTTTTATTCGGATTTAATTTTTAAAATGATATCATACTTTTAGAAAAATAAGAGTTTTAAATAACATTTTGAATATATGGTATGACTATAGTTAGATGTATCAAATAGATATTAAAATTTATGATGATTGATAGTTTACTATTTTTAAGAACATATTTTAGAAGATGAGGGGCCATGGATATGGGAAAAATCTAGGTTTGTTTATAGTTCATCATCAATCATAGTTTTAAAATTGGGATTGATTTCTTGTGAATGAATTCTATGGTATAACTCAAAATTATTATTAGCCTAATATACTTTTAGATCATGTTCTAGAAAATAAAATGTGACATTTCATTAATGGGGGTCAAGAGTGACTGAGAGCATGATGGATAATTATTTTGTCACCAGAGATGATGAACATAAGCTTTATGTTTTTTCAACTAGATAAAGATTGAGAATATTCAATATATGTGATTTTTTTCTTATAATTTTAAAAAATTATAATGTGTGAATTTTTTTGGTTTTGGTGTGATAATGTTTTTTTGATAAGTGTTGGGATTTGTTGGAGTTAAATATATAAATGATACTTTTTAAATGTTGGAGTTTCTAGAGGGATCACATCTCACCACTGGTGGGTTATCAAGGTGATAATACTTGAAATAAATGTTTTTTTGGAGGAATTGATGAGATATCTCATATTATTATTAGTAAGATTATATAATATAAGTTATACTTATAATTTATATTTCATATTATTCCTTCAATAAATAATTTTAACTATTTCCCTATGGTTGTAGGACTATAGTCTGAAAAATGTACTCATGTGTGTATTGTTCATGTATGGTGTTTATATATCGTGTTCCTGGTTGTTTTTTCATTAGTATAATGCATTTGAAAACAAGAGGTTGACAAAACTAGAATAAGGGGATGATCTATTATTTCGAAGGCTTTCCAAGTATTCCCAGTTTTAGGTTCTAGACTATAGTGGACATATAAAACAAAATCTATAATATCTTGTGATTGTTGCATGGTGCAGATCTCCAATAAGTATAAATGATACTATGATAATTTTAAATTATTATGATCAATTGTGAGGTGTGGTTGACATATGAGAGGAAACATATCTATTAGTAACTACTGGTGATTGAAGCACTTGGGAAAGAGGTCATTATGGCATTATTTCTTTATTAGATTAGGTTTTGTAACACCCCATGATTTCAAAAGAAGAAAATTATGTTTGATAGTGTAAATGAAATGAAATAAAGTTCTTAGAAAATAATGTGGGTCCTTTATACATTATGATATATTTATTTTTAAATATATATAATCTCTTGTATAGCTTGTGGTATACGTACCCTGATATTTTTATGTTTGATAACATATTCAATAGGCAACATCGAGTCTGAACAATTCATCATAAATATAACTGTTATAACCTAGTGGTTAAATTGGAGGGCATGGATAATATTAAATAATTTGTGATATATATATATATATAAATTTCATACTCAATATAATTATTTATAATGTTTTATTAAATAATAAAAAAATTGTTTGTAATATAATTTTATTCTTTACAAATATGTTTTATTCAAAAATGATTTGTATTGATTTTCATGGAAGAAAAAATATAAAAATTTAGAAATATATTTGAGGAAATTAAATTCATTTTTTAAATAAGAATATGAGAATATATTTTGGGTGAAATATTTGGATGTTTTGGAAATTATTTAGTTTTAGTGAATAGCGAAAAATACATAATTTCTAAATTTGTCATTGTTTTTCCATAAATTAATTAATTTTAAAGTGACATTAGGTTTTCAATATGATTTCAAGTAAAAAATGTAATAATTATTAACATTAAATCAAATTATTTACATTTTAATCATTGTTATATTGTATTTTAGTATAAGTTTATTTTTTGATTAAAAAGTTATTTTTTGTTTTGAAAACTATTTCAAAGTGTATAATGTTTTTTCATTTTAATTAACAAAAATGAAATATAACAAGGAATGTTTTAAATAAATTTTATAAATTATATATTAGTAAATTTTAATTGATAATCATAGAATTATTATTATTAGATATTGAGTTAATAAAAAATCATAATTTATTTAAATGAAATACACTTCTCGAAAACCCATTTTGTCATTGTGACTACTAGATTTGTTTTAAATATCAATTTATACACTTTTAAAAAAAATTTAAAAAATAAAATTAATTTTTTAAATCATTATTTAATAATTATACTAGGGTTTTATGAGAATTTTCAGAAAATAATATTTTTTGATGATTAATATGATATACTGAATTTTAAGTCTAAAATGTATTTTTGTTTAAATTATACATAATTTTAAATTATATTTTAAAATGGGTTGACAGTAAAATAAGTTCAATTATATATTTATTCGTCAAATATAGTTCATTTTAATAAATTGTTTTTTGAAATTTGATATAAAAACTATGTAAACATTTGAATATTTTCTCTTTGGAAACCCACTTTCTTACCTCGTATGAAAGAATAATTTAAAATTAAATATTTCTAATTTTACGAATTGAATTTAGAAGAATCAATTCCATATAATGAATAATAAAAAATTATGTTACCTAATAATTTCAAATTATGTTTTTTATCTACATTAATTTTGAAAATAGTAAAATTTCATTAACTCAGTTATTGTAAAAATGGGTTTATTGGGAGGTTAAACTGAAAAAATAAAGGTTAAAATGACCTAAATACTTGTTTAAAATATACTATATGGTAAAATTTCTACAATATACCTTATTTTTTCAATAGTTTTACATTATTTGATCCTTTTAAGAAGGAAAAATGATATTGAAACACATTCATTTAAAAAATTAAATATGTTCCACTCACTACACTTATAAAAGGGGAGCCTCTATCCTCCTCTATTCAAACCTTAAAATAAAATTGGTTTATAAAATAAATTACAAAATAAGCTATCTAACAACAAAATATCCACCTAGAATACGTATTGTGGAATGTAAATGAACCAATAAATTTATTTTGTGCATACCAAAAGAAGTTACCTGAAGAAGAGGTAACATTCTTCAACATGAGTTTTTTATTTTATTTCATCCTCCACCACCTTTAATAACTTTTAAATAGTTAATATATAATAAAATAAATATATAATATATACTAATATGTTACTATGTTAGTTAAATAACCTAAATAATTCTCATCTTCTATAAAATGGGTTACAAAATAATCATTCATGTGTACGGTGGACTACCACCTCGTGAACCTGTGTAATTCGTTTTTCAATTACCTTATCAAACCTTTGATTATGATGGTAGTTATGAGTTATATATATGATATTTAAAAAAAAATTATTACTTTTATTAATTTTATTATGTATTCCTTTATTTTTACTTTCCATTTTGTAGGGGATATGATAATGCCTATCATCTGTATGACATACTACGACCTCACAAAGCGATGTGATTCGTTTTCCACTAATGCTTTACATGGAAGGTAATAAGGATAACGTTTATAGATATATGTGGTATAAATGAAATAATAATGATATTAATTAAATAATAATACTACTTAAAATATAATATATCATCATATTTCTTACCTTTTTACTCAATAAAAGATGTTAACATCATTCATGTATGTGTGGATTAACAACTTCAAAAAAGCAATGTGAATCTCTCTTTTATCACCTCACCTCATGGATGGTATATATAGGAATATTAAAATAAATATATATATTATTTATGATATTTTTATAAATCTAGGAGGATAAAATATTATATACGTTCTTCACAAAATGATCATCAAAAAATAGAAACATTACTCATACATACATATGACCTACCATCTCCATGATCTTAACATAAATAATTTTTCAGAACCATATTTATGTATTGATATTAAAAATTATAATTTATTTGTAAATATTATAATTATTTCATTATCATTATTTAGGAGTTTATAAAACTATATTATTTCCAAAAGAACCAAAACTCCCATAAAGAAGAACGAATGGAAAAACATGGCATCTAACACACAGAATAATGAAAATATTGAAATTATATTAACAAAAATGTAACAATATGTTATAGAAGGATCAAATATGAATTTATAAATTTTAATATAGTTATATAATAATTTAATAAATTGTTTAAAACAATAATAAAGTATGCTAAAGAACGTTTTAACCAAAGGAAACCATGAGGTAAGATATTTCATAACTCAATTTTCATTCATTATATTAAACATCAATTCAATGATTTTTTATCATCATATTATTTTTGTAACTAAATTTTATTATTTTATGTTTTATGCAAATTTTTCTATGTTTTTTAAACTTGAGACACTTAATAAACTTATTTATTAATCCCCACTTCGATCATATGATCATTCTAATGGATTCTAGTCTGGGTTTCCTTCTATGAGACTTAAGTCATGTTATGAACCAATATTTTTATATGAGATGTATATACAGATAATTTAACATATAATAGCATGAAATTATTTATACTCATGATATTTTATGTATAATTAAATTTTATACTTTCACAACATTGATTATTAAAATTTACCAAATTTGTAAGAGTTTTGTGTTATAATCTTACCATTTATTAGGTTTGTCTATAATTAAGTCTATAATGTTGAAATATGATGATCTAAATATATAATATTCCAATTATTTTTATTTTAAAATTATTATTATTGATACATTAAATTAATTTATCCATTTTCACAAATTTGGTTTTAAAATAATTAAGAAAACACTTTTATGAAAAAACATCTTTATTTATCTCTTCATTTGATAACCCATTTTTCTTCCAAAACAATGTTTCTTAAATGTGTTTTCAAATATGTTTTGAGAATTCTTAATATTATTTAATAAATAAAATTTTTCCCTTTCGTACTTTTTAATTTTTTTGAAAGGAATCTTCATAAAATTTTCAAAACAATTCTCATTTGGCTTTACCAAAACTATTAATGGAATGTTTGTTTTAACATGAATGACATAAATAGAAATTTATACTATGATGAATTTTATTTTACATGAATATTACATCATAATTTTTTATGTTATTTTAATATTAATGGATTTCAAAAATTATTTCATTCATTTTTTAAAAAATTAAATGTTATTTTACTTAATAATTGCTTTAAATTATTTTTAAATCTTCTTTTATATGTTTCTTTGGTTATTATAAAAGAAAATTATTTTCACAATATTTTATTTTTTATTTTTTAGTTTTATACATTTTTTTTCAAAATGATATTTTTATTTTCATCTAATTGTATTTGATGATATTTCAATGGTATCTCTATTCATCAACATGAACAACCCTTATTATTTCTTATCCTGTAATGTAGATATTTTTTAATTATACCTTCCACATTTTTTCCAATATTAATTAATATTTTTTCCAATAGATTCTTATGGAACCCATTTATTTTCAAGTAGTTAATCATATTTCGATGATATTTTTATGGAACCCATTTCTTTTCCCTGGGTAAACCATGTTTCAACAAGATTTTTATGGAAATCATTTCATTCCCAAAATTTATCCATGTTTCAAAGACATTATTTTTGAAAATATTTCTTATCCACGGGTTAATAATGTATCGAATAGATTGAAATTAAACCCATTTATTTTCCATGGAATAATCTTGTTATAAAAGAAATAATGATTTTTTCTATGAGTTTTATGATGATATATATATTTACAATCTATTCATGTTGTTGTTTTATAACATTATATATTATGGGAATTCCCAAATAGAATTAAGTGAGGCTATTAGATCTTATATGATGGGTGTTCCTAGATAGAACAAGTTGATCCTGATATAGCTGAAATGATGGGTGCGACTAAAGAGTTCCAAATGTACATTGTAATTATTATTTTCTCTATAGAATTATTTTATAAGTAGAACATATGGTTATTCGATTTATAAAGGTTATGTATGTGTTATATGAATATGTTGTTCCATTATACAGACCCATTTTATCTATGATTTCTATGGGTATATAACATTTTCTTTCATAATTATTAATATCTTATGGATCATGGTTATTTATTATTATAACCACTTCTTTTTTAAAATACTTATTCCATGTTTCATGATTGATGATTCAGGCTTTGATGGAAAAGTGTTCATTTATGATTAACTCATTCTCTTCGATTATTTCATCATACTCTTATTCACTTTTTATGTTCATTAATGTAATTCGCTTATTAATGGTTATGTCTACCCTTTCAGTGAATTTGAGGTTACCCTTATTATGTTTCAATTTATTTTGGTTATCATGAAATTATGATGAATGAATTATGTATGGAAGGGATTTCATATGGATAATGATGATGGATTAATGTGAAATAATAAAAGTTAGATTAAGTAATATAAAATATCATTAGCAACATGGGTATTATTTTTGTAGGAGTTTTTTCACAATTCTGTAAAAATATAAACCTAATATTTCCTTGAGAATGTTATTGATTAAAATTTTCCTTTTGATGTTGTACAATTTGGATGGGAAAAAATTGTGTCATAGTTCTTAGTATTGAATTTGGAAATGTAATGTTTACGATTTCAACAACGTATTCAAGAATTCTAGTTCATGATTTTATTGTTCCTTTAAGAGTGATAGTTTAGATAAATTTTTAGATTAGTATTTTTTAATTTGAGTTTATATTAAGAGATTTAGATTCCATGATTGGTCTATAAGATTAAGTTTTATCATATGTTCAAATTCATTTAAAACATTTTTGAGTTTTAGTGTGATGAGATCTTAATGTGATTAATGACACTTTTGGAGATTTTTTATTATGTTAAATTATTTTTAAATATTATCATTAGCATGAATTATGGATTTTAATTGTGTTTTAATAATAATTATAATATTGATGACCTTTATAGTTTATGTGATCATAGATATTGAGGTAATTATGGGAACAAAAGTTATATTATATAGATAATAGTGGGATTGAAAAATGATTTGGAAACTAAGAGATTATTGTAATTTCCAAAAATGATAACCATATTTTGGGCTTTAAATATATAAGCTATGTGAAAAAGTTTATAGTTTAAACACTCTTTAATGTTGATATTTTTTGGGAATGATTTAGTTTGTTCTGTGGGTTTTATGGTTGATCTTAAGGATTAATGTATTATGTTATCAAATGATGTTTTTCAGATTTTTGGAATTATCTTACCGTGTTCTAACCACTTTGTTTTTGGTTAACATAAAAATAGATGTGGATTAGATTTTTATCCCTTTAATGGTTATATGATCTTTTAAAAGTTGATATTTAGTGCTTCAGGAATAAAAATTTATCTTGAATACTCATCCATTAGAGAAAAATATTGGATCATATTGGGAATTTGGTAAATTATGATATTATGTGTGTTGAGTAAGTATATTTCACTACTTTTTAGACCAAATGGGTAAACAATTACCAATATTCAGGAATAAAATATTTAAATAAAAATTTTATCCTATTACACTCATATACATTGAATCATATGGTATTTTAAATCATTACAATTTTATGGTTTTGAGACCCTTATTTTTCTATTTATCATTCCCTTGTTCATGATCAATGAACTCGATAAATCTCTATAATTATTTACAAATTTCTACCATTTCCAAATCATTAGTTCCCAAATTTGTTCTCTTTTTTGGAAACCCAATATGTATTATTATAGATGACCCTTGTAATCCATATTTAATTTTATGGAGAGGATTTTTTATTAAACCCTTTTATTATATGATTTTAAAACAAAAGTATTTCCAAATTTGCATCCTTTTATTACCAAGATAATATTAAAATTGGGAGGATGCAATTTATTAGGTGGTGGGATGCAACACCACAATATTTTAGTAGAATAAAATCATGTTTAATAGTGTAAAAAAATAGACAAATTATCTTATATGTGAATGTATCTCCCCAATAATTTAAAATATATTATTTTTTAAACAAATTCATTTTCTCTAATACCTTTTGGTATACAACACCCCAAAATTTTTATGTTTGATAATGTATTCAATATGAAACATAAATCCTATGCGACACATGATATATAAAACTGTTATATCTTATCCATTATATTGGAATGTATGAATAATATTAACAACTTTATGATATATATATAAAACAAGAAATCTAGGAGACAGGTGAGCCTACTCCTGAGGAAATAAAATAAAATAAAAGTACCGTACAAGAAATCACAGAGTCACTCTGCAAAGACGAGAATAAACCTCACCACAATAATTCACCTGAACAAGATGATCACAATAATCAAGCGACACAAAAGACCAAAAGGAGGTGACCTCATTAATTGCCCTTTTCGCAATAGCATCAACCAATTGATTGGCTTCACGATAGAAATGTGTGACTTTAACGGCGAGTGATCCAAGAAGTCGAAGTCAATCAATCCAGACCAAAAGAATCCTCAATGGCCCATTCCTCGAGCGCTCTTTCATGATTTGAACTGCAACACAAAAGTCCGACTCTATCCATAATTCATTCCAACGAAAGTGGACAACATACCTTATCGCTTTTATTATAGACCATTGCTCAACTTCAATAGCATATCTGTTTCCAATAAAATGACAAGAGCAGCCTTTGACAAACCCCTGAGAAGTATGAAATACACCACCGCATATAGAGGGCCCTGGAGCACCAGAAGCGGCCCCATCAACGTTGACCTTAATCCATCGTGGAAGAGGAGGAATCCATCAAATGTATTTCACCATCAATGGCTTCTTCATCCTGTCACTAACACCAAGAGTTCTCAACAAAACCCAGTCAGAAACATCATTTCTCATGGAACCTGCCTGGATGTGTGAAGCCGTGGCTGAATATTATTGAACAGTAGGTCATTTCTGGACTTCTAGATGAAGTCAATAACAGACGCACTTGCAGCCAAAATAAGAGCACGATTTTGCTCACTAAAATTGGCAAGGCCAATGACCTTCATTAATTCTTCAATCGAGAATATATATATATATATATATATATATATAAATATCACACTGAACACAAATTATTGATAAAATTTTAGTTAATAATTAATAAATTTTTAGTAACGTAATTTTGTTCATCAAAAGTCTACTTTCAAAAAAGAAATTCTTCTTTTAATTAATAAATATTATAATTTGTTTTGAAGTTTTAGAAAATTTATGTGATAAAAAAAATTTCATTTTTTAAATCATAATATGAAAAATTATTTTATTTTATATCTTAGGATTTTTTAGAAAATATGGATATTCAGTGAAAAATGAAAAAAATATATATTTTTTGTAAAAATCTCTTTCGTTTCCAATAAATTAATTAATTTAAAAGTTACATAATGTTTTGAATTTGAAAATATTTAACATAAGTATTCTTTAGTTTTATTTAAACCACTTAATAAAATTTTAATTATCATTATATTGTATTTTGGTATAAGTTTGTTTTTGGGTTTTAGAAGGTGTTTTGTATAAAAATAGTTTTAAAGTGAATAATGTTTCTCAATTTTAATTAATTAAACTAATAAAGAATGAGGAATTTTATAAATTATATGTATATACTTTATATCATTAAATTTGTATTTTTATTTATGAAATTATTATTATTATAAATGGAGTTAATATAAAATCATCTTGAGCTTGAAAAAAATACTTTTATCAAAAAACCATTTTCTATATCAACTATGGGTTATGTTTTAAATATAAATTTTCCCTGTTTTAGGAAAATTATTTTAAAATATAACTTTAGTTTCTTATATCATCATTTAAAAATTATTTTAGTTTTAATTTTTAATTATTTTTGAAAATATTTATTTTTTGATGAATGATGAGTAATACAGAATTATAAATAAAAAATACCTCTTCATTAAAATTATTTAAAAATGTATAAATTTTATTAAATTAATTTATTTTCTATTATATATATTTTATTTCAATTATTTTTATTTTAATGAATTTCATATTTAATTTCGATGTAAAACCTTTGTAAACATTTAAATATTTTCTCTTTGAATATGGGATTTCTCATTATGCCAGTGGAATTGATTTTAAATTAAATTTCTCTAATTTGGTGAATTTTATTTTGAAAATTTTACTCAAACTTTTTAAAAATTATGATTTATATTATATAAAAAGTTCAAATTTATTTTTGACTAAAATGAATAGTGAAAAACCTGAAAGTCAATTACAACGATTAAGGTAAAAATATGTTTACATGGGGGTTAAATTAAAAATATAAGGGTTAAAATTAACTAAATCCTGTATAAAATATTCTGTATGGACATATTTATATATTATCACTTATATATTCAGGAATGGTTTATTATTTTATTATTGTGACACAAAAAAATGTTGTTGGAATTCATTCTTTTTAAAAATTACAATTATGACACTCAACTCCCTTATAAAAGGTCACCACTTATGCTCATCTGTTAACACATTAAAACCCATTTGTTTGGTCATTACCTAAACAAATCAATTCTATAATCTCCGAATATAATCCTATAATATTTATTGTGGGAATTGTTGCAAACCGAAAGAAGTTACCCGAAGAAGAGGTAATGTTCTTCAACAAGTGTTGTTTTTTTATTTCTTTTTCAACTACCTTAAATTATTTTTAAGACATGATTTTATATAAAAATGATTTTTAAATATTATTTTCATGACCCATCCTCGGGGCCTGTGTCGTGACTACCCCAAGCCCGCCTTCCATAGGCCAGGGGCTGGAGACTAGCACCAAGGTGTAATTCCCGGTAAAAGGGAAGGCATTTCCTTTGTACAGTAAAAAAACACCATAGAGAAAGAAAGAAGTAGAAGTAAACACTAAGTAAAAATTGGGTACAACAGTAAGTGCAGAAAAGTAAGTGGGTCAGAATACAATCCCAAACTGAATGTAAATTACAAATGGAAAGGAAAAACAGCAACTGAAAGTAAAGCCGCAACGTCGAGCCGTCTACTAGAAGTCCCACATGAAGGGTGAGTACAAATAGCCTCCACAGCTCCTCGGGTCCAACCGTACGCTCCAAGTACGTCCCGCCCAGTGGTCCACCTCCAGGTACCATCTTTCTCTACAAGTCTCAACCACGATCAGTGCTATCCATCGTCTGCCACCAACACAACGTAGTGCGGGCATAGCCCGTGCAGGGGTGAGTATAAGCTACTCAGTAGGGACCCCGAGACCCCCGAAGGTCTCCCAGAATCCACAAATGATAATCCACAAAGGAAAGATACCATCACGAAGTAACATCTGACACTGCTTAGGTATATGACCATACATATACCTAAGTCATCAATTCCAGTTCGCTCCAAAGTCCGAGCCCATGTACAACCCAGTCCACACATGAAATCACAAACCAGTCCATATAGGAAAGAAAAACATAATCCACACAGGATAGCACAACACAATCCACAAAGGAAAGAAAAACAGGATCCCGATCATACATTTATACCTCTTTGTATGATGATAGAGATGATAAGATATAGCCACTGATTCATCTAAGTCGTCAAAACCACAAAATATCGATTGGTACTAACCCCCGAAATGACCCAAAAAGGATCTGACCCACACAGGATCGAAAGGTAACTAACCCTCGCAATGACCCACAAAGGATCTAACCCACACATGATCGATAGGTAACTAACCCCCGTAATGACCCACACAGGATCGGACCCACACAGGATCTGTAGGCACTGGCCTACATAGGACCACTGAGCGCTGACCCACACAGGATCGGTCCCACACAGGATCGGTAGCACTGATCCACGTAGGATCACTGAGTTCTGTAGTCATCCCCATCGAATCCACTGAGGATCTCTGTATAGTCGTCGTCTTCGACGTAGTCGTAGCTATATCTAGAGTTCCCGCACACTGCAAGCTCGTTCGGGAGGGTCCGCTCCACGAGCCGAGAGGCTGATACATCAACTGACACATAGTCCGGAATTGATGCATCCAAAAGTTCCGTATCGTCAACGAGAACTCGACGTTATAGACGACTCGTCAATCAGACAACCGGTCTGAGTGTTATTGGATTTTTCGTCCCAAGGGCCCAGTTGGTTTTTGAGTCAAAACCAACCCGGCTGTACCCTACCTATGTCCAAACCATGAGCGGAGTAAGCCAAAAGGTTCGTCTAACTTATAGGAATCCAACAAAGTCGATGGCACGTCGATCAGACCTCCGGAGCTCAAGTTATAAACGTTTCCGCTCTGAGGGCCCGATTGGTTTCTTGTACGAACCAACCCGGTCGAAACCAAGGTGATCCTAAACCTTGAGTGCGATGTACTGAAACGACCGTCTCGATCCAAGGATCTCATCTCAACTGACAGTGCGTCAATCGGAGGCCCGTAGCTCATGTTATGGGCAACAGACCGAAAAAGTTTTGGTAAAAAGGGGTTCAGGCCCGGTCCGACCCAGCCCGATACCACCTGGTTCGGCTCGAACCGGGTCCAGGTCCGGCCTTCTTGGGTGTGGCCTTGCCCGGTGGGGCGCAGACCTGCCCTGCGGGCCCGGTCCAGCGGACCGGCTAGGGCAGCCGCCCGGTGCGCTGGCGCACTGGCCAGGGGCTTGGCCGAACGACCCCCGGCGTTTTCCTCGAACCGGCCGGCCCGCACCGGCCGGCCGGCTAGTGCAACCAGGGGACCCGAAAGGGCCGGTCCCCTTGCTCCGATGCCGGCGGCCCAGTATCGGCCGCCTGTTACGCTGCTCCGCCACGGCCCGGAACCTGCCGTGGCCTTGGTTCATCCGGCGCACGCAACGACGCTGCGCCCCTCCGCCGCGGCCCCACTCCGGACGCAGTTCTTAGGTGGTTCTCCGGTGCGGCGCGACGGTGCCACATTTTTGGTTTGTTTTCAATGGCGTGGCGCGACGGCTCCGCGTCTTGGTTCATCTTCAACGACACGGCACGATGGCACCGTTCTTATCCCCCTTTCCTTATCAAAAATTATGCGTGGTGCTTCGGAACCACGTTACCTTGCTCGCCACAACAAAACCAACAACCAAAAAAGGGGAGGAGTGCTGGTCCAGTTCGTGCGGTCCAACCTCCTCCCATTATCACGATAACAGGCGGCTCAAATAAAAGGAGAATGCAATAGAAGATTCCACAAACTAACAAAAAAAATAAATCCCTAACTCAACGCTGTCGTCGAACGAGCGTTCGTCATGGAATTAACCGTCGCATAAGAAGAGGGTCATCGCGGAAGAAGAGGATCACCGCGGAAGGAACGTCGCTGGCATTAGGTGATCTCCAAGGAAGTCTTCTCTGGCCGTCATCCGCCGTCGGAGGTTGGCGTTCTTCGTTGGTGGTGGTGCGTTCTTCACGTTCTTCATCGATGAACATAGAATCGTCTCTTTTTCTCCCAAAGGATCAACACAACACAAACCCAACCATAATAAAATAGGTCCTTCCCTTATTTTATTATCAACAAAATAATTTGAAATTCAAAAGATAAGAAACGAACAATTAATTCAAAGAATTAATTGTAATGATTTAACCACCCAATTTAATGAGGCATTTCTTAACCAGAATAAACATAAGGATTGACTATCATTAAAAGGTTGGTTGCAGGTGCGTTACTTAGAAGGGAAGAAATGGCGGGGTTCGTGTGGGCCCCACCTCACAAATATCCTACCAAGTGGGTAGGATATTGTGGGTCCCACATTATCCTCTTAACTTAGGTTAAGCCGCTTTAAGTGAAATAAAATAAATTTTCGCACCACTTTTATTTTATTTCTTAACTTAACCCCAAAAATTAAAAACCACACCCGAGAAAACGCAACTCCAGAAAAGGTGTTTCTAAGCAATTACCGGCACTGCGATTCCATTGGTGCCCTCAGAATTCGATTCCGAGCACCGATTTAAAAGTTAGAAAAACCCGCTCATTCGTTCATTGAACGTACCCGAGATAAACTTCGGAAAATGATTTCGGACACACCGGGCCTCGGAATCAGGTGTTGTCAGAAACTGCGTTCCTGTAAAATTCTCAAGAAAATTATGAAAAAAATTTCCTTGAATTTTACGGGTCATTACAATTATAATATTTTATTATGATAATAGATCAACTTAATTCCTCTACCTATTCCATTAAAATCGGATATGAAATCATTATTGCTATGTACAACGGACTACTACCTCGCGAATCGATGTCATTCGCCTTTCAATTACCACCTCTCATGATTGGTTATGATAAAGGATATAGAGTATATATATGATATTTATAACAACATTATACATTTTTAGTCATTATATCATACAAAAATTTTTAATTCTCATTCCTTTGGGGTTAAAAAATCATCACTTGTGTGTGCAGAGGACTACCACCTCGTGAAGCGTTGTGATTCGTTTGTCACTAACGCGTTATATGAAAGGTATTAAGGATAAATTTGTGGTGTATTTGTATACAAATTTACTAATAATAATACTCATGAAATATTTATCATTTTAAAAATATAATGTATCTTTTTCTTTCTTACCTTTTCAGTCTCTAGAATATGATAATGATGTTCCTGTACATGTGGAAAACCGCATTCACGAAGCGATGTGACTCTATCTTTCACAACCACACCACATGGATGATATATATAATTATATTTAGATAAATAATATTATATTTATGATATTATTATCATTCTATAGAGATAAAATTTTATTCACATCGATTCCAAAAGTATCATTGAAAAATAGAAACATTACTGATGCCTACATACAACCTACCATCTCCATGATCGTAACATACATTATTTTTCAAAAAAAATTCAGAATTGGAATTAAAAATTATAATTGATTTATTAATATGATAATTATTTAATGATTATTATTCTGTAAATGATATAACCATATTATATGCACAAGAACCTGATCATCTATAGAAAATATTGAATGAGGAAACAAGACAATTAACACCTAAAACATTAAAAATAATGAAATCTTATTGACGAACATGTTAATGGATGTTATTGAAGAATTATATTTTATATTGTAATTATTAATATGGTTGTTTAATAATTTAATAAAATTTATAAAACCACTTTAAAAGATGTTAAATCACATTCAACCAAAAGGAAGATATAGGTAATGGATTTCAAATCTCAATTTCCTTTCATTGGGGTAAACTAACACTTCACTGATTTTGTAATGATAAAATTATGTGTACAATGAACATTAATAATTTTATGTTTTATTTAAAAATTTTTTAATGTGGATTTATATTTGATACACATATTCTATTCATTGACTAACCCCTACATGAATGATATGACCTAGTAAAGTGTTTTTAGTCTCAATTTTCCATCCTTGAGACTTATGTCAGGTTATGCACCTATCATCATTTATTATGCATATATAGATCCTATTTCACAGAAAATATAATTAATTTATTTGTTCTCATGATTTTTAATGTTTAATTTGTTGTTACAATTTCATGGGGCTTATGATTAAAATTTACCAAAGTGGTATTATTTTTTGTTATAATCTCATCGTTTATCAGTATTGTTTAAGGTTAAACCTCAAATGATGAAATATTATGGACTACCCCTCCAGTATTCTAATTATTTTTATTATATTATGGTTATTCAAGATATTTTGATGTAATATAACCATTTTTCACTCTTTATTAATTAAAATAATTTTTTTAAATCATATTTATTTCTCTATTTGTTCAAAAACAAATTTAATGTCAAATAGTATGTTTTAAAAATATGTATTCAATAAGGTTTTGATAATTCTTAAAATGATTTGGTAAATAAATTTTAACCATGTTTAAATTTTTACAAATTTTTTGAAAGAAATATTCAAATCATTTTCTAAAAAATACCCATTTGGATTTTACTAAAAATGTTAAGGGAATATTTTTTTAACATGTATGACAGGAATGACATTTTTTTCCAACATGACCATTATTTTATTTGAATATTAATATATATATGTTCAAATATTATTTTAAAATAAATGTATTTTCAAAATGAAAATGTTATTTTACTAAAAATATATTTACTTATATTTTAATGGTATTCCCATTCATCAACATCAATGACCCTTATTGTCACTTATGATCTAACATCAATATTTTTTATTGATACCAAACCAATTATTTCTATGGATGGATTAATATTTTTCTAATGTTATTTTTCATGGAACCAATGTCTTTTCCATGGGTTAATCACCTGTCAAATAGATTGTTATGGAAGACATTTCTTTTCCATGTGTTAATCATGTTTTATGTAGATTGTTATGGAACTAATTTATTTTCCTTGGGTTAATAGGGTTTCGAATAGATTATTAGGGAAATCATTTTTTTTACAAGAGTTAATCATTTAATAAATGCGATGATGGTTGTTTTAGGTGTTTTATGATTAAATAAAAGGTCTATGTACTTTATTAAGGTTGTGGTTCTTGGAAATTTTTTATATGATGGTTGCACCCATATTTCACTTGGTGAGCATGATATATTTTAAATGATGGGTGTGACAAGATTGACCTCCAATGCATTGGGTGATGATTATGTTACCTAGATAATTATATTTGGATTCATCTGTATGTTTATCCAATTTTTATGGGTTCTTTAAGTGTTTTATTAATATGATGTTCTAATATACCAATTAATATTATCGATGCTTTGTATTTGTTTATAGTATTCCCTTTGATCAATATTAATATCACATGAATAATGATTATTTCTTATAATTAATCTTTTTATATAAATCCTTATCCCATGTTTCATGATTGATGATTCATGGATTGATGGATATGTGTTGTTTTTCGATTCGCTCCAGAACTCTGATTATGATATGATAACTTTATGAACTTATTTTGTACATTAATGTCATTCACTTCTTAATGCTTATGGTTCCCCTTATTGATCATTATATCTCAACCATATTATATTTCCTTTTCATCAGGTTATCAGGATATGATATTGAATGAAATTGTTCAATAATAGATTTCATATAGATTATCATGATGACTAAATTTAAAATAAGAGAGGCTGAGATAAGTTGAAAATGTTTATTTAAAGACATAGATATTTTTTATATATGGGGTTTTCAAAATGATCTAACACTCTAAACCTAAATGGTCATTGATATTTTAAGTGATCCAAATTTTCTTTTTGATGCTATAATTTTTGGATGAGGAATAATTGTGTCATATTTATAGGTATCAAATACAATAATTTAAATTTTATGATTTTAACACTGGATCCATGGTTGCAAGTTATGGTATGTTATAGGTTTTATGGTATTTTTCTCTAATATTTTTAGAAATACAATACCCAAGAAGAAATGTTGTGTTATTACGTGTGTGTGAGTTGTCTGGTCATCAAAACATGTGTTCTTATTAAAGTGGTAATTTTTAAAAACTATAGAATTTGGAATATAAAAAATGATACACCAAAGAATTCCAAAACTGAATAAATTATACTATAATTTTATGTATTTAAATTAAATTTATCACCATGGTTTAATGTTGTTTGGTTTACTATTTAATGATTAGTGACATGCTAGGTTTTTTCATTGTAGTGGGAAATTGGGTAAAAATAACAAAAATAGAACACACATATTTTTAATAGAGATATTGGTATCTTTGATATATGTGAATACATATTCATTCATGCATGTGGTTAGGCTAATATATGGGATGAAATGTATCAATGGGTAAATATTAGTCCATAGAGTGAATAGATCAAAAATCCATATGGTATTTCAGTGGATTATTTTCTAGTTTGTTGGAACCAATTATTATATTGACATATTCATAATATTAAATATAAATAATCGATATTTTAATATCCATTTAAGTAATTTTTATCCTTACTGGGAAGGTAATATAGAGAAATTTTCTAATTCTGTTCAATATATAAAAAGAGAAATTTAATTATTGACTCTTTATTACACAATACACCTTTTCTGAAATCAATTCATTGTTTTTATTGTGTTTATTTATAAAAAATTATTTTTTTTCTACTTATATAATGAGAAAATAGTCTTTATTGAATCTCAAATGTTTGATTATTGATAATTTGGTTATTAAAAAAATTAATTTCCATGAAAATTAACTTTTTTTCCTTCAAAATATTTTTGATTTAGATGGCGTGAGTAAATTTTCCCTCTACTATATATTAATTCACCCATTTTGAAAAATAGAAATTTTATTATTTGAAAAAATTTACTCATTAACATCAATTGTTCCACTTGATTTTATTATATATTTGGTACATATTATATGTCCTTCAATAACTTCGACTTCTTATTTTAATCCATAATAATTTTATTTTTCTTTTTTAAATATTATGGAAATTACATTTTATTTTTCTTATTAATAATATAGCTATTAATTGAGCTTCTATTATGGTGAAATAATTACTTTTTTAAATATTAACAATTTTTTTAAATGATATATATAATATAATCATAAGAAAATATTTAAAAAAGATAAATTAATTATATTTTATTTTTAATATTCCATCATATTCCCCATTTTTTGAAATGTATCATTTTGCACTAAAAATTTGTTGTTCATGATGTATAGATTATATGAAAACTATATTTCATATAAGGATACCATTTATATTGTGACAATAATTTTATTTTTGTATATTTATTTTTATACATGGATTTACATCATTGGGAAGTGTTTCATTTTTTTTGTTCATGCATTTTTAATTTATATAAAATAATATATATATATTGTAAATGTTATTAATTGATAAACTTTTTCTTCTTAAAAAACATGTTTTTCATTGAGTTATTAAGATTATGACAGGTTAAATATGTAATGTTTTTTAAATTAGTCCACTACATTTTTATTTATGTGGACAATTATATTATAGGATCTCAAATATATAAATTTTTTGTATATTGATTATTAATTACTATGAATTATAACTTTATATATTCAAGTATAAAAATATTTAAAAATTATATATGATCTACTCCTTAAAAGTATAATCATCGTTATTGGTAATGGACATTGTGTGAGAATCCTAGGGAAGAGGTGAATAAGGGTAACATAATTGTTTTAATTATAAATATAGTAATATATTTCACTAATATGAAATTTAATATATATTATATGAATCACTATATGAGAAATTTATTCCAATATTTTTACTCAAATATTTCCAACATTATCATTTTACACATTTATTCACATAGTTGAAACTAATTTCATTCATACACACTATGTGAATTGTCAAATCAAGAACACATAAAAAAAGATTTAAATTTTTATTTAATGTTATCCACTTCTATTTCTATTTTAAAATGTTATTTATTCATGTAAATCCCTGAAGAAATATTATTGATACAATTCTTGAATAACCCTCTACGGGTAAGTGTCTATGAATGTGGTTCACTACAACTTTGGAGTCCTCTCACCTATATTTAATGACTAATTTCTCATTAAAATATATGTATAGACTTATTTATTATTATTTTGTGATGATAAAGTACACCCTACTTAAGAACTACAATAACCTTCACTTTTTCAATGAGTTATTTATCAATTTTCCCCTTCCCATATGTTATTCTAATCATTTCATAATTTTCATAATTATCATCCAATTAATTGATCCTTGAAGTCTTAATGATTTATCCAGTTATTAATACCATACAACCATAACTTAAAAAACTATCCCCAATCACATACTATGGTATTCCAACTATATAAATGTTACATTCAATGTTTTACAACATATATGGAGATAATATCACTTAACTATCTTTGGTAAATTCATAATATTCAATTTATTAATTAATATATCATGACGTAAGTATGTACATGTGTTATATTGTTCAGTGGGTTATGGTTCCCACTATTATATTTTAAAAAATTCTAAATATGTAAGTTTATGTCTATATTTTCCCATAGCACTAGCTATGAGACATTTTTAAACTATTTGATGATCTATACCATGATGTTTTGTAATACAATTTTGTATTGTTTATACTACATTATTTTATATAATTTAGTGTGAAAAGGTTATATAGATCACCCGGACTCATCACTTGAATTGTATTATAGACATTTAAATAGATGAGGCAATTTTTCATATTCTGTTTCTTTTTTTCCATTTTATACAACATTTATTTTTACCTGATATAAATTAGAGGTTTTAGTTCCCATTGTAAAAACTACTAGTATCTATGAACCATATGGAATATGTATGTCACGGGTAATAGTATCTTATCATCCCTATATTTGATATAAAATTTATTGTTACAGAAAAACTTTCATTTCATATAAAGTAATATGTCACATGGTTTAGTTTCTCATTATTGTAGATTATTTCATCCCATGACACAAATATTTCTATTACTATAATATTATTTTATTAATATGAATCTATCACTCTATGTTAAAACATTCATTATATATTATCTAGCATATATCAATATTTTTCTAAACAATATAATACCATTATAATAAAATATTAAAAAAAATTAAAACATGTTTTAGTATTACCATCACTTAATAAATACACCTTCATACAAAATAATGATATACAATAGAATCTAATTCAAGTGTCATTATATCATAAAATCACTAAAAAAATAAATAATCTAATTATATAAAATTCCATGGTCTTAAAAAATATTCAACATTGGATTTTCATGACTCAAATGTAAATAGTTCCACCCAATATTCATCCATGTATGGTTTTTAGAAATATCATTTTATAGTTCCTAATTTGTTCACAGAGATGTATATAGAAAACATAAGTAGAGTAATAAATAGTATAACACATAAATACTATCCAACAATCAAATTCCACTACAATAATTATTCTATATAGGAAAAAATAGGATTAACTAGTGGAACTAAGTGGTTTATTTAATTTGATTACATATTTCACTGTACTCATATTTTTAGTAAATTCAATATCTCATATAACTCATTTTGATTAATGAGTTTCCCCATAACTATAGAATATCCAAAGTTTTTATTTATTAATATTTTAAAAAAGTAGTCTATAGTTAAACATTATATATAATGGGATAAATAATTATACTATATATTCTAATAACATTAAAAACTCTTATCTGTCAAAAAATTAATTATATAAATATTAAATAATTAATATGGAATACTTATTTGACACATTACAAATTGAAAATTATTCATTGATAAAATAAAAATGTCCTAAAAATACATATAACACACACAAAGATATATATATATATATATATATATAATTTTTAGAGATAAATTTTTTGGAATTCGTGTTTCTTATATATTAAATATCCCCCTTACTGAAATAACTCTTAGATTATGATTTTATCCAATAACTTAAAAGAATTATGATTATAATGGTAAAACCTAGGGGCTATTATATTGAATGATCTGTATATAACTCATCGACGTGAGAGATTTGGTTTTGTCCTTTTACTCAATTTCTATTTCTCATTCATCTTTAGACTATAAATCTTATTCCTAACGTCTTGGTTTTTTGAAATACCACTAAACAACACATTATAACATTTTTTCCATTATTAATCTTTTATATCCTCTATTTTTTGGATACATCCTTATTGTGCATGGATTTTATGTAATTCCATGTATAAAACTCATCTCTTTTGGAAAGTGTTTGTTTAATAAAACTTAAGTAGATATACATTTTTATTATTATTAAGGAATAATTTACATTATAATTTACTTTTTTTACTACATCATTAGTTCACTACCTTTTATCTGAAAATGTTTTTCCTTCAAAATAATATTTATTTTATTTATATATTTTTTCCTTATCAACCTTAAATCTTATAACATCACACATCTCTACTTATAGTTTAAATATATCTATTATAATTTATCCATATATGATTTATTCCATTCACTTTAGGATTTATAACCCATATATGATACATTATAAGTATTCCATACACACTATTTAATTTCTTTTTCACCATTTATGAGACAAATAAATCTTAACATAAAAAATATAGAACATCTTTTATTACTATGTGGATGTGATCTATTAGTAGATATTTTTTTCATTGTATTAAAATTTCCATTAATATAGAAATAATTAACACTATATTTAATCTTTTTATATTAGCTATATATTATATTATGTGGTTGAAAATAGTGAACATTAGTAGAAAATATTTAAATGTATATATAATGATGAATTTGACAGAATCATAGTTTAATCTTTGTGTATTAACTTGCATTTAAATATTGTTGACCGTATTTACATATAATTACAATTGATTTAAACAAATGTATGTAATAATTTTTTCACTTTTTTATTTATAATTCATTATTTTAATCTTCTCTTACTATGTTTCTCTTAAAAAACTCATTATTTTTATTTATAGGACCCTTTTAAAAGTTAATATTAGTCTTATAGTTTATCTTTGTAAAAGAATTATTATAAATTAGAAAAATAATTCCAATAAAATATTGTGTTGGAGAATAAATTGATTCCTTTATCATTCTTGATGTCTCGCCATTCTTATTTGGTCTTTTAGATTCTTATTTTTTACTTTTATATAATTATTTTAATTTTACTTGTATCTTTATTTCATTCATGATATTAAGGTATTTATCAAGTATATATACATGAATTTGTATTCACGTTCAATTATTATCACAATAATTTTCCAATCATGAGTAAATTTTATTTTTTTTAATTATTTTAGTTGGTAATCATGATCCTTGCAATATCTCTATTTATCATCAATTTGAGAATTTTTTATTTGTATGATAAATTTTAGTGTTACATTAAATAAAATAATAATATTTTTTAGATTCCTGTTCATTAAATTTTCCTAAATAAAAAATTCTCTATAATATATATTTCATTTATTTTTTACCATTCTAATTTATATCATTCATTTAGATTGATATGAATGTGTACACAATTTTTTAAAAGATACGTGGAAATATTATTTAAAAAGTTCTTATAGAATTTTTCATTTTGAAATTATTTTTAAAGTAATATTTTTTATAATTATTATTTTATTGTAATTTCACATTATAATTTTTTTGTTATTATTTTCATTCCAATTAGGGTATAGTTCTTCCTTAATATTATTAACATAATCTTCAACCATACTCTTCCACTTAATTTTATTCTTGTAACTTCCCAAATTTTTTCAAAGAAATGTACCATTACTTTTTGTTTCTAATTAATTTAAACAACCCTAAATATGATGCATATATGGTTCCAGGTGGTCTCTGGTGTTCTTAGGACTCATATGGAGCCTGGATCCCCAAATGAGAAGAAAATACAGGGCCACATAGTTCGGAGAAACCATGGTTCCAATCATTCATTGTTTTCCTAAGATATGTATTTTTAGATAGAGGGAACTTGGGGGGGGGGAACACATTTTTTCTACAATCATATGACCCAGAAGTGCATGACTATGTGATCCATATTAAAATTCTAACCAGTCGATTTTTCCCTATTTGTGTATGGTTAGATAAACCTTGCGGGGTTACCCTTTGAACCAGGGAATGACACATGGATTTCACAGAATTTTTCTAGATTTGCGTAGTTTTTTAGGGTGAAATTTCCTTTTTACTTAATCTAATATTTTTAACTGATATATTTTTACCCTCTCCCCATTCCAGTGGAATTTCTTCTTCCTCCCATGTGCAGGTTATCATTTATTTATCCTCCTTGTTTTCTTGAAAACTCCTCCAAATAGGCTCTAATTCACTCGCTAACAAATCTATCAAAGAATCTAGGTGTACAATATTCAATACTCTCTAATATATTTCACGTTCGTCTTCTATCTGTTTTTCTATTTGGGTGAAATTTCATTTCCCCATTTTCTTGGTATTTTACGGTTTCTTCAATTTTTTCCATCCTAGCTTGACTCAAAGGTAAACACTAGATGGGGGAATATATAAAAGGTAGAGGTAGTTGTTATATGATATTTCTATTAATTTTCTGGATTTTGATAAATTATTCCATGGTTTCGCGAGCCAGACCCTCTCAAATTCACCCATAAACTGATATATTAAATTTAAATGAATACATTATTGAACCTTTGGTGACACAATATTATGGAGATAAACTATGTGGATTGATAAAGTTGTGTTGTGACATCTAGTTGGATGTGCTTATACATAGATGAAAAAATTACCCTTGCTCTATGTTATCCTAACACCCTTGTGGTTTTTCTTTAATTAATTAATTAATTGTTAATTTTTTTATTTAGTTGAATTCAAGGTGGAACCATATATTGGATTCCTATACACCATTACTATTGATATCTTTGAACATAAAAATAATTGCAAACGTTCCTATGTATTATGGTGAATTACTTAAATGGGGGTTTCATAATGAAATTCCTTGACCAAAATTCCTATAGAAATATAAATTCTGAAATAAATAAAACGCTACTTTCAAGGAATGTTATATATATTTTTATGATGAATGTTCAATTTCCATACCTTATTTTAGGGGTGATATAAGGTTTTCTGAATTAAAGACCACTTTGAAATACTCTTGTTATTTAGTTTTAGTTTTTTAGTGTTTTCTATACATGTCGATGGAAACATCATCTATTCCTGAGGCGGGATCTCCATGCATTATCGGCATTTCCTCTAGGTAATTGACACCATTTCTCTAGGGGAGACCCTTTAGTCAGGATCAATGGAATGATTTTTTGTTGCATGCCATAAGAGTGACACAGGTCCCTATATTTTACACGTGGTATGGAGTTGAAGGTCTATTCGACTTTTCATTTTTCACACCATTCTTGGAGTGATAAGTAGGACTTAATCCTTGGGTAACCATGTACACAATCCTTAATGATGTTCAATTGAGGAGCTCTCGGTCGATACATAGAAAGTGATTTTGGATTTTCATGGATAAGATCTAGTAGTCTTAAAATATTTTTAATTTTGGATTATATTGAATTAAAAATGAAAATAAACTTTTCATAATAATAATTTATACCTTGGTATTTAAAAAATAGGGACTTTTCCTCCATCCCCAATAACAATCGTTAGGACAATACACATTATTATGATAATCTCACCCATTTTTTCATAACAAGAACCTATGATTCAGACTCATAGGATTAGGCCAAAGTAGGTAAATGGGATAAGTGTCCCAGTGAAACCCAGTCCAATGCATACAGTTCTTAATTTCCACCTTGCATTAATTATAATGATATACAACCTATTTTATATGTAATGAAATGGAATGGACAAGACACCATGGGTGACAACCTAATGTTATTGTATCTCAAACCCTGATTAGGTGCCTCTAGGACCCAAGTAAACATTATTCTTTTAGGTATAGAAAAAGGAAAGCATGAAACTTCTTATGCATGATTTATATGACTAGGATAGAGATAGGGAAGTGGACTGAGTCTTTACTCAGGATGCTTGTTATAGAAATTTTTTGCCTTTATGTATTTTTTTAGCATGTGGTATATGGATGTATCCCTTAACCATACATAAGAAAGTTTTATATCTACCATATCATCATCATCATAATCATATTGTATCTTTTTATTTTTCAGCTTCCACTTACTGAATATTTACCTTTCATATTTTGTAATTATTATTTCTATTTCAATCCATTTTGTCGTTGCTTATATTGATTTTTATTTATTATTATATATAAATATATATATATATATATATATATATATAATATTTTGGTCCAAAATAATCATTTAGGGAATAGTCTCCCCATGGACACACCCTTGGCCCCCACTGTTTGTCAGAAGCCTCTGGCATTCTGGGAGGTGCTCTTGAGGTCTTATGACCAACCGTGCTGGGGCACCATTATGTTTTATTTGAGGTGGGATTATAAAAAGTGTTATCATAGGATGTTTACCTATTTTCATAATATTTGGCTTTATATATGAGAATTTGTCATTGAAATTTTGTGTTGAGCCTATTCCTAGTAGTTTTTAACCCACGTACAAGGGAACCCCAAATTTTATGTGATGGGTAAATGCTATAATTGATTATGTTGTTACCGTACCATGGATTTCACTATTGAGTTAAACATTTTTTGTGTGTTGTTATTAAATTTGATGTTATTTATGAGGGTTTATTATCCCCATTACAATTATAATATATTTTCTAATTCATGCATCATACTAGGAACCATATGAATAAATTTTCATTCATTATTGCAAGAGATATCTACTAATCAATATGAATCGATTTTATTACATGTGATTGTGGTATGTGCCTTAGTTGTTATGTTTTTATGTTTTATTTATTCTCTATGATGGAATAATTGGACCAATTGATGAATAATTATATATTAGTTCTTGTGATTAGTAAGTTATAATGTCATCTCACCCAATCAAAATACATCCCATGGCTTGTAACACCTGGTATCTGGTGTAAGGATCAAGTTGCAGTTACTTAATGTGCCAATTTCAATTTATAAGATGTATGGACCCTTATGAGTTTGAATTAGTGACAAATTTTACCAGATCATGATGCAAATAACCAATTAAATTTAAATGAATAAAAGCGGTAAATTAAAATTTCCACTTTATTTGTTGTAACGTGAGAGTATATCCTCCCCGGACAATAGCATTGGGCTTTAAGTCGTTTCCCCTTTTATCATTTTGTGACTTTTATATCCTACCCAGACCTATCCCCAGGATAAGATAGAGGGGTGTTTCTTTAGTTGGATAACATTGTGCTAATCCTTTCTTATCACTTTTTTTATTTGTTAAATAATCTTGTCATAGTTATGTGATTGTAATTTGTAGAGCTATTCCACTATGATGACCTCATGATATGTTCTATGAGAGAAGCAATAAGCATACTCCAGAGGAGGTGGAAGATGAGCCACCTATAATAACTCATCTAATACTACCTGATCCACCTCCTTCAGATCTTCCATATGGTGATCATTCTTAGTTTTGTGATAGTTTCCTATGTTTCGTGTAATCAATTTAGGGTGCTTCATAACATGGCCATTCTAAGGAAGTGCTGACCAAGCAATTCCAAAAACAACATCCTAGCATCTTTTCTGGGAAGGGTGGGCCTCAGGAAGTTAAGTATAGGTTTTATGTTATTATGTATATTTTAATGCACATCGAGATATGTACCGAGTGGAGAATCAAGTGCACAATCTACATATTGCATGATTCAACCAGGCATTGGTGGGACTTTATGAATCAGGTCGGTCAACATCTAGTTATGGTCTGGGTGGTCATAGAGAGAACCTTCTTTAAGTGCATCTTCCATGAGACATGGACATGTGATAATGAATGGTAGTTCATGCACATTGTGAATGGTGACATGTTAATGATGGAATACTCATCTCTCATAACCTAATTTCATTATTTTTCACTGACATTAATTGGTGATGATGTGAATATTACGAGGTGATTTGGGGATGAGATTTCATATTCCATCCACCCATTTTTAAATGTCTTACAAATGAACACCATTTTAGAAATTGTGAACTAGACCCTCATTATTGAGAAAAACATGAGGGAGTCAAGCCACATAAAGAAGATAAGATCATATTCTTGGAAGAGTAGGGGTTTATCCAACGGAATGAATAAACTTGTCATTGGTATATTCATGTGAAATACCTGATCAGTGTCACATGTCAACCACTTTGTAGTGTGTTACATGTGTGATAGACCAAGCCATAAAAATACTTAGTGTATGTGGAACCCAATTGAGTTCGGGGTTTTTGGTTGGATGTGTCACCTTTAATGTTTCTACCAATCGATTATTTTAGTTCCAAGCCAATGATTTTCTGTGCCATCACAACCATCTTGTGTAGGGTCAGGGAAAACTTATCAGGTCATAAGATGGTCATCTAGAGTCCGTTCAAGGCAAGAAGGTGGTTGAGGATGAGGTAGTCATGCTTTAGTGTTCCATCACCAGTCGAGTGGACCTTCTCATGATACGTAGGAAGAATATTAGGGACACAATTCAGGACATATTCATGTGATGTAGTAAAAGATAGAAGAATAGAGTCCCAAAATGGATTTTACATACACATCTTCTTTGGGATGGTTGGTTATTACAGGAAGTTCATCAATAATTTCTCATTCTATGCAGTGCCTCTTACGTGTTTAACCATGAAGGATGTGAAATTCAACTGGGCTAAAGCTTGTGAGAAATACTTTCAGGATTTAAAAGGAATATCCTTTTCATTTTCAATATTGATTATTCATAATCTGAGAGGAAGCTATAAAATATATTATGATTCTTCAGGTACCAGTATGGGTGCAATTATGATGAATATGATCAAGTTGTTGTCTACAAGTCTCACTAGATTATGAAATATGAGCAGATTTACCGTATTAAATACCCCAAGCTAGAAGACATGGTTCATGTTCTAAACTATTTGGGGAACTACTTATTGTTTGAGTTGTTCATTGTTTACAACGAACATAATAGTCTCTTATACATCTCCATATAGTGATACTTTAATATGAGGCAATGAATGTTGGATGAATACCTACAAAAATTTGATTTTGAGATTGATTATACAACCCAAAAGGATAATGTAATATAATATTACTTGAGCTAGAAGACATAGACACAAACCATCAAGGATACCTCTAGTGAGTGGTAGTTGATGGATATTTTTTTTGAGATCTATACAGAGGTCCTTGAATAGAATGACTAGTCAGTTCTTGGTACTGTGGCAACAATCACTTTTCTTTTGGAATAGGTCTAGATGTGAAAGTTGTATGATTCTGAAGGCCTTGTCCTAAGGGAGAGAATCATAAAAGATAAACATCCTCATAGTTTAGTTTTTGATGGTAGTGAGACACTAATATTCTGTGGTCATGTATGGGCGACATATGATATATAGGAAGAGATAATGATAGAATCACATACCACTTTATTGGAAGCTCATCTTGGCCTTTCTATGATTTACATAGACATTCACCAATAGAATTGGTTTCCAGGAATAAAAAAGAAGATATTAGCCTTCATCCCTAAGTGCTCCACCTATTATTATGTGAATGAGGATCATCATTGTCCGGTTGGACTTATACAACCTCTATCCATTCAATTGTGGAAATTTAATGACATCCCCGCGCATTTTGTGATAGGATTACCAAGATCTACACAAGTCAGTGATGCAGTATGGGTAATCATCAATAGGTTAACGAAGTTTTCACACATTTTACCAATTATGGATACCTTCCCTATTGATGAACTATGATGGATATACATCTGGGAGAAAATGTAGATTTAGGGTGTTCTATTTCTTATCATCTTAGTCTGAGATGTCATTTTTACTTCACAGTTTTGGAAAGGGTTAAAAATGCATAAGGTTTATAGGTTATCTGGAGTAAAACTTATCACCCTTAGACTGATTGACGATTTGTGAAAATGATTCTATTGTTTGAGGATACACTGTTGGCATATTTCCTTAATTTAAGAGGTTCATTGGAAAAAATATTTCTATGGTTTATTTTTCCTACAATAACATCTTAAAAAAGCAATTAACATGTTTCTGTATGAGGCCTTTAATAGCGTAACATTCCATTCACCACTATGATGGATTGAGGTAGGCCAGGTAGCCCGATTAAGTCCCCATATTGTTGAAGATACTTCAATGAATGTCTTGTAAATTCAGAAGTGTATGGATACATATCAGTCTTGAAAAAAGTCATACACTGATCACCATAGTATACCCCTAGAGTTTGATGTGGGAGATTGGGTCTTTATATATGTATCACCAAGATTGGGTAACATACTTTTTTGAGACAGGTCAGGTAATCACCTCGATATGTCAGACCTTTTGATAGAAGGGAGAGAGTTTTTCTTATAGATTACCAGTTACTATTACCTCAGAGGTACCATTCTATGCATGATTCATTTCATGTATCTAAACATTGATATCATCAAGTCGACCAATGTTATTCATTTTATCCAGAGGATAATGATTTGGAGGTGAATTCATCATCCAAAGAGTATTATATATGAATCATTGACCAGAGCCTAGAGGATCTCTAAGGCAGGTCCATTCCCCCGGTTAGGGTTCTAGAGAAGCATTGACATGTGCATGACAAGAACAAATAGTGGTAAGCCTATGTACATGAGTAGTGGACACAACTCTTATCGAATGACGTTCTACTATAATTGGAATGGAAACTCATGGATGAGTTCTCTTATGGAGGGAAGGTTGTAACATCCTTACTTTTTCAAAAGACAAGAACCGTTATTTCTTTTCTACTTATTTTAAATTGACATAAATATGATGCATAAATGTCTAAAAGTGGTATTGGGTGTGCCTAGGGATCATTGGGATATTGGTTCCCAAAAATGCGATGAAAACACTAGGCCACACAGTTAGGAGAAACTGTGCATCCCAACATGTATTGTTTTCCTAAATCATGTGTTTGAAGATATTGGGAACGTTGTGCCACATAGTTTCTCTAAAACTATGAGACCTAGGGTACACAGACAAGCAAGGTATCTACAATTTTTTATATAGTAGGTTTTCATGGTTTTCACACGGTTAGACAAACTTTGTAGGGTTCGCCATTGAAGTAGTGAATGACGCACAATTGTTGCATGGTTCGGCCAACTTTGTGGCTAAATCATGCAAAATTGTTTTAGGATGAAATTCACATTTTTAGCCTTCAATATATTAAACTATTTTATTTTTCATATCTCCTAATTTAATCATATTTTCCTCCTCCTTCCATGTATGTGTTTTCTTTTCCTCCTCCTCCTAAGACTCAATTCAACTGCTCCGAATGGACTTTAATACAGTCATTGTCAGATCCATTGAGAATATAGAGGTATGATATTCAATATTCAACAATAAAAATCATTTATATCTTCCATACCTTATTTTATTTGGGAGAAATCTCATTTCCCCCATTTTCAGTTAATCTGACAGTTTCGTCAATTTATTCCAAACTATCCCAAATCATAGGTCGATGTTGGATGAGAGAAGATCTACGAGGCTATGATAGGTTTTCTAGGATATTTACTTTCGTTTCATTTCTTCACATTATTGTTTCCATGGTGCCTTGAGCAGGACCCATCTAGCTTCGCCACTAAATTATGAAATTAAATTTAAATGAATAGATGAGAGCACCTTCAGTGACCCAATCTTATGGGGAATCAATTCCATAGATTGATAACCTTGTTTTATTCTATCTAATCAAAGGTTATCATCCTTAGGGGAAAAAATGACTGTTGTTCTAGGTTTTCACAAGACCCTTGTGGTGTTTCATTACTTAATTAATTCATTTGTATATTTTTTATAATTTTTTTTGAATTCAAGGTTGAACCATGAGTTTGACCACTATAACTCATGCCTAATGAAATTAGAGACCATAAATTGAATTCGAAATTTGATTACACTTTATGCTATGTGACATAAATTATTATTTCCCAATGACATTACATGAAAAATATGGGTATGGAAATATAAATTCTAGATTAAATAAAATGGTACTATCTAGGAATGTTAAATATATTTTTGTGTTGTTTCTCAGTTTATTTACCTTAGTGACATGGTGATACAAGGGGTTCCGATTATAGGACCCCGTCAATGGAATCTCATTCCTTAGTTTTGTTTTGTTAGTTTTTTTAATCACCCTGAGGCTGACCTCAGATATTCTTGAGATGATCTTGTTGTGCATTTTCTATTTTCATCCAAATGAGTGACACCAATTTCTTAGGGGAGACCCTAGGGGCATACTCGATGGAATGATTAGTTCTATCATTCCATGAGAGAGGCTTGGGACCCTACATACGATACTTGGTACAAAATCATAATTCTATTAGACTTTGGTTTTTTCACACTACACATGGGGTGACTCGTGGGATTTCATCCATAGATCACCATGTATATACTCTTCAGCCCTAGTCAGATGGGGATCCCTCCAGCGATACTTGGAAAGTTATTTTGGTTTTTACAGAAGGACTCAGGGTATCTCTCTATATTATATATAGTGGTTTTAATTTGAATTAAAAATACAAATAACCGTTTTCAAAAAATAATTGATCCCTTAGTATTAAAAATGTAGGTGTATGTCCTTTATTCCCTATCACATGCATAGGGATAATACACCTTCTTATGATTATATCACCTATAATTCCATTATAGGATTCTATAGTTTAGACTCACAAGAATTGGTTAAGGTAGGTAAATTAGATGGGTGCCCAAGTGGAACCCAATTAAATACATTTATTTATTTATTTCCATCTTGAATTTATTACAAGGACACACTCCTTATTTTATATTACATGAAATGGAATGGAATATACACCATGGGTAACGAACTACTATGATTGTATCTCACACCATTCTTGGGAGTCTCGAGAACCTGAGTAGAATTTATGGTTATTGGAATAGACAATGGGAATTGGGAATCTTCTGATGCTTGATTTACATCACTAGGATGCAGTTAAAGTAGAGAACCGAGACTATGTTCAAGAAGCTAGATCCATTATTTGTTTCTTTTTTCATGTTTTTTATTATGTGGTATATTCCTGTATCCACTAATCCTACACAATTATTTTTGTATTTATACCATATCATCATCATTATGTTGTACCTTTTGATTATTCAGCTTCTGTGTATTGTATATTTACCTTGAAATTCTTATTATGAATATTTCCACTATAATCTATTATTTTCATGGATTTTTACATTTATTATATATATATATGTATATATATAATACGGTCCTCCACTCTAATAAATTAGTGTATATTATTCCCACAAACACATCCTAGGCATTCACTGCTAGTTGGCATCCTCTGGCATTCAGGGAGGATCCCATGAGGTCTTGTGGCCAACTATCTTAGTGTAACATTAGGTAAAATCTAAGGTGGGACACTAAAATTCCAATTATATATATTCAAGGTCTCATGTACAATATCCATTTTATTAAATATCTCTTTAAAAAACATAAAATAGTCAAATGATTAGTATTTTCTCTTATTTTGATATTAAAATTATTATTTATCATTAATTATTCCATTTTTAGAACACAAGGTATACATATATTACTAATGATATTCTTTAATAACAAAAAAACATGATTAGATTAATCATATAAATCATCAAAAATCAATTATAAACATTAAATAACTAAATTTTGAAAAAAAGAACTATATAATAGAAAAAATATTAAATAGAAAAGATGAAAAATAAATATAGGTAACACCAATTTGAAAAAAAAATCAATAAACAATGGCCATTGAGAGATACCCTTTGTTGTGGGGGTGAACTAGAGTGGGAAAATGTATCAATATATAACTAATTGTTATTATCTCACTTAATAAATAAGGATAACATGTTTGTAAATCATCTAGTTATGACTATTTTGATACTTTTTGTTACTGAACTATTATCTCATTTGTTCAAACCCATGGAATGAGGAATTTAGTGTGATTTGAAATTAAATAAGACCTATTTTGGCTTGATTTAGAAGGAGTTATTACATATAATGATGGCCAAATGGGATAGTGTTGTTTCATGGAACATGTATAGAAGAACATGACAGTCCCATAGAACTATATAGAATAAAAATACCCACACTATGAATGATATTTCCTATCATCCAACTTAACATCTATGATAGTCTTCTACCCATGATGTATTTTATGATATTTAGTATTTTGGACCCATAAAGAGGCCATATGTGGCTTCTCTTAATTCTAATAATTGGAGTCCTTCCACCACCAAGGAAAACCTACCTTCTTCCACGTGACACAGTATGTGATCACTATTTACCCCATGTTTAATTTCAACAATTATCAGTTACACTAGTGTCATCCAAAATGTTAATGATTACCTAAAGGACTAGTGTACCAGTGTCATAGGATGGTCAAGATTCCTTATGGGATAAAGTGCAAGATTCTCAGCCTGAAAAACCATTTTGTCTGAATAATGTTTATATTACAGTTTTTCACTGGTATAATGTTATAATACTACAATAGAACCATTTTAATATCCCTATGCTTGGTTTTCAACCCATGTTTTTCATGAAATATTACTTTATTTTCCTAATTTTTTCTATAAGAATGGAATATGGTCAATTGACTATTTCTGTGAAAAAACCCTTAAACCTTGTTCAATAATACAATTTTTTAGGATGGCTTATAAGGGTTAGTTACAATGAATGTAGGTCACCACCACTATTGGGGTTGATAATATAATAGCAATGGGTTATTTATTTTAAATACGAAAATATTGACATGTGTATATGAAAAATACTACCCTTAGATAAATTATCCTTTATTTTTTCATTAGTTACCTCTTTATTTCCAGTTTTAACATTAAATCTTTCTCAAATATAAAGGATCATTATTATCTACACAAACATTCAATTATATTCTTTCCTCTAAGATGATATTTGGATATTCAATATCATATTACTCACTAGGGAATTATTATTTTTGGACTTTCACATATTTTTTTTACAAACAAACTAATTTTCAGAAATCCCATCCATTGCATCATAAAATGAAATAACATCTTTAAAACTAATTTCCTTCCCAATGTTTATAATTAATTTGATCTTATATTACATTTTAAATATATGTATGATTATTTCACATGGATAGTTATAATATCACTATCATATCCAACATTAAATAGAATATTTTAGACTCTCGATCAGTCATCAAAACATTATAATAAATTTAAATTATTCATCTAATGGAAAAAAATCCATTAACAGTGTTAAATTTAATTAATAAAAAATATTTTATTCCAAAAGTGACGAGGCTCTATTGATCACTCTGTAACATCATTTCCCATAACATGTCTTATGTTCTCTAGATTTTTAATTTTCATGATCATTAAATTTTTTTTCCACATATCCTACATCCCTTTCACTACTCATGGTGGATAGAATAATCCCATAGCCACCTTGAAGTAAATTTAATGACTGACGGTCAAATAGAAAGCTCAGTATTTTTTTTATAATGATATATAAAATTTTACATCTAACAATATAATTTTAATAGAATACTCTTAAAACCATATTTTATAAAATTATTTCTTTTCTGTTAAATATATCATATATGATGTTATGAACTTATCATTACTTGTGATATATATTTCTTGTTATATATATTATTGTGACCATTTTAATCTCTGAATTGGTGCTAATTTTTTTAAATGACACTTAATATATCTTTTTTACCAATGAAAATATTTATATTTTATTAGTATTCCCATGTTATAGTCTATATTCCGATCAATCACTGAATTTGATACCTTATTCAACCACATTTTATATCCTTAGTTCACTTTTCATTTAAAATAAATCATATCAGTGATTTACTATGATACACCCCTGTCATTTTCCTTTTATATATTCATTTAGAACAAGGATACATCGCTTTTCTATCATTCATATGGATTTATGTTCATATGAATATTTTTGGTAGACATATTTCCTCTAATATGTAAACTCTATATTAATTATACCACTATATATATATATAACCAAATAGAGGTTAAAAATTCCATCATAATTTTATTTAAAACAAATACATTAGGTATATTAATACAATTCTATCTAATTATTTATACATAATAAATCATTCTATCCCCTTTTTGAGTTGAACTATAATTTATAATATTCTCTTATAAAAAATATTTTCACTATATATATTATTATAAAGGGATATATACACATGTATTACTTCAAAATTAATCTTGTGAAATTAGTTATATGTTATCAATATTTATAGTAGTATGTTTTTTATTAAATTATTATCTTATTCCATGTGATACCCTTAATCAGATCATGTGATATTAATCATATGATTGAATTCAAAATTCCATAGAATATAGTCACTACAGTTTTTATAGAAAATCCTAGCTGTATATATTGATATCAAATTATTTCCCAATTTGATATACATTTAAATTGTGGAGGATATAATAAATTTATATATTATTTTTGATATACATAGTAGAGAATTTTTATCATGAAAACTTATCACCAATTATGATATTGATATATCACCTTTTTTAATATTCCTCAAGAAAAATAAATCATAGTTATATTGGTACATTCACCATTAGACATTCTTCATGACAATAAAATATGAGTATAGAGATTCAAATACCATCATAATCATATAATCAAAGAATTAAAATACTTATTTCAATACATAAATTTTTAAATTGATTCACATTTATACTATATAATATTCTAAAATAATATCAAATATAATTTTCAATATGTATTGTAATCATTAAAAACGAAAAATAATTGAATATTATCGAGTCTTCAATATGTATACACGCACTGAGGCCTTAATCTTCCTCCTTCAAGGATCTCTGTTGATATATAATGATAAAATCCATAAATATTTAATTATCATTAATATTGAACTTTAATAAAATTCCAATGGTTTATAATAAAATGGTCTTCCTTAAATTATATAATTTAATTCCCTATAGCTATTATATTATTATCCACCAAAATAAAAACTCTATAGTGTCTCTTCACACCCTATGCAATAACTTTACCGAACCATCCCTTGGAATATTTCTCATAAATGAAATGTGTCGACAGCATGTTCATAATTATATTTTCCTCCTTCATGTTTATAGTTTATTACATCATAATATATTGTAAATAATAAATAATAAATATATTTTATCCATAATGTCCAATAATTATCCTTGAAGAGAATATAGAACCATTCACAAATAGTATCCATTAAATTTGTTAATCTATATACATGCAGTGGAATTAATTCTTAATTTTTTTCATCTTATAGGGATTATATTCTAATTAATATATTTCCATATTTAAAATTTCATTATTTCTAATTCCATAATATTTTAAATGTTTGGAAATATATTACATATTTATTCTTTTATATGTTATAAATTGAATTTTTTATGTTCCCTTGTTATTGACGCCCAAACATTCTATCATCTAAATTTATTGAAATTTATGGTTATTAATTAATATTGATTAGATATATAGTTCTTATTATATTTTTTTGAAGATAACATCTATTACATTCAAAACATATATTTCATTGTTATAGTATAAAATTTGACATGATTCTGAAACATTACTCGCATTATAAGGATGACTCTTAATTCATTCCATGAGCTTAACATCGACCTTTTAATATATATTTTTTAGATATTATTATTTTTAATGAATTTTAATCTTATTACTTCACAATTCCTATAGAACATGCTTTTGGAATCCTTATGATTTATTTTTTTTGAAAATCCATGATGTTTCATTATTATAAGAACATACACTATTAAAAATCCATAATTGACCAATATTTCATGATTTTGGGAAATATAAAAATATATTTTACAATTAGTTATTATTAAAATATACCTTTATAAAATGGTTAAATTTAGTAAATTTTTCTATTATTCTATCAATAATAGAAACAAAATTATTTTTTTATTCTATAAAAGAAAAAAAATTCATTTAAAACACACTCTATAATTTTTCATTATAGATACATCATTATAAATCGAACCATAATCTATGTTTGTATAATTATAGACCCAATGAATTAAAAATATATATTTTTATATAATAAATCTACACATCATGAATATAATTTTTCAAATTTTTTGCATCTTGGTTAAAATGAATGGAATTTGGAATCACTTTTTTTATGGTCTATAATTTTTTCTTCTCTTTTCAGTATTAATGCATAATGTATTTAGTGTCTTTCCATATTAACAACAAAATATTGGGTTTTCATTTCCTTGAGTAGTGTTTTTTCTAGAAACTATTTGATGATATGGAAAACAAATCTTTTTTAAGTTGATGAACTAGATTTCTTATCCCTTAAATTAGTTTATCAAGATTTTTAGTATAAACCAATATGTTTATATTTATGAAAAAATATTCTTTAAATGGAATTCCCTTAATTGAAAATAGATTATAAAAATTTTAATTTTACTTTTTCATTAGATAAATTTATGAATATTGAAATAATAAATAAATAAAGTAATGTAATAGGATTAATATTTTAAAAAAATGTGCAAGGGGGAGACATACTAAACTAAATTTATTTCCCCATTTTTAAAATTTTTATGAGATTTTAGTTAATATAAAACTCTAACACTCTTAGAGGGGATTTTATACCATTATCCATTCAAAAATAGTAAACTATGTTCAATTATATAAATCAAGAACAAGATTACACAATATGTTTAATAATGTTTACCCTCATAGCCTATTTCTATGTAATAACTAAGACACAACTATAGCCGAAAAATGATACATCTAGAAAAAATTGAAAAATTCACACTATAATGATCCTTTATTCATGAATATAATTAAAAAAAATTATTATTTTTTTATTTTGAAATTGAAAAAAACTTCATTTTTGAAATTTATATTTCAAAATTATCTTTGTTTTATTTTTTGATATTTTCCAAAAAAAGTTATTCAAATATATGATTTTAATCTAACAAATAATTTTTATCAATTATCATTATATTAAAAGAAAATATAAATATGAAAAACATTTATAGAATAAAATTTTAATATAAGGTATAAAGGTACTCATTTTAAAAAATTCATTTATCATTGAAAACCTATGGAAAATATATTTATAAGTAAATTAAAGTTTTACATGAAAAACTATTTCTATTCGTTCCATTCAATCATGTATTTTAAAGATAAAATTATGTTATTTATTTCCATTACGGGCTTAAAAAGTTATTTTTTCATAAAATACATTAATTTATGTTATTAAAATCATCATCTACTATAAATTTTTCTTATTCATGAATTTAAATCTTAAAAATTATATTTTTCCCAAAATAGTTTTTATATTTTTATGTGTTCTTATTTAAAATTTAAAAACATAAGGATAAATTTAGATAACAATTTAAATCATAAATGTTTACATCAAAATTAATCACTATGTCAAAAAATTAAATAACAACATAAAAGTAAGAAATGGTAAAAGATAAGATATATTTAAAAGCTCATATTTAAATCAAAAAGGGTTTTTTTAGGAATGTAAAGAATCCCACTCACATTCCATTCCATTTATTCTATTTTTTTCATTTAACCCAGAATAAAATTATTACATTAATCAAACTTTCAAGGTTACAAGTAAAACTACCTTTCTCTTGACTTGTTGAATAGTAACATCCCTATAACTTTAAGGATCACCTTCACTTATAATTTCTACATGTATATCAGAAAATATTATAGTCCCATAAAAACAGATGTTGTCAAAAATTTCCAACCACGAGTGTCTACTCATGGTAGAATACCTTGTAAAAATTAAATTTCCTAACATGAGTGTCTAGTTTTCATATATTTTCCTTATTAATCATCAAATTATTAACCTCTTATATCAATACCAACATGATAAAATAAATATGAATATTATAACGAGATTTTATTATATTAATTTAACAACATTAATTTATTCCTCCCCATCTATTAATGAATTAAAAACAAAATCCTTGTTATTGCGTGTGCACAGACTACCACCACTAGAAATCAACATCTTCCATATTTTACTACCACATCTTATGGTTTTCTCTAATGATAGTATTGACTAATAAATACTATATACATATAATATAAATATTATTGTGATGAATGAAATTATTATATAACATAATTCTATCTCATTTTTTGAGAAATAAAAACGTTAGCTGTGTATTTAGAGGACTATCGCTTCCACGAAGTAACATTTATTTTTATCTCCACGTTTTACTGTTTTATATTAAAAACAAATCAAATTTAACTAATAATACTAAAATTATCCAAATAATATAACTATTGTACACTACTAATGATATTATCTCAAAATAATGAATCTTTTATAATCTTAATCATCCACTAAATAAAATGCTTTCTTCTTTGTGATAGTTTAAAAACCTAATTGAACAACACTACATAAATAAATTATGAAAATCCTTTTCGATCTCTAAAATTACTGAAACATAGCTGACATTGATTCCAATAAGATTCAACATAACTAAAACACTGAAGGAATGAGATAATAAAATTGTTAATAAATAATTTTTTTTTTAATTTTACTACATTATATTATATCGGAATTATTAATATTATATGACTAATGAAGATAAAAAATGCATTAACAGAACAAGAACAAATAAGAAAACTATTAACACCAGATCCAGGACAATTGGTAAACAATCAGTTATTTATTTGGTGAATTACAATATATGATGTATATAATCAAAAATAAAAATGGGTAAGGTTAAGAATTATGTAATTAAGAATCTATTTTTTTATAAAGAAGGTTAATGTGTTTTCTTGGATGTCAGGACAAGAGGTAAGGGTTTTCTATATAAAATAACACTCTTATAGTGAAGTTTCCTATTATACAACTAATTTTTAAGTGTTTTTTATTTTTTATATATCAGATTTTATATGTTAAAATGAAATTTATTCATGAAATTTGAATATAAATTTCAACCCCTTAATTTTTGTTTGATTTTATTTAATTTCTATCCACATTATGAGTGGGGTTTTTCATCTTAATTGTCATTATTTAGGAGACATGTTATATTCACCCACAATTTCCTTTTATGTTGTCCTTAAATAAACATGGAATACTCTTTAAAAAATCTAAAATTTACTGTGTTTTCATATCTGTATTTTTTGCCTCCTTGACATTATTTTTATTTATCAAATACCATATTGCAATGAAACTCAATTTTTTCCATGGTTGAAAAACCATCATATGTTTTGGTAATGAAAATGTGTGTGTAGTTTCATAGAAAATATATCCCTTTTTAGATAGTAGAAATTGGATGTGGTTTTGGAAAATATAAATGTAGGGTTAATCCCCCAAAAATTATTTGTTGAGAATTGAATCAATCAAAACTCCAATACTCAGTTAGTGAAACTATGAATGAAATCCTAGATAGACACTATTATAGTTTATACTTGGGAATATTTACATGTTATTTATAAACCATCATGAAGGCTTCATCCCACCATTTCCATGGTCTCATACCATTGCAAAATATTTTACTCAGTTAATATCATGTATACGTAACCCAACACACTGAAAGTACTATCACCATTATATTTCACTGACAAGGGTACCTCATGTTATGTTTATGTTACCTTCCATCTTATAGGTTGATTAAGGGATTTTTATACTAAATATTATCCTTATTATTTTGAATGGAGATGTATTTGTTTTTTTCATTTCTCAAATTATTGATATCCATGTTTTTATTCCGAAACTCGTTCCTTAGAGAAGCGTATAAAAGGTCTTGTTATATCTTATGGTTTATGGATTTGGGCACAATCTTGTGATAGATGAAGTCCCTAGCTATACCAACCCACATGCATCAATAGTTCTAATTATATAATAACTCTAGGTTATTCATGTATATCTCTCACCATATTAATATAGTTTCCGAGCACAAGACCTTGAAAATATGTTTTTATGTCAGGCATTATGAATTCTTTAGTATGACATCAATGATTATTTGTGTCAATTTTTACATTTTTGTATATTGAATATATATTTATATCACTTTTTATTGATCATAGATTCATTTTTTTATTCATTCCATACAACTTACACCATGTTTATTTTATGATAGATTCTTTTATATAGTAAGAATTATTGAGAAACTGGTGTTATACTTATTTTTTTAATTTACATGGATACCTATAGTAAAAATGTGTGTATGTTTTATGTATATGATAGAAGGGATAAAAAATTGGCAATATGTTTATTCTATATATTATGCTATCATATGTTATGTACATCCAAATGTTATATTCCAAGACTAAAATTTTATTTGATCCCGTTGGAACTCTTTTATTTAATAATGATAATCTAACCTATCAACCATATCAGGATTTCATGATTTTGGGATGTTATAGTCGGTATTAGATAATAGTTTAGTAAGAACCATGGGGACTATATTTTGTAGAACCCAGTTATATAAAAATGTACTATGAAAAACTATCAATATTTCATGGTTACACACTATAAAATTTAATTTTAATGCTCTTTCACAATTATTTATCATGATATGATTTTTCATGTTCCATTTTTATAGATTGAGACTAATTAGTGGGATGATAACTATATCAATACCCCAAATAAAGACATGGATATTCCACATAATCAAGTCAATGAATCTAGAGTTGTGGATAATCAACCAATAACCATATCAATGAAGTTGAAAAAATTTATTAAAAATAATATCACCTTCATATAGTGATGTAATGATTTAATTTTTTTTATAATTATGTTCCACTAAATAATAAGATAAAAATTTTCATTATTAAGTGGAACTACTAATCCATTGGTAGATGAAAAACATATCTAGTACCTAAATAATATATTTGTTTCATTGGGATGTGGTGAAATGAAAAAATTCATCATGTAATTAGATCATCTGAAGAGTGGTGTTTAACAATTGTGGTTTCTAAATCAAAACACTAAATAGGGTGATGGGATAAATTTCATGGAATTAAGAAATTTTAATGAGGTGTTCTAGGAACAATAATTTTCACATGACAAAAGGAAAAACATTTAATGGATGTTACTCGTTCATAGAATGATGCGGAGGGAAAATGTTATTGATTATGAGGATAACACTACATGGTTGTGTTGGTATATTGTGGACTATGTACATAGGCTAGAATGTAAGTTTAATCATTTAATTGTTGGGGTAAAGTTGATAAATCATATGGAATTTTCTTCTTTGATGTTTTAACCATTTGAGGATACAATATTAAGTAATATGTAGTTAGAAAAGGAGTTCATTTAGATGTATATATTAATGGGTTATTAAAATAAGATGATACACTCATGGTATCATGGGAATAATAGTGTGATAAATGTTAAGAAAGTAATGATGTAATTTCTTACATGTGATAAATTTGGGATGAAACACCTGGGGGAATTAATTGTAGTAACATTATATTGTTACAACTATTGAGAATGTGGTCATTATGATCATGAATGAAAATGAAAAGGATAAGAAATTGATACTCAAATAACTAACTATAGTGAGAAGGAATATTACGTGAACTGATTCTGCAAATTTCATGAGAATTTTTGTAAGATACTATCAAGGGACAATGGATTATCTTTTATAATTACCATAGAAAAATTCAATATTCCTAATTATTTATTGGTAGGTACTTTGATTGTAGCCAAAATATTATAATTTATTTTTCAAATTGTAGATATTTACACTATTTTATATCTCCCACATTTTCTAAAGAAAGAAAATGTTTCCCTATCACCCTAGTGAGGGTGTTATAAATTAAGACACCGAGTAGAAACCTTATTTGAATAAAAATTTACAAGGTTGATAAAATTATGATGCATGGAGATAAAAAATTTCGAGACATTGATTTCATACTTATGGTTGAATTTTATTTAATATTTGGTATAAATTTTATTTCAATGTATATTGTAATTTTTTAATTCCAAGATAAGGATATTAGGATTAATGAAGATGAGGTGTAATATATTACCTATAGATGGGAAGAATCATCATTTAAATCATGTCTGAATCCTCTTGATGTGTCTTTACTTAATAAAATTATGTGAATAGAGAAAGATATAGCATAATCTATAGATATGAAATGTATCCAAAAAATATAGTTTGTGCCCATAGTATAATAATTCATCAATTATTTTCTAGAATAATTTCCAAGTCATCCACCAGAGTATGAATTTGAGATCTCCATTGATATCTTTCTTGATACATGTACTATCATGGAAAATTATTATCAAATGTCAGAGGCAGAGTTGGTGGAGTTTCAGAAATGGATGAAGAGGTTGTTTGACAAGGGATCTAATTTTCCTAGTGTTTCAGTGTGGGGAGACCCTATTTTATTCATGAAAAACTGACATCTCATTGACACTATGCATCGATTACAGGGTATAAATCCCATCACTATAAAGAATATTTATACATTACCACATATCAATTAATTATTTTATCAACTTTATAGAGATCAATACTTTACAAAAATGTATCTTTAATCTAGATATAATTAGATAAAGATGGAATATGTACAGAAGATAATATTTGAAATAAGGTATAGATGTTATGGGTTTATAGTAATTCCTTTATTATTGACTAATGCATGTACATTCATTATATATGTAATAAATAGTGTATATAGTTATTATATATATTAAATTTTAATTTTATACATTATTAGTGTCTTGATATTCTATAATATATATTTTTAGAATGAGATTCATTTAAAAAAGAATTTAAGAGACCCTAATAAAAAAATAATTATATGGGAAATATAGTATGTGTGAATTTTTTATTATTAAATTTTCTTTTCATGGAAACGTTGTATTCAATGAAGCAATATCAATTAAACCTACAATGAAATAAGATGTTAAATAATATCCTACACTGAAAAACATAGCCAATATCCAATGTTTCCTCGGATTAGTAGGTTACTGGGGGATGTTTATAAAAATTTTCTCCTTGTTGGATAACCCTTTATCCATGTTTATATATAATGGAATTAAACTCGTATAGTTAGGGCAATGGGAGGAATGTTTTGAAGATATTAAGATGATACTATTTTATTCACTTATATTAACTATAAAATCATGTAAGGAATGATATGTATTATCTAGTGATGCATCGAATAAAGGAATTTGTTTCTTTTCTATACAGAATGATAAGGTGATTTCATATGCATGAAGTCATTTTAAAATCCATGAATATAACTATAAAACTCATGAAATGGATCTAGTATCCCCAATATTATAATTTAAAATATGGTGGCATAAGATCAATACTAATAGATATGATGTATTGACATACCACAAGATTTTAAAGTATATCATCTTGAATAAGGATATTAACCCGAGTTGAAGAAGTTTGGTGGAACAAAATTGTTACTACGATGGACTGAGACAATAAAATCCTATGAATGAAAAAAGGTGGCAGATGGTTTGAGTTGGAGGGTATAGAGTGTTTTGAATTTGATAATGATAAACATTGATCCTATATAATGAAATTTATTAAATATGGATATGGTGTTTTTTAATCATGTGTATATAAGATTTATTTTTCAGGAAATTGAGAAATGATCCTTACACGGAAAGATAGTGAAGGTCCAATAAGACGATGATAACATGAAAGGGAATGTTAAAGAATAACATGGTGGGAAATTAATAGATTTCATATACAGGGATAGAGTGTTGATATTTGGTAAGATTTTACAATTTCGATCCATACCTGAAATTAAAATGGAACTAGTAGTTGAATAACATGGATAAAATTTCTTATAATCCATGGTAGATAAATTATTTGATTAGATCTTACAGAACGTTTCTAGTAGGATGGAATAAAGTGGGAAATTGTAGACTATGTGTTCAAATGTTTAATTGGACTGTAGGAAAGTTTTTATATGGTTTATCATTGATCGTATTAATATGTATTATAATTTTTCAGTAGTAAGAGAAAATCAACCCCTTAAGAACCTTACCCAACCCTATATTAATAAAATCATATGTCTTTATAGTGAACCTATGTCAATTATATCTGACCACGAACCCTATTTCACCTCAAAATTCTAAAAGTTTTATCAAATGGTTCTCAACACTGAGATATAGTTAAGAATAACCCATTATCCCTAAACTGATTAGAAGTATGAAATGATTTTCCATATATCGATGGATTTGTAGATTTCAAATTTCCATGAATTCCATGTTATGTGGTATCATTTTTAACCAGTGGCGGAATTTTAATAAAATAACCACATCCATTAATGAGTCCAAATGTCACCTATGAATCATTGTCGGGGAATAGGTTTCACACACATACCTATTAGTTAGAAGTTGGAGATTGAAATCCTATTGCACTAGAGTATTTAGATGATTTTTTTGTTAAATTACTAAATATTGTGGAGAATGATAAATTATATTAGTGTTGAAAAATGTATTTATTTATAATTTAATGAATTAAACGCAATTTCATGTTGGGGAACATGAATTCTTTAAAGTTTCACCATAGGAGGGAGATGTAAAATTAGGTAAAAAGTGGATTTAAATACCTTAGTACACTGGGCCTTTTAAAATACAAGAAATAAGTGGAACTAAATTTTAACCATATGTAAAGACCCAAACATATCATACATAGATATTACATCATTAAAAATGAATATTAATATCATTATACAAAGACACACTATAGGATCAAAATGTTTTTTTGTATATGGAGACATTGATAAATAAACTGTTGGTTCATAAATGAACTACATCATTCGGCACTTAGTTGTTCATAACTATAACCTTTAATATAAATATATTACATAAAATATTTTTTCACAATCAAGGGAAAGGAAACAAAAGAAAGGGTTATCTCTAATGCTCAGTAAGGGTAAACAAGAAATATATCAATGATCATATAAGAATAACACGATAATAAGGGTATGAGAACATGATATTTACTTTTGAAAATAAGACCCTAAAAATCAATGATAATAACCATGAGTCATGTAATGAATATTGGATGATCCTAAGATAACAATCATAATGGAATTGATGAAAACCAGACATTATATCATAACATAGGAATATGACAAGGATTTAGAATATACACATAAGCATATAAAATCATTTCTTTAGTAGTCAAGGCACATTCCTAGGGTAATCATAGTTAAATTGTTTCACTCTCAAAACCATCAAAATAGTTAAGGTTCACTCCAAACACAATCATAGTGGATAATGTATCTGGATGAATTGTGTTCAATCCCCATTCTAGTCATATTTATTTCATCATATATTAATCATAAAAAGTTCATTGAAGGGAGATGTTGGTCTCACCTCACATATAAAAAAAATCATACATTTGTGTTCCACAATATAATTACACATTCATAATATCATGGACCAATAAAAGAAATGGTTTTCATAAATATGTTGTCATGAAATTCATCATGGAAAACACATTGATTTGATAAAAACATGTTATTGTCATCATAGATTAACTCATGGAAAATGATCTAGTTTCATAAACATTTCATCTTAGTATAACCAGTGGTAAAGAAATAAATTTCACAAACATATATTAATCATAAAAAAAAAAGATGAACCACTAATATAAAGAATAAGGATGGTATCATTGGATCATATCCCTAGTAAAACATAATAAACACCAAATGTTGTTATCATTGATGAAAAGAAATTCCATTAAAGTATCATTAAAACATTATTACTGAAAATGTTATTCCAATTTTAAAATATATTCGTTAAAATATAAAAATTTATAAAATATTAAGTAAGACATTTTCATTGAATATAACATTTAAATTTTCCTAATTAATATTAAAATTATGTAGTTTTCATAATGGTGGAAAATTTTGTTCTATCCTTATAAGTTAAAATAATATTTTCTTTCACATTTTTGCTAAAAAGCAGACTGTTACTTGTTTAGAAAATGAAAAGAATGTTTAAATTAAATTTTGTTTGGAAAAAGTAAAATGTGGTTAAAATACCTTTATAATGTAATTTCATAATATTCAAAAAATTAAAAAAAAAATTACTATAAAACAAGGACAAGGAAGAAAAAGCATTTTTGACTGAAAAGATAATTAATGTCGGTTCTCCATTAAAAAAGTATTTTGGAATCACCAGTAAATAAAGTGTAAACAACGAAAATAAATCATTTGTTTTAATGAAATTTTATTGGAGTATAATATTCATGAGTTTCTTGAGACAGAGAGAATAATATTTCATCATCACTGAATTTTTTTAAAAGGTGATGCCTTGGCCCTAACGGCCATAGCACAGAATTTGTTAAAATAAATTTTACTAATGTATAAAGAATAGGATCATATTAAAATCTTTTTCATGAAAGATAATATGTGAAGTGTGGACTTCTTCACGCCAGGTTATGTCTTGATTAAATCCCAAGTTGGCCAAGCCATCAACAACCATGTTTGCTTCCTGATAAACTTGTGTGATGATGTAGTTCCTATCAGTTAGCGAACAGTTTCATTCCATCAAACGGGTAGTAATCGGCCAAGATAAATGGGTTAAACCATTCTAAATTTCATGAATGATGTTCTTCAAGTCACTTTCAATCCATTGGTTGTTCAAACCAAAAACCATGTCTTATTTAATCGCATGAATCAAACCCATCATCTCATTATCATGGGAGGAGGTAATGCCACAATGACCCATGAAGTAACCTAGAATCTGTTCGAGGAGATTTCTGAAGGCATCGCCACATCCTGCAGGCCCTATATTGCCCTCAAAGGTTCCATCATCACTAAATAAATCATTAACAATCTCAATAAAAAGTGAGATTGTAATATAAATCCTCATTAACATTGGTATCTTTGGAATCATAAAAATCCTGAAAGAAATAATATTAAATGGATATTTACATCCCATAATTTTCAGGAGAATAATAAAAAAATATATTCAATGGTAGTATATATAAACTAAAAAATTTAAAAATTATTTAATAAGGAATTCATCCCTAATTAATTAAACTGATAAAAAATTTCCTTACCAATTTGAAAACATATAAATCATATGACCCTTTAGTAATAAAATAAAATTAAAATTAAAATATCATTAAAATTATAATATTAAGGTTTTTCATCTGAAAGGGGTTGTTAATTCAATAGACAAATGAAACAGGCCCAAAATATGACATATGTCTCCATAAAATAAACGAGATTTTAAATCTATCACCTCATGTCTTAAAATTATTTTCACATGTTCAAAACTGATGTATAATAAAAATAAGTTTATTATAAATCTAATATGTAACCATACTAATATATATTGTATCACCCCCAGTTTGAGGTATGCAGAATTTTTATGCCTTTTTATGTGTTTAATGTTCTTGGGATGATTTAGAAAGAGGGTTGGAGAGTTTGGAAGGGTTTTGGACGTTTTTGGAATCCTTTTTAAGGATTCATGGTTTGATCACAATTAAGTGAAACCATGAGAGATAAAATGGTATGGGAAGAAGGGTTACACTTGCATTGCACATGGTTTGTCTAACCATGTGATGAGGCCTTGAATGATATACTTTTTAGGTAGAAAAATTCACATGGTTACTGCACGATTTGTCTAACCGTGCAAGCTAAATATGTGACTCGTAAAAATGGGTTTTAAAAATCAAGGATTAGTCGGGATTTCCACAAATACACACAAACTTCCTCCCATTAAATCCTCACACAAGAGATCCCCTTCTGAATGATTATTGCTGTTCCCACTTGTTTTAGAAGAAAATCAAAGTGTTTTTTTTTTGTGGTTCGGTCTATTTTTTTCAGTAAGTCTCCTCACTTAGTTTGTTGTTGTATTCTATAGATATACTCTTCCCTCTCCCTCAGTTTTCTAGATATACACCTGTTGTTTTTAGATATAGGGTTTTTATATCCAAGGGTATTGATTTTAAGGATTTTTGATGATAGGGATGGTGATCTAGAGTGGTTTTAGTTTATCATTTTCCCGGATTGGGGTGTGGTTTCCTGTGGGTCGAATTCTCCAGAACACTAAAGGTTGATGGCCTCTCTCTCAACTCCAATTGGTTAGAACTTGTTATTTTGGTAACAATTTATTTGTTTTGATTGAAATTAATTGTGATAATGATGTTTAAATATTGTTTGAAACCCATTTGTTTAGGATTTGAGGGATTTTGGGGGAAAAGGATTAATGTTTTAAAAGGGACTTGGTTGTGTGTTTTTAAAATGCTGGTTTAAAAATCATTAGTGGCTGATTATGAGAAATGTTTTGTGAAAGATGGTTTTTAATAAAGATGTTGTTTATTGGAATGTGGTTTGTTCCAAACATGGTTAGTTTGGTTAAAGAGGAACATGTATATAATTCCAAATGTTTGTTAATGAGGTCGAAACTGAATGGTGGGGAGGCCATTGAGAGTTGGGAACTGAAAGGGAATCCAAAGTTGTGTTTTTCGAATTGGATGGTAGTACCAGGGGCATTTCAAAAGGAACTTCTTAGGGGTTATTATATTTCTAGGTGGTCTATTCTTCCTGGAATTGAAAATATGTATAAGGCTATGAAAGCACATTTTTGGTACGCTAGTATGAAAAGGGATGTGGCAAAATTTGACTCGAGATGCAAGACTTATCAGCAAGTCGAGGTAGAGAATCAGTTGCCAGCTGGCATGTTGTATTCATTACCTATCACAATGTGGAAATAGGAGAATATAACATTGGATTTTGTGACAGGTATCCTATGAATGGTGAGGAAACTCAATGCCATAGGGGTGATTGTGGATTGACTCACAGAGTTGGCCCATTTAATACTGATTCGTGAACCTCGAAAGGTGGAGGATCTATCCAAATTCTATATCTGGGAGGTGTTAAAGGTCAATGGTGTTCCAGTTTCAATTGTATCAGATAGAGATCCAAGTATCACATCTCGTTTCTAGAAATCCTTACTGCAATCCCTTGGGACACAGTTGACGATGATCTCGGTGTATCATCCTCAAATGCATTGCTAATCTAGGAGGATGATATAAACATTTGAGAATATTTTATGGTCTTGTGTGATGGATTTTAGTGGTTCATGAGAGGAACAATTTCCATTTGTGGAGTTCTCAAATAATAATAGTTATCTGTCTTCAATACATACGGCTCCGTTTGAGGTATTGTATGATCATCCGTGTAGTTTTCCACTATGATGGGTGGACATGGGTTAGACATTGATGATGGGACCGAGCCTTGTCCAAGAGAATGCATGGAAGATCATGTTGATCAGAAATATGATAAAGACAGCTCAACATCTTCATAAATCATATGTAGACCATCTTCGATGACGACTTCCGTTCGAGGTGGGTGATCATGTGTTTTTGAGAATATCTCCTTGGTTGTGAAATCATTAGTTTTGAAAGCATGGTTAGTTACCTCAGAGGTATATTGGGAATTTTTAGATAGATGAGAGAGTTGGAAAGGTGGATCACTATTTGAATTCACCACCACTATTTAGTGCGGTGCACAATGTGTTCCTGTGTCATAATTAAAAAAGTATCAGCTAGATCATGACCATGTGGTTCGTTGAGATCATGATGAGATTGAACCCGGATCTTCCTTGGTGAACAAGACAATGCAGATTTTTGATATGAAAGAGAATGTCTAGTTTGGAAAATGCATTTGTTTAGTTTTGGTTTTGTGGTAGCGAGGATAGATTTAGGAGGAGACATGTGAAAGTTATTAAGAGATGGTTGTGCAATGGCCAAAGCTCTTTCCACAAAGTGATGGTTCTATATATTTTGAGGACAGATGGTCTAATGGTGGAGAGAATATATCACTTAATGTTTGATATATGTAGTATTTTTTATGTGTTTATTGTTTTTGGGATGAGTTGGGAAGAGGATGGGAGATTTTGTAAGGGTTTTGGAATGTTTTGGAAGTTGTTTTAAGGCTGCATGGTTTGAGCACAGTTAGGGGAATCCATGCCAGATGAAACCATGATGGTAGCATGGTTAAAAACGGCTGGCATATATGTTTTCTAACAGTGCGAGGAGGCCATCCAAAATTCCCCTTTGAGGTAGTAGAAGGCAAACCGTTAGCGCACTATTTGTTAAACTATGTGCTCTAATCGTATGGCTCATAAAAATGGGTTTTTAAAAATCCAAGATTACCCGGTATTTCCCTAATGACACCCATACATCCTTCCATTCGAGCCTCACTAGGTATTTTCCCTTCTCTGGGGTTTGGGGTTCACTTTCACTCGTTTTGGTTGCAAATCGAAGGGTTTTCATGTTGTGGTTGAGGTGATTCTTCTCCAGTAAGTCTCCTCGCTTAGTTCTTTGTGATTTTATCATGATATACTATTCCCTCTCAATCAGTTATCTATATCAACACACATTGTGTATAGATATAGTGTTTTTGTTTCATTGGGTGTTTATTTTAATGTTTTTTTGATGATAAGGAATCAGATCTAGATGGGTTTTAGTGCATTCTTCGCTTGGGTTTTGGCGCAGTTTCTTGTGGGTCGAATTCTCTGGAACCCTAAAGGTTTGTGGCTTCCCTCACAACACTAATTGGTTAGAACTAGTAGTTTTGGTTACAATTAATTTGTTTTTCTTGAAATTAATTGTGATAATGATGTTTTAATCTCGTTAGAATTACATTAGGTGAGGATTTTTAGGGATTTTGGGGAAAATGGGTTATTGTTGCAAAAGGGGATTTTTTGTGTGATTTGAAAATGATGATTTTAAAATCATTCATGGCTGATTATGAAATCTGTTTTGTGAATGATGGTTTTAAATAAAGATGTTTTTTATTGAAATGTGGTTGGTCATGGAATGTTGGTTAAAGGGTGATTTCAATAAATGAGTGATTTATTGATGTGAATTGGCATGTGTTGGAAATGATGGTGTCATTATTGTGTGTCCTTGGTGCTTTTTCATCATTGGTTGATTAAGTGTTATGGATTGTGTGGATTTTGTGGATGTGGGTGGGATGTCTCACTATAAAAGGTGATGCATAGTGGAAGGAAGATCCACCATTATGGATAGTGGTCGAGAATAACCACTAATTAAAAATTTAGTGTACGTGTTGGATCGAAGATCGTCCGTTTTGGTCACTTCATTGTGTGTTTCATTGAAAGATGGAATTTTTTGGTGCTAATATGAAATGGTGAAATGTATTTTGGAATGGTTGTTGGGATTTACTACGTGTTGTGGGCATTTTGGTGAAAATGGATTGGTAAAAGAGTGTTTGTGTTGTTGTATGTTGTTTCACTATTGAAAGTTTTATAAAAAAATGTTCTATGTGAATGTGTTAACAGATTTTTCCTGGTGGCTTGTGTAGGGAATTCATTTGGGGAAAACCTTCTGAGAATTGTACTAACCCCCTTCTTTGGCACTTAGGTGCTTTTTAAGATATTGAATTATTGGAAATAGGTAAGAGTAAATCATATCACTTTTCTAATGGTTAGAGATCATGTATTGGTGATTTTGTTGTGCTTGGAGCACAGATCTTGGTGTGGAGATATGGGTGGTGTCCTAGAAGTTTTGGAGTTTTTTTGTTTTGTCTTCCACTTGGTACACAAATTTTTGTACTATTGTGGGTTTTTTATTATGGTCTTTGGTAATGGTATAAATGTGTTTGGTAATTTTCTTTACTCTTGGTGAAGTATGAGATGTGTTATGTTTTTGAAATTCATCATGTAGCCTTGTTGGTAATGGAATTTTTTGGTTGGTTCATTTTGTCTTATTGTAAAATCACTACTTAATGTTTCTTGATGCCCTTGGCATTTATTTCTAGCCTTTGGCACCCTAGGAACGTCACTTAATTCCATGTAGCATTCTTATGCCCTCTAAAGATAATGGGATGGGGTAGGATGGTATATATATCATACCATAAATGATTTAATTAGGTCCTTTTATTACCTGTATAACTATAATTCCTTGGTATAATCATGTTTTAGGAAATAAAGGATTTGTTTTTCTTATAAAGTTTGGTTTTTTATTTTCTATCCTCTTATACAGATCATGGATAGATCATATCCAAATTTATAAATATGATATAAATATAAGTTATATTAATTATATATATATATATATATATATATTTTAATCAATAAAATATAGAGATTGAAAATTCCACACACCATTCATGGAGACTATATGCCGTAAATACGTATGAAAACTATTTCCATTTTTTTGATTGATATAAAAAAAGGAAAATGATATATCAAATTTCCATATTCATGTTTTTTAATATATATTACATAGTATTTAAATGTAGTATTATTATCATCAATGTTAAAATAATATGATAAAATTATCATATCGCTTTGTGGAGATTGTTTTCCACACACACACTTGAGGGATGTTATCATTTTCCAATGGGTTGGAAGAAAAACAATTATTTGTGATTTTATAATTTAATAAGTATAATTGTTTCATTAATATAATTTATATTATTTAAATAAATCATTATATCCTACATTTGGAGTTTTTATGGAAAATAAATTAAATTATTTTTCAAGGTGATAGTTTTCAATACACTTGATCAACGATTTCATTTCACATTTGATGGATGAGGGGATGGATGCAGGTTATTCAATTAAAATAAAATAATATCAATATATGTTAGACACTAGAGATATTATTTTCTAATTATTATATCTTGAATGAATTAATTAAGAGAATAATATGCATGATGATGTTAGGGGAGGAGGACTCTTTTATAATGGAGCAAGAGTGGATTTTTTTTAAATGCCCACAATTTTTAAATAATGGTAATTCAATATCAATCCATGTGGTTAAAAATTAAAAAAAAGTGGATTATGTGGACTATATTTTATATCTACAACTCCACTACAAAAAAATATATTTCTTAAATATTTAATTTTCCTTAGCACAAATTCTTACTCATTTTTACCATTTTAGTTTTTACTATATTAACTTGTCTCTTTTTATTTACCATAGTAAATTTTCTTTGAATCCTAAATATGAAATGATAATTATTTGATAATTTGGACACAATTATTTTTAAATTTAAATATAATTAAATGAATATAATACATTTTCTTAATATTAATTTTAATTACATGAGTATGTAACGTGAAAAACCCTGCATTAAACTTAAACGCAACAATTAATATTTTTAAAATATTTATTTTTATTTATGAAAAAAAATAATTTGGCCTTATTAAATAATTTAAATTATTATTATTCCATATATGTATTATATTTTTGGAAATTGAATAAACATTTTTGGTAAAATTTAATTGAAAATAAATCTCAAAGATGTGATGAAAAAGCGTTTTATATAGAGAAAATTTTCATAAGAATGATTTTTTAATATAAAAATTAAAAAATTAATTTATTATAAGGAACTATATTTGATTTATTATTATACAATTTAACTAATGATAGTTTTTTGAAATTTGAAGGTAAAATATAATTTTAAAAATGATTTGAATGAAATGGTATTTTTCGATAAAAACCTGTATTTTTCCCTATTCATTAAAAAATAAAAATATTTCAAAAATCCCAAACAAATTCCTAATATAATTATAAAGTTTTTATTAAAAGGATTCTCCATTTTTCATTTAATGTTTCTAAAATTGAAAAAAAACTAATTTTTTTTCAAAAGGTAATAAAAGTCATTTTTTGAGAAATGTATTTTCGATGTGTATAATAAATTTTAAAAAAATAATTCCTAATTTGTCAATATATTTTATATATATCGAACCATTATAATTAATTTTCAAAAATTATTTATTCCTATTAATATCACTATGTTTAAAAACTTGGTTATAATGGTCCTTTTTAAATAATAATGGTAATAGTATATTGTACTTCACTGAAAATCAGTGTTTCATGTATCGCACGCTATAAAAAAATAAATTTGTTTTTGAAAAATATTTCATGAATTATCAAGGAGTTAAATTCTACCCTCATGAAATTAATTTCCCCCTTTAAAATCCATCACATTGATATAAACAGCTAAAGAAAATTTTTCTTTGTCATATATTCAGGTTCCTACATATCTTTCTCAAGTTGGTGGTTTAACCACAAAACCTTGACTAACTGAGTGGTCTTGTTTTGTAGAACTTTTTCTCTATAATCCATAATCTCTAAAGGTTATTCGTCGTTGGAAAGATCAGGATGCTACATATGGACCTATGATTTTTTTACATGTGAAGTATTAGGTATGTTCTTCCTTAAGCGATATATATGTAACACATCATGGAATTGAGAGAAGTTTAATTGAATCACCAGGTCATAATAAACCATCTCTACTCAGTCAATAATATAAAATTGGACAATGTATAATGGGATTGTATTTCATTTCTTTCCAAATATCCGAACTGTCTAATGTGGAGAAATTTTTAGAAACACATTCTCACTAACTTCAAATATTTGATTACATTGATTATTATGAACATAAATATTTTATTATATTTTTGTTAACATTATGTGTTCCTAAATAGCTCTAATGTTCTGTTCTATTTCAATAGCCAGTTGAAGTCCCAATATGTTTCTTTTTTAACTTCATCCTAGCATATTTATGTTATATAATTCTTTTCATATAGGCCTTTTTTGGGATACATCTAAATAGATCAGTGAAAGCTATTGTTATATAAAAACTGACCATGAAGATGATTTTTATCCCAACCACCAATTAAATACATAGAAAAAGATATTATCCTATCCCGAATGGTTTTAATTGATCTATGACACTCAACATCTATTTGGGGAGGATATATATTGATGAATCATAACACCATATCAAAATCCCATTAAATACATTTCTAGAACATAAAGATAAACCTCTGATCCATACCAGATATAATAAAATTTTCTACAATATGAAAACATACCACTTAATTAATAAATATCCTATAAAGCTGACCTAGAGAAAAATATTCTCCAATATCAATGTGTGTTATTACTTTTTATGGAAATCAATTATAACCCATATTTCAAAATTCCCTTTATATATTTTTGATAGGTTGATAAAAAATCATGGTTTTGTTTTCCAATTTACATTATGGTATAGGAAATATTTATAACATACCCATAAAACATTGTCTCTCAACCTTTACATGATATCCTAACTATCACTGGGATACATATTTTGTGATATCTCCCTTCATTCCATCCCACCAAAAATGATCATTCAAATATATATATATGTATATATACATCCTTTTACTTCAATAATGAATAGTGAATTAAGATCTGTGAAGTTCCATTAACAACTCATTGTTCAAATTAGGTATGGATGGGACATATATATAGTTCCTAAAACTTATCTTTCTATAGTAATCATGTTTAAAATAAAGAACATTTATCACCATATTTATACTCTACATCTTCCTTCTGACCTTATTTAATATTCATATAGATAGATGGTTGAAAACATATTTGAGAATGATATATTTCCTCCCCTTACTTCAAGATTTATATATCCATCCCTTTCAAATCCATAAATTTTGGATCCTTGGGTATCCCAATCATACATAATATAACATTATTGTAGAACCCCTATTTTTATAAAATTATCCATTATTTATGTAATTTAAGTATATAAAGTGTTTTGGTTATGTTGTTTAAGGTTTAGAGGAGTTTTGAAATGTTTTTGTTGATTTTTAAATTGTATAGGTTAAATCATAGTTTGTATAAACCGTTGAAGACCTCCAAGAAATTGTACATATGGAATCAGAGGTCACTAGTAAGGCGCACAATTAAAACACTAATTTGACCAAATTTTGAGGCCACCTGAGTGGAACTATTCTTTTCTGGAATAGAGGGGATGATCATGTTTGGTGAATAGTTTGTATAACCATGGGAAATAACTGTGGAAATTCATGGCTTGAGGTAGAATCACCTACATGATTAGCGCACAGTTTTCTAAACTGTGTGGTCTATTCATGCAACTTTCATGTGTCCCTCATTAAATTATGTATCTAATTTGTAATAGACCATTAACCCCCATTTTCCCTTAAGTAAACCATTACACATTTTGTTCCCCTCCCAATGGCTGTGGAGGCCATTCCCTTTGATTTGGAAGTAATCTATTGATGTTTATTTTTAAAATGGATTCTCAGACTCCTTGGTATGTTCCCATTCTTGGTTGTTTTTTCATTTTTTTATTCTTATTCCCTCTCAGGGATATTTGGATCTTGCCTCTTGGGGAAAGAAAAATGAGGTTTAAATAAAATCATTATGAGATACGGTTTTTTGTGGATAGGGGACGTGATCTAATGTGGGTTTTCGGAGATTCAAACCAATTTTTTTGTAAAATTATTTCCGTTAGTCATTTTTGCCTATATTTGTGAGATGGGTGGATTCAATCTCGACCACTGTTGATATAACAAAAATACTGGTTTAAAATTGATAGAATTTATTAAATTGAATTGTTAAATTTTTTAACAAGTATTATTGGAAGCCCACTTTATTGATGATTTATGGAATTGCTGAAATTGCTTGATTTTGGTAAGAAGTGAAAATAAGATTCAGAATTTTAAAATTATTATATTAAAATAGTTTTTTGGATTTAATGTATGTAATTGTTCCAAAAAGTGTTTATAATAATGTTTTTCATATTTTACTGGTTTTTCATAATTTTTTGGCATTGTTTTTGGTAGAAATGGATGGGAGTGAGTTGAATGGGGTAGATAAGGTTCTTGAAGTATTGCCATCAAATGGTTGGAGTATGGAAATGACTTTCCACATTCAATGGTAACCCAAATAATGTGTGTGTGTGTGGGGGGTTTCATGGAATAAAATGATTTATGAAAAAAAGAATTTAAGAAATGGATATAAATAGTTTTTGGTATATTTACTTGAAGAAAAAATTTTTACTATAGAAAACTACTTTTTTTACGTATATGATAGAGGATCTAGCATGTCAGTGGTAAGATTTAGTAGCTCACACTAAATTAGACTTTACAATTTCATGTGAGGTTTTTGAAGAAATTTTTAAAAAACAATTCAATCCTCAAATGTTTTGAAATGATATAATGCTAGGATTTTTCATCATAAAGAATGAGAATCTATTAGTGACTGAGTATTAGAATAAATTTATGGATTTAGTCATCTTCACACCCAAAGATTATATAAATGCATACTTGAAAGAACATACATTTGAATTAGTGCAGAGGCAATAGATTCTCTCAAAGATTGGATTTCTTTGTGTAATGGGATATACAAAGAATACAAAATAGAGATAGTGGTAGAAATAGATATCTTTGGAACCACGATTAGAGGAATAATGTTTACACCTGTGGAAAATTATGGGAAATCAAATGATGGGATCAATAGGAAATGGGAGACCTTTTTCAATGTTAATGGAATGAATAAGAATCAAATGATAGGATAAGTGAATTTCCTCCTAAAACCATGAAAAAATCATGATGTTTATATTGTGATTTTTTGGATCACAAGAAGCAAGATTATATAGCACAACATATAGAATTCCAAAATTTCAATCGCGTGGGGTATCTTCATTAATATTTTTATAGTGCTCCATGGACAGGTTCATTGGACAAATCTAATGTCTCACCAACATCGAATTATTAGATGGGAGGGGAAGTAAAATATCTCTAATCAGGAGAATTATGATATCCTTAGTAATTATAGGAATACAATGTCTCCTCAACAGAGGAAATCATAATGGGGTAATAAAGTCAAAAGTGCAGCGTGTAAGAAATTATACGAATATGATTAAGTGATTATGAATAATCTATTTGGACCATCAATGGAGAGAGTTATGATTATTTTTAATTATACACTTATGTAAGCTTTTCATGATGTGGGTTCATCCCATTTGTTTATACTTCTTGTGTTGTTGATCTTCTGGGTTTTCATTTGGATATTTTGCCTTCTATTTTGTAACATTAAACTCTTCTTGGAAAAATATATTGTTGAGAATTTATGTGAAAACAATAATATATTCTAACGATGTGGCTGAATTGATATGAGATATATCTATGATTGAGATGTATGTCTATGACATAATCCTATGTATGGATTAGTGGATTGTGTTCATGGATCACATAAACTGTTATACCAAAATGGTTAGTTTAAAAATTTGGGATGGCAACAATAATCTCTCTAGAGGAGACCGGAATACATTTGTAACTAAAAAATGTTAGTTAGAAACATTTGTACAAATGATCTCACACTAGTTGTTAGTTTCAAACTTGGTATCTGTATATTAGAACAAGGACAACAATTTTCCTATGATATTTGATCCGTTAATGGATGTTTTTCCAGATAATTGTTATGGCTTTCCACCCAGAAGCGAAGTGGAGTTTAAAATTGATATCATACCAAGGACCAGTCCTATCCCACTTCCATATTATAAAATGTAATTAATGAAATTAATGGAATTGAATTTTTAATCGATTGCATTGGAAAGAAAGGAGTTAATTGGGATTAGTACATATCAATAGGCAGTGCCAGTCATATTTTTGAAAAATGAGGATGAAAATATAAAGTTTTGTGTGGATTATCCTATGCTAAAATATATTTCAATAAAGAATCAGTATCTATTTACATCCATTGAATATATTTTTTTTATCATTTTAGGATAGTTTAGTGGTTCTCTAAGATTGAATTAAAATGATGATATCACTAGTTGCAGGTTCATAAGTAGGATATCCAGAATATTGATTTTAGATATAGTTATGGACATTATGAATATGTTGTTATGCCTTTTGGTCTTGCAATGCTAACAATGATATTTATGGAATTGATGAATTTTATATTTTAATGGTTTGTGGATTAAATTTTTATGGTGTTTTGGATGAAATATTGTTGTATTCAAGGGAAAGGGATGATCGTGAGAAACACATGGAGATAATTTTGCGTATCATGGGGAATCATTGGTTGTATTAAAAAAATTAAAATTTCTATTTTTGGATATAATAGGAATGTTTACCTAGCCATATAGTCTCTAAAAAAGGTGTTTTGTTGGACCCAAAAAATATAGAGGATGTGATCTCTTGGAATCTTCCAAATAATTTCTTTAAGATACACAATTTAACTCTTATGGATAGATTTTACTATGATTTGTTCATGAATATTATTGAATATATTCCCATATGACATATTTTACTGGGAAAGGATTTACAATACAATGTAATGATGAATGTTAGATTTCTCTTCAAGGGTTTAATGTTTGCCATACATTTTAACCAATATTGATATTTCAGGAATCAAAACAGCGGTACATGGAGTATTTTGATTCTTCATGATCAATGTTGGGAACTGATCTCATGTAGGGATATATTTTTATTTCTTATTACTCATGAAAAGGATGGTTGCATGATTTCAACTAGCCAACACACGATTTAGAGTTTCCTTTTATCATCCAATCATTGAAGAAAAGGTCTCAATACATATTTGGTAATATATTTATGGTGCTTATACATCATAAGAGCTTGAAAAAAAATTTCTCACAAAGATATTTTATCGCGAAACAAAGAATATGGATGGATTATCTCCAAATTTTTGACTTTGACTTGATGTATACACCACATAATGGGTATTTAGTGGTAAATTAATTAATCATATATTCATGTTCTCATTTAGAAAAAAAATCTCTAGATTAATGGTAGTTGATGTCTATGATAGCTTAAATGAACATAGCTTATAAAGAATGAGGTAGTTATATTGGTCATTTCAAGTTTCATAGGTTCTTGATTTGTTAGTGATGGTAATAGGGTCACAATAATTTGATTCATAATATGTTACTATGATGTTAAAACTCGGTGGCGGTGATACCATTGGGGGAAGGAAGATGGATGGGAATTCAATTTTGTGATTTCAAGATCTGATGGTCATATGTTTGGCTTGTCCAGAACAACATTTTCATGATCACCACCATTCGAGATGGGAAGTTCATTCTAGAATACAAAATATGTATGATACATTGAATTCTCAATTTTGGTGGGTTGTCATGAAAAGAAAAGCGGTCCCATTTTTTATGAGAATCCCCTCTTATCAACATTTTAATTTAGAAAACAAATGGCTAATAGGTATATTTTGGTCATTACCTATTATTATTAGGAAGTGGGAGAAGATATCCACGAATTTCTTGATATGTATCCCAGTAATGGTTTGGAAAAATTATTCCATATGGGTGATAGTGGATTGACTCTCTATTTCGGACCATTTCATTCCTATTAATGAATCTCAAATGGGGGAGGAATTTTCTAAAATTTATATCTAAGAAGTGGTATAGTGGCATGGAATACCTATTTCAATCACATCAGACCATGATTTGAGCTTTTCATCTAGTTTTTAGAAATCTTTATAGCAAGACCTTGGGAATTAGTTGGCTTTGAGTATGACATATCATCACTAGACAGATGGAAAATATGAAAGGATTATAAAAATATTCGATGAAATGTTACAAGATTCTGTAATGGATTTTAATAACACTTGGGATAAGAACATACTATTAGTGTAGTTATTATATAGCAACCGTTATCTACACCTAATAAATATGGATTAATTTGAATCATTATATAGGAATCCATATCATTATACATTTTTTGGGTTGAAATAGTTGAGTCTTCATTGGTTGGGCCAAGCCTTGTCAAAAAGACAACCAAGAAGATTCAATTGATAATGAAAATTATTTAGATTACTTAGAGTTGTTAGAAATCATATGTGAATCATCATCGATGGATGTTGTTATTCGAGGTTTGTGATCCAACATTCTTTAGAATCTATCTATGTATTGGGAAGGTCAATTAATCTCTTCGGTACATATTCCCTTTTGAGATAATTGAATGGGTTGCTGATAATGTATATTACTTGGATTTTATACCACTATTTAGTTTAATGTATAATGTGTTTCATTTTTCTCAATAGAAATTCTCTCTTCCTAATTCCACCCCTGTGATTCGATAGGATGATTTTGACATAGAGCTATGTTCTTCGTTTGGTACATGTGCTAGTGTGTATTAATGATAAGAAGGAGATATTATTCCTTGAGAAAAACATTAGTCTAGTGCATGATTTATGGAAAATTGGTGAGATTTAGGAATAAATTTAGGAATGTGAAATAGAAATGTTGGGTAGTGTCCAAGAAAAATTCTAGATAATAGTATAAATTTTGTAGAGAGAATCGCCCATGGTTGTGGGGAATATAAAACACTTATTTTAAATTAATTAACTATTTATTTTTGAATTTTTTTATATAATGTATTCAGATTGTGATTGGGAATATTGGGAGGTGTTTTGGAATTATTTTGGGGATTTTATAGAGGTTTATGGTTGGAGAAAACTTACTAGAAACCGTGCAATATCTCTAGGAAATCATGAAAAGGGAAACATAGGTCATAGGATAGGTGCACGGTTGGTGCACGGTTTGGGAAAACCATGTAACAACCTTGGTGGAACCTTTCCTTTTAAAATAGTGGTGACTATCATGGTTGGTTCATATTTTGTATAACAGTGAAAAAAACATGTGAAGGGGTGACTTGTGGTAGTAGCAACCACAAGGTTGATGCACTGTTTTCCAAACCATGTGGGCTAACCAAGCGGTATACAGGTAGTCCTCCTTAAATCATAGATCTAATATGAATTTAATTACCAACCCTTCATTTTCCCTTAATTATACCCTAACACATTATCCTCCCATACCAATTTCTATAGAGAACCTTCCCCTTGATCCAGGTGTAATCTGTTAGTGACTCGTTGGGTGTTGGAGGCCTGAATTCATTGAAAAGTGCATATTATTTGGTGGTTTTACTTAGATTATTATTATTATTACCTTTATTTGATTAGTAGATCTTGTCCTCTGGGGACATATATATGTTTTATAATTGCAATCATGATGATATATGACTGATTGGATGATAGGGAATGAGATATAAGGTGCATATTTGGGTTTTGAATCTATATTGTTGAAGAATTTGTGACAGTCTTCATTTGTTCCTGTGATTGTGAGGTAGGTGGATTCACTATAAAAAACAATTTTTTATCAGAATGTATTTATTTCAAATATATTTTAATATTTAAATAGAAATTTTAATTTTTTGTTAAAATCTTGTTGGAAACCCACTTTAATGAAATTTTTTGAATTGAAGAAATTGGTTGATTTAGGTGGAAATTGAAATTGGATTCATGACTTTAAAATGAAGATTTTAAAATAGTTGTTTGGATTTAATGTTTGTAATTGGATGGAAAAGGGTTTAAATAATTTTTTTATGGAATTAGGTTGGACCAATTGATTGGAATGGTTTTTTCCGTAATGGTTGGTTTTGAGTTTAATGGGATTAATAATGGTCATGAAGTACCACTATCAAAGACACCAAGTATGAACATGAAGTTCCATCCTAAATAGTATCACCAAGATTGATTTATATTGTGTGTGTTTATATGGAATGTAAGGATTTATTCATTAATGGTATTTGATAAATTTTTATATAGATTTTTTTGGTTTCTTTCATGAAAAAAAATTTAGTATTGAAAACTATTTTTGTTTGGAATTTATTTGGATTTGATACAAACCATTAAAATTATTTTCAATTATTTTATATAGATGTTTTAACATGTTCTATCCTAGTGGAGTGAGTAGGTAATTCGTTTTGGGAAACCCTACTAATTTTCATTACTCACCCATGCAAGTAAACTTTGGTATGCTTGCAGATATTGTGTTCTGGGACACAAGTAAAGGAAACATGTCTCATTTATTTAAGAATGTAGTAGTGCAAGGGAGAGCTATACCATTGGGTATATAGCCACAATGTTTTAAATCCATTGGGATAACTTGAGTATCTAGTTCTATACACATAGTTTTAACTAACCATTGGTATAACATCCGAAAAAATGGCTCTATTCCAATGATTAAAAAAAACTATTTTTATAGAGGTGATATAACAAGGATTTTAATAAAATGTTGGTACAATATTTCCCAAAATTCCACACATACTTCTGCTGCATTCAAAATTTCAATCCAGATCCCCCCTGAGCCTAGTAGTCGATGTTCTCTTTTCTTCTCAACCATTGGATATTTGCCATATCATCTTGTTGCACTTCCACCCTTCCTCATTATTAAATTTCTAACATCAAAATCATTCTGTTAATTTTTAAACCATTAATTTTATTCTTATTCTTTTTCTAAAGAAACCTGATAGATTCATTTGTAGTCTTTATTTAATATCTTTTGATAGGTTTAAATCTTCTAATGGGAGTTGAAACAATTGTTGTTCATAGATAATTTGTCTGCATTTAACAATGGTTTCTCAAGGGTTAGTCATGTACATTTATGATGGGGGCTCAATAAATATTTATTTTTTATTTTCGGATATCATGGATAATTTTTAATACATAAATGTATTTTTTATTTTCTTTCATGATGATATTAATGAAGGTTTGATAAAAATCCATCCATCATGGGGAAAATGTGTTTTTCATTATGTGTAGGATAAATATAAATGAATTATTATTCATTTTATATAATTTTATATAAATATTGTGATTATATCATTAAATTAAATTTACTTTTAATTGAATTTTGGTTTGATGATCCTTAGGGGGTGTTCATTGGTTTATTTTGGTATAAAAATTTAATGATTTGAATATAAATAGATTATTGTTCAAAAATGAGTTTGGTGAAAATCTAATTATTAAATACATTTATATCCTTATTAAATGTGATGACATAAAAATAATATGGTTGATGATAAATTCACAATATTTGATGATTTTTTTTTGGAATTTTAAACTTTTTCATATATATCTACCTTTAATTTATAATAAATATCTTACGTTTGAACATTTTTTATTCTTTATTGTATAATAAAAATATTTTGATATATTGGATTTTATAATGATGTTATAATTTTGATATTATTTTAAAACCATCATAAAATCAATAATTTCAATTTTTTTAGTAATAACCATAATCTATGAAGAAGGAATAGATATAAGGATGAGTGAAAGATATGTTATATTCCAGAAGCCTCATGCTAATAAAAATTGAATGGGAAAAATCTAGTGGGAATGCATAAGATTCATTTAGAAGTGACTAGTTAAAGTTAGGATAATTTATAAATTCTATAAGTGTAACATTATATTTAATAATGGATACACGAAGTGAAAAAAATTATATTAAAAACGATATTATACAACTTGAAAATTATACGTGAAATTATATTAAAAATTTGGGTGATAATTCCATGAGGCGTGGGCATCCTTTAAAAATATATGAGTCATTTTTCAATTAATTATGGCCAATTTTAATCCAAACAAATGGCATGATATGAATGAGTCTTTTTCTATAATCTATATGTATGTTCTAAGTAGACTATGAGATGTGGAAAAGTGTTGAATCAGAGTGATGGAATTTAAAATTATCTTCCCTGGATGTGTTGGAATATAATATTTAATGCCCTTTTCTTATTCAAAAAATCATATAACATAAATATAAAATTTTAGAAAATTTATTTTTAGCTAAATATGAAATCATTTTATTCTTTTGGTATAACCAATATGTATGTGTAGCTCAAAATATTCCATATCACAACCATTTAATAATTTTATGTTGATGAAGATCATGGGAATGGATTAAATTAATTATAAGAGTTGATATATTCCCATTTGAAGATTCTTAACCTATAAACCAAGACAAATGAAAAATAATAAGAAATTGATTAAGAGAATAAGTGAATTGAAGTGAATTAAAAGAAGAGAAATATGGTATTATATACATCAATTTAACATGAAATTCATTTTAGAATTTATAAGGTTTTCATACCATCTATGTTGGAATATTGAGTTGATCGATATACATGAAAACCATCCCACAAAATGAGATTCCTGAATATTCATATTCTGATTGTAAATGGGGATAAAACACATTATAGATAGATTTATGTGTAAGAAAGAGGTTCTTATTTTTGAGGTATGGGTTTCTTCTTTTTCCTTTTCCTAAAGTGTTTTTGCGAAAATATGTAAAATAGGGAAAAATCCTAAATTTTGGAACTACATGACATGTCATTTTTCCACACACCGTGTACTTTTGCCCGTGTGGGATGGGCACACGGGGCGTGTAGCCTTGTCGGTGACAAGGGGTGTAGGAACTGACTACTCGCCATGTAGTGGTACTTTACACGCCGGGTAGTCAGTTGGCAGGCCTAAACAGTAAGGCGGTGGAGTCACCGCTAGCTGGGCGACAGTACACGTCGTGTACTCAGGTGTACAAGCCATGTACTCATGTCGACGGCTAAATAGTGTGGTGATGCCGCCAGAGAAACAGTTAAATGAAATAAGTACATGCCGTGTACTCAGAAGTACATGCCGTGTACTTTGTTTTTTTGTCTTAAAACAGTAAGTAGCCTCCTCATTTGGCAGAGGAGGTGTTTGAGCCGTTTTGAAGCCAAGGAGGACGGACGAAACTTTGAAGATCCGCCGGGTGTTCGTCTAGAATCCAATTTGGCTTCGGACGATCTCGTTGGAACCGCACGGGTAATCCCTCTCCAGTCCTGGTACCGTTTTTACCAATTCTTTTCCGAGGGGAAGTTATTTACGTTTTAATGGGTTTTGCTCTTCATCAGATCTACACCGTTCTTGGGTGTTTTTGGAGTCAGCGTTCGGGTATAACGTTCTTTGGCGTATAAGGTAAGTGGCTTGGTGTTAATTTTACAACTGTCGTGTGTTTTGTGCGTTTTTATGCCATGAACCAATGTTGGGGTGTCATGTGGCTGAGGCCATTGCTATACTAAACACCTAGAATTGAATAGGTGATTAATTATGATAGTAAAATGTTGGTTGAGATAATTGCTTGGATCCAGGACCACCCCAGGGGTGCGTTCCACTGTTTATCTATTTGGATAGGATACCCGAGGGTATGCCTTAAATGTAGTACTTATAGAATTGCCTCGAGAGGAATTTATTATTTACTGCATATTTGCGTGTTCTGAATGGCTCGGGTACCTGTTTAGCCTGAGGTCATTGTTGTGATTAGCCTGAGGGCGTGACTGTATTAGCCTGAGGGCGACGTTCTATTTCGTCTAAGGGCAACCTTTCGTGCCAGAGGGCTTGACTTTTGTGCCTGAGGGTGACACTTCTTATGCCTGAGGGAAATTTCTGTTACACGTGAGGGCAATACCAGCGGGTTGGATTCTGTATAGCCTGAGGGCAAGCCTGAGGGCTTGGTTTACTATTTTAGCCTGAGGGAACGGTACTGGTTGGACTAAGGGATTGATGCTGTTGAGAAAAAAAATGTTACTAAATTAAAGGAATTAAATTAATAATAAAATCGAAATTTAACTGTTACGTTAGTTACTTTTGAGTAATGCTTAGTTTATTGCATTTTACTTCTGCACACTTGTTTCACGTTTTACAGACAGTTGAGCACGTGCCTTTGGTGGGTGCCTACTGAGATATAATTCGCACACCCTGTTTGGGTCATGCATTTCGGCCCAAACAGATTATGTTTCTGCAGGTGTGGATAGGTTCAAGAGACCCTATATAGGTACTTGACTATTTCTGTGGAGTAGGAGGGCATGGGACCGAGCCTATGCTCGCGATGCCACTGCCAGCTGTTTTTCTTTGTTTTTCTATACTCTTCTTTTAATTGTACTGTATTGATGTATAACATGTTCTGGCTGTTTTCATAGAACTTGAGTCATATTGCATAATTTTCTATATACTATTGGTTATATCCACTAATGTTGTTTATTTTGGTTGTGTATGGTTTACTGCTTCCGCTTTCATTATACGTTTTTATTTCGTATTCCGTTGCGCTACACTTTGACAAATGACATCATAGTTTCCCCACTATCAGACTTGGGCCCTCGCTGCTAGCCGGCAGCCTCTGGCATTTGGGGAAATGCACTTGAGGTCACTTGGCGAACCGGGCTCAGGGCACCCATTGCGTGGCACCCGGGCCCGAGACGTTACAAAGTTGTATTAGAGGGATTTCTTTTCATTGACTTTCTATTTGGAGACGTAGTCAAGGATAGGATGAACGGTAGTTGGTAATAAGTTGTGCCCAGGCGTAGCTAACCCCTGTATAGGGAAAATCTAGTCTACCTCGTATTTTGCATTCTTTTGATTTTGTAATTTGACAGTTGATATGATTTCACCATTGGGTGACGCACTTGGAGTGTGCTGTATATAATTTATCTATGGGTTCTATTTAGTTTCAACCTGATGAGATGAGGGTATGTCGTCTCATGCATCATATAGGAACATTCTATATATCACATGTCATGCATAGTTTCCATGCCATGTAGGTGCATTAGAAATTCACATGTTGTTGTGATAGTTTTTGTTCTAGAAAAGCATGCTGTTGTGATAGCTGCTTGATAAATACCGGCTATGTGACAGGGTATTCTTTGTGTGAGCTTGTTTATATAATGGGCGAAAAACTTTTGTTTTTGGAGAGTATGGGCCCCCATTGACCGGAATATGGTGAATCATACATGTTTATTGGTTATAACACATATGAGATGTCAAAATTTGATTCGTGGGGAGTATGGGCCCCCACTGGTCGGAATTTGACACTTAGGTGTTGTTTTTTGGTATTTTCTGGGTTCTGGGGATGTTTCTGAGTTTTTCTATCCAGAAACACAGTGTACACGCCGCGTAGTATTATTGTACACGCTGTGTATGTTCTTCTGTTTGGAAGAAAAATAATCTTTTTGAGTACACACTGTGTACCCTGAGTACACACCGTGTAGTCTCTTCCCGTGTCACAAACCGTGTGGGCGGCGACACGGGGTAGGGAAAGGCTTAGGTAAAACACGTCGTGTAGCTTTTATACACGCCGTGTAGTGTTGACCCAGAGTCTTTCCATGTAACAAACAACATGGGACAGCAAACTCCTATACAGAACACGCCGTGTCAATTATGGATGTGTCATGTAGTGTGACATGGGGACTCGACCGTGTAACTAACAACACGGGCCCATCTCACCTCTCCCTGAACACGCCGTGTACCTATGGGACATGCTGTGTAGTCTTGTCTGAGGACAGACCGTGTGGAGTTAGCCATGTGGCTGGGAAACGGGGTGATGTACATGGCATGTATGGGTGTAACACGCCATGTAATTGTAAGCCGAGTAGTCGGCCGTGTCACAGACGACATGGGCAGCTGGAAAATAACACCGTACATGCCGTTTAGATATTATACACGCCGTGTAGTTTTTGTTGAACAGAATCCATGTGGCTTAGCCATGTGTCAGGACCCGGGCAGGGAAAGGGAAGTCAAGTACACGCGGTGTAGATAGTATACACGCTGTGTAGTCTTGTTTTGCCAATTTTGGAATTCCTTCTTCCTCTTGTTTCCTTTGTGGTTCCTTTGCTTTTCGGCCATAATGATCTTGAATCTAAGGCGTAATTTTGACCTTGTAGTGTCATGCCGCCTAGACGACCGCGAGTTGTTCGCTAGGAGAGCGGCGACGATTATACTCTGGAGATGGTGGGCCATATGATACCAGTTGATCCTCTAGTAGAGCCAGATGCGGTGCCAGATGCTATACCGGACACAGGCTCGGAGGCGCAGTTCCATGAAGGCTTTATGCAGTTCATGTAGACCTTTCAGGGAGCACCGCTGGCTGCCACATCTATGGTTGAGCTGACTCATATCTTCTAGCAACAGTATCTGCCTACATTTTCAAGGGATGGCGGACCACAGGCTACAGAGTCTTGGTTGGGGTCGATGCAGACTATTTTTGAGCATCTTTAGACGGCTCCAGGGCGGAGGGTCAAGCTCGGGACTTACATGTTGCGTGATTCCGCCAAGAGATGGTGGGATGTTACCACCCAGTCAGAGCATCATAGAGATATGGAGTGAAATTTTTTTCAGGCATTCTTCTATGAATTCTTCATTCCTGAGACGCTGAGGGTAGATACAGCTTGAGAGTTCATGAATCTGCAGTAGGGTGCTATGTCGGTGATGGACTATTCTGCTCGTTTTACGGAGCTTTAGTGTTTTTCACCCGTGCTGGTGGGTTATGAGACGTTGAGAGCCAGGCGTTTTGAGGATGGTCTTTGGTACGAAATTCGACCGCTGGTAAACATTTTTTGGTTGCCTACTGTACATGCTACTGTGGATTAGGCGCTGATCACAGAGAGGAACCTGCGGGAATCTGGTGGTATGGGCCAGGGCGGTTCAGCACTAGTTACTGGTATTATTTCTGATGGCAAGAGGAAGAGAGATATGGAATTCTCTCATTGTGGAAGTACCAGCCAAGAAGCATCTTCAGGTGGTCGGATCCAGTTCTACCAGTGTGGCAGAGAGGGGCACAAGAGACATCAGTGTCCATGAGACCTAATGGAGTGCCGAGCTTGTGGTAATATGGGTCATCTACATCGATTTTGTACGGAGTTTCTACCAGTGGTTTGTGAGAGGGGTTCTATGAAAACTCTGCATGTGGGAGAATGTCCAGTGGATTCTTACCAGTCAGGCAACTGGAATACGTCAGGGCATGCAGGCCGAGATGGTGGTCGTGGCCACGGTAGCCAGACTCTAGGATCGCAGTGGCAGCATAGCGGGAAATCTCAGGGTTTCCAGGCTGTGTCGCAGGGTCGTGGCACTGTGAAGGCATATGCAGTGAAACAGACCCAGCAGGAGCAGGATCCCAAACCTTCTACAGTCATAGGTACTATTATTGTAGCTTCTGTCTTGTCTTCAATGCTTTTTGATACATGTGCTACACATAGTTTTATATCTGTGCCCGTTGTGGAGAGCCTTAGGCTCTGGGTTTCTTTTTCTTCTGATATCATGATGCTAGACACTCCGTTGGGGGCTAGGACGGCTCGTGTGCATCAGTGTAAGGAGTGCCCCCTTGAGGTTGGAGGGTGTCACTTCCTTTGGGACCTCTATGTCTTGGAGATGACGAGCTATGATGTCATTCATGGGATGGACTGATTGGTTCTCTTCTGAGCCTTTGTAGACTGCTATCGTTGCAGGGTACGTTTCACGTCACCATAGAGTTGAGAGTTTCAATACAAGGGTGAATGGGATGTTCAGGCGAGTCGAGCTGGACTAGAGCATCATGGGCGAGGTGGAGTCGCAACCCAGATTGCGAGCTTATATCTGGATGATTAGGGGAATTTTCAGACGGATTTCCCTCCAGTTGTTGATCGTTTCAAGGATTTCTTCCCGGACGACTTTTCAGGTCTACCTCCAGTACGTGAGGTGGATTTCTCTCTCAAGCATCTGCCAGGAGAAGCACCGATGTCCATCCCTCCTTATAAGATGTCCACACCTGAGTTGTAGGAGCTCAAGAGGCAGTTAGAGGAGTTACAGGCAAAGGGCTTTATCCGACCTAGTACTTCTCCTTGGGGTTCTCCGGTCCATTTTGCGAAGAATGCGGACAGTACGCTTAGACTTTGCATGGATTATCGGAAGATGAACCAGTTGACGGTTAAGAACTGATATCCTTTTCCAAGGATTGATGATCTGTTTGATCAGCTTCGTGGATCACGAGTGTTCTCGAAAATTGAGTTGAGATCCGGATATCATCAGCTGCGCGTGAGACCATCAGATATACCACATAGAGCTTTTCGGAGCAGATATGGTCTGTATGAGTACTTTGTTATGCCGTTCAGACTCACGAATGCGCCATCAGTTTTCATGGCTCTGATGAATCGTTTGTTTCATCCGTATCTTGATTATTTTGTGATAGTTTTCGTGGACGACATCTTGGTGTACTTTCACACTCGACACAACCATGCAACCCATATTGAGATCGTATTGAGTACACTGAGAGAGCATCGACTATATGCTAAGCTCTCGAAGATCCACTTTTGGATGGACCATATTCACTTCCTGGGTCATATCATCTCCGAGGCAGGAGTTGAAGTAGACCCAGTGAAGGTGAGAGTAGTAGTTTCGTGGGAGCATCCTATGAAAATGTTTGAGATACAGAGTTTATTTGAGTTGTATGGTTATTACAGACACATCATATATGACTTCTCCCACTTACCAGCACCGTTGACAGGTCTGACTAGGAAGGGTGTGATGTTCGTTTGGTCAGAATCTTGCAAGACAGCTTTTCAGGACCTGAAGGGAAGGTTGACATCAGCACTGATCCTGATACTCCCAGAGCAGGGGAAGATCTATACAGTTTACTGTGATGCAACAAGGATTGGGCTGGTAGCTGTTTTGATGTAGGGCGACCAAGTTGTTGTGTACGGGTCTCGGTAGTTGAGGCCACATGAGAGGAATTACCCAACCCATGATCTCGGGTTGGCTGTAGTTGTTCATATGATGCGCTGTTGGAGACATTATCTATTAGGAGAGCATTTTGTGGCTTCCACTGACCAAAAATGCCTCAAGTTTATATTTACTCAGCGTGACCTGAATCTGAGGCCGAGAAGGTGTGTTGAGTACCTACAGTCCTTTGATTTTGAGCTTTCTTACACACCTGGTAAAGGTAATGTAGTAGTTGATGCACTGAGCAGGAAGACTCAGACACAGGCAGTGCTGGAGGCCAGTGGTGAGTGGGAGATCATGGCATTGTTCTCTGAGATGCATCTGGAGGTGCATGACTGTCAGGGGAAGAGTTGTCTTTCATCTTTAGCTATAAAATCTACCCTCCTGGACAGAGTGAAGATGAGAAAACTATCGGATTCATAAGGTCTAGTTCTATGGGAGTCGGTGGCATGTGGGGACCCTCCTCCCCGTTGGATGATAGGAAATGATGTGGTTTTGTGTTTCCATGGACGAGTATGGTTTCCAGGGGATATACGCGAGGAGATAATGCGGGAGTTTCATTCTTCAGCTTGGTCAGTTCATCACGGGGTTACCAAGATGTACCGTGACTTGAGATGTGAGTACTGGTGGACAGGTATGAAGAGGAAGATAGCTGGTTTTCTTACGAGGTGTTCCACCTGTCAGCAGGTGAAGGCAGAGCACCAGAGACCAGCTGGGCTGATACAACAGTTAGCCATTCTAGAGTGGAAATGGGATGATGTCGTGATGGATTTCGTGATGAGATTTCTGAGTTCACCTCCAGGCAATGACGCCATGTGGGTTGTTGCGGACAGACTCACGAAGGTATCTCACCTCTTTCCGATCAAGGAGACCTTCAGTGTGGACAAGCTCGGAAGGATTTATATCCGAGAGATAGTATGTCTTAATGGGGTCCCTCATTCTATCGTTTCAGATAGGGATTACCACTTTATGTCTCGTTTCTGGTAGAGTTTTCAGAGGGCGCTGGGTACACAGGTGCTTCCAAGCACAACATACCACCCTCAGACAGATGGCCAGTCAGAGCGAACGATAGAGGTGGTAGAGGACATGTTGCACGCATGCGTCCTAGACTTTGGGGGCCCTTGGTAGATGCATATACCCTTAGTCGAGTTTTCCTATAAGAGTAGTTTTCAGGAAACTATTGAGATGGCACCATACGAGGATTTATATTGTAGGCCATGTTGATCACCTTTTTGCTGGTTAGAGGTAGGTGAGGCAGCTTTACTGGGACCACATCTTCTGTAGGAGACATCTGAGCAGGTCCAGTTGATTTAGAAGCAGATGGCTACCACGCAGTATCGTCATAAGTCTTATGCTGATCGCCGTAGGCGAACTTTGGAGTTCGTGGTCGGGGATCAGGTTTTCTTATGTGTTTCACAAATGCTGGGACACAAGCGGATCAGGAGACAGGGTAAGATTTCACCAAGGTATGTGGGACCATTTGAGATTCTGGAGAGATTCAGGCTAGTTTCCTATCGGTTGCAGTTACCGCAGCGGTACCGAGCTATGCACGACATCTTCTACGTGTCTCAGTTGCGTCGCTACCATTCAGACCTGTCTCACACCTTTCAGCTAGAGGAGGTTGAGGTTCAGCATGATTCGTCCTTTGAGGAGCATCTGATCCGTATCGTTGACAGGAGCACGAAGGTTCTCTCAGGCCGGTCAGTTCCTCTCATATGGGTGCTATGGCAGCATGGTCGAGTGAAGGACGTGACATATGTGCGGGAGGCCGACGTACGTGCTCATTGGCCAGAGCTTTTCTGAGCTTTATCTTCACCACCCTTGGGAGGGAAATTCGGGGACGAATTGCTAAAAGGGGGGAAGTTTGTAAGAACCCAGTTCTTATTTTTGAGGTATGAGTTTCTTCTTTTTCCTTTTCCTTAAGTGTTTTTTAGAAAATATGTATAATGGGGAAAAATCCTAAATTTTGGAACTACACACCGTGTACTTTTTCTACACGTCGTGTACTTCTGGCCGTGTGGGATGGGTACACAGGGAGTGTAGCCTTGTCAGTGAAGAGGGGTGTAGGAACCGACTATACACCGTGTAGTGGTACTTTACACGCCTTGTAGTCAGTCGGCAGGCCTAAACAGTAAGGCAGTGGAGTCGCCGCCAGCTGGGCGACTGTACACGCCATGTACTCAAGAGTACATGTCATGTACTCATGTCGACGGCTAAGCAGTGGGGTAGTGCCGCCAGAGGAACTGTTAAATGAAAGAAGTACACACCGTGTACTCAGAAGTACACACCATGTTCTTTGTTTTTTCAGCTTAAAACAGGCAGTAGCCTCCTCATTTGGCAGACGAGGCATTTGAGCCGTTTTGAAGGCAAGGAGGATGGCCGAAATTTTGAAGATCCGCCGGGTGTTCGTCTGGAATCCGATTCGGCTTCGGATGATCTCGTTGGAACCGCACGGGTAAGCCCTCTCCTCTCCTGGTACCATTCTTACCAATTATTTCTTGAGGAGAAATTTTTTATGTTTGACTGGGTTTTGTTCTTCATCAGATCTACACCGTTTTTGGGAGTTTCTGGAGTCGGTGTTTGGGTATAACGTTTGTTGGCGTATAAAGTAGGTGTCTTGGTGTTAATTTTTCCAAATGTCGTGTGTTTTGTGTTTTTTTCTTCCATGAACCCATGTTGGGGTGTCGTGTGGCTAAGGTCGTTTCTATAATAAACACCTAGAATTGAATAGGTGATTAACCATGATAATAAAATGATGGTTGAGATCATTGCTTGGATCCTGGACCACCCCAGGGGTGCATTCCACTGTTTAGCCATTTGGCCCGGATACCCCAGGGTATGCCTTAAAAGTAGTACTTGTAGAATTTCCTCGAGAGGAATTCCTTGTTTACTGCATATTTGCATGTTGGGCATGGCCCGGTTACCGGTTTATCCTGAGGGCGTTGTTGTGATTAGCCTGAGGGCATGACTGTATTATCCCGAGGGAGACGTTCTATTTCACCTGAGGGCAACCTTTCGTGCCTGTGGGCTTCACTTCTGTGCCTGAGGGTGACACATCCTACGCATGAGGGCAATTTATGTTACGCCTGAGGGCAATACCTGCGGGTTGGATTCTGTATAGCCTGAGGGAAATCCTGAGGGTGTGGTTTACTATTTTAGCCTGAGGGCACGGTACTGGTTGGCCTGAGGGATTGATGCTATTGAGCATAAAAATGTTACTAAATTAAAGGAATTAAAAGAATAAAAAATGGCAATTTAACTGTTAAGTTAGTTACTTTTGAGTACTGCTTAGTTTGTTGCATTTTACTACTGCACACCTCTTTCATGTTTTACACACGGTTGAGCACGGGCCTTTGGTGGGTGCCTACTGAGATATATTTCTCACACCTTGTTTGGGTCATGCTTTTCGAAGCAAATGGATTACGTTTCTGTAGGTGTGGATAGGGGAAAGAGTCCCTATAATGCACACTTGTTGCATGTTTTACACACAGTTGAGCACGGGCCTTTGGTGGGTGCATAATAAGATATATTTCTCACACCCTTTTTGGGTCATGCTTTTTTCCCCAAACAAATTACATTTCTACAGGTGTGGATAGGGGAAAGAGTCCCTATACAGGTACTTGACTATTATTGTGGAGTAGGAGGGCATGGGACCGAGCCTAGGCTCGCGATGCTGCTGCCAGCTGTTTTGATTTGTTTTGCTTTACTCTGCTCTTTGTTGTACTGTATTGATGTATAACATGTTTTGGATGTTTTCTAAGAACATGGGACATGTTGCATAATTTTCTATATACTGTTGGTAATATCCACTGCTGTTGTTTATTTCAGTTGTGTATGGTTTACTGCATCCGTTGTTGTTGTATGTTTTTATTTCGTATTCCGCTGTGCTACACTTTGACAAATGAGGGCATAGTTTCCCCACTATCAGACCTGGGCCCTCGCTGCTAGTCGGCATCCTCTAGTGTTCGGGGGAATGCACTTGAGGTCAAGTGGCGAACCGGGATTGGGGCACCCATTGCGTGGCACCCAGGTCTGGGATGTTACATTAGGCAACTTTTGACTAAAAGTTTTTTCTTCATTGTATTATTTTATTTATTTATTGATTTTACACTAGATACATTGTTGTTAAACCAATGAGACATCCCCCACACTCCTGAATTATATTCTTACATTTAATTGAATTCAATATATTGGTTTTATATTTATATTATTTTTTCATATATAGAGTATTTTTTGTATTTCATATAATGATTACTATATAAATTATTTGTAAAATCCTTAGTTTTAAAAAAGAAACACTATATTCAATATCATACATGATACACTACTTTGAGCATAAACGAACAACTAAATATTACTATTTAAATGTTACTTTTAAATCATTGCCATTGGAATAGAAGGAATGAATAGTATCAATTGAATTATGAAAATATGGTTTACACATGTTTAAATAGAAATTCATTGGTTTCCAAATCTATTTTAAATGGAAATAGAAACCAATTGAATAAGAGGGATGTGTTTTTATGAAAACCTATATAAAAAAGGAATAACTGTATTCATAAAATCATATCACTCTATTGATTTTTATTTAATAGAAAACATATGTCATATTTTAAATATCATGTTTTAAATTCATCTTATATGTCTTATAGATATAATAAAAGAACAAATTCAATTTTTCATATAAAAGAATAATTTTTCTAGAAATACATTTTTACCACCTTTTGATAGAGAAACATTTATAAATTTAGTTTTTTTTCACTTTTATTTGTTATATTTGACAAAATATTCATTTTCATTTGAATAGTGACATTGAAATTTACCCTGCATGAAGTTTGGATATTTTTCTGATAACTATCATTTTTTGATTAATAGTAAAAATATGCTAAATTTTAATTGAAAAAACATTTTCCATCGAGATAATTGATATGGTTAACTTATATTATTGATTGGGTTTGAGGTATAAATCTAATATATTTTTATCTTTTAATCCTATTGTGGTCATTGTAGGTAATTTTTGAATGAAATTAGAAATAAACGCACATTAATGTTTTGATGGTTATTACTTTTTAAAAAACACCCATTTGATTGTTTTGACCATGAGAAGGAATTTTAAATTAATTATTAAAAATTATTTATTATTAATTTGGAAAAATTGATTTATTATTTCTATTTATAATGTCCAAATTGTTAAAATATTTATCTTTTATTTATGAAATTAATAAAAATTAACTTCAATATTTTTTTTATTTACTATGGTTAAAGGTAAATTAGGTTATTTATGTTAAAAATAAAATTATAAAATTAACCTAAAAAATGTCATAATTTTGTTGGATGAACTAGTTTAAATATTATCATATAATCTTATTTAATTAAATGGATATATCATTCCATAGATTTTGGTAGAAATATTATTAGAGAATCTTGTTTAATTAAAAGTACAAAGCTTCCCATGGAAGCTGTTATAAAGCTTCCAATAGAAGCTTGTAAAATTCAATGAAATATGCTTCCCATGGAAACTATATTAAAGATTATAATAGGCTATTCTATAATTAAATTTTAAAATCTTCTTGTGTAATCCAATTTAATGCTTCTCATGGAAATTTCTTTATGAAATAACTTTTTCTATGAAATGATTTTCACAAATCAGACATACATGGTTGTAATCCACGTGAAAAATGTGGTACAATAAGATCATTTTTTTGGGTGAATATTAATTTTACCCTTTGGAATATTAATCTTACCCTTATAAAAGGTAATTTGACAAATATAATAGGAAACTCACCTATGGGAGTATAAATATGTTTTAGTCATCGTAGGTGGTAATGTGATATAATTATATCACAATATAAGTAAATACATGTTTTAGAAATTATTAGTTAAGTATTAATATTTTATTTATTGAATTTAATTTAAAATGAAATTAATTTTAAAAAATTTGAGTTCAATTCTTAATTTTATATGTATAAGAAAGGTTAGGGTGAATTTTAGAGATTTTTCTGAAATAAATGAATTTTCGATTAATAGTAACAATACAGTTTTGTGTTTTTGGTATGTTTAATGACATCATAACTATGTCCTAATTATTTAATGGGTAAGATAAGAAGTTTTTAGACTCTTATATATCAAAATATTATATGTGGTTTCCCAGGTGGCCAATGCCATGGAAAAATACCATGTGCAAGTCCATGGTTTGGAAAATACCACTAATGAGGTGTCCTTTGAAATTAATAAAATATTCCCTCACATTTTTTACAAATACAAACCCATAAATTAGTTTAAATTCATTAAAAAATCATTATCAATAAATTTATACTAGTTATACATCCTAAGGTGTCCTTCCAAGGTGTCCTTAAGCCCCCAAGGTTTCGATCATTGAGTTTTTGAAGTAACTCTTCATGGTAAGTGAATTATCCACTTCTCCTTTCCTTTAATGTTTTATTTTATGTGATATATCTTTAAAGTTTCTATACCATGTTCTTGATTCTATTTTATTCTGTACTTATACTATATTATGAGACTTTTATTAATGGGTGACCCCTGTACCCTCTCATTTTAATGTTTTCTAAAACCACATTTCATAGCCGTTATGCTGTAGAATTTTCATATAAAAATCTCTCTCTTTTTCTCATGAAATTATCTTATTTTATTTATTTGATTACAAATATCCATTTATTTTATATGGGTATTTATCAAGAAAAAAATGATATATTGTTTTCTGGAATTTAAATATATAAAACCCTCATTCCCTTTCCGTTGGTAATAAAAGAGATAATGTTCGTGTTTCTATGAACTTTTTAAAACGCCATGATTTTTCTATGAAAAACATTATTTTTTTTCCTATTTTCATTATTTATGAAATTTTTTATTGTGATGTATTTGTATAACATGAAAATAAAGATATATTATGGTTTTTCCCTGATAGCTCTCCAATGCACTGGGTAATGAAATTAATCTCTAGTGATGAAAGGTGTTATGATAGCTTAGGGAATGACCTTGATAATTTTTACGATACCTTGGTGAATAACCACAATAATTTTTACAATACAATGGTTAATAACCTTCGTAATTTTTACCACCCCTTGGGGATGAACCTCGGTGATATTAAACCTTGGGTATGGAACTTGGTGATATGATTGTAAATGTTTAAATTAAATGTTGTAGCCACATTTTCAAGAATGTATTTGAAGATTTGTCTTGAAAAGTATCCCTTTTCATTTTAATTTTTTGTTTTATAAAAAGATGATAATATTTAATATTATACACTTTGTAATATTGAATGTTTTTTTTAAGATTTTTTTTATTATATTAAACACTATACCTAAAAGATCTTTGAGAATGAATGAATATAAATTCTAGTCAAAATTCTTTAGAATTACTTGTGTTTAAGGATGGGTCCTTATAGTGGGTATCCGAGCTGGGTTTATAGAACATTGGAGGTTATGATGTCTTCTTAAGGGTTCATAAGATTATGGTTGTTCCAAATTTTATATTCATAGAAACCCTTTTGATACATATGTAATAAAATTTTCAGGCGATTAACATTATTTTTGGAGGCATTTTTTTCTTGTAGTTTTAAGTTATTAATTTTTGAATGTCAAATGAAAGGTATGAGATAAAAATTATGATCAAAACATTATATTGATATTTTTGATTATGTTATCATATTTTTGTAATTTTATAGGAATTATATAGTTTTATAAAGTGGTACAACACATAGACCATGTGACAACCCTTCACGTCAGACAAGGCTGCAGGAATCGAACCCACAACCGAAGTACAAGAGGCCTTTACTACATACCACTGAACTAATTGGAGTCTCTAGTTTGGATAAATTCATTATTTTTAGTAAAACAAGGTGACAAAATAATAATATGATGATTTTGGAAAAATATATTTTATCGAATAAATAACCATGGGATTGGAAAATTATTTGGGGATTAAGTGATAAATGTAAATTTGTGAAATGTTTACAATTTTGGGGTCTTTTTAAAATTAAGGTAAATATAATAATTTTCAGTATTATTTGAGGATGAAAGGAAGAATTATTTAATTGTGGACATATAGTAATTAGGAAATAATTAGCCTACCTTTGAGATCATGTGATTGTGTTTATTTATTTTTAGTATGATACATTAAGAGTGGATGATGTTATTTGGAGATAAATGGTAAAATTTATATTTGAAGATTATTTGATAAAATCCTCTTTAATTTTGGGTTTCAATCATAGTTTGGATTATTTGGGGGAATTTTATGGACAATTGTTTTTTGAATGGTAATTTTTTAACTTTTCGTATTGTTTTTTGAATTTTGAAGATAATGGTAGTTTTTTGTTATATATTGTTTATTTTTTGGAATTATCATATATTGACCTAATGTTTTTATTATTTTTAATGTCAAAATATAGGAGAAAAATATAGTTAAGATTTTATGGATTATGTGATTCTCGAGAAGTTAACATATTCAGAATACTCATTGTTTGGAGAAAAAGAAGAGTCTAAGGTGGGAATTCATTAATGTTTGAAACTCTACAATTCACGTATGTATATTTATTTATGATCATAGTCTTGGTAGTAACGCAATTATTCAACTCTATGAAAATGATTTTGATGAAAAAATGTAATACATGCGCTTTTGTCAACCTAATTTGACCAACCACAAATTTATTGTATTTTGATGGTAAACATTTCATTAAAAAGTTCCCCATCACTCTCTATTTGTATATTAGAGTAAGTTTTTATTACATATCTATGTTTTTTTATATGCAATCCTAGTACATGTTATCTCGGGTGACATTTGTACTTCTTTTTATTTCTTTTTAAGTTATAGTTTTACTTACTCTTTTTCTGATGTGGGATTTTCAATGCAGTTTCCAAGACCATTTTTAAAATTATTAAGATGTAATTTACAAAAGGTGGGAAGGATTTAAATACTAGGATTTAAGAAAGAAATACTATGTTTAATAGAATACATGATACACTACATTGAGCTTAAATAGGCAACTAAATTTTATTATTTAAATGTTACTTTTATAACCTAGCCGTTGGAATGGTGGGAATGAATACTATCAATTGAATTATGAAAATTTGGTATAACGTTTTTAAAATATTGATTCATTGGTTAAAAAATTTAGTACAAATGGAAATAAATACCAATTGAATATAAATGATGTGTTTTTATGAAAACATATATAAAAAGGAATAACTATGTTTATAAAATCATATCACTCTTTATATATTTTTATTTAATCATAAATATGTGTTATATATTAAATATAATGTTTTAAATTCATCTTATATGTTTTTTAAGTATGATATAATAAGAAATTAAAATTTTCAGATAAAAGAAGTATTTTTCTAAAAATGTAGTTTTACCACCTCTTGGTGGACAAAACTTTTTTAATTTAGTTTTTATAACATTTATATTTTATATTTGAAAAAAATAAACTTTCAGTTTATAATAGGGACTTTAAAATTTAGTTTTGGTTAATTTTTTATTTCATTCTAATAATAATAATGTTTTAATGAATAGTAAAAATAAGCAAAATTCTAATGGAAAACATCTTTTTCCCTCCAGATAATTTATAAGGTTAAAAATATATAATTGAATGGTTTTAAAGTATAAATTGTATATATATTTTTGATCATTTAATCCAATTTTGGTCATTGGAAGTAATTTCAATAGAAATTAGATATAAAGTCACATTAATCTTTTGATGGTTATTAATTTTTATTTTCAAAAACACATTTTATCATTTTCACAAGGGCAATTAATTTTAAATTAATTACTAAAACTTCTGTGTTTTGATCATGGAAAAATTGATTCAATATTTGGAATCAAATTGTCCAAATTGTGTAAATATATATCTTTTAATTTTTGACATTTAGAATAACAACTTCAGTAATTATTATTTTCATTTACCACGCTTAAGGGTAAATTATAAATTATGGGACAAAATAAAATTATAAAATTACCCTAACACATGTCATAATTTTATTATATGAGATAGTTTAAAGCTTTTCATAGAAGCCTCTTTAATTAAATGGATAAATCGTTACATGGAAGATGGTATAAATATTCTCATAGAAGATTGTTTAATTAAAAGTATAATGCTTTCCAAAGAAGATATTATAAATCTTTGCATAGAAGCATGTAAAATTAAAAGAACTAAGCTTCACATGGAATTTTTTTATACATTATCATACATGCTTCTTTAATTAATTGTAAAAATCATTCCTTGGAAGCCTATTTAATGCTTCTCACAGAAGCTTCTTTAATTAAGGGGATAAAGCTTCCCATGGAAGCAAGTTTAAACCATCTCTCTCAGACATGTTTAAAATAAGTATTACTTTTTTAATATGGGTTTTTATAAATTATCTCATCAACTATAATTATTCATTATAAATATAAAAAATATTTTTTACATCAAGGGATTTTATTTATAATATTTATAAAATAAATAAATAAATTTATTTATGGCACAATGATGATGAAGTGATTATCTTATTAATTAAAGATTCAAATAAATGATATTATAAATTTTAAAATAAAAATAATATGAAAATTTTGAGGTTATCCACTAATGTTATGTATTATTATGACATGTTATATTTGAGTTAATTATTTGGTTCGAAGGAATGATTTTGTTTTGATATTTTTTTAAAATATTCATGTTATAAATATGGTCAAAATTAATCTAGGTTAAATTTTTAGAATTTTTCTAAGTAGTTTCAATTTATTAGTATTTGAGGAATATTATTTTAAGTACAATATTTTTTTATTAATTTTATTGTAGTAATAGTAAAAAATATATTATTATTAAATATCATTTTTGGTGAAATGATTTTTGAAAATTTGACATACGTGGTTGTAAGCTAGGTGACAAATTTGGTTCAATAAGATCGAAATAAATTTCTAATGAATTGTAACTATAACCTTTTGAAGTGTAATTTTACCCTTATGAATGATATTTTTACAAATGCAATAGTTACCTCACCTAAATAAGTAACAATAAGTTTTTGTCATCTTATGTGGTAATGTGATATAATTATATCATTATATAAGTAAATAAGTGATTTAGAAGTTATTAGTTAAGTACTAGTATTTTATTTATTTAATTTAAGTTAAATTGAAATTAATTTTTATAATATGGAATTCAATTTTTAATTATATATGTCACAAAATGGTTAGGGTGAATTTTTGGGGTTTTTCTGAAACAATTGAATTATTAATGAATTGTAAAAATACAGTTGTGGGTTTTCAGTATGTTTATTGACATCCTAACATTATCATAATGATGAAATCAGTAATATAAGATGTTGTTCTACAATTATGGATTAAAATATGATATGTGGTGTCCCAAGTGGTCTTCACTAATGAAAAAAACCATGGGAAAGTTCACGGTTTTGCAAATACCACTAATGAGGTTTCCGTTGAAATTAATAAAATATTATATCACTTTTTTTATAAATACCCACACATACATTCATTTAATTTCATTAAAAAATAATTATCCAGGATGTTCTGCAAGTTCTACCTCTTAATCACTCCTCCCAAGGTGTCCTCAAGCCCCTATGTTCTCGATCATATATCTTAGAATATAGTCTTCAAGGTAAGGGAATTATACACATAACTTTTCCTTTCATATTCTCTTTTATGTGTTATGTATTTAAATTTTCCATACCATGTTCTTATTTTTATTTTTTTCTACACCTATACTATATTATAACTATTTTATTAATGGGTGACCCCTATCCGCTCTCTTTTTAATGTTTTATAAAACCATGTTACATACCCGTTATGCTGTAGAATTTTAATCTCAAACTCTGTCTATTTTTCTCAAGAAATTATCTTATTTTATTTATGAGAATAACCAAATATATTTCCTTTCCAAGTTTATTCATCAAGACATAAAAATGATACATATTATTCCATAATTGAAATAAATAAAACCATCATTCACTTTCCATGGTTTATAAACAACTTAATGATCCTGTTTTAATATCTTTTTAAAACATCATGATTTTGATATGAAACCCATTTATTTTATTTTATTCGGGGGTTTTATAAAATTTTTGATTATGATATATATGTATAACATAAAAATAATACATAATATGATTGTTCCTGGATATCGGTCCAGTGCATTGGGTAATTAAATTATTCTCTAGAGATGACAAGTGTTTCTATTCCTTGGGGAATAACCTTGGTAATTTTTATGATACCTTGATGAATGAGCATGGTAATTTTTATGATAACATGGTGAATAACCTTGAAAATTTTTATGACACCTTGTGGATGGATCTTAGTGATATGACACCTTGTGGTTAGAACTTGGTGATATTATTATGAATGTATAAATTAAATGTTTTAGCCACACTTTCAAGTTATGATTCAATTTTTATTGTTACAATAACCCTCTTTATCATGCCTTTATAAAAATCAGAATGTTTTTATTTATATCTCTCAATATTAGATGTAAAATATATTAATTTATTTTCCCTTACTAATATATTTGTTCTCATCCCAAGTTTTTAAAATTTTTTCAAAGTTTTTAATATTAGTAAGGATAAATAAGATGATTTTATGAATGTATATGAAGATTTGTTTTGAAATGAAACCATGATTAATTTTAATATTTTTTTTATAAAAAAAATTGATGGCATGTAAATCTATCTACTTTGTAATATTGAATGATTATATAATATTTATTTTTCTAATTCAATAAAACTATAGACCTAAATGATCTTAGGGAATGTATGAAAATAAATTACAGTCAAAAGTCACAAGAATAAGCTATGCTTATGGTGCATTCTTTATACTATTTATCAGTTATGAATAGATATAAAGTAAAAAATTATCATTTCCATAAATATATTTTCAATTTTACTAAAAAATTATTTTATTTCTTTTATGAGATGATATATATTGTTTTTTAAAGAAAATATAGAATTTGGATGTGTTAAACTGATCAGATCTCAAGCACTTTACAAAATAAGTTCAGATTTTTTTATATTTTTCATTCAACAATGCTTTAGATAGTGGTCACAGACACTGACCATGTTATAATTTTATTGGCAGAGCTAGATTTAATCATGATAAATTTAGAAACTTTATAACCAAATATAGTTTTCATAGAACAACTATATGTGGTATCACAATGGGGATAAAATGAAATATTAAAATGTTCACGATCCAAATGAGAGGAATGTTTTGGAAATTTTTTTACATAACTAGTTTCCATTTATTCTTCCGCATGATGAGGATTTGATAACAACCCCTTAAGACTTATATATAATCACCAATGATTAATGTAATGAGAATTTTTAAATTGACAAGGTGAAAAAATTTAATGACGCTGCTAAGACTCTAGTATATCAATAATTTGGTAAAGTGAAAAAGAAAGATTATTTAATATGACTATTTCATGGGAAAAACATGAATGAGACTTCAAATAATTCCATAAATTACATCAATTCATATTTAATGAAATTAATTTAAGCTAATAAAAAATACTCTAAAACCATTTTTTGGAATGGGAGTTAGTTAAGGAATATGGATTTTCTGCAAAAAACATTCATGATTAAATTGTAACATGTCACTATTTTCTAAATTAATTGTCTATTTAAATTTTTTTTACAAATCTATGGAATCAAAATATTGATAGAGCAACATCTTGTGTTCTATAAAATGTAACATGTCCCTTTTCATTGATTCTCATACTACAGAATCATTTCATATATGATGAATTATCAATATAATTGAGTAGGAAAGATATTAAGAGAAAGATGGATAATGATATTTTACTTTATCTTGTAGTTGGATTTTCATGGAAAAAATTTGATGCTCGATATCATAATTTTTTATGTGACATTCCTACTTTTTGGTTAGGGCTTTAAAGTGGGAATTTTTACCTGTTTTGGTAGATCATTACTTCACAAAACATATGGGCAGTTTCTATACACATTTATACCCTTCATCCATGGATGTTTATGAAAAAACCTCTTACATTCATAAGTATATTGAAATATTTACTTTTAATTCAAGAAATTATATATATATATATATATATGAATACATTATACGTTTAATAAAATAGTAGAAACATATTTGGAATATTGGTGTGGGAAAATATAATGCATGTTCTAAAGATATATTTTAGACGAATATAGTGCTTATGTGAATGATAAATCATTCTCCGACTTATTTAATTTCTATGGAAGGATCATGAAAAGAAAACAATAATTTCATATTTTTATGAATAACACATGATTCGAAACAATTAATTATTGATTTAGTTTCAGTTTTTTGGGAGATCAACAGTTTTTTCCAATGGAGAATCTATATAGGAATAATTGTTAAATGAATGAAAATACTAGGTAGATTGACAGTACCCCCTCAGTGGATGTCTACAACTGATATTCCTAATGAGTTGAAAGATTTATGTCTTTCATTCAAGTAGGGTAATATGAAATCTCAAAAGAAGAATAATGTATCCCCTAAAAAATTACAGTTGGAAAAATAAAATAAATTTCTTTGTGTTTCCTTATAGGAAAAATAATTTGTATCATCATTTTTAGACATAATGCACATTGATAAGAATATATGTGAATTTTTTCATTTAATTATTCTAAATATCAAGGGAAAAAAGTATATTTATGATCTCGTTGTGACTTGGTGGATTGGGATCTCTGGACAAAATTGAATACTTTGTGAATATAGGAAAATAAATGGATTGTTCCATTGGCTTCTTATGTGAATAAACCTGTAGAACAAATAAATTATTGGTTCGACTAGAGACAATTATTGTTCATCATTTTTATTTAAGAAACATATCAAAATGGGTCAAAAGAATAGATTTTCAGATGAGATATTTTTTGAATCATGTTCATCACATCCTTTTGCATGCATTGACTCCAATATCATTCTTCTATATTCTGTCCAATAATGTAAGGTTGTCAGTTATTTAGTTGTTCCATTTTTATAGGGATTCTTTAAAAAGAATTTTTCAATGAATTTCAGGAAACAATTATTAGATATGAAACATTAATTTCTTGTGATTTAGAGAATATTTTTTCTACATCATTTATGACATGAATTTTGAATATAAATATCCATATTCCAACAAAAATACTTCTTGTAGGACCTGTTTCTTTTTTTAGTTGGGTCCAAATGAAAGAAATATATACACATTAAAATGTTACTAGGCTCATGAATGTATATATTTTTGTTCAATATATTTGTCTAATGTGACTACGAGTCAAAATATACCAATGAAAAATAATGAATAAAAATATGAGAAAATTAAACCTAGTTTTACATCACTATCTCAAATAGGGGTAATTCCAAGATTATATATATTTACCAAATTAATCCACAAAGAGAAATAGTTGTCACGTCACATAGTATTGATTAATTCTCTTTTTTTCTATGACTAAATCATGTTAGTTATTTGAATATGTATTTCATATATCTTCTAATGTTATTATAAACATTTGTTTAACAATTTAAATTTTTTTGATAGAGGAATCAAAAAATTATAAATTAAACACATTGTTCTTTATTTTTGGAATGAGAGATAATTTTCCATGTAAATAGTTTTATATTTTTTGGAGTTAAATGTAGATAAATTATTATTATAAATTAATAAAATTAATATTTAATTTATTTTAATATTTATTTATATTTTAGGTATTGTGTTTTCCTGTTAACATTGAGTCTATGGACATAAGATCTTTTAATTTTTTATCATAATTCCATGGTTCATAAATCCAAATAATTTCTGATCAATGGGTATATATTTATTATCATTTAAAGGGTAGTGAAAATGTGAACTCAACATTTTGAGGCTATGGTAACTACCAAAACAGACTATTATGTTAGTGAAAAAGATAATACCCCTAAAATTGAAAAGTTATCTTATTATAGTTTCATTGAGAAAATACTAACATCATATTGTTTTTCTTATGTGTGACTCACTAGGATTAAATGAAAGCGGGTTGAGTCAATGATGAGGCCTGAAACCTTTATTTATTATTGTGTATTTTAAGATATTGACACGAATCACACTCTTACTACCAATGAGCCATATATGGGAATTAACAAGGAAACTTGTTTTTTGTGAAAGATCATCCTTGATAATAATTTTGTGTCTTTATTAAAGTAATAGTCTGACATAGTTTTTTATGATGGTTATAATGGAATTGACATCATCCCTGGTCCCATTATCCCTGGCCAATTAATTTCTTATGAAGACACCAATAGTTCAATTTTTAGAGTTGATTGTGAACTTGAAGTTGTCATGGGATTTATATAGAATCATCCATCAGTGTTCTTAGTTTTTATTGGTTTATCTCAAAATATGTTTTAATAGTTAGTACAATTAAAATTTATTTAATATTTCTTATAAATATTTTTTATGTAACTTGAAATTCATATAAATTTTTACTATATAATTTCTGTAGATTTATTTTATTAGAATATAATGATATTTAATTTAACTATATTAGAACCTTCCAAACTAAAGAAAACTAAAACAATAATATTTTTACAATAAAATAGATGAATTGAAGTGAAAATATTAAATAGTTTAATTGAATTTCAAAAGTAATGAATGTAATGACCAAACCAAAAACAGGTAAAATCTCACATCCCAAAATATGAACCAAATGAATTATGAAAAATAAAAATAGAAAAATGATATAATAAATATAAAAAAAGAATTATATTACTAAACTAAAATTTAATTGGATCGAACTGAAAGAAGGATAAAACTATATCATACCCATGGTAAAAAGGAAAATCTTAATGAATTGATTTCCCTATTTCACATATTTTATTTTTTGATATTTTTACCACTATATCTAAAATTATTTTGTTATATCCCCACATATCCTTTATTTGGTTTGACAATTGGAATTATTTAATTATGTAATGTATCATCTTATTTCTTGTCTTCATTACACAATAGTTATGAAATAAAAATTAATTCTATTTATATCAATACCATATGATGTCTTGTTATTAATTTTTTTTAATTTTTAATCAAGTTCCACCACATTAGCGACATTTATTCTCCAACCATATTAGTTATACCATTACATAAATAGGCGATTCTTGGGGGTGGGGGTGGTACTAGAGTTAAACCGACCACTAGAAATACCAAATCAAACCCTATACATTCCTATGAAATTCCACCCAGTAGAACTTTTGATCCCAATGTGTCATTAGCATTTAATCTGGCTGTCATTGCTGTGCAATCAGAAGAGAGGATATCATCAACCACATATATTTTGAAGGGGACTGAGAACGATAGGTGTGGGGATTATTTGGGTGCTTTACTGGGTACACTACTGCGGAGGCAGGTGTGATTCTGGGCCAGGCTAACATGGAAGAACTTTCTTCTTTCATGGAGAACTAGTTTCAGGGGGTGGACGGGTCTTCTAGGGAGTGTTCTGCTCATGCCTGCATCTTCTACGTGGGGTGCTGGAGCCTGTGGTCTGCCCGGAACTTGGCCAAGTACGAGGAGAAACATTATTATGCTAGAGGCATCATCACCAGGACGAGATGCATCCAGCTTGACCTATGCGGCAGAGAGGGTCTTCTAGGGAGTGTTCTGCTCATGCCTGCATCTTCTACGTGGGGTGATGGAGCCTGTGGTCTGCCCGGAACTTGGCCAAGTACGAGGAGAAACATTCTTATGCTAGAGGCATCATCACCAGGACGAGATGCATCCAGCTTGACCTATGCGGCAGAGAGGGCCACTAGTCAGCCTCCCCTTACTTGTGCTGACTGTATGCGCAACCAAGATCTTATCAACAGAGCATTGGGAAGAAGGTTTCCTGGGTGTGATGGGACCCACTTGGTGTCAGCCTGAAATTGAATACGGACGGGTCCTGTGCTTCGGGCGATATGTGCAGCGGCGGTGTGCTCTGGGATTTTAGGGGCAGTGTGTATGTGGTATTCACAGCACATTACGGTGAAGGTAATTCTTTATAGGTGGAGGAAAATGTTGTCTTAACAGGTATCACCCTATACAAGCAATGAGAGATTCAAATATCCCAAGTGGAGACATACTCAAAGATAATCTACGAGGCTTTGTGTGGAAGAGGGACCATACCATGGTCTATTATTTATATAATCAGAAAATGTAGGGCACTCCTTTCCAAGGAAGCTCAGGTCACTCACACGTGGAGGGATGGGAACATAGTGGTGGACCACTTGGCTTCTGTGGTGACCCCAGCTTTCCTGGTCCAATGTATTTCTCATTTGTCCCTTTTTAAGCGAGAGGGGGTTGACTTGATCCATAGGGATGCCTTTGGCCTTCCTTATTTCGGACCTCCCTAGTCCCGTATGCTCACTGTTCTATGTTTTATTCCTTGAATAAAAATAGTAATGTTGATGATGACTATGTTTTTTCCACCATTTTCACCTAATCCTCTCTTATCCTTCCCTAACATGATGATAAATCCTAGTTCCCATGCATATTAGGAATTTAAACACACTAGTATTTCAAATTCATTTCATTCTACTATATTCTCCCCGAGCTTCTAAATATTTTATCTTCTAACTTCTACTATGACACATTTTATGCCTTCAAAGAATATATTTGTCCCACTGCTTCTGTGTAGGTTTATTTTCTTTCAGAGCTGAGGGATCCCATAATACCCACTCATTAGGCACTATCTATTTTATTTAGATAACCCAAGTAAAATTTTTACTATAATTTATTTTCATTATAAGATGTACATATATAATATTTTCCATTTTCTTTAACATCTAGATCATCCGAGATGCAACATTGGAATATATGCATGTGTATAGTGTGGAGACACCACACATATTCGATGATGGTGTACAAAATGGAAAATCAAATGATTGGAATAACATGGAGATAATCTCAATGTTTTATGGTGATACATGTCAAATACTTTGACATAATTTTCATTATGAAACTCTACTGGAGGCACCAACCAAATAAGTAAAGGATAATTATTGGGAACAAATATGGGTAATAAAATTCCATAGATTTAATGTAATATTTTAATTTTATTTATATTTGATAATATTTTGGTATCAACTTCATTATAATTTCTCATATGGTGAGGCTGTGGGTCCAACACAACCCATGGAATTAGGTTTTCTCTGGAGGGAATATAAGCATGTGTTGTATATTGTATGGCATGGTAGAGTTGGTATGGATTTAGAGGCCACAACTGTCATAAATGACTATCTAGTAGAATATTATGGGCAAATTTTTTATCATTGCATTAGTACGAACGTCAAGGTATTAATCAATGTAGTTTTTTGAATGAACATTACCTTGATTTTCATTAATAATTTTTTATGATTGAAAATTCTTTTTTAGTATCGGTCAGGAGGAAATAAAATAATAAGGATCCTATTAAATACCTCCACACTTTGGGGAAGACAATGATGTCAGATGTTTATAGGAAGAAATTACGACACTCATTTATAATTTTTTAGGACATGTGATTTCTTTTCTTTACACCATATTTCATTCCATTTAACTACACACTATTGTAACATAAAATTATAATAGAAACAAGAAGATAAAGATATTTAAAATTCAAGAACTATTTTATATTTTACTCCTCCTCATATCAACAACAAAATTAGTTCTCCATTAAATGGGGAAATAAATATAGTGGATTGAAACAAAATATAAATGAACGGTAAAAGAGAAAATAAACACTACTACTATATATTTAAATACATGAAAGGAATTACTATAAAAAATAAAAAAACATAAATTAAAATTTTCTCTAAGTAATTTTTAGGCAAATAAAGATAATTTAAATAGGTATTAGTGGTTTTAGTAGGCTTGAATAGATTTTAATCGGTTCAGGGGATCCCTCTACACAAGTAGCATTAACAAGAATATGTTACCATATGACTGTAATCATCCATAATTGTTTACTAGATTTTAAGTCTCTCAAATATTCTATTAATACCCAATTGACATACCATTAAATTATCCAAGTTATTGATTCATTATTCTAAGTCAAAAAATATATGGGTAGTATTATTAAGGTCTAATAAAGTCAGGATACATTCTATGCTATTTTTTTAATTTTCATTTGTATGAATGAAGTCTGTTCATGATGTGGTTCTTAATGGTTTATCTATCTTAGTAAATTTCATTTCCCTTTTGATTAGACTTTCATTTACACAACATGATATTATATGTTTAATAATCATTTATTCAATAAATTTTCATCATTAATCAATTTATCGTGTAAAATATAACCTCATATATTTTGAAATATCTTTTTCAAAGTATCCTCATATAATTTTTAAAAGTATATTTTTAAATGTATCCTCATTTAATTTGTAACGTATCCTTATATTATTTTATAGTATACTCATATAGTTAGATATTGTTTTTACTAATTTGAATATATTAACTTATATAAATTGTTATTCCAAATCATAGGACTATTCTAAATGTCTATATGGTGATTTCACACCAAATTACAAGTATCTAATGTATACATGGTACCTCAACTTCTTACTCCCTTGCATGAAATTCATTTTTTATGATTTATTTCATGAGAAATTTTAATAAATAATAAGATGTTATAATTGAAGTCATGTGATAGATAACATGAAATGATGAACCAATTTTAATGTTTAAACAACTTCCATGAGGTGTTAGAGCCTTAAAATAATTCTTTTAACACTTCTAAAATTTATAAAATAATAATTTTTTTGTCTATAATGTATAATGTTGAGGCTTGAAATGTCTTAATTGTATGTTATGAAGTGAAATGCACTTCCTTGAAGTCAGTTGAAATTTTAAATCTTATTATATTTCATGACATGATCATTTTTCAACATCAGACAAAAATATTATATAATTCCACAAATGAATCACTGAATTTTGAAATCAAATCCTACCTACATCCATCCAATCCATAACAAAACATTCAGCAACCTTCATGTTGAATTACATAGGTATTTTTTCTCCATAGTTCTCATGGATTTTATCCAAAATTTAAATGAATCTATAAAATGTGTTTCAAGATAATATCACTAGTTAAATTTCTCATTCACCCTTCACTACACTTATTGTAGAAAATTATCTTTATGATCTAATAAAAACTTTTCAAAACTCTATAAAAATAATCCCTACAGTCATCCTATATAAGGAATAGTCATGTTGTAGTTAGGGACAATTTTATGTCTCCACAAACTATATTATAAGATTCTCAGGTTTTTTATTATGTGGCTGCTCACTCTATCTGCCATCATTATCAAATACATATTTACATTCACATGAGAAAATATAAAAGATTTTCTTCTCAAAGAATTATCTATACTTCAATATTCTCACGTGATATGTTTTCATTACCAATTTTACTCATAATTCATGGTCTCACAACTACCACTTAATGAATAAATCATAAATATGAGGCCATATCTTTATTATTAAGATGTCTTGAATTTAAGGGAATATCCTATAGTGGAAAATTATTCTCCTCTACAATATTATAATTTAAAAATACATCTTATCTATTTTTTCTTCTACTTTCACTATGCTATTTTAATTCCATGAGGTAAGGGTGATAAAAAAAATATTCATATTAACGTCCCATAAATAAAATAAATCTAATTTGACATGGGATAATACAATGTAAAAAAAGATCATTTCTTAAAATAATGATATTTATTATCAAATAATAATGTCAAAACAACTCTGTCACAATATTTTATATATTTTAAAACCATATTTTCAAGAAGATTTAAAAATACTCATTTCACATGAATAAATAGATCAAAAAATCAAGTGTAAAAAAATTTAATCCCCCATTTTTTGAAAATAACTACCCCTCAAAAACTGTATTATGTTTATATATAGATATGAAAATAATCATGTAAATGGGAATGTCATATCTCATAATTAGCTTCTCTAATGGATGTCTAAAATTTCAGATTTATCAAAAATAGATAAGTATATGTAAACCTAAATTCATTGAAGGATATCCATTGAGGTTTTCTCTTCCAACATCATCATAATGAAAATTTTCTTCTAGAAATAATCTAAAACAATTCTTAATATTATTTATTATTGATAAAAATTGAAATTTATTAGGTAATGTGATATATGGAAACACAATGATTTTAATTGAAATATTCTCTATAATTGAAATTTGTTCACATTGTTTATTATGAAATATTTCAAAAATTTCTTATTATTTTATATATAAAATTTAATTCCCACCTTTTCAAAAATATCAAACATATAGGTTGATATGATGAGTCTATAAGAACACTTCTATTGTAAATGGTATTAATTGGTAGTTGAAGACTATGGATGATTTTCACTATCTGCATTCGATACCTGATGCATATTCATATTTTAATGGTTTTATAATGATATATTTTTGTGTTTCCTAAGGAATAAAATAATTTTTAAATTTTCTGTATAATTCAACTAACGTATTTTTTTACTTTCAGATTCATTTAGAATGAATTTACAATTTATTTTAAATAAGAAATTAATTGTTTATAACCTATTTCCATTTATGACTTTTTACATTTTAAGACATTGAAGAGGGAGGGTTTGAATATTGAAGGAAAAATACATTGTGAATGATTATTTTTCTTTTATTAAAGGAAAAAATCTGGAAGCGTGGTAAATGAACCAACACATAAGATACTTTTACGTTCTAATTGGTTAATTTCAAATCATAACAAATATTTTGTATCTTAATGGTCCATTTCTATTCATAACAGTTTTTTAGAGGTCCCTGATGAGCATGAAGCTAGAAACTTTATACTATATGAACACTTACATCAGGTTTTGGGAGATGAACACAATGTAAGAGTACGCTATCGACCAGGGACAACTTTTGTACGGACAAGATATTTTACCACTTTAGGGTCGAGTTCGGCTATCAATGAGTTGGAAAACACTAATTTACGAGTAGCATTGGATCAGGATGATATGGGAGAGGCCATGAAATTGTTCATATATGATTGTGAAAATAATCAAGGGGATAATGATTAATTTTTAAAAACTATGGTATTCATATGTCCATCATTTCCACCATATTTCTCCGTGGATTGTGATTCATATATGTCGAAGATGAATAATATTTATCATGACTTAGTATGTGGTTGTAGTGATGGTTGGGATGATGTAATTATTGGAGATGGTGATGGTGGGGATGATGATGCGAAAGAGGGTGAGGAAGAGGAAGATAAAAATGGTGAGGATGAGGAACAGTATGAAGATGATGATGAATGTGAGGATAGTGATGGAGACGAGGAAAAATTTTATCCTTCACATTTATATTCATATTTATGACATTTATTGATTGATGGGTTCTTGTAAATGAATATATGTGATATTTGGTATGTGTGTTATCACTGCATGAATGTAGTAATTAGTGTTATATATTTTTATTATTCGTATATTGGTTGGTGATGTCTATTTTCAAGTAATTGAAAAATTTTGGGAGATTTGGTGGCATCTGGTGGATAATTGAGAAAGTTTCGTTTGTTTTTTAAATTGCTTCTGGTTTTGTTAGTATTTTTTCATGTTCGGTCGGTATGATGTGGGTGCAGTAGTCTTGAGAAATGGGGGGGTGTCTATTCCAATAGTTCCATGTAAATCATTGGTTGAACAAAAATTATACTAAACCTATACCAATAATTCACTGGAATCCATTGGTATATGACTTTACAAATAGGTATATACCCAAAAGTTTGGAGAACCATGGGTATCGACTATAAAAAATAGTTATCCATCGTATACTAATAGTTTTTAACTATTTGTATAAGCTTGAATTCCAATAGTAACACATCGTCATACATTGAGGGGGGATTTTTCAGTTAAATCTTGGAGAATATTGGAATCTAAGTGTTAGATTCATTGTAGTATTTGGTTTTTGTTGGTTTTGTCTTCTGATTTATAATTTGATGTTAGTTTGGGTTTACAAATTATACTCTGATATGGTTTTGGATGTATTTAGTATGATTTTTAATTGCTATTAATTGAGTTATATAAATTATTTTCGTGCATCATTTATTGGTTATTGGGTTATTGTATACTTAGATTAGATGTTTCATTTTTCAAAGGAAAAAACATCCCCAGCTATTACTGAATCCATTGTAGTTTATTTCTAGCCTTTAGAGTCATAGGGATTTATCCTAAGGCCCAATAAAGTCCCACCACCTTTTTATGCTAACGAGGATGGTTAGGATGTTAAAATTATCCTTTTCAAATAAAATAATCACCCAACCTTTTCACTTTTCATGGGTGGTAAGAAATTGAGTAGACATAAATATTAAATGAGTTCCAACCTTCCTATCTAGTTCATATTCAACACATTAATAATTTATCTTTGATATATATGTTATAAATTTTTCCATAATGATAATTCGTCTTTATATTTACTGAAATAATAACTAAAACTAATTCAATATAATGAGTTGCATAATTGTTCTCACAAAGAATCATTTTTCATGAGGCATAAGGTATTTCCAAATCATTATACATGATGAAGAGTCCAAAACCTTTCATTGATGAATTACTATAGATTACAAACCCTACAGAACTCTAGGGGATTATAAGAACATGTTCACTTATTAAGCTTCTCCTTAGTTACTTGAAATTTTATTCACATTAATCTATCCAACAAAAATTGGTTCCCACATAAGTTGTCTTAGATAACAGACTAGAAAACTATAAGATATTTTCAAAAAATTATTGATAATATGTAGACAAACCATGAAAACTATTCAACAAGTTCACTGTGGTTGGTCTAAGATAATGTACAGTAGACTCTATCATTGATGGATCTACTAATATGCCCTCTTTTTAGATTATATGGCCATGAAATGAATGTTTTTTGGTAGAAAAAATCTTCACTTGGTAAATTTTGAATTCAGTTTCACATTTCTCAAGGTCATTAGAAAAAATATCAAGTGATATTCATGATTTTCCTTTCTATTTGTATAAATATGAATACCATCTATAAATAATAAGAAAAAGTGAGAAAGATAATCTATAAATACTCTATTAATCAAATTTTGAATATTGTGTGAGAATTTATATGAAAAAATAGAATCACTATATATTCATATTATCTATAGATTGTACGGAAAACTATGTTTGTAATATAATCCCTCTTAACATTCAATTACTAATATTGAAAATGAATATAAATCAAGGAAACATATAATTCTCCACACTGTAAATCAAATAAGTCAAAAATAAAAGGCAGAGGATACTTTTTCTTATTTCTGACCTTATTCATTTCTAAATAATCAATCCAGAGTATCATTAATCCATATATTTTCTAAATGAAAATTATAAATTCACCCCATGGTGACATAGTTGGATGAAATAATCCCTTGACAAGATTCTCATGTAGTTTCCTCTGAAATTATTAAAACTCATTTGGGACCATTCAATATAGAGTCTTTGAAATAGACATAATACATGGTATGCGTCTATTGAAAACTGAACATTATGACTTGATGGGGAGGAGGATAATCTTCTCGAATTAAATCAAAGAAATCATGTAAAGAATGAAAATCATCGATGTTGAGTTTATTCCCAACTAGCTGATATAAAAATCCCTTCTGAATAAGAACTAATATCTATTCAATTTACGTGATATCCAACAGAAATAGATATTTATCATTATATTTAATTAGGATCACAGGTTGGTTTGAAAATTCAAATGTGACTTCCTTTCATACGAAATTGACATTGGATTTATATAGGGAAATCTAATTAAAAACAAAGATAAAAGAAAATTTTTCCTGATGAAGAATAACATGTTTTCCAGGAAGCACATTCCCACAAAAATAAATAAGATAATATTCCTTAACATGATATGTGAAAAAAATTACATATTGCGTATTCAGTACAAATTCTTTTCCTAATATTTTTGTTTTAATTTTTGTACCCCTATAAAATTTTTCATAAATAAAATAGTGGGACGATATATAATCAAATAAGAGAGCAGATGTTCTAGAGTATATAGTAGGTGTACCTTTCAGAAAATCAATATTGTACACCTAATAATAAATATAGATCATAATATATTTACCATTTTCTCTTAGAAGAAGAGGTTTTTGACATCAACCATCATAAATAACCTTTAAAATTTGACATTTTTATCATAATTCTAAAACTAATTATATTTGAAACACAGAAGTGGGGTTGGTGTGTACTGTGGGTATTTAGCTCGATTCACATCATTATCTAACTTCTTCCCATAACTTTGGTATTAAATTTCCCAACTACATTCATTTCAACACTTAAAACATTTACCAAACCCCTTTTGACAATTTCTATCATTTTTTTGTCCAGACATCATAGATGAAGGAAATATTTACTTCTTTTATCTTTGGTATTAGAGATTCCTATGAATTCTAGAATTCACTTAATATCAATTCATTGAGATTTATGGTTAAATCAATATCTCTATCTCACCGTCAATAATGCATAAAATTATTTCCTCAAAGATACTTTATATCCATATGGATAATACAAATTAGATAATTTGTTTTTATCCAATGAAGAATCAATCAACCTTATATTACTGTTGTATGATAATACTAGAAGCGTACATCAATGTAATGTAATTTTTTTTCATAGGTAACAATATATTCGTAACACTTCTATATTATCTCCTGGAATTACATATCTATTTTTTATAAATATTAAAAAAAATTACTTATTTAAAAATACTCTTTTAAAATAATCCCACACCCTGGATTCAATTTTATTATGTTTACTTGTATTCTTGATAAGATCCCACTATTTATTTTCTTCACTTTACAAATGATATACATCCAATACATAATTTTCATTATATGAACATTTGAAAAAAAGAAATAACATATCAATTTTATTGATGCATTTCTGAAAAACGATTGGATCAACAGAACCACTAAAATTAGGTGTTCGTCTCCTCTTAGAGGACTCAACAGAGCCTCTCTACCTTATTTTATCATTTAGAAGTTCATCATGATGGATATCATGAGAAATTTGTGTTTTCATAGTAATGAGATTCTGTATTATAGCTCCCATAATGTTCGGTTTCTCCCGAAGATAATCATTTAACTATTTATCTCATTCACCATCAACACAGTTCTTTCAGGTTCTATATATTAAATAAAACCAAAAATGTTAGTCTAAGAAACAATAATTCTTGTTTTAGAACCACAGTAACATGAAAAATCACATATAATATATCTAAATCATGACACATTATTTTTTATATATGACACATAATTATTAACCATATCCATTCATGGTCATTATTTAAATCTCTAAAATGGTTGGTAATGAGTTTGTGAATTTCTAAAACGCTTCCCATTTGAGTGTCAAACATGGTGTGCAACATTAACTTGTGTCATGCACAAGGTGAAAATTGAGTCAAATTGAGAAGAACTCTTTTTGGAGTTGTCACAACTTGGTACAAAAATTTCAGATCCACATTCACTTGTTGTATAATTATAGAGGTGTAATTTTTCATAAAAAATTAAAACCATCCTTCACGAATGTTCCACGATATTTTTCTATATTTTTTATTACCCTTATATATCTCACAATATGTTTGTCATCCTAATATTGAATTATAAATAAAACATGTCATATGATACTTTCTATAAATACCCAAACATATCATATGTAGATATTATATCTTAATAGAGTAATATTGATTTTATTATACATAGAAATGCTTGAGGGTCATAATCAACTATTGTATTTGGAAACATGAATACTTAAAAAACTATTCATATGAGAATTACATTGTCTAAAACTTAGTTCTCCAAAACTATCACCCTTCATAGATATATCATATATAAAAAATATCTTGATCCCATGGGTAAAGGAAATATAAGAAATGGTTTTCTCTGATGGTCAGTATGGGTAAACAAAGTAGATTTTAATAACCATATAAGAATAACATGATAATAACTGTATAATAACATGTGTATAGCATTTCAAAACCATAATATTTATATAAAATATAATAACCCTGTGTCATATCATAAATGAGGATAGTTCATATTTTATGTTCCATAATTAAATAAAATAACATGATCTATGAGAGAATAACATAGGCATAACACATGAATTTTTTGAATACCCAAAAACATAGAAAATAATTTCCTTTTTTGTCATGTCTTATCACTAAGGCTATCATAGTGGAATGGATTAAGTCCCCAAGGTATCATAGTAGTCATGGATCACTCTCAAGACTATAATTATGGAAGACAATATTTAAATTGATTGGGTTCACTCCCTAGTCCAATCATGTTTACCTCATGCGATATAAATCATTACCCAATGCATTATAGGGAGATATTGGTCCCACCCCTAACATAATGATAACCAGATATGTGAATGCCACAATATCATAAAAATCATTATATAAGCACTAATGAAATGAATTGGGTTTCATAAACAATTTATGATGGGATAACCAAAGGAAAAGAAACATGTATCATTAAAATTTCATCTTTTCATCATAGCATAACAAATAGAAAAGGAGTGGGTTTCATAAAAAATTTTCATAGTATAACCCATAGAGATGAAAGAGGTTTTATAAAAATTTATTTATCATAATAATTATCATAAACCATATAGGAAATGAATATTTATAGTACCATGATATCATATCCCATGTAAAAAACAATCAACCCAAAAGGGTTTTGTGGTTCATGAATATGAGTTCCATAAAAATGTCATTAAAACACCATTGAGAAAAATATCCTTTCTACTTTTTAAATCACATAATTAATGTAGAAATATTTCTGAATATTTTTGGATTTTTTTTTCAAAACGAACCATTAAAACTTATAATGTATGATTTAAATAATTTAGTGGTCATGAAGTTAAAGAACTCCATTCATATAGTGTACTTTAAAACAATGTTTCTTTTAATATTTTTGGTAAAAATTCAAAATTACCATGTTCAAAGAAATAAAAGAATATTACTAAAACATTTTTTATAATTTTAAAAAATTGGTAAAAATTTACTTGAATGACAGATTGAGAATAGTAAAAATTCTCTTTAAATCATTTCTAGATCAATTAAATTGGAAAATTGATTTTCGACAGAAGAGAGAAATAACATCGATATTCCTTAAAAACATAATCTTGGATCCTTAAAGACATATATAGAGGAAAATGATAGGAAAATAAGAATATTAATGAAATAAATATGTGATTATAAAACTCATGATTCTCAGGAAGGGAATATCATAATATTTCAATATCAAATACATAATCATAAACAATTCAGATAAATAATCAGATTATAAATTAAAAAATTTAACACTTTGGTATCTTTAAAATATTAATAAAAATTAACTAAGGAACATTATACGAATATTTATAAATCATAATTTTCATGGGAATAATAATTAAATACATTTATGGTTATTATTAATACCCCACACAAAAGAAACAAGTGGTTTATAAGGAATGTGTCCCACATTAATAAAAGTGGGAACGAATTTCCATAAAAAATTAGACACTTTTGAATCATAATAAATATTAAAGAATATCAAAAAATGTAACATTGAAAATTATAAAAATATATAGAATCATCATATAAAATTTTAAAGGTTTAGTTTATTCATGAAGAAAAATAAATGTGTCGTTAATATAAAATATGTGTCAAAAAAATAATCGAGAGACTACAAATTCATTAACTGAAGTATCTAATTTAATCAAACACATTAAAAACTCATGTATAATAAATATTTTTTATGCATATGTTATAGAAACATTCTAATATTTATCATTACTTATATGATTTAGTTTTGACCTTTTATTACCAATTTATTATCCACTCCTTATTAAAATCTTGTTTGGAGTAATCACTACTTCATTTTTAATGTATGTTTTGGTTTGGTATTTCTTGTACTTTTACTTTGGTCATGGTTATATCATCTTAAAGTTTTTAACCATGATATAATTTAATATATATTAATTATATATCCATTTAGAGTAATATATTAAATACAAAGATAAAGGAAAAATTACACCCTTAATGGAGATAGTAAGAAGCAAGTATGCATGAACGCTTTCTCTAAATTATCAATGGATAGATTGAATGAAAGATAAATGATTAATAAAATTTAAAAAATCAGTTTTATTTAAAATATATCATATATATTCATTAAATCATTCTTTATAAACATCTGTGTCGAGATAAAATGAAAAATGAATCACATCACTTCTTGGAGGTGGTGGTCAACACGTACACACACGGGCACTCATCATATTCAAAAAACATGGAAGGTAATAAGTTATATTTGATATTGTCATTTTAGATGTATAATTATGTAATAAATATCATATGTATACATTAAATCCATCCTAACATATTCTTTTGAGAAGTAGTGATGGAAAAAGTACATCGGTGTGCAAGGTAGTAGTTCGTCCTACACAAGATTTCATTTTTCATTTCAAATTTTATAGAAGAGTTGATGGAAATAAGTTATTAAATTAAAATGAAAACATATTATTACATTTTATATACTGTTGTTGTTATATTTTAGTTATTAGAAATCTTATGAGGTTGGTAATAGAAGAATTTAATAAAAAAAGAGTTTAGTGAAGAAAATTATATTATATTATAAAAACCTCAATTCAGTAAATTATTAATGTCTGTAGGGTCCATATATAAAAATTTTAGTTGATCTAGAACATTTATAAGGATGTTAATTAGATAATGTTTTAGCTATTTCTCAATGAAAATAGAGTGAGTGGTGTAAAAAAGTGATGGTAGGAGTTCTATTTTCATAATTGATGATCTGCATATTTGTAAATACCCAATTCTATTCATTAATGGGAAGTCACTATCAAGTTATATTACTCCAAAATTGATAAATATTGTATTATAGGAATGATTTGGTAGATCGAAACCTCTATAAAAATACACATGTTTTAAACAGGTTATTCCCTCTAGGCTCCATGTTTACTCATTTTTACTATTTTAAAATTCACACTGGTAACTAGTCTCTTTGTATTTACTTAGTAAATTTATCCATTAGGCCTTAAAATAAAATGAGTTGTATTATATAATTGAAAAACCCTGATTATAAATATTTAATCAAATTAAATAATTAACCAATATATTTGGAAAATTAATTCTTAACACATCCTTATGTTAGACGAAAATTATTGTTTTATCATTAACCTTAAGAGTTGAGTTTTTTTACTATTTTTAATATTTATAAGGAAGAAATTAATTTTATGATATTATATATTATAAATTATGATAATTTTAAATATGAAATTTATTTTGTCAAATTCCATTCACAGATGGGGTATAATTTAATTTAAAATAGAACCTGCAGACTTGATATAAAAGTGGGCTACCAAAAAAAATTTCATAAGTATATATATTTTTAATATTGAAATTAAATATTATATTTATCTTAATAACCTAAATTGGATTATTTATGACATATTTTCACTAATTTTTCTACTTAATTTTTTTAAAAAATAAAATTTTGTAATTTATTTAAATGAAAAAGTTGTTTTCAATAAAACCAACATTTAAAACAATTGATTAAAAATAAAAAATTATCAAAATAAATCGAAAAAATTAACCATAACATATTTTTTATATTTTTTATTAAACAAATTATGTTCATATTTTCAAATATGTTTTCTAAAAATAAATTTTATCATTTTTTCACAAAAACAAATATATTTATTTTTAGAAAAAATTAGTTTCAAATCATATGATGACTTTACCAAAATTTAATTACTTATTGATCAATATCGTTTATTTATCTTAATAATTTACACATAATTTTCAAAATTTAATAATTATTATTCCTAAAGCAAAGTTAATTATCTAGTACGTATTGATCATGTTTAAATTATAATATTAATAGCATATTATAGTTCACGAAATCTCAATCATTCATGTAACATAAAATTTTGACGATGTTAAATTTAGTTGAAATTAATATTTAATAAAATCTTTATTTTTTCATATTGTAAATGTCACATAACCTTCATAATGTAAATGAGATATCCTATATTTCATTACTAAGAAATTACATTTTAGATCAAACACATTTTCTCACAAATGGGGGAATAGAGTTAGATCCTAACTTATCTTATGATTAAGTGTCTATACAGATTCTTGTAACTAGAAATAAATTGCTTCAGAATTGGAAAATGTGATTAGTGAATATCATTAAGAGAAATAAAAAAAATTAAGAGGAATCGTGGGACCCTAAAAAAATATGAGAAAGTAATATTAAAATCTATTTAATATAAGATATATATCCTAATTTTGTGGATAAAACCTTATAAAGGGGAGAATATAATATGAGAGACATAACTATAACCGCTAAAAGATAAATCCTGGATCTATTTCATAATATACACTCTAAAAATACTTTGATACTTTTTTAAAAAATTATATTATATAATTTATTATTTAAAAAATGAACTTAATTTTTAAATTAATTTTATTATAATTATTTTTTATTTATTTTAAATTCCATTGTAATTAGGTTGGAACTTAGTTTAAAAATATTGTTTGTTAGAAAAATTTAATTTTTATTGCTTTATATATTAATAATAGTAAACTAGATGTTTAAAAATAATATGTAATAAGATATTAATTTCTATAATAAAATTATGTATTTTAAAATCTCATTTTAATATAGAAAAAATATGGGAAACATTTTCATAACTAATATAAAATGTCACTTTAATAAATACTATTTTTGGCATTCTTTTTTAATACAGTATAATAAAGGTGAGATTTGGTTTTTTAAAACCACAAAATCCCCAATACATTTTTTAATAAATCTTTATAAGTAATTAAAATCATCATCATTCATTTATTTTCCTTATATATAAATTTGAGGCCTAAATTTATACCCAAAGGATGTGAACCATTGATGAAATTCTTGATCCCAAAAAATTTACTAAAAAAATAAAGTACAAAACATAAAAAGTAAATGGAGAAAAGTTGAAATGAAAATCAACCTGATAAACCATCTAACACAATAACAAAAAGAAAAAATCTTTACATGTGTTTACTACTTCTTGCTCAAGAGATTCCCTAGCCTCTCCAGTTCAATCCTTGATCCCACTATTTCGGAGCCTTCCAAGTGGCCATGTCCCCCATATTCAATGATTCATCATACTCATCTATAGGAAAAATTTCATTAGTGAAGTTCAATAGGTCATCTTTAGTCAGTGCGTTACCCTAAAAAGCTCCAGGTTTCACTTTAACACGAATATTTCCAAATTCCTCTTGTAATGCATCCATACTGCAAGATCTATTAAAGATATCTAGAATGGTAAGCTTTTTCAGAATTATTATAGAGTCTATAAGAAAATTTAAACCCTATAGAGGTGCCTCTATCTCCTCCAGAGTATCATGAGACATGCGACTTTCATATGAACCTCCAATTCCATCCTATAGAGAAATCATATAGGGTGATACTAACGCTTAATACAAATGAGAAGAAGGAAGTAACAATGAAATATCATCCCCCATGAATGGTTTCCATTCCTATCTATTAACTTGATGTGGTTTGGATGCCCTGTAAATCATAGGGAGAACTAATTGAAATCCCTCATCAACCAAAAATTCACCTTCCGTTTCCTTTTTATTCATTAGAAAGATCCTACACATGATCAAGTGTCGATTGTGAAAAAATTCCATGTATATATTGTTTTGAAGAAACCACCTTTTGAAATGAAGCCTTATTATTCAAACATAGAGCCTCTATAAAGGATCAGTTTTGATGTAGATCATAAATCTCAGGATTCCAACTTGATACCCAAGTTGTGGAGTAGAACTTCTCTACATGAAGTGTAGGAGGATGCTCAATTAAATTCGATAGAATCTCTAAATCATGTATGCCATTGTCTAAATCATCTTTCTATATAGAGACTCCCTCCATAGTCCCCACAGACATCCTACAATCACAATATAGGTGACCTTTTTCATTGTATTGAGAGAATAGGGTATTTTTATGACATGATTCCAAATATTTCCTGACATATTTACATTCTATAATATGTAGAGATCTCATTTCATATTCAATTCATAGATGAATATCTTCTATAGCAGTGGGCATATTTACCATATCTTTTAGAGTAGCACTCAGGTCCACCTCCACTAAAAATGAGAGAAGTGGCCAAAGATCACCTCCTCAGTCTCACCATCCATCCAAATTAGAACTCTAATCATAGTATAAATGTAATGAATTATCTATATATTCCATAGTTAGTATAGTTACTTTATTTTATATGTGAATACCTGGAGAAAATGCATGTAACCGAAGTGACTATCTCCTTTTTCATAGTGTTTTATTCTAAATATTCATCTGCTTATCTATTTATATCAACACCATTATAATGAAATCAATATCTTTATTATATCGATTTATTTTAATTTTAATGGAACTTCCATTAATTTTTCCACTCCATCAATTAACAAAAAAAAAATATCTTCATTAGTGAAAGTGCATGGGAAACCACCCAACGAATTGAATTTTTCATTTTTATACCACCTATAAGGGTTGGTTTATTGACGGGATTAATGAATAAATGGGATATCGATAATATATCTATGATTATAAACTTTTTAAATAATCATATACCTAATTTCCTATTGTTATTTTATGAATGAAAACATTTATCATGCGTTTTGTAGACTATATCCTTCTCAATGTAACACATCTGATATTTTCCCAAATTTTTGTCTTATTTATTAAAACCACATTTAATATGATCCAAAACCTTAGAAGTTAATATTTTATAAATTTTTTTATAATACTTATATTTTTTACAGAATAAAATTCATTAATAATCATAGTCATCGATTAAATAATGTATGTTCTTATTCAGTCCAGTTTAATCACCTACTTGAACAATTATGTAAAATAATAATAATTTAAGACTATGATAAATTATATACATATCACATGTCAATATAAAAATAATTATTTTATAATGTTTCATTAACCATTATATTAAATATTTATATTATTGTAGGAATATAATCTTTGATCGTTATAACTAACAAAATATGTTGACACTAATTTGATGTTCACACAAAATAACTAAATTCCTAATGTATTATGAAAATATTCAATAAAATGAATTAAATTTATCAATTATAATAAGTTTTATATCATAGGAATGAATACCTTTGTTATAACTATAATTAAAAACACCACTTTTAGGAAACTACATCAAACAATAATAAAATGAACCCCTGATGTGGGAATATAGGAAAAAAAACTAAAATTAATATGGAGAATGACTATATATTAAGAGTATAATTCAAAATTTACTTGAATGAGGTAATTAATTATGTTATTAATATTGATATGTTTTTTTTCTAGTGGTGTTTAAATTATGTTCAATTAAGTATTGACGGGTGGTAAGGGGTTTCAATTTCAAATTCCTCTCTATGAGACATAATTTTTATAATTCACCTAATTTCATTTCTATGGTGTTTGTATTTTCTATGTGATATGTTATATAATGAAGTAAATTTAATTCATGGAATTCCAAGATAAATTTAGTACCATCTCTTTCAATTGGTTTTGATTGAATTGATGTCCCATCAATAAGTGCTTTTTCCTACATATATTTTATTTCTAAGGAACTCATGTTATATTCACCACATATTTCATATAGTGTGATAAAAAATATAAATGGATGAAAATTTAGAAAATTAATCATAATATGTAATTTATTTAAAACTCCATATTGTTAGGAATCTCTCATATTATTTTGATTCCTGAGTTACTGAAACTTTTTGAAAGACAATCTTTCCCATAGTGGAAAAACATTCTTTATTTCGGTAAAGTGGTATCATGTTTAGTTTTGTAGAAAATAAATTTAAGTATGGATATTGTAATGTGGATGTAGATATTGAATAGATTCAACCAGTGGAAAACTACTTGAAAATTATTGGTTGATTTTTTACAATATAATAACTCTATTTTGTGACTTGTGGGCCTAAGACTACACACGTAGCTAGCCACCTCCATGGGGATAATATTAGGAATATGCACATGTTCTTTATGAACCATGATAAAGGATATTTACTACCATTTTGTTTTACTCCTACAAATAAATAATTTGAAATCCAATTACTATCATCCATAGATATCCCAATTATTTTATCCTTTTTTGTTGTTGTATCCAGTGGGACTGCTTTCTGGATACGGAAATACCCAACAGTTCCCATATCCATGATATGGATATGCTTTACAACGGTAGGAGATAATCAAGATTTTTTTTCCAATTATGATTAAACACTCACAATGGGTGAGAGGATGGGAGGATGGGCTAATAACAACCTTTATGAGGGAATTATTATAATGACCCCGAATTTTCATTTAACTTTTTTTAAAGTAAATGGGAATTTTTCGAGTCTACGAAAATTGATGGCACGTGACGCCGAGGCCCGTAGTGCCCGTAATGAATTCTTAAACTTTTGTTCGGGTATGTTTAGTAAACATGCGAGCGGTTTTTCTAACTTTTGAACCAGTTCTCGGAATTGAAATGAGAGGGCACCATTAGAATCGCAATGCCGGTATTCTCTTAAGATGACTTTTATCTCGACAACAGATGGTTGAGGGTGAAAGTTAGTTTTTGGTTTTTTCGTGTAAGTATAAAATAATAATAAAAGTGTTCGAAATTTTATTTTTATTGGAAACAACCATGTTAGTGTTAGGAGGTGAGGTCCACTAGAACTAAACCTCCATGTGGATGTTGAGAAGTGGGGACAACCCAAACCTAACATCCCATGAGAGGTGATGGTGGTGGGGACCACCCAAGGCCTAGACCTCTTGAACTCCTCTCATTATGGATAAAACCCTCTCAACCCCCCTTATCAATGTAATGAAGCCTCTTGACATTCTCCACATTAATTGTTCCAACACACATACTTTTAATATGACAACCTAGTTAATTGATTAGGATAATTTGAATTTGATCCAACGAACTAAATAGAGAACTTAATCTATTATCCTTGACATCATTTGTGGAATTGGGAGGAAGTATCTCGAGGGAGAATGCCCCTCAACGAAGAATGCGTTCTTTCACAAAGAACGCTCCACCGACGTAGAATGCTACGCCAAGGAAGAACGTTGACCACCTTCAACCTTCTTCCTCGGGAGTTATTCTGACATGGGACATCTTGATATACGACCAATTGACGATCGTACTACCTTCTTGCGCCAAAGTCATCAAGCGAACGAGGTTGGTGTTTATTTATTTTTGATTATCACTTTCATGTTCTCCCCTTATAATTAATTTGTGGGATTGGGAATAGAGATTTTTGTGGGTTGTGGGAAATGAAGTTTTAAAATATATTCCATACATGTTCATGCAACGTTCTTGGTGAACCGCTTTCTACCACTCTAAATGCGGAGGGTGTGGGCCAAAAGAACATGGCCTAACCCCTCTACCATTCTTCTTTGATATGTACTTCAAAATGGAGGAAGGAGACAAAGGCGATGAAGGCAATCACACCGCCACCCATGGCCTCCGCAACTCGTGCTGCGCCATGGTGCTTTGCCCTGCCGGTCGTGCCGGCCCCACACCGGCTGAGCCACATGCGGCCGCCGTGACGAGCTGCCGCACCATCGCCTTGCCGAGCTGCCCTGATGAGCCACCCGATGCCGCTGCACTGAGCTGCCATGGCATGCTGCCAAGACGAGCCATCGTGTCGAGCCGCAGCCGTACCAAGATTTTGCACCGCCGCCGTCTGCCTAGTCGAGCCACCATGCCACCCATGTCTGTCGAGCCGTACCGACGTCCGCCGAGCCCCCCATCCTCTGCCGAGCCGCTCCGCCATCCGCCGAGTCGCACCACTGTCCGTGCTAAACCGAGATGCACTGCTGCTATACCGAACCGTTGTCTGGGCAGATCTGATCCACACCTCCGTCGTGTCCTCACTGCGGGCCTCTGAGCCACCCGAGCCGCCCTCTCCACTACCATGCGAGCCGCCCCGAGCTGAGTTGGCCCGCAGATGAGTCGTTCCGCGGCCAAGCCGCCCTCACAATACCCTCTGAGGCCAAGCTTCCTCTGCCACCCCTCACGGCCATCGTGCCAAACCCAATGGGCTGGGCCGCCCAGTGGGCTGGGTCGGACCGACCGGGTCAGACAGAACCTGGGCCCACTACGACTCATTTACTTTCTTTTGGACACAATTTTGGCATCAGACATCCGATTGATGAACCATAAGTGGTGATAAAAATCTTAGAGTGAGACTATTCATTTGAGTATACACCCCTAGATTTTTGGATTATGATGTGGAACAGTCAGGTTGGATCAAGCAGAAATCTAACCAGGCCCTCGGGACTAAAAGTAAAATAACTCACAGACCGAGCGTCCGATTGACGCACCATCTATTACGTTGAGACCCTTATGACGTGGAGGACCATTGGGATACTTTTTCATGATACTTTGTGGCAGTTGGAACATCAAATAGTATCTTGTGGAGTGGATCCATCTAGAGAAGAGTGAGTATTTTTCGAGAACCTAGTAGCTGGCTGAGACTTGACAACTCCTGACTGTTTCGACTCGGAGTTACTCGATAGACCCAGTGGGGAGTGCCTTGGTGACGCGGCATACCCATGGTGGGGAGCACAAATGTGATGTGGAAAAACCATGGTACTCGATAGGAGGAATACATCAGTAGGCCTGAGGGGGAGCGCCTTGGTGATGCAGCAGACCCACGGTGGGGAGCTTCATGGTGATGCGGTAGACCCACGGTACTCGACAGGAGGAGTACCTCAGAAGTCCATGGTTAGTGGGAAGTGCCTCTATGTGAAACGACATGCCCAGTGTACTCGATAGAGGAGAAGTTATCCAGCAGCCAAGGGTTCAGAATGTTAATTATTACTACCCCTAGAATAAATCCCTATGTGAGTTGAGTTTGATCCTCTGTGTTCTCTACATGATTTAGATTGATTACTTGATAACATTGGTGTATGTAGGGGCATATAACTAAGTAAGTTTGTCTATTGATTTCATACTCTATTGTTTATCCTTGATGGATTTTGTGAGACCTAGAGGGTGTCGGGGTCCCTAATAAGTATCGTTATACTCACCCCTACACGAGCTATACCCACACCTTGTTGTGTTGGATGCAGATGACAGACATCGCTGACTGAGGCTAAGAGAACCAAGACTAGACGGTACCTCGAGGTGGACCATACTGTGTGTCGGTGTGTAGAGGAGACAAGTGTACATGGAGTTATGAGGAGGAAATCTGTACCTAACCTTCAGGTAGGAACCTCGGAGGACGATCCAGTAGCTGTATTTTCTCTCTCTTCAGTTGTGTTGTGTTTCAATTGCACTTGCACATTTTATTTTGAGCTTGTATTTTGGACCCCTTTTACTTCCATCAATATTTTGTTATAGAGTTCACTTGGGGTTTCGTATCCATCTGTGTGATTTCTTGTGTGTGTTTTTACAAGTTATAAAGGAAATGCCTTCCTAATTTTAGGGAATTACGTATTTGGTGCTAGTCACCCACCCCTGGTATATGGAAGGCAGGCTTGGGGTAGTCACGACACTGGCCCTGGGGTATGGGTTGTGAAAAATTGGTATCAGATGAGTCATTTATACTATAGAACTTTGGACTCTGATATTTCTTTTTAACGACAATAGTGTTATGTGTAGTGAGTGTGGTTATCAGTTTAGGGAATCCAGTGCTGCTGTAGCGACCGATGTAACCATAAACCAGGACCCTGACAGCTGATATCGAACTCAGTGAACAAAAACATTGATTGCGTGTGTGTTTTCAAGAGTCTTTTTGTGAACTTTTTGAGTCAGGTCATGAGGTCAGCTCACCAGGTATAACTTTTTGACCATAGCGCACTTGTTTCTTTTCAAGATGCCTCTATGCAGAGATCCAGCTAGAGTTCCGAGTGTTGTACGCATAGATAGCCCACCGAGCAACGAGGCCTTGGTGCAGATCCCTCTTCCAATAGAGGCACCAACAGAGGCACCATCGGTACTATTACCCATTGGGCCACCGATGCCACCATCCCCAGCAGCAGATGGTGCACACCACTTGAGTGTGTTGCTCGAGTTCCAGGGCTAGAGGCCACCCGGTTTAGGGGAGAGACAGACCAACAAGAAGCATAGGATTGGCTGGAGGCTATGGTGAGAGCCTCCAACTCGTAGCGACACTAATCGATCTCATGGTAATCCTTTCCTCCATCCTTTTATAGGCAGCAGTAGGAAGATGGTGGAGCTTGATGCTCTAGGTTCACAGTGAAGTGAGGATTCTCAAGTCAGCCTTCAAGATCATGTTTCAGGCAGAGTTTGTCCAATCGAATCTTCGCACATTAAAGATTTAGGAGTTACTTCATCTGCAGTAGGGCAGCATGGCTGTATCTCAATACTCATCAAGGTTCACTGACCTCTCACGGTACTCCACATATATGGTGCGAGACCCATTATTCAGGGACCAAACCATCGATCAGGGACTCAGGTGGGTGATCAAGGATTCGATGATCTTACTCTGCATCTCAACGTTTGAACATGTGTTAGATAGACCCCTCTTTGTGGAGAGTTTCCTTGCAGAGCAGTGATGAGCAATGAGACCCACTCCCAGTCGTCACATAGCGGAGTCTTCTGCAGGAGGCAGGAGCCAAATGTCAAAGATGTCCAGGAGGTCCAGACCTACAGGTGGACGACTGCATCACTTAGGATCGGCTGTGTAGGGTACCCAAAGTGGACCCAGTTATGCTAGGAGTGGGCATTATTTTTCATGCGGTGTCCAGGGTAACATGGGTCATGACTATCCGACCCATATTTCGAATGATCATAAGACAGTCAAGGGACTGCCCATGCAGAGACAGAGGTTCAACCGAGGAGGTCCACAGGAAGTAGGCAGACATGGTAGAGGAGTTGGTCATGCAGCTGGCGGTGGGAGGTGATTCGAGATATTACCACCACCAACACCATGAGGTCCTCCCCGAACACAGTGAGAAGGTGAAAAGGGGATATCTCATCTCCAGGTCGCTAAGGCTTACGATCATGGAACTCCGGAGTTGATTCAAGGTATGATATTTGTCTACTTCACCATAGCTACAGTACTTATAGACAAAGGGGACAATCATTCTTTTATTTCTACTACCCTCATTCAGAGCTCGGAGATTCTGACAAATCCGTTGGCTCGATCCTTGTGGCTAGAGACTCCAAATGAGTGGATTCGAAAATTAAGCACTAGTTCCAGAAGTGTTATTTTACTCTTGGATGTGAGAGCTTCGGCTAGGATCTTCTAGTAGCAGCATCGAGGCCTTATGACGTCATCTTGGGTATGGACTGGTTATCTATAGTCCATGCTTAGATTGAATGTATTAAGCGTAAAGTGTGGTGTGTCCTCATGAATGGAACCAATTTTAACTTCACCGACATGAAGGGACACTTTGCAGTGTAGGATGGACTTATCCAGAGGAGGGTGTAGCCGATTACTCATTTGTTGGATAGCCTTACACTTGGAGTGGTTGAAGTGAAAAGTCTGACTTATCCTATAGTGGTGGACCAATACGTGGATGTTTTCCTGGATGATGTCCCAGGTCTACCTCCTCACAGAGAGGTGGACTTTTACATTGACTTGTACCCTAGGATGACACCGATATCTACACCATCATATCGGATGGCTCCCACAGAGCTTCTTGAGCATGGGTACTACTAGAGGACTTGTAGGGGAAGGGATGAATCTAGCCCAGTGTTTCTCCCTGGGTAGCCCCGACTCTCTTCGCCAAGATGGCAGATGGGAGCTTGAGGATTTGTGTAGACTATCGTTGCCTAAACTAGGTGACTGTGAAGAACACATACAATTCTCGAGGATTAACAAACTCATTGATCAGGTGAAGGGATCACTGTGGTTCTCGAAGATACACCTCAGATCAGGATATCATCATCTTAGAGCAAGAGATGAGGATGTGCAGAAAATGGATTTTAGATGTCGGTACGACCACTACGGGTTCTTGGTTATGCCATTCGGTGTAACCAATGCTCTAGAATTGTTCATGGGACTCATGAACATGATCTCTCTGCTATACCTTGATCATTTTGTAGTGGTCTTCATCGATGACATTCTGATCTACTTAACTTCTGAGGAGGAGCATGCCTCTCTTTTGTAGGTAGTATTGGACACACTATGAGAGCACCAGATTTATGGTATGCTCTCGACGTGCCAGTTCTATATCTGAGAGGTTCACTATCTGGGACATGTCATATTGTAGGTTGGAGTTTCAGTAGATCCAGTGATGATTGGGGCGGTACTTGCTTGGGATCCGCCCAGGAGTGTGATGGAGGTACGAAGTTTCCTGGTTTTGACAGGATATTATTGGAGGTTCGTGCCAGACTTCTCCAGAGTTGTTGCCCCACTTTCAGTTTTGATGATGAAGGGGAAACCCTTCGTGTGGTCAGAGAGATTCCAACAGAGATTTCAGGGGATAAGGCAGAGGCTAACAAGTGACCCATCTTGAGGCTTCCAATGGAAGGATTATGGTGCGTAGTGTACTGTGACACATCAGGGACCAGACTCGGATGTGTCCTAGTGTAGGAGCATGTAGTGATCACTTATGGTTCCCAAATTCTGAGGTAGCATGAGTAGAAATACTCTACCCATGACATAGAGTTAGCAGAAGGGGTCTTCTCCTTGAATATGTGGTGACACTATCTGATGGGCAATCATTTTACCATGTACTCTGATCACAAGAGTCTCAGGTATATCTTCTCTCAGAAGGACCTGAACTTGAGACAGTGGCGTTGTCTTGAGTTACTCTAGGACAATGACTTATATATAGTCTATAGTCCAGGGAAGGGAAAAATTATTACATATGCACTCAGCATGGAGATCTGGTATACAGCTGCTAGGCGAGGCGACAGAGAAGCTGGTCGCTTTGTTTATATCCTTTTTGGATAGAGATGGGGTAGATTTTCTTCAGTCTCTTACAGTCACTCCCCCACTTCTTCTGCGAGTCAGGGAGGTGAAATGTGGGGACCCTGAATGCGAGTTAAGAAGTTCTTAGATATCCACAGAACAGACACCTGATGGATTTTCTGAAGTTGAGGAGCACATCATCCTTTTCAGAGGACGTACCTTGGTACCAGTGTCACTTCAAGAGGATGTGTTGAGGGAGTTCCACACATCCCCTCTAGAGGTACATCCTGGAGTGTCTAATATGTACTAGGATCTTCGATGATAGCACTAGTGGCCGGGAATGAAGAAATCTGTAGCGGATATTGTTTCTCGGTGCTTCACTTGTCATCATGTGAAGGTGGAGCATCAGGTACCAGCAGGCTTGGTTTAGCCTTTAGAGGTCCTAGAGTGGAAGTGGGATGTGATATCCATGGACTTAGTGTCATGAATTTCATGTACATACAGGTTTCATGAATCGATTTGGGTGATCATCGTCCGACTCACCAATTCGGCCCACTTTCTACCGATGAGAGAGCAGAGTTCAGTAGAGTGATTGGGAAACCTCTATGTGTAAGAGATTGTGTCGCTTAATGGAGTACCCACCATTATTGTCTCAAATTGTGATGCACATTTTACATCCCTGATATAGAAGGGGTTGTAGGAGGCTTTTGGGATAAAACATCATTTGAGCACCACCTTACATCCACAGACCATTGGTCAGATTGAGCGGACTATTCAGACCCTCGAGGACATGATGTGTGCTTGTGCCCTTGACATCGGTCGCCGCTGGGAGGATCACTTACCTTTGGTGAAGTTTTCATACAACAAAGGCGTCACTCCACCATAAGGATGACACCTTTTGAGGCATTTTATGGGTGACCTTGCAGATCACCCTTGTGCTGGACTGACCCAGGGTAGTCAGCAATAGTGGGACCAGAGATGGTTCAGATTACCATAAAGAAGGTTAAGATCATCCAGGAGAAGATGAAGACTGCACAGAGTAGGCAGAAGTCATATGCCTATAGATGACGGAGACCACTGGAGTTCAACGATGGAGACCAATTCTACCTTCGGGTCTCACCTCGACGAGTTTTGCGTATATTTGGCTGAGGTGGAAAGTTATCTCCGAGGCTCATTGGAACTTTTTACGTCCTTAGTAGAGTTGGCGAGGTGGTTTACCATTTATCTCTTCCACATTAGTTGCACCAGGTGCACGACATCTTCCACGTATCCCAGATGAAGAGATATGTGAATGACCCTTCCCACATCATCGACCATAGCGAGATGGACGTCAACAATTGGGAGACTTTTATGTAGGTTCTAGTAGAGATTGAGGATCCACATGAGCGGGTACTTCGTGGATGGTCGATACCACTGTTGTGATTTCACTGGCATCACATTAACCTCAAGAATAGCACCTGGGAGTGGGAGGCTCAGATGCGTGCTCAGTGCCCCCACTTGTTCCCTTATTTTGAGTAGTGGCTTATGGGGATGTATAGCCTAGAGGTGGTGAGAATGTAAATACCATGAATTTATTTGTGATTTTTTTTAAATAAAATCGAATTTTTCAAGTCTGACAAAATTGACGGAATGTGATTTCAAGGCTCGGAGTGCCCAAAATGAATTTTTGAACTTTTTTAGGTGTACGTTCAGTAAATGTACGAGTGGGATTTTTATATCTTTGGAACCGGTGCATGGAATTGAAATCCGAGGGCACCGTTGAACTCGAAGAGCCAGTATTTTTTTAAGGATACTTTCAACTCGACATTATATGGTTGAGGGTGAAAGTTAGTTTTTGGGTTTTTTGAGTAAGAATAAAATAAAAATAAAAGTGTGTGACATTTTATTTTTATTTTCATCACCCATGTGGATTGTGGAAATTCGGGTCCACTGGAACTAAACCAAAATGTGGAAGTTGAGAAGTGGGGACCACCGGAACCTAACCTCCCATGAGAGGTTATGGTGGTGGGGACCACCCGAGGCCTAAACCTCTTGAACTCCCCTAATTATGGAGAAAAACCTCTCAACCCCCTCATTAATGTGGAGGAGCCTCTTGAATTCCTCCAAATTAACAGTGCCAACGCACATACCTTTAATATGCAAACCTAGTTAAATGATTAGGATAATTTTAATTTGTGCCAAAGAACTAAATATAGAACATAATATATTATCCTTGGAATCTTTGGTGGAATTGGGAGGAAGGAGATCTTGGGAGAAAGATCTTCAATGAAGAACACGCTCTTCCACGTAGAACGCTCCATCTACGAAGAATGCTCCGCCAACGAAGAACGCCGAACCCCTTCGACCTTCTTGATCGGGACCTCTTCTGACGTATGATGTCCTCATCTATAGAGAATTGACTACCATACTACCTTCTTGAGCCAACGTTATCAAGAAAATGATATAGGGGTTTATATCTTTTTGATTATTGATTTCATGTTCATCCCATTTAATTCTTTTGCAAGATTGGGAATAGAGATTGACGTGGGTTGTGGGAAATGATGTTTTAAAATATCTTCTATACATGTTCATGCTTAATTCTTGGTGAAACACTTTCTACCACTCTAAACGCGGAGGGTGCTGGCCAAACGAACATGGACTAACCCCTCCACCTTTCTTCTTTGATGTGTACTTCGAAATGGAGGAAGGCGATAAAGGCGATGAAGGGAATGACGCCGCCACCCACGACGTCCACAGCCCACGCCACCCCACGACCCTTCACCCTCTCGACCGAACCGGTCCCACGCCAGTCGTACCACCGATGGCTAGACCAAGCTACTATGCCGCCTCGGGACGAACCCCTCGCCACTCCGCCACTGTGTCGCACCGCCGCGCCGCCGCCCTACCGAGCCGTCGTGTCGAGTCGCCGCGTCGCCGCCATGGCGATCCTCCGCGCCGCTCTGGGCCGAACCCCATTTCCACGCCACCCCCTCGCCACACCGCAGCCGTCCTCTATGCCTAGTAGTGGCGTCGTGCCGTCCGTTGAGCCTTGTCGCTGTCTACCGAGTCGTGCCACTCTCTGGGCTGAGCCGCGCCGCTACTGTGCCGAACTGCTGTGCAGGCCGAGCTGAGTCACACCGCTGCTGTATCGAACCGCTGTCCGGGCCGAGCAGAGTCACGTTGCCGCCACCTCTGTGTCCTCTACGGGGCCCTCCGAGCGGGCCAAGATGCCCTCGTCGCGGCCTTGCGTGCTGCATTGAGCCGAGCAGGCCCGCGATGGAGCCGTTCTGCGGCTGATCCGCCCTCGTGGCACCCTCTGAGTCTGATCTTCCATCGCGGCCCCTCGCAGCCTTCAGGCCAAACTCAATGGGCGGGGCCACCCAGCAGGCCAGGCCGGACCCAACAGGTGAGGCCAGGTCGACCCGGGTCTGTCCGACCGGGTTAGACCGGACCAGGGCCCACTACGACCAATTTACATTCTTTTGGCCATAAATTTGGCACCAGACACCCGTTTGAAAAATCGTCAGCGGCACTGGAAATCATTGAGTGAGACAGTCCCTTTGAGTATACCCCACTAGATTTTTGGATTATGATGGGGAACAGTCAGGTTGGATCGAGCATGAATCCAACAAGGCCCTCAAGACTAAAAAGCTAATAACTCGCGGACCTGATGTCCAATTGATGCGCCATCTATTTAGTTGAGACCCCTATGACATGGAGAACTCTTGAGATACTTCTCTGTGAGAATTCATGGCAGTTGGAGCATTGACCAGTAACTTGTGGAATGGATCCTCCTGGAGATGAGTGAGCATTGTGCGGGAACCTAGTAGCGGGCTAAGACACGACCACTACTGACAGTTTTGACTCAGAGTGACTCAACTGGGCCAGTGGGGAATTAATTGGTGACGTGGTAGACCCACGGTGGGGAGCGCCTTGGTAACACAGTAGACCCACGGTACTCAACTGGAGGAGTACCTCAGCATTCCATGAGGGGGAGCACTGTGGTGACATGACAGAGCCATGGTGGGGAGTGCCTTGCTGATGCTGTAAACCCACAGTACTCAACAGGAGGAGTACCTCAGCTGTCCATGGTTAGTGGGAAGCACCTCTAAGTGATGCGGTAGGACCACTGTACATGATAGAGGAGGAGTTCTCCAGCAGCTGAGGGTTCAAAATGATACTTTTCACTACCCCTAGAATAAATCCTTGTGTGAGCTGAGTCAGAACGACAGTGTTTTCCTCATGATTGAGATAGATTACTTGATAACCTAGCTATATATATGGGCATATACCTAAGTATGGTTATATATTGATTTCATACTTTGTGGATTATCCTTGATGGATTTTGTGAGACCTAGAGGGTCACTGGGTCCCAGATGAGTATCATTATACTGACCCCTGCACGGGCTATGCCCGCACCTTGTTGTATTGGATGCAGACGATGGACAATGCTGAGTAAGGATGACAGTACTAGGACTGGAGATACCTGGAGAATGACCATACGACGTGTCGGTACGCGGATGAGATGGGAGGATGTGCAGTGTAGAGGAGGCGATCTGTACCTACCCTTCAGGTAGAATCCTCAAAGGATCATCTAGTAGCTGTCTTTTCTCTATCTTCAGTTGTATTTTATTTTAGTTTTACTAGTACCTTTACTACTGTGCTTTTATTCTGGCCCCCTATTACTTCCAGCACACTTTTTTTATATAGTTTATTTGGTGTTTCGTATCCAGCTATGTGCTTTCTTGTATGTGTGTTTACAGGTTATAAAGGCAATGCCTTCCCAATTTTATGGAATTATTCCTTTGGTGCTAGTCGCCAGCCCCAGGCCTATTGAAGGCAGGCTTGGGGTAGTCAAGGCACATTCCCCTGGGGACAGGTCTTGGCAATTATTTTTGACTATGAGACTCTCATTTAGATTTAATTCCTATTAATAAATCCATTATAAACCCTAATATAAGGGTATCCACAATTTATATATGAAATTAGGCGTGTGTATATGTGGGAGTAACCATATGTTTGTATCATAGGTTCTCTATTTCTGATACAATATATATATATATTTAAGGGTTTCAATTGAGAGATCCATCAGCATGTATATTAGGTTATACATATCATATTATTTATTTACCTTTTAATGATTTATTTTTAAGAATTATGATTCAAATCATCATAATTGGGAACTCTTTAATTTATTTCCATCTTAGGAGGTGGTGGAATTTTGATTTCAGGATCTGGCCGACGAGGAGGGATTCCGATATATCCCTATGAATGGAATTATAACCCATGTAGTTTGGTTCCATATTATGGGACACATCATACCTTTTAAGGTTATGTGAGGAAGAATAATCCTTGTTGTTTACCTTGAAATTGATAGAATGTCTGGGTAAAAGGTTCCTATAAATGGTTGGTGTGGGAATTAAATATGCATGACAGTTTTTGATTGACCCTGTATGGGAGAACATGAATGGGATGGTATTTCAAGAAATATGTTTCTATGAGGACAATTTTCATTTTGTGTTTGTGCTATTGAGGTTGATATGGAAAATGACACAGAAGGGATGAGGCCTCTCGAGGGAATGGTGATATTAATATGAATATCTTGTAATAAAAGTGGATGTTGATTTATGATGCCAGGTTTTATCCACATATAGGCTTACTAAATATTCCATTAAGATGAGAATCAAACACCATACATATTGTGATGTATGGAGGAATACAAGTGAATTTTTGGCCCATTTTTAACTTTATTGAGAATACTTCCCTTTTATGTTTTGTGTCATAGGGGATATGGCCACCAATAAGATGAAAAAAATGAGTTGGGGAATACACTTGGTGGGATCTCCACTATGTATTCTTCATCATTATAGTATCATTATAACTATTGTTCTCTATGACAATATGATTCATGCTAAGTGTGGTAAATAAGGGTTAGTATAAGATCACAATTTTACACAATCATGTGGGTGGGGGGATACACTTGAAATAGAAGCTTGACTTGATATTTCTTCCTCATGAAATGGTGTATAAGGGAAGATTAATGGAAGGTAAGAGGAATTTGTTATCCAGAACAAAATTATAGAGAATTATTTCTTATGGTATTCCCCTGGGGGACACTTTCTCCTCATGTTCTAATGGAAAAGGGAGAGGGTACACTGGGGTAGTCAGGAACAAATGTGGGGTTTATTCATTACCATATTCTTAAATATTTATAATCCTTGGATTAGGGATTTCATATCCATATATATATATATTTATATATATATGTTATAGTTCACATAACACATTAGGTAGCATAAGAGAAATGAATATCACTGCCTAATATTCTTCCACCATCACTATGTTCGGGATCCTCATCACCATGGAAATTCACGATTGTGATCATTTTGGGGAACCTAGCTTCCAGGAATGTTAAATTATAGACTTCATTTACTATGTGAATGCATGAACGAAAAGGAAACATTCTAGTGTGCAAGATGGTTTCATCATATATTATTGAAGGTCTAGGAGGTGGTTTTTGTTTGGAAGTTTTTGAATTTTTGTGATGTCCATGGTGATCAATTACAACATTCACAGACATAGTAAATGTAGTCGGATAGAAAATGGGAGGAATATTTTTTTTGGAAAAAGGAGAATACCCTATGGTTACCCAATTCCGTGTATGGTTCTTAAAACATAGGATGGGTATTAGAAAATGAGTTTTTCCACGATGAAGGTCACTAAATCATGGGGAGTTCCCTTTGTAAAGGGTTCCCTTTTACAAGAAATTTTTCTTAATTAAGGACTCATTTAATGGAAATATCAGTTTCTTTGTCGTATGTGGTTTGTTTATTAACCATTGAAATAAATGTCTCTCACTGAGTCTTATCCTATTTACTACTGGGTTTGCTTTGTCTATTTACTTTTCCTATTGTAACTATCTAGATCATTTCTGCTGAAAACATATTGTATTTATATTGAATATGATTAACAATATTTTTGAAAAGGGTAACAAACTATATAACATATATGGTTGTATGTGTCCATAAATAAAAAACAGTGTCTCTTGTACAATAGATTTATATTTATGAGGTCGGTCGAGTCACTACCTCACCATGTAGATAATTAAAATTTGATTGTGTATTTTGGTGATGAAATTAGAAAACAAACGGTCTTTTGTGGGGGTGGTTGGTTCACTACATCGCACCAAAAATGAAATTAATTTATTAGAGGTCAGGGGGTATGATATTACCACCTCACCCTGAAAATGATTCCCATTAATGGGGATGACATGAAAAGAGAAAGTCCAACATAGGATGTATGCTACACAGGAAGGGAATATGTAATATATGATTCCATTGAAATTTACAATTTTAATTCCATGTATCATTGAACTAGTCTAATTCATAATTTCCTAAATTCATAACAATTTTCTTCCTTTATTTTCAGTGTTTTTGAGTCCAAAATATCCCCCAACCAGAATGGGGCTGACCGTCATGAAGAGTGGTCTGTTATATAGAATAATTTAACAAAGATCAATGATTTTTGATGTACATGAAAACTCATAGGAGGGGACATACCTATATATTGGAGTGAGGACAAAGAAAAATACAATTGAGTTATCTTTGGTGTCTTCTGAGTCCTTGAAATTTTTGAACCCTCCCCATACCACTCTTCTATTTTATGAACACCTTCCTCACACTAAACTAGAAGAATACACAAGATGGCATTCCTTGGAACTGAAAGTTTCAATTATTGGTAGAATTATTCCAGCATATCGACATCATATTATGTATTGCATACTATGCAATTCATGTTAAAATCTAAGAGGTCTTTGTGAGAGTAAGTGTGATGCCCTAACCCCGTAAGCCTAATGATGGTGCATTATTTTATTAAATTTCCATTATTAGAGGAAATAAAATACGGAAGGACTTATCAGATTAGTATTATTGAATAAATTATATACATACATGGATCCCTTTTTACATTGGGAAAGAAACAAAAATATAATACATAATAAAAGCTAATAAACTGTATCCTTAAAAACTAAATAAATGATCTATTCTTCATAACCAAGGGAAGGAAAAGAATGAAAGAGTGGCCAAAAATGATCCTTTAGGGTTTCATATAGTATATTTATGAATAAATTATAATTAACTCATAACTGATTAGATATATTAAATATGTCATTGTGAATAATTGAAATAAACACACCATCATCAAAATGAGAATGAAAATGAATCCATATATTTTGTCATAGTTAAAACCTCATGGAAAGTAATAAATAAATATTGAATAAATAGAATTATTATAAAATAAAAATAATGTGTCTTACACATGAATCATCATTTTGTCAAGATAGTTTAATTTTTTGGGTAGATACCCATCTGATTATGCTTTTGAAACAAACTCGGAAAGTATTTTGCCAACTATTTTTTCTCACGAGACCTGTTGATTCATCAAGGGGTGATAGTAGGACATGCCCATCACTACAAGTCCTAATATTTCTTCATACATATATTCAATTTAGGAACAATATTCCTTATAAATATCCATATTGAGTAGAGAATACAAATTCGTCAATATTTCCCTGTTTAAAACAATATTCAATATAAACATCGTATATAAAATGGTATATGGATATGTCAATAATTTTATCCATGACACAAGAATATGGATATCTAATATATATATAATTTCAAATAAAAAGTGATCTTAATAGTGTAGTGGATACACCACATAAGAATTATTAGGTTCCCAATACGAAGTAAGTCACAATGAAATGGAAATTGCGACAATGTCCCTTTTCACTTTGTAATAAATCAGATCCTATGGCCAAAATTTAATAAACATATAATGAATAATTGAATAACATTAATATAAATAGAATCATGATATTATATATCATATGGTAGTATATATACACCACATTTAAGAAAAAAAGTTAAAATAATGAAAGTATCACAAAAATAAAAGTGAGATGGGAATACCCTTACTTTTTGTCTAAATGTGTTTTGAATTTGACCTTAATGTCTTGGATATTCAGATTAAATTAGTAGAATAAGTAAAATCCCTTACTTGGAAGCCACTAATATGATTCCTGAGTTGGGTCAGCACATGACTTCAAGCGCACCTCCTCATACGCCATAGGTTGCCTACTAATAGCAAAGATCTAATAAGATATATGGATAGACTATACCCTATCTACTAGAGTAAGACACAAAAGAAAATAGTTTAAATAGAGTAAAAAATTCTGAAAAATCAATAAAATATATAAATAACCAATTCCCAAATAGGGTATAACCATATAAAATAGTAAATATGTCATGCCATGCTACAATACTTGGATGCACTTCCCACTTTAAAGTGTGAAACCCACACATCAACTCCTCTTGTACATATAACGAAACAAAAACATGTCCATGAACATAAGAAACCCAATCATCATTGAAGGACCAACTAGAAGGTAAATCCCCACCTTTAATACGTTCCTTCACATCCAAACACTTAGGTTATACTAGTGAAATCTCATTAACATGGCTCAAAATTCGGACACAACCACTATAGATGCAAGGGTCATCTGCTTGTTCCTATCCAGTACCTCCAAATGCATCTCAGAAAATAATTCCATAATAAACCACTATAAACTAGATTATTGAACTACCTAATTATATGTCTTATAGATAAGAGAATCTGTGGCACTATTCCCTTTCCCTAGTGTGTACACCGACTCAAAATCAAAAGACTACAGATACTCCAATAACCATCACCGTCGAAGATTCAAATCCGATTGAAAGAAGATGTATTTGAGACTTTTATGGTCAGTAAACACCCTAAAGGGCTCTCCTCGAAAGTAATGCCTCAAACATTATAAAGAATGAACCAAAAATTCTAGTTCCAGGTCATGAGTATGATAATTCCTTTCATGTGGCTTCTACTGTCTTAACCCTTAACCTACAACCTGATCATCTTAAATCCACACTTCCCGAAGTCCATCACCAGATGCATCACAGAACAAGGTGCACCTCTTACTTGGTTCAGGTAAGATCAAAATCGGTGAGGAAGTCAACCACTTCTTCATGTCCTGAAAATCATTCTCATAGGCCTCTAACCATTCATATTAACCCCCATCTTAGTTAGGCTTGTGAGTGGTGCTGTCAAATGAGAGAAATTTCTAATAAACCATCATAAATAACTAGCCAAACCCAAAAAACTCCAAACATTAGAGATTTTCATGGGGGATCCCATGAAACCTTAGCATGCACCTTTTCTAGATCACCCGACATGCCTTTCTCAAAAACGAAGTGTCCTAAAAAGTGAAACTTTTCAATCCCTGACTTACATTTTGATAGATTGGAGTAAAGCCGATCTTTTCATAGTGTACTCAAGATGATAATAAGATGTTTGGAAAGATCATCATGATTTCTGGAATAAACCAAGATGGGATCAATGAAAAAAACTATGAATTGATCAATATATGGGTCAAATAATCGATTCATTAAGGCTATGAACACTGCCGATGCATTGGTCAATCAAAATGGCATCACCAAAAATTATTACAAACTATATCTTCTTTGGAATGATGTTTGGAATATGTGAAAAGGTATAATCATCAATTGATTGTATCTAGATCACAAATAAATCTTAGAAAACACTGAAGCACCTCTGATATGATAAAATAGGTCATTGATTCTCGGAAGAGGGTGTCAGTTCTAAACTATCATCTGGTTCAACATCCTAAATTGACCCATTGGCTTAGTGATCCGTCAACCTTCTTAGAAAACAACACCGTAGATCCCCAAGGTGATGTACTAGGTCATATAAACCACATTGTATCCAATTAAACTAACTGAACCTTTAGTTATTTGAGATCTAACGGCACCATTCGATAGAGTGGAATGGAAACTGGCTCCAGTCATGGCAACAATACCATTGTAAACTCAACACCTATCTCTTGTGGTAACCCTGAGAACTGATCAGGAAAAAAATACTAAAACTGGTCGACAAAAAAAAGGTAATACCTACTACCCTTTCTCCCCATAATCTAACATAATTCATGCCAGTTGAGCTATGAGTTCCCCCAACAACTGGGGTAGCAGCCCTGCATGGCCCACTCAAGTATCCCAGTCATTATAAAGGACATAGTTGCTTCCATTGAGAGATGTGAATATTAGCTGACATTATTAATAGTCGATATGATCTTGATATAACACCAACCATTCCATTCACAATATTAGGTGAAAACCTGACATCTCTAGGAAAAATAAATCCCATAAAAAACAATAACCACAAATATCCAGAGAAAAACCCTTACACAGCCTGATGTCCTCTACTCATAACCGCAATGGAGTATCAAGAGACATTACCCCACATGCATTCTCTATGGTTAATACCAACATAACTATGAATTGAGAAGAAATAAAGGAATCCACAGTACCTATATAAAATAATGCACTAGAAATAATGTAATCTATAATAATCATACCTCGAATAGAGATGTTCATACCTCTCCACCTTTAGGTGTATCATGAACTGCATGGAGATGGCCTACCCTTTTACCCTGTGCTCCAGCTTGAGTACCCAGCACTACACTACCCTGTTGGGGTGGATGATGTTGCCCCAGAGTTCCACATTCACTTCCTCTACAAGTACAACCAATGGATCTCCATCTTTCTTCCTAGTACGTTGTAAAAACCCCACTACCTACACTCCAAATCTGCCTCTGACCTCCATAATTCCCTAACTACCACGGGTTCCTGCAGAACATGTTCACATGGCCTAACGTGCTACATGCCTAACACTCGATCGAGGGGGGGGGGACACTAGTCATGATTGTTCCCTAGACTTCCACACTAATAATAGAAGTATTGTTCACCACATGAGAATTTGACCCCTATTTTGACTGCTCTATTGTGCTTCCACCCCCGTGAAGGATTCCAATGCGGTGCTTCTTACAGTCAGAAGATGCACCACTTTCTTTACCAACTGGTTCCAATAGATCACTACCTAAATATCACATTTGGTTACCCTTGGATATAAGGGCTTGATACAAAACTTCAAAAAACATATCAAGAAGAAATATAATCCCCTGAGAACATATTTCATGTCTCTACCCATCCTTGACGCATTTCTCTACAACTTCCTTGTCTCCTGTCAATATCAGAATGAAGCATCTCAGATCGGGGAAATGATAGGCATAGACCATTATCGACATTTTCCCCTAAGTGAACCTCATAAAATATAAATCTTTATCCTACCTCATTTTTTGGGTAGAATTTCTCAAGGAACTAATCCTAAAAAACCTTCCACATCATTCATTTTTCCTTCTCCGTTTGGACCATGATGTCCCACCAACATTTTTCCTATCCTCTTAGCATATGAACATCCAACCTGACTCAATTCTCAATAGGTGTCTCCAGATGGTCCATAATAGTTTGTATATACTGTATCCATAACCCTTCTACTTCTGTCATACCCTCTCTGGTAAAGGATGAAGGGCACTACAGTTGAATCTCCCTGGTCAGCTCAAACATACTCGGTGCAACCTGCCCTGTGTCTTGTTCCATCATCTGTGTAAAATGAGAAAATTTCTCCCAAAACCATTCTTCCCTAACTTCTTCGATCCCCACACTATCTTGTTCTACTACTAGAGTAGCATTCTCAGCAATGTCCTCCTATCTCCTAACAAGAACACATCTTCAAGTTGGAATTTTTCTACACAGCAAAACACGAGCTTTAGAAGACAGCCATAATGTTTTTATGTGAATGAAAGAAATATAGTTTACCTCATCACATTCCACAACTGAACTATTTTTCATAATCTACCCAAACATTTCCATTCAAAACCAGATTAATACCCTTGGACACCTCTTCTAAGTCCATAGATAACACAATATCTAATTCACAAGGTTACAAGACTTATCCTTTACCAAATTCAAAATAAATTCCATATTCCAGTTTTCTATAAAAATTGTTAATACACTTTTTCTTCTTTATTAAGTAGTATTTTATAATTACCACTTCACCTTTTGAATATATTTTTTTAACCCATTCATACCATTCCTTTTAGCACAGTTTAATTACAATTTATGAAAAAAATTGCATCATATCTTTTATATCCCGCACACCCATCCCATGTGTGTGCCTACAATGATGCATGTCACATACCTATATAAGTGCCTAGAATGAGGCTTGAATGAACAACCACATACCAATCTCTAGGCATGAGTGAAGTATCAAAAACCATCAAATCACACAAAAATTCCATCACCCAATGCTGAAATATCACCAAATATAACAACACACAACAAGAAAAACAATCCCCTCATAGGGTAACATGGGTTTTCCATCATACATGGGTTAGATAATCCTAAGAACGGGCTCTTTTCCAAGGCCCAACAGTTTCCTAACATCATTTATACCATCCTAAAATAGTATGAAAGATAAAATAACTCCTCTGAAACCACCTTTTAGAATTCTCGAACTAGAAGCCACTAAACCAATGCCTAAGTTGGGTCCCTAAAATACCCAAGTGTGCCTCTCTGTACACCTTAGGTTACCAAATATCATAAACGGTCTAATGAGATATGTGGGGGGACTATTCCTCCTCTACAAGAGTAATCCACAATAGAAAATAGTTTAAATAATCGGAGCAATATTGAACAATCAATAACATGCATAAATTACCAAATCCAAAACTGGGTACAACCATATACAACATTAAATATGTCATGACATGCTATAATGACAAGTGAACAAAAACCCAAAGGAAAGGAAAAATGTAGGATACTTAAAATGGTTTTTAATTTGAGTGTATAACATCACCCACACGTGTCCCATGTCCATGTCAACTCCCTAGCAAAAGGCCCTTGCCCTTTCCCTCACCAGCAAGCATGAAATCTGATGGGGTACCTAATGGCGACCCGAGCAGGGTGTGAGTATAACTCAGTAGGCCACCAAACAAAATGTCAAAAAAATATCTATAAAATCTAGATAGTGCATGTAAGTGATGAAAAATAAAGGTGAATAGTTCAATAGGGCATTCTAGACTATGATCCTTTAAATTATACTACCATTGAATCCATGTTCACTAATTAGACATTTCATAGTTAAATCCCACATTTTCATGTGTTCAATGTGTTAGGCATGTTCGATATTCTGAGGAATATCGGAATAAAAATCATGTCCTATCTCACTAGGCATCACATTATAACAACATCAAAATTCTCACCTCAAAGCCTCAGTCTGGGTGGAATGAAACCGGCAGGGGAATAAAACTCTATCCCCTTCCCTAACCCATGCCTTTAGGGGTGGAGCTAGAACCTCGGTCTAACTTGACCAGTGAGAGTAGAACCTAATTTTTATACCTCACTCTACTAATCCATGTACACAAGCTTATTTATCATTCCCTATAATTTACCATATCACAACAAGCATAAATAGTAATATTTATTATATCACAACAATATAAATAAATGGGAAATTAACATTTTTCATCAATATGTTAACACATTCATCATTTATAATACATAACCATTTATCCCCATTACCATTTCCCATTACTATCTGAAAAAGCTTATTCAAGTTGAATCATGATTCCTTATCACATTCCCATTTTTTCCATTTAACCCATTTAAATGTCAACCTAACAATCCCTTATCATTTAACCACATTAGAAAAACCCAAAAATCATCCATTAAAACTCATTACACGAACCAATTTTAATACTCATTATGTATCAACGTTATTAAGAGTCAATTTTACACCGAACATTTCTGTTAGTCCAATTGGGAGGGCAGGCACACCACATGGTTGGCCCTAATTTTCTAAATCCATCCACTTTGAATCCCATGGAGATCAAGAGGGGTTCAATTAATTATATAAATACCCAATACACCACATATAATTAATTTAAACAAGTACACAACAAGAAGGGAAACAATAATTAAACCCTACTTGCACAAATCTACATGAAAACCAAGGGATATTATTTTTACACCTCCTACCTTGAATCCGTTGATGAAAAAACACTTAATAAAGGACATAGATCCTGATTAAACCAACCATTGGATCCTAAAAATAAATATCACTAGAAAGAAGGTGCTTTAGAGATTTAATAGGAGATGGAAAAAAGGTGTGAACCCTAGCCAAAAAATATAAACACAAAGGCAATTTTACTTACATAGATCTTCAATCTTCAACTGACGACACTCAAAATGGCCTAGGATTGAAGTAGAATATCTCTTTAGAGCTCTTAGTAGTTTTCTTCATTCATATGGTTTCAATATAGGAGGAGGAGGGAAATACAAATTTGGTACTTAATTCCTTGTAATGGTAATTTTTTAATTATTTAAAAGTTTCTGGGTCAGATGGTTTACCCGCATAGTTTTCTAAACTATGCGCAAACTGTGTGGATGCTACTATCTGAAAATCCACCTTCTTCATAGTCTACCTGTGTTGTCTTCATGGTTTGGACTAACCATGTGAAGACTATACGTCTTTCCCAGAAAATTCATTTTCCCCTTTTTTGGTTCCCCGAACCCCCAGAACCCCCCGTTCCTTCCTAATGACTTTGGAAAAGACATAATTGACCAAAAGGAAGCACTTAAACTGAAACGTGGGAAAAAACATACCGTAACAGATATTTGAGATCTTACCAATTAATTAATTCATAACCATTTATAACTATAAGCGATTCATTATTGTTTTATTATGTTCATGTTTTCCCTTATTGATGAGTCTCACGATGCCATTTTATCACTCTGGATCATTTTTTTCTTTGGCTTTCTTGATCTATTTACTTTAATACATTTAATGAATTTTGTGTAAAACATATATAATTTTACATAATTGTAATCATATTTTATTAATGAATATAAAGTGGTGTAAATGTTTATATATATATATCATTTATTAATAAGGTATGAGGATGAATAATTCGATAAAAGTTTTGTGATAATTAGTTCGATTATTTTGGCATTTTTTCAGTCATCACGAACTATTTTTTTTCTATGAATAAGTATTGTAAATATATATACTAATTTTATAACATTAAATAGGATATAAGAAACATATAATATTATAGTATAATAATAAAAAACCGAATCATGATTATCCCTGAGGAAAACATTGAATAACAAAAATATGTTATCCATGAACGTTTTAAATAAGCACCTCAGAGATGATGATTTCATTTTTAAAATAAGAGAGAGACAGAGAGAGAAAGGATTTTCAAGATTGTTATTCCATTAAAATTTTATCATTATAATATTTATATTATAATATAGTTAAAATTATCATTTTAAAATAGTACATGAGGTGGGAATAACAAAAAAAGAACTTCAAAAGAAAATAGAAGGAAAAAGATTCCACCTCTTAAATACTTCTCATTGAGAACCTCTTTAAATAAAGGGGTTTTGGTATTTTGGTAAGTCCAAGATCTCATGGAGGTGGGGAGAGAATAGGTAAGAGGATTTGGGAAGAAGTATAACATTAATCAAGGCTTAGAGTAGTGAGGAGAAGAGGGGGTGAAGTGTGGTTTTTATAATTTAGTAGAGAGGGTGATTTCTCATTATTTTATTATTTTCTCAAGAAATGAAATAGTATTTATTTTTTTCGAATAAAAATAGTAATGTGTTCATATGATTTAAAACTAATGGTTATGAAATATTCCATGACTCAATCAATAATTTATTTATCTTATTATGTTTATATACTAAAGACTATCATATTTTACTATTCATAAAAAATCAATTATTTAAGAAAAATTCCAAAAATTCACCCTAACAAATTTTTGATGTGTAGAATCCAATAATAAACTCTATTTTATGAAAATAATTTTCTAAATGTAATTTTTTTTAATTTTTAATTAAAATAATCATTTACTCAAGAAATACAACTTTTAAATTTAAAAAGGATTTTACAACACAATGAAAAATTAACAAAGGTCATATTAGATTATCATAAAATAATAGGAAAATAATATATTTATTTATGAATACATTTTTGGATAATGAATTTTCTTTTAAATGAATTTATTAATTATAAAATTGTAATTAAATATATATCACTAACAAAAATACTAACACTTAATTGTTCATTTATTAAATATTCACTTACTTATACTATGATTTCATTGAATCATAATTTCATTTACAAGGCGCTTAAATTTTGTTTATACTCTCATGGATGAGGATATTATTCATTTGTCTTATTTACTATTTATAATAGCCATACTACTATTTATAAGGGTACATTACTATTCCAAAGGGTCAAGATACAATTCACCAAAAAATTAAGTTGATCATATCAGAATTTAAATATCATACTGATTACAATAGTGTAGGTCTGTTTTTTGAAATTCAATTCACAGATGCAAAAAATTTTGTTCAATGGCTATGTTATAACTATTTTCCTTAAATAATTATAATTCCAATGTGTTGTTTCATAGAGACATAGGGTTTTGTGAATTATATGCTATATTAAATTTATTTCTAAATCCTTGGGGTGTTATATTCTCCCCTCCATCAATAAATCTCATCAACGCAATTTGAAATTTCATTTATCAATATAAAAAATAATGATACTAGAAAAACACTTAACATAAATTGAAATATTAATATATTTAATCTCAAAGTCATAAGAATGGTTTATTTGGGGAAATATTTATTTTTAAATACCTTCATAATATGTTGTAAATTAAATGTGAATTATCCTAAGCATATATCTCCATAGTGTCAAAGTAGGTGTGCAATAAGGCTCATTGTAATGTACATGGTTACCCTGAGTTAGGCCTGGGACACCTTGTCAGAGTTGTTACTACTAGATACATCTATTCCAGAACCACATCCACTTGTACTATCCATATAGGGTTTTTTAGGAAGAACCAAATAGTCTATACCTTAACAAAATTTTAATGTTTTGTTCTATGATAATACTCAATTTCCATCTTAAGGTTATGTTCCCAAAATTATGTTTCCTCAATCCAGTTCCCAAGGTTTCTGATAAACCTTCTATGATACAAACTATAACAGGAAAATCCCAGAATCCCAAAGCCAGTGTGTTATTTTTTTACATTAGCATGATTAATAGTTATAAATTCTTGATGACCAGTTAGTTTAGTAGTCTTTACGAATCGAGAGACATCAATGGAACCCATTTTACATTGGGAATGAAAAAAATATATCACATGACAAAAGCTAATATACTATATCACTGAAAATATAATAAATAATCTTTTATTCATATACTGGTGAAGGGAAGAAAATAAAGGGTGAGCTCAAATTCTCAGTAAGGGTTGCATATATCATAATCATGAATCAATAATAACAGAATCATAATCAATTATACATAATGAATATGGCATGGTGAATTATTGAAAATCATACACCATCATCAAACTAAAAAAGAAAATGCATCCCTCGATTTTTTCATTGTGAAAACCTTATATAAATTAATAACTAAATACTGAATAAATATTATTCTAATTATTTGTACATAATGTATCTGTCACATGAACTATCATACCCTTGAGATGATTTGTGTCTATGTGTTTAAAATAGTCTGATTGTGTTTTGGAAACAGACTTGAAGGGTTTCCCGCCAACTATTTTGTTTCATGAGATATATTAATGCATCGAGGGGGCTATAATGGTCCATGCCCATTACTTCAAATCAAAATAATTATTCATATATATATTTAGTTCATTTAAAATATTCCTTATAAATATCTGTACTGAGTAGTGGATAAATATTTATCAATATTTCTCGACTAAAAACCACCTTCAAAATAAACACCTTCTGTAAAATGGTACATGGATAAGAAAATAATAATATCCATGATACAATAATATGCATATTTAATAGAAATGTAATTTAAATTTTGAAGTTATCTAAAATTTTCTATAGATACACCACATAATAATTATTAGGTGCAAAATACTAGGTAAGTCTCAATGAAATGGAAATTGAGACAATGTCTCTTACCACTCTATAATAAATCAAATCATAGTAAAAAAATTAATAATAATCAAATGAATCTTTTAATACCAATAATATAAATATATTAATGATATTATATAACAAATTCTTTTATATATACTCCACATACATGAAACAAGTGGAAAATAATGGAAATATCACAGAAATAAAAGTGAGCTGAGAATCCCTTTACCTTTTAACGAAATGCAATCTATACTTGTTCTTAATGTATTTTATAATAATATTAAATCCATTAATTAATTAATTAAGAACATTTTATATAATTATTTGATTAATTTTAGTTTTATTAAGTGCATTTATGGCCTAATCTATGAGTTATACGATACCATTTTATCACTCGAGATCATTAATTTCCGTGGTTTTCAAGATCGATCCACTTGTATACATGTAACGAAGTTCATTAAAAATGGGTATAATTAAAAATAATTGGAATTATATGTTATAAATTAACATAAAAAGTTTTAAGTGGTTATATATAATTATATATCAATTTTTATAATGTATGAGGATGAATAAATAGATAACATTTTAGTGATAATTGCTTAGATTATTTTGGTGTTTTTTTCAATCATCACTAACAAGTTTTTTCGTATGAATTATTAATGTGTATTTATAAACTAGATGTAGAACATTAGGTAATATATAATACACATATAATATTCATGTTTAACCATAAAAAATGGTATCATGACAAGCCTTGAATAAGAAATTTCAGAACAAAAATCCTTTGTCCATAAGTGTTGTAAAACGAAACCTCATGCATGATGATTTAATTTTTAAAATAAAAGAGAGAGAGAAACCGGTTTTGTGATTTTTATTCCATTAACATGATATAATTTTAATATATAGATTATACTAGTGTTATCATTATCATTATGAAATAATAGGTGATGAGAGTATAATAAAATAAATAACTTGAAAAAAAATAAAAGGAAAAGGAAGAAGATTTTACATCTTGAATACTACACCTGAGAACCGCCTTAAGGAAACGGGGATTGGAATTTTGTTAAGACCATAGGATCATAGATTTTGTGTGAGAAATGGGAATAAAATTTGGTCCTAACATTAACAATATTCAAGGCATGAAGGAGTTAAGATAAGACGGTGTGTGGGGTGGTTTTAATTGTGGATGAGATGGGTGATTTCTCATTATTTTATCCATTATTTTATTATCTTGTACTAGACAAGTGATAATGTTGATTCCTGTTACTATATATAGTAATGAGTTCATGTTAGTTTGATACAATGGTTCTTACATCATCCATGACTCAATAAATAGTTCAATTAACTAATATTATATATATATATATATATTAAATTTCTGTATCTTACTATTCACTAAAAATTCATGTCGATCCTATCAGAATCTAAATACCTTACTGATCACAATAGAGTCTATACATTTTTTGAAATTAAATTCATAGAAGTATAAAAATAATGTTTAATGGATAATTTATAACTATCAAATTTAAATAATCATAATAACACAGTGGTTTTTGACAAAGACTTAGTGTTGTGTCCATTACAGGCTATATCAAACTTATTTCTAAATACACAGTGTGTTAAAATAAGATTTCCAATTTCACAATTCTTATATATTTTATCTGATTTTATTAGATAAAAAATATAATATGAGCATACCCACATATATGGTTCAAGGAAAATAACTTAGAAGATAGTGTATTTTGAGGGAAATGTTGTTGCATACCCTCAATACATCATTACTCCTCATGACACTAACCAGATGGTTCTCCTTCCATTCATGTTTTCGAATTATCCATTCCCTATAAGGATATGTTACATTTTTGGGTTATATAAAGTCCTTCTGATTATGATTGTCATTCTAACATTTTGGAATTCTTTTTTGGTTTCCTCTTCAAACCGAATTCCAAAAAATATTTCTATGATGGATCAAATAATCTAGGAGTTAAGAAAAAAAAGGTCATTTCAATTAGACTGGGTCAACATGGAATCAAGATAGCCGATATGACCACGATATTCCATTGTAATGTATTAATTTAAACTACTAATCTATTTTCCACATGTTTTGAAAGTATTTGAATGGATTATGGGGCCCTAAATTTGACTTGAGTTTTTGGTGGAGTTTTTTTGACAAATGAGAATGGGGTTTCTATGTACACCCAATCATTATATAATTTTTTGAGAAATTGGAAGCTATTTTTGTATATCATGTAGAATGTGTTTACTTATCTATGATGTACCTTCCAACCAGAAATTTACCTGAATTGAACATTCACTAGCGTCCTTGTTAAAACACATTACACATGTCACATGTCGATGTCTGGGTAAATTTATGGGATATCTATCAACTGGGACTAATCTAAATCCTTGGGGTGATGCTTCTTTAGTTTCTCATTGTATATAATACTTATTTTGATTCAAAATATAATTCTCCCTCAATGTGGGACTTTATAAATGTGGTTGATAATTCATTAGGTGAACCACATAGGCTCCATTAAATTATCATGTTCAATAACTGGCATAAGATATTCTTGAAACCTAGAAGATCGAGGCCAAATGTTAGGCACCCTGAGACTTACCCTCGTTAGTATTTTATATATGTGCTGAGATTATATTTGAAAATCCAAGAAAAAGGTAATTATACCCTCTGGGGTTACAATATTCATTCTAATATGATTTCATAAAATTTTTTTAGTTGGGTTATTTTCTTTGTCCTAGAGAGGATGGATGTTTCCAGCTATAGAATCTTGCTCAAGTGTTAATATTGGACCACTAATTATTGTAATAAAACTATAACATGGATAATCCATTAACTATTTCATACCGAACCTCACTCTTATTTATGATCTATTGAGTTTCAAACAATAGTAGACATCTACACACCACCATTATGGGTCTTTCCTATTTTTACATTGTTGGATGGTAGAACACATTCAGTTTTATGAATACCAAATTACTGTTATGATTCCACAATAAAAACATCACCTGATTTTATATAATATTAATGTCATTTTACCAAAATATTTTAATATTTATTGTGCTATCAAAATTTTTTGGGACCAAAATGTATTTAATTTTATCCATTATACTCTTACATCTTGGGAGTTAATATATAGAGATGGGGGATCATGGATGAATTTTTCTATTTTATTCCCTATAAATAATTGATTTTGGTTATTATAAAAATAGTGGGGTCATTTTTGATCCCCACACCCCTTCTATTTTTTCATGAAAATTTGGATGTATAAAAAATAAGATTTTCTCCCCTATATCTCGAAATAATATAGACCTACATCAGGATACTCTCTATCAATAGTGTTTATTATTGATGCATTAATATTACAACATGAAAATCATTATACCTCCCATAAGTGATCTGAATAACATATCACAGGAATATGATCACGAATGGGTAGAGTATTATCGATGTTGATTATTGGGACTACCAATTTTATGGGTTAAAAGTCCATTGACTCCTGTGATCCATCAATATTTATGCTTATAGAACAAATTAATTACATTGGAAAACATATTTATAACAACATGATTCTCTATGGGGAGTTTTACTTATCAATACCCTTTATACATGGATTTGTCTAGGTTTCAAATTTTTCATAGTGGTTAATTTTAATGTTATTGATGTTGACATTATTTTTGTAACATTGGGAATTTCATCTAAAAATTTCTTGCTTGTCAATATGATCTGATAAAGTAAATGTAAAATAATTAGAAGGGATTCCTCTACAATCATGTCACTGGTTATATCAAATATGTGTTTAACAAACCATATTCTGATCTATATACCTATAACATTGAGTGAATAGAGTCCATAAACCAATTCATTCATGGAAACCAATTTATGCGAAATTATGTTTGGATCTAGTGTATCTGCATCCTCTCATAGAACCACATTAAGAAGATAACTGATAAGGTGTAAATCCTTGGTCAACTCTTCCATGGATTGGGTATGGGAGTGATTATATACCAACATATCCACACCCTTATTTATCATGTCCCTCTCACTTGGGAGGATCTAGAGGCCTAGGAATGTGAAATTATCCACTTATAACTTTCTAATTATATTTCTAATGGTTTATATAATGATAATATAGATATGAATCATTTAGTTGTTGAGGAATAGTAGATCCAAGATTGTTTCACAATGAAAAATGTCGAATTATGGGAATACGAGGATTATGGATAATGAGTGAAGGAATATATATATAATAAAAAAATAATATCCTAGAAACTATTAGATGGATAATCCAGGAGTTATGTTCTTATATATAATAAAAACACCCTTTTGTAGAAGTGGAAGTTGTTCATATAACCAACCTTAAATAGTCTCATGATATTTCTCGTCAGATGCTAGCCAATCTATTTGGAAATAGGAGTTGATTTTTATTATAGATGTTTGAATTCTTTCCTTTTCTAGTTATGATAATTAGAGACTCCATGTTGTGAAAATTATTCCTTTATCTACTATTGATGAATGAAAGAAAACACAGTCACTCTCAGTTATGTTCCTTTCACATATTTTTTTTATTGTCATCTCATAATAACATGAAATTCCATGAAATGATACATGAAGATATTCCAAATCATCTAAAAACTGAGTAAAAATATTTGTGAAAATTATAAATAATTATTTTGAAATGTTTTTTTTCATCTTAATTCATTGATAATATAAGGGTATGAGTAAAATAACCATGGCGCTAACATCAAAGTTGGCCTGTTTGAATGAATGATCTCATGCCACAATATTAGAAGTATTTTTCTTGAATATCTAAACTAAAAAATCATGAAAAGTTAAATATAATTATATAACATCTAACGAGGTTTAAGGGGACTAGTGACTACATCATGACATTTTCTTTTGAATTGGATGGTTTCCACAAGCTTTTAACCCTTTTCATTTCGGCCCAACATTTTTCTATTCCCCATACAAGAAGGACATAGAATATGAGGATCCTTCCAATGTATTTTGGTTTTGGAGAAGAAAAATATAAATCACTATCTTTGGGTTCTTGGATCTATGGTTTTGATAGGGTACTGGTACATAATGAATGACCATGGAGCTTATTGAAAATGAAGATTCAATTATGCTACTATTAGGGCATATGAAGTTAAATGGATTTCCCCCCGAGGATGACGATTTATTTCTTTAAAAGGCCACATTGAGGGTTTATTATGAATATCAATATAAATGGAATAGTATTTATATTGAAAATAATGGGTTTATTCATAGTAATATTGTATTATTTTTGATAACTATGGATTTTTTTAGGCTTTGAGTATCTCAAAATAGTGAAGTGTGATTTATAGAAAGAGGACGTTCCAAAATCATGAAAGAAGAATTTAGACTTGATTCTCTCATGAAGGGGTTTATTTATTGACATTTGAAACCCAAGGGAAAATTTTTCATTGTTCACAATATTATATACTTTCATTGATCTAGCTCATACGCAAATGAAAGGGTGAATTTTCAATACATCATGGGTGTTCAATGATTTTGGATCCAGTAATCACTATGTATCTCATTGTAGGGAAAATGAAATCACACATAATTCTATGAATGATCCATTCATGATTGTGGATCATATATTAATACAATAATTCCACATGAGGGAGGAAAATTTATGCAGTTTAAAGTTATGTAGGATGGGATGATCACCCCTTGACTCATTTAAATGATTAATTATAAATATTGGAATAACAACCTAATATTTATAAGCTAATGTTATCCAGTCTCAATGTGAGAATAAATAGGCAATGAAAGGATTATACAAATTGTACTATGAATTCCAATCATAGGATTTTGGTGGCACACACCAATTGAATTGTTTTCCCATAGAGGGAATGGTTTTAGGAATAGAATAGAGTAAAATACTATGGATGTGAGGAGGGGAAATTATAAGACATGATATTAGTGATATCATATATAGGTAAAATGACATGGGACATGTATATAGGGTATTGCCATAGAAAATATTTGATTAGAAGCTTCCATTATGGTGATATTATGAAAGATAGATAAAGTAGAATTTCTCTTGATGACAAATATTTATTATTTTGATAGGGAAAACCAGGGGAACACATTTTGTGGATCTATATTGTGTGCAGTATTCATAGTCAAAATAGAGGTTTCGTTTATATTTGGAAACACTTAATAGAGATAGAAAAGGAATGGTTATGGAGACCAGAATATCCTGAGACATGGTGTGTGATTTTTGAATGGAGAATATCTATTGAATATTAAATATGTATTTAAAAATGTGGTTGGATGTAAAAGAGAAATTCCTTAAATAGACTTGATTAATATGTTTGGAAGGGGGGATTTTCTTTAATCATGGTTTCATAAAATAATGAACTCATGTCTACAACTTCTACACTAATGGAGGATATGTGACGAGGGGTGATTTTTACAGGGACGATCTTATAATGATTGATATTGTCACATATTTTTATCACAAGTGTTCATAAATCGGGCCACACATGCTATGCGATGATGTTATCCACACTATTAATGTTATTTTCTAGTGAGAGGTAATTTTTATCATATAGCAGCTGGGTTGTGATATGGAATTTTGTAATCACTACATATCCTATAGATATAGGAATCATGTCACACATTTTTCTTGAAAAGAAAACTATCATGGTAGGAGACAAATACCATAATAAGGGTTCCTTTAAATATTTTCCAAAAGTATCAAAACGATTCACAACGTATGCTAGGGTCCTTAACTATGTAGTATAATATTTTGTATAGAGAACATCAGAAATAAATTTTAACATCATATGGGTAGGAATATGTCACATATAGCTTAACAACTTATAAATTGGATACTATGATAATTTTTAACATCATTCAACTTAGATGGGAGATTTATGTAATTTAAGGTCTTACAACTTCAAAAAAATTATTTATTGAGGTAGCCTATATTGAATGGAAAATGTGAAATACTCAATTGAAAAGTGAGACCAAATGTTCGTAGAAAATTAATCATAGATATGTAAACATAGTTTAATGACATAGTGATCTAATAGTTGGGTGACTAGACATTAAGGTTGTGGAAAAATGAAAATTGGCATTCCTTTCATGGTCTTGTATTCATGACCAGTCATGCACTTTAGGGTTATGTTACAAGGACTGGTAATTGAATATGGTTGTTCTGTTAATTGACCAAGAAAACTAAAAAAATAAACAAAAATCTCTATGTCTGTGTGAGTCATTCTAGATGTGAGAAAAATGAGATCATAGGGAGTTTTCCAAATTATAAAAAAATTATAATCAAGTGGTATTTCACAAGTGTAAATCATTATTTTTCATTCAATGGTGGTCAAAAAATGATTTCATTGATTTTTTTGGATTTTAATAGGGAAATTTTTATGTCATGATATCTGAGCTACAATAACTGATAAATTGATATGGGATAAGTACATAGGGAATGTAAAATACTATATTTTATAGGTGGATTCAATTGTGAATATGTCAGGGCTTGTAAAAACAAGAGAAAATGATATTGTGGATAATGATTCCATTGGTTGATAGGACACACTGGGGGTACACATTATACAAAGCTGCATTAGAAGTAGTATGTATAATCAAAATATAGGTTTCCTTCAGTGTTGGGTAACTTAGTCAAGGATAGATAGATAAAGAATATGTGGACAACAATATCCCAATAAAAGGACTGTGTAATTTTGAAATGGATACCTCTGATTATAATAAAAGTATTTATATTTCCATTGTTTATGGATAGGAAATTGCCTTCATAAATAAGGGAAATCCTATTGGAATCTCTAGTACAGGTTTAGGTCATTTGTAGATGGGCCAGGTTTTTATTTTTTGAGTAGGCCATGAATGAGAGATGTAGGTGTCACTATATATCTTATTAGAGAAATAATTAATACAGATGTAAATCATAGTTAGAGGTTTCATAGGGGAATGATACAAAGAATAACAATCCTCCCAGGTGAGGTTTATAACAACATGGTATTTTATATGAATATTCTAGGGACATCATCTATGTAGTGTTAAATTTTATGAAAAATATGAAGTTTTGTATAGTCTAACATATTATGATATGGATGTTTTCTTTTAGTTTAAAATCATTAAACTTTGTACTAATATTGGTAATACATTTTTAGTTCCTATTACAAGGATGAATGTTTAGTGTCTTGGTAATATGAAATATTTTGTAGAAATTTTTTTGGTAGGGAGTGTGATAATATTCGAATATATTATAATCATTAAATATTCATTATTTGAGTAGAAATTAGGGATGAAAAGTTCCTTCTCATTTTGGTTCATGCATATGTGGTTTCATCCAAAGCATCATTTGCAAAATGAGATCCAAAAACCAGTTGTCCTTGGTGGTTTGAATGAGGGGAAAATTTGTTGTTAAAATATCATTATATTTGAATTTTATGGACTTCAAAATGATGAAAGGTATATAGTCATTTTTCCAGTATAGATTACCATTAATCTAGTCTCTTTTGAGATTTCACATCTATTGATAAGTGATCCCAAATGGTATTTCTAGGTGAAGTAATTAGACCTCGATTGGAAGGACTGCATTTATCCCATATAATATAGAATACTATGTTTCTTGTGTGGAACTATGAGTTTTAGTGTAGTAAGTCCACAAGGAATATCAATATTTATTGAGACACAATTTCATATCAGTTTACACCATTATTTGAGTTTAATTGAATTTATTTAATTAAAATCCTCTATCTATATGTTTTCCACTACATTGTATTAAAACGAATGGATGTATTCAATATTGTACTCCAAGTGATACCTCTTTGATTTATATGAAAAACTTTAGTGTCATTTTCCATTTGTAATATGTGAGGGACAACAATTTTTTTAATGAAGGTAGATGTCCAAAATTTGATGATGATATTTATAATAATTTCATTGAGGTGTTTCACTTTTTCATATATGATAATGATGTCCAAAAAAGTATGGTTGTACATAAACTTCATAGCTATAGAAGGAGTATATTACCCACCCCATGAATAACTTATATAAAAAATGTTAAATAATAATTGTATATTTGTAATAATTCTGTGTATTTTTGGATTAGGTAGGCACATAAATGACAGGAATGACACCTCTTGGTGAAATTCATGAAATCCTTCATCATTTAAGGAAACAAATACCCATTCCTCAAGATTTTATGGAATTATTGATATATGATGGATAAGAACCACTTTATTTGGTATATACATATTGAAAAACAACAATAGTCACTTATCTTTCAATATTCAAAAATGGAATCCTTTAAATCCACATTTATAAATGATATTAAAATTATTCAGGCTATCCTAAAGAGTAAATATGATTTCCCACCATTGAATTTTTATTTTTCTATCTCTATTTAAGAATGAGTTTTTTAGAGATAGTACAGTTTTAAAATCATAAAACCCTTTATACGATTATCTGGTTTGGGGATATAATTGACTTAAATGATCTCTTCCATGTTGTCATGAACAAATATTAATACCATTTTATGGTGAACAATGTTGATGACTATTTCACCCATATTTTGATTTAAAAATGATATAGGTGTATTTTATAATTCATCTACCTAGGATTTATGTGAGAGGAGACAATATTTTGTGTTGGTTTTGAGGGGAATTATTCATAAACCCAATCGCATTATAAATCATGGGATGATCTATTGTTTTATGATATCATGATCTCCAGTGATCTAGTTAGTCACAAACTATGATTCCCTATTCATGAATAGATGATCATTTGGAATTTTCTTGTCCAATTATATACCTGTGATGAGAGTTATGTACTCTTCCGTATTATTGGTGTTTCTATCCGACAAAAAGAAGGAATAAGATAGAAAAATCTATTGTGAGGAGATAATAAGGATGTTAAAACCAAATTTTTTAATCTTTATTTCTACCCATATCATTATTAATAGGATTATAGATGAAACATCCAAATATATATCCCATGTATGAGTTTCACCTTGAGAAGAGAAAATATCATTACTAAACAATTCAATATTCAATAAAATTATTTCTATAGAGGGAAATTCTATAATTACAACTGATAACACCTGAAATTTTATCACCTTATAAGTTATGAATAGAATCTAAAGATACTAAAATAAGATGTATCACAATTCTAGAAGCCCAGTTAGAATTGCGAAATTGAGGATGTATTTAAACGAGTTCTCAAGGGAGAAAAAATGGATATTTTGATGTTGTATCTTGTGAATTAGTTTGAGAGGTACACATTTTCAAACCAAATTTTCTAAAAAGTATCAGAGGTAGGCGATACACCCATTTATACCACTCAACTCTTAGAGGCTTCAAGTATCTGACATATTGAGGAAAGCCCTTTTCAACTAATGGTCAACAATGATTTAATTTTTGAATTATAAGATGTCATGGAATATTCCAGAGGTCACAATGAAATCATATTTCAAGGGATTAATTTTTTTGCTAGGTTTTTATATTTTATTAAATATGATCTCATGATCTGTGAGATGATTAGTGCACTTTTTTGGATTTAACTACTAGATCATTGATGAAGAACTTGATAGAAATTTGAACTTTTTACAAATATTATGTATATTAAATTTATATATGGAAACTATAATCTTTAAAAATAAATTAATTACCCGATAATTGTACTTCCATTATGGTGACCTAAAAACATGTGCTTATTCATCGTTTAGGGCCATCTATATTTGGTTGTATTCTAAATGGCCACTGATAAATTAAATATATTTATATATGACCATTGTGCCAATAAATAGTTCAATAATCAGAACTATAAATGATATTTTGTACAATTCCAATTGAGATCACTAAATTAGATGAAAACTATGAACTAAAAATTCTAATTTTAAATTGGGATAATCTTATATATATTTTTTATGTATAAGTTTTCTTAAATTATTATGGAATTAATGTTTTTATCAACTCAATATTCATGTTTAGTGGTATGAGTTGGATTCATTCTTCTAGCATTCTTTCGATAACGATGATTATATTCGGAAAAATAGAACTCAGGGTCGGAAACTCTGAGTTAAAGGATGTGAAATTCTATGAAGTTCCATGAAAATACATTTTGATTTTACATCATAAATGATCTTTATACCTACTGTATGTCAACATACAAGGTCTTGTTAATTTATATTTTTATGGGTATTCCTCACTACCCAAATTTGTATATGAGATGTCATTGATTGGGATAAAATTCCTCTCATGGGTAATTGAGGGAAATGATTTATTGCCTCCTCATCCTTTTACTTTTCTTCCACTATAACATACCTAGAGATAATGGTTAATTATTCAAAATATTATATGGTAAGAGAGGAATACAAAAGTTGGATATCTAGAATATATGGTAGGAGTATTCTCAATCCTTATTAATGATTTGGTAAAATATTTTAACTCATATAATTATATAGGGGTATTTTAAAGAATTTTCCGAAACAAGGGCACCTTTACATAGGGTGTTTCCATCATTATAGAGGTTGATGAGTTATTTTACTTTTTCTAACTTAGTTAAATAAACTGATATTGTCAGAGTTGATTCACACATAATAAAATATCAACATAAACTATTCGTTTGGTAGATTGGAAATATATATTAATATCTAGGATGTTTAAACAGTTTATCTAGGAACATTTAAAGATATTTTGGGGTTGTATTCAATTAAAGATCATCGATCATGGGTGTTTTCATCCCTCAAGCAAAGTCATGAACATATAAATATATATTTATATTAACAAGATTATATGGAGGATTCATCACCTTGTAGTTCTCTGATTGGTACATTGAAACAATATTTGAGAAATTGGTGTTTTGAAAAAGGTAATTCTTTAAGTTTATTAATCCATGGCCTTTGTAGCCAGCCATTTAATGTAATATCCATCCAGACTACCATGAATTTAGATTCAAATACATGGATCCAAAATTGAGTCCTGAGCATGATTCGACCAAAGGGATTTCATTCAATCCTATCATAACACTGATGAATCAGAGAGAAGGGTATGAGTCATATTCACTATATCCCAATAAATTAAATGTTAATGTAATTCCCCGACCCCAGTTACCCAGAGCCGGTGCATTATTAAATAACATTGGCATGATCAGAAGAAAGATCAAATCTCGAAAGACCGATTGGTTCAGTAGCCTTGGAAACAATAGATATATTCATAATGTTTTACATTACATAATAAAGTGAAAAACTACTACAACAACATATTGTCTCCATAGTCCACACTATTATCCCCTCATAATATCCCTACAGGTCATTCGTAATTTACTTTTTCACATCCTGGGAAAAATAAAACATAGAAAAGGGGTGAGCTCAAATGCCCAGTAAGGATAACAATACAACAGAAACCTTCATAAATAAGAATAAACATATAAGGCAATGTATAAATAAAACCAAATCCTTTTAAACTTGAACTTAAACATAGTATGAAAAAAATAAAATTAAATAATGCCATTTACTTATTCACAGGGATATTCTACTAATCGAATAATCACATGCAATATCAATAACCACTTTCATAATGATGGAATGCATAATACCAGACTATCATAACCACATAGCCAAGTTCTCGTGCCAAGACTACAAATAAGATTTTTTCAAGGCCTTGTGCCAAGACACTAGCTTGTCTCATGGGACCTACTGATGCATCGAGGAGCTATAGCGGGCTCCACCCGTCATATATTAAGTCAAATGCATTCCCATATGAAAATGTCTAAACATAAAATAAACATTCGTATTAAAACTAGGATAAGAAATGTAAATACTTCATCCATAAACCATGAATGGAATAAAAATAACACATCCACAGTCAAACATATCATAAAACGTTCAATACAATATAGAATTTTTGTATCATAATAAATCAACTTCAAATAAGCATAAAACTTATCAAAGGATGGTGACATAGATGAAATAAAATCACTTTTTATAAAAATATCTCTTTCTATTTTAAAATAATTTAAGATAAATATATTTATAAAATAAAAAATTTTCTTTTATAAGCTTGTAAGGGAAGCTTCGACGATTTTATAATTGTGGAAAATAGCCGCACCTGCCCTATAAGTTAAAAAACATTCTTACCTTAATTCTGTCGAAAAGGTTAAAAAGCACCTTGTTTGGAAAAAGACAGAAATATTCCTCTATAAACCTCTTATAAAAAGTCAAACAAGGGTATAAATGACTTTAACCCATATTCTTGTAAATAGTGAAAATGATTTGAAATACATTTTTAAGAAACATGGATGTAGATGATAAAGAGATCCCAGTAGATTATTATGTATAAACATCTTCGGATAATGAAGAGATTGCGAAATAAACCCTTACCTTTTACTTTTCCTTGGTTGGGGGTAGGTTAACCTCCAATATAATGGGGAAATTACTGTTATTAAATTATAAAAGAATCATACATATTAATATGATATCATATATGATCCTTTAACATTGATTTGTTAATAATATCTTAGTATTATCGTTGTTTTGCTGTTAACTTACTCATTTTCTTTTATATGTTTTATTACGTAAGCGGTGTTTGTCATGGATAGGTTTTATATTATTCATATCCATAATGATATCAATTTTTTATATACTATTATTAATAATCAAATTATAATTAGGCTTGAATGGATACGATGGAGAATGAATCTCATCGCGTTCGTGGAGACGGTAGTCTGTACGTACGCACGAGAGACAATATCATTATTTTGATATTAAAATAATATAAAATTGGATGGTATATCATATATAAAGAATCATTATCATGTTAAATTTATTATTTACATGAATTAAACATCATTATTATACCCATCCAAATAATAATTTATTGAATAACAATTACACCACGACGTGAAGACGGTAAGCTGTACGTAAGCACGTATGGTGACATGTTATTCAAAGGATGGATAGAATGATGAATATGATTGTACCATATTTATAATAACATCACATTATATATAAGATACTGGAGTTATTATTTTATAATGGTAATAACAATGAAGGAAGAAGTGGAAGAAGAATGGAACATGGAAAAGGGTGGTGAAATCATTACCTCTTCTTCGGGTTCTTCCTTTTGATTTGATCAAAAGGGCTCCATAAGTTGGATTTATGACTAAAGTAAGTCATCTAGGATGAATTTCGGGAAGTTGAGAGAGTATTTGGGCATATTTTGGCCGAACCAAAAGGCTTTGAAGGTGTGAGTTAATGAGAAGGGGGGGGGGTGCCCTTTTATAAGAGGGGTGAGGGGAACCTTTGTAAAAGCTAGAAATATTATTTTATATTAAATTCATATTTGGTTTTTAATGGCTCCAAAGTGGATTATTTAAAGTTTAAGGTGGGTATAGGTCGAAAACCACTCAACAAATATAATTTAGACAGGTTTGGGTCATTATACTAACCAAATCTTTAAGTATTAACTCTTAGTTAATTAGTTTTACTTTAACAATGTCTCTTTATATTTTTATATTATATGGTTAATAAACATACTATATAAATCCAAGAGACCCCCAAATTGTCAATTAATGATACACATATCATTATATAAGTCTCTTGGACGAACCTTAGATTTTTAGGAATTTAATATCAATTAATAATATAATATTTTGTTTAAAAACTCTTTTATGCCAATTTTGAGACTATTCAATAGTTGTTTTTTTTAAAACACATAACAGAATGATTACTTCGCAAAAAGTGGATTAAATAAATAATAATATTTCATATTATCCTATAAAATTAGTTTAATTCATTAAAAGTCTCTAATTATATTTATTTGGGTATCTAAAATAACAATCATTTTAATTTTTCACTATTATGGTAATTACTACATCATCATTGTATCATAAATAAATTCAATTATTTAATGTCTAAAATTTATAAATAAAATACCATTATGTATGAAATCAATTTATCTTTCTAATGAATATTTATAGTCGAAAATACAAAATATATAACCCTTTGTAAAAATTGTTTTTCTAAAAGATATATGCTTTTGTCATTTTTGTATTCATTTTAACTTAATTAAAATAAAGTGTCCCCATCACTTACAAGTGGCACCATGGGGTCCCAAAATCGACCCAAAGATGACCAATGTCGGAATTATATCAACCAAAAAGGTTAGGACACGTTTTTGGGTAATTTTTATTTATTATAATATTATTTTTTAACCCTTATTTACTGGATTTACCCTTTAACCATGGTAAATAAAATATTTACCGAAATAATTATTCAAAATGTCTAAAAATAAAAGTTACCTATTTAAAAAATTTGAACATCCTGATTCCAAATATGGAATCCATTTTTCCAAATTCAAAACACATAAGTGGCAGGAATTAATTTAAAATTAATTCCCACTGATAAAACAAAAAGGGTGTTTTTAAGATATAATAACTATCAAAAGATTAATACGTGTTTATGTTCGGTTTAATTGTGAAATTATGTCCAATGACCAAAATTGTATTAAATGGTAAAAATATATTCTAAATATACTTTAAAACCACTCAAATTCATAATTTATCCCTATTAATTATTTTGATTAAAAAGTTGTTTTTAATTAAAATTTACTCATTTTCACTATTCATCAAAATATTAAAGTTATCCAAAAAGTACCAAAATTTCACCTTAGGCTAAATTCGATACTCTGAATCCAAAAATGAAGTCCATTTTGAAAGATAAAATTTATAAAATTTCAAAAAGTAGGTATTACTATTCATAACGGCTAGTTTGATTGGTTGTGGTGTGTTAGAATCTTGAAGTTGCATACAATGCACGCCATTGGATTATTCAAAGTGAAACGTACCGTAGAAGCTTGGGATGTTTCATTGTAAATTTTTGATGTCCCCATTCTAAAAAGTAAATTTATTTAGTCAAATTGAATATATTAAAGTTTAAAATATTTGATTTAAAAAGGGTTCACTATTAAAAGTTTGTAAAAGTGCAATACTGAAAATGGATTTGTTCTTACGTTATGTCTAAGAAACAAATAATATGGATTCTAAAATTATAAGGATTATATAAAGTTTAAAATTTATTTAATACTATTCATAAACTCTTTTGAACGAATTGTTTAGCAAGTCATGGTGTGCTTGAACTCGGTGTTGCGTGTAGTGCAAGTTATTGAATTATTTTGAAGAAATATCACACTATGAAATCTTGGGGAGTTACATTCTCCCCTCTTTCAATAAATTGAGTCCTCGCAATTTTAAATTGTTCTTCGAAAATAAAAGGTTTAATATAGAAAATATCTTTATGGGAAAACCCACGTTGGAAATTGGGTTAATATAATTTAGTCTTAATAAGAGGAAAAGAGAAATGAAAGGGTCACCACCAAATTATGATCTCTATTCGAAAAACATTTTTGGAAATTAAAGACATATAATTGGAGGAAAAACGTAAATATTTATAGGTAGTGATTGAGGTCATCAATGACAAACATGTGTAAAATTGAGGGCCTTAAATTCATCAATCTATGATGATTTAAAATACCATCTGTTCAGCAAAACATATGGTATTAGGATAACACATTTTTGGTTTCAAGATCCCTTCACTACAGTATAAGAATTAATTTCTTCATTGAATAAGAGAATAAGAAAAATATATACTTGACAAGTAGAGTCTCGTCCTTTAACTATGTTCTACCACAAACTCATCTTTCACTCTAAAAGATAATTGAACTTAAAAATAAAATTCTATTTATCCTATTCATATAGGGTTAAAAAAATGAATTTATAATTCATCTAGAAGAACCATTAAAAAATGACATTATTCAATCCAGGACATCACGTGGGTCAGTGGTAGGTGATACACCCTTGTCGCCCTTCGGTTTTGGGTTCAAGTCTCATGGCCTTGCCAAACGCGACGGGTTGCCGCCCGACCTCCGGGTTGTCCTTTTATGGAAATCCAAATAATCCAAACTAGAACTATCCAAAATACTTCAGTCCAAAATTTATAAGGAAGGTAAACACAATGAAGGTCATTTTTTCAGCATAGTAACATGTGAACACCTTCATCATGTATTTTTTTAAAACACTGTAACATCCTGAATTACCATAAAACCTTATTGATTACATTCATGATCCCTTATTCCTTAAAGAATAATAGATATACTCCTTCAATCCAAAAATGTTGTAAACCCCAACAATGATGGAATATAAAAATCATTAATCAGTTTCAAGTTATTCAAGAATATCCAATACAATTTATCCAAATCAATCACGTATTATTCTAAAATCACTACCTCAGAATCAGAACCATATTATGGTTTATCTTTCTCTCAACCATATATTTTCCAAAAATTTAACATGCTAATGAGTCACTTTTATTTGTTCCACACAATCTCAAGTCTTTAATGAAATAGTACTGTAGTACAATCCTCATTGAGGAAGTATATACTCATAAACCATTCATAATTATTTGTAAACAAAATGAGAGTTATCCTAAGAATATCCCCCGGGAGTGTCGTAACCAAGAGTGCGGCAAGGCCCTTTGTCGTGCACCAGTTCCCGATCGAGTCTAGCTCAAAGCGGTGTTTTCGGGTTTTACCTCTAGGTATATATATTCCAGAGCCGCCTCTACCTGCTCGTATCCAGACAGGGATGTATTGCTCAGAAAACTCACAAAATATCTACAATACCAAAATTCTAGGAAGCTCTTCTATACTAATACTCAATGTCCATATTCGGTTTATGTGCTCTAATCAGAGTTTATCTAAATCTATCATCCATGGTTTGTACTAATCTTTCTCTGAAACCAACTGTAACGCCCCGAACCCAGTTACCTAGATTCGGTGCATTATTACATAACATTGGCATGATCACATGAAAGATCAAATCTCGAAAGACCGATTGGTTTAGTAGCCTCAGAAACACTAGTTATATTTATAAAGATTTACATTACATCATAAAGTGAAAAACTACTACAACAAAATATTTTCTCCATAGTCCACACTATTATCCCCTCATAATATCCCTGCATGTCATTCATAATTTACTTCTTCACATCCTGGGAAAAATAAAACATAGAAAAGGGGTGAGCTAAAACACCCATTAAGGATAATAATATAGCGGAAACTTTTATAAATAAGAATAAACATTTAAGGAAATGTATAACTAAAACAAAAGACTTTTAAACTTGACCTTCAACATATTATGGAAAAAATAAAATGAAATAATGCCATTTGCTTATTCACATGGATATTCTACTAATCGAATAATCACATGCAATATCAATAACCACTTTCATAATGATGGAATGCATAATGCCAGACTATCATAACCACATAGCCAAGGCCTCGTTCCAAGACGACAAATAAGATTTTGTCAAGGCCTTGTCCCAAGACACTAGTTTGTCTTATGAGACCTACCGAGGCATCGAGGAGCTATAGTGGGCTCCACCCATCACATATTAAGTCCAATGCATTCCCATATAAAAAGGTTTAAACATAACATAAACATTCGTATTAAAACTAGCATACGAAATGTAAATACTTCATCCATAAACAATGAATGGTATAAAAATAACACATCCACAGTCAAAAATATCACAAAACTTTCAATACAATATAGTAGTTTTGTATCATAATAAATCAAATTCAAATAAGCATAAAATCTATCAAAGGATGTTGACATAGATGAAATCAAAATTCTTTTTATAGAAATATCTATTTCTATTTTGAAATTATTTTAGAGTCATATATTTATAAAATAAAACATTTTCTTTTATAAGTTTTTAAGTGGAGCTTCGACGATTTTATAATGGTGGAAAATAGCCGCACCCGCCGTATAAGATAAAAAATACATTCTTACATTAATTCTGTCTAAAAGGTTAAAAAGCACCTTGTTTTGAAAATGACAGAAAGATTCCTTTATAAACCTCTTATAAAAATTCAAACAAGGGTATAAATCACTTTAACCCATATTATTGTAAATAGTAAAAATGTTTTGAAATATATTTTAAAGAAACACGGATGTGGATGATAAAGAGATCCCAGTAGATTTTTACGTACAAACAACCTTGGATAATGAAGAGATTTCGAAATAAACCCTTACCTTGTAATTTTCCTTGGTTGGGGGTAGGTTAAACTCCTGTATAATGGTGAAATAATTTTTATTAAATTATACAAGAATCATACATATTAATATGATATCATATATGATCTTTTAATATTGATTTGTTTATAATATCTTAGTATTATCGTTGTTTTGGGTGTTAACTTACTCATTTTTTTTTGTTTTGTTACATAATCCGTGTTTGTCATGGATAGGTTGTATATTATTCATATCAAAAATGATATCAAGTCCTTATATACTATTATTAATCAACAAATGAGAAGTATACTTGAATGGATACGATGGAGAATGAATCTCATCGCATTCGTGGAGACGGTAGTCCGTACGTACGCACGAGCGACAATATCATTCTTTTGATATTAAAATAATATATAATTGGATGATATATCATATATACAGAATCATTATCATGTTACATTTATTATTTACATGAATTAAACATCATTATTATACCCATCCAAATAATAATATATTGAATAACAATTACACCACGACGTGGAGACGGTAAGCCGTACGTACGCACGTATGGTAACATGTTATTCAAAGGATGGATAGAATGATGAATATGAATTTACCATATTTATAATAACATCAAATTATATATAAGATACTAGAGTTATTATTTTAGAATGGTAATAACAAAGAAGGAAGAAGTGGAAGAAGAAAGGAACTTGGAAAAGGGTGGTGAAATCATTACCTCTTCTTCGGGTTCTTCCTTTTGATTTGATCAAAAGGGCTCCTTAAGCTGGATTTATGACTAAATGAAGTCCTATAGGATGAAGTGAGGGAAGTTGAGAGAGTATTTTGGCAGATTTTGGCAGAACCACAAGGCTTTTATGGTGTGTGTTAATGAGAAGGGGGAGTGCCCTTTTATAAGAGGGGTGAGGGCACCTTTGGAAAAGCTAGAAATATTATTTTATAATATATTAATATTCTGTTTCTAATGGCTCCAAAGTGGATTATTTAAAGGTTAAGGTGATAGGTCGAAAACCACTCAACCAAAAGAATTTATACTGGTTTGGGTCATTATACTAACCTTATCTTTAATTATTAATAATATAATATTTGTTTTCAAAACTCTTTTATGTCAATTTTGAGACTATTCAATAGTTGATTTTTTTAAAAATCATAACAGAATGATTACTTCGAAAAACGTCAATTAAATCAATCCTAATATTTCATATTATCCTAGAAAATTAGTTTAATTCATTAAAAGCCTCAAATTATATTTATTTGGGTATCTACAATAAAATTCACTTTAATTTTTCACTATTATGATAATTACTGCATCACCATTGTGTCATCAATAAATTAAATTATTTAATGTCTAAAATTTATAAATAAAATACCATTATGTATAAAATCATTTTAGCTTTCTAATGAATATTTATAGTCGAAAATACAACATATATAACCCTTTTTAAAAATTGTTTTTCTAAAAGATACATGCTTTTTTCATTTTTGTATTCATTTTAACTTAATTAAAATAATGTGTCCCTATCACTTACAAGTGAAACTATGAGGTCCCAAAATCGACACAAATATTACCATGGTCGGAAATGTATCAAACAATAAGGTTAGGACACGTTTTTGTGCAATTTTGTATTATTATAATATTATTTTTTAACCCTTATTTACAGGATTTTCCCTTTAACCATGGTAAATAAAATATTTACCGAAGTAATTATTCAAAATGTATAAAAATAAAAGTTACCTCTTTACACAATTTGAACATCATGATTCCAAATATGGAATACTTTTTTTCAAATTCAAAACAAATAAGTGGAAGAAATTAATTTAAAATTAATTCCCGCTGACAAAACAAAAAGCGTGTTTTTAAGATATAATAACTATCAATAGATTGATACTTGTTTATGTTCAGTTTAATTGTGAAATTATGTCCAATGACCAACATTTTTTTAATGGTAAAAATATATTCTAAATATACTTTAAAACCACTCAAATTCATAACTTATCACTATTAATTATTTTGATTAAAAAGTTGTTTTTAATTAAAATTTATTAATTTTCACTATTCATAAAAATATTAATGTTATCCGAAAAGTACCAAAATTTCACCATAGGCTAAATATTATACTATGAATCCAAAAATGAAGTCCATTTTGAAATATAAAATTTATAAAATTTCAAAAAGTAGGTATTACTATTCATAACGGCTAGTTTGATTGGTTGTGGTGTGTTAGAATCTCGAAGTTGCGTACAATGCACGCCATTGCATTATTCAATGGGAGACGTACCATGTAAGCTTGGGTTGTTTCATTGTAAATTTTTGATGTCACCATTCTAAAAAGTAAATTTATTTAGTCAAATTGAATATTTAAAAGTTTAAAATATTGTATTTAAAAAGGGTTCACTATTAAAAGTTTGTAAAAGTGCAATACTGAAAATGAATTTGTTCTTACATTATGTCTAAGAAACTCATAATATGGATTCTAAAATTATAAGGATTATAAAAAGTTTAAAATTTAGTTAATACTATTCATAACCTCTTTTGAACGACTTGTTTAGAAAGTCATGGTGCGCTTGAACTCGGTGTTTTGTGTAGTGCAAGTTATTGAATTATTTTGAAGAAATAACACACTATGAAATCTTGGGGTGTTATAGTTAAGACTATAATGTCAATAAATACCTATATTTTTTGAATGAAAGGACATAATATGTTTATATCATCTAGCACGCGAGACACAAATAATGGTATGACATGTCTCTGTCTAATGACATCATTTTCATGTATTGTTAAAGAGATAATCATGTGAAAATTATCAGGATAAATACTGGAATGATAGAACATGCCTATGGAAACCTCACATTTAAAATAATGAGGGATTAGTATGGCATTTATGAGGTTTTCCAGGAGGTCTTTTGATAAATTTAGAGTATTAATTATTGAAAACATGGCTAACACAAAGGGTCAATTTCATTTTGGATTTATACATTTGAGACAATGTTATACATTTCATAGAATGAAATTACTCTTTAGTAGTTACATTTTGGGATAAAGTTATTGAAATGTGTGTCTTGGACCATCGAATAGGGGATGAGGGTGTTCTTATCACTGATAGATTAGGCTGACATGGCCTGCCTACTCACATGAGTTAATTAGAAAGTTTTACACCAATCACCCCGTCTTCAAAAAGAATTTGGTATTGATGAATATTATTCATCTGATGTGGATTCCATTAGATAGGGGTGTCCCCACATTATTATTTGATGGGATGGTTCCCATACTCTAGGTGATGGAGGCATGATGTCTATGAGGTTCAAGACTAACTTTGGAATCAATTAATGTTCATATTCATATTATTACATTTCTATATCATATTACAGAAATTTTTTTTCTCAAGGGATGGTGTGCCAATTAGGCTAGCTGCATCATTGGAAAGGAAAACATGGGAACCATTGGATGGTTTTAGCTATGTCCTAAGGATAGTATTAGTATGAGTGAACACCTTTATGGTCATGCAATAATTGAAATTATGTGATAACTTTATTTAAGATTATTTCCACTCACTATCTTCCTTTAGGATGTCAGTGGAAACACATACCACTTGGGTAAGTGGATTTACTAATTTTACCTATCAGGAATCAACAATCATTTAAAAAATTTATTTAAAGAAAAATAAATCTGGTATGGTAGGACCCAACTTTTGGTGATAGGGGTAACAATTTATATAGTCACTGAGGCCAACAAGATTTGGCCTCCTAGTATCTAGAGATTTTTACAAGCTATCATCTATGGATGCTATGAAGTAGCACAATACCTTTTTCCCGAAAGGAATAAACCTTATACTTTCAATCATGAAATTTATTTCATATATGTTTCATTTTCTTATCCAGACTTGGATATTACTATTATCATCACTCTATAAGAGTTTCCACATGTTAGGGCACAAGATTTGGAGTTGGATCTTATATAGGAGTAGGATTAAGAGTGAAGAACATAGTTTCTTTATTACCCATTCACTTTCATTAAGATGATATGATTAGTCATGAATTGGATTTTCTTCACAAGATGGTGTCATTTAATCATTTGTAATTGGGAGAAAGGTTTCAAAACCAACATATATATTAAAAATCAATTTTTGGTGTGTGAAAATTATTGTAGAGGTTACCAATTTAGAGGGATAATTAATGTTCCTAAGGAACTTGTATGTTTAGAGAGTAAGTGAAACCCTTCAACCTGATGATGAAATATGAGACTCTCCCATTTTATATATCTTTATAATTTATTATGTCAAGGAAATATATTTTTTAAATTGTTGAGTTGATTTTATTTGAGAAACTATAGAAAATGATATTCCAATCCTTTAACTGATAAGGATGGACCACTGTTATACCAGACAAAGACTAATCCTTCCATAGATTATAATAAGCTCATGATTTTAACTACTTCTTTCAATTAAAGGTTTCAAATCATGGGAACACTTTAGGATGAGAAATGCATCAAACACTATTCTTGACCCCCAAATCAATTGAATATGTGAAATATTTGGGTTTTGAAGTTAGGCGGAGAAAGAGTCATGTCTAGACATATAGGGTATGGATTCCTCTCTGAATGTATCACTACATGAAATCATTTCATATCATATAATCATTATATTAATGAATAAATAGTTATGGAGAAATCTGGGGGATGGACACCTTAATTGGTGCATGAACAAGGGTAGTGATCGTTGGGTCTTGATTTGTAGGATCTTCTTGTACCTATAGTTAAAAAACAAGAAGGGATGACATGCTATAATTGGTCTAATATTGGTCTATTTTTCCCCATTATGGGGGAAATCTTGATATCCCTATTTAATTAGGTCTAAATGAATTTGTTTTTTGCCCCCTAGGTTTAGAGTATGTTCTTTAACTACTCTAATTAGAAAGGTTATATCCTCTTCATGAGTGATGTTGTCATGGAGGTTAATATGAGGCTCTATTGGAAGATATACCTAGTGATGATATTAACTATGAGAGGTTCTTTTAATGTCTCTTTTAATTAAAATCAGCCACATACAAAGAGAATATTTACTGAAGAGCATGTGCTTCAACATAATTAGGAAAACATTAGGCTATGTCCATACTCTTATCAGTTTCATTAGTTGACGCATTCCAAAGTAGAAGTTGTGGGGCATACAGAGGAGTCACAAAAATTTTCAATCATTTGATTTCTTATACACAAAACATACTCATGTATTTTAGTGTGGATAATGCTTTGAATAGAAACACCCCCTTATATTCTCCAATATTGGAATCACATTCTTTATCAGATGTAGGGAAAATGGTAGAGTTGTTTATAGATGCATACTACCTTGAGGAGATTTCATCCTTACTTTGAAAATACGGGTGTCTATTAATTTTTAGAGAACCATAAGAGAAACCAAGATATAAAAAATTGTAATTCCAATATAATATTTCGTTGACATGCTTCTTTTTTGGTGCCTTATCCTTTATGGCGATGATTTTAATGTGGTTGTATTATGAAGGGTGACAAATAGAAAGATCTTAGAGAACTTTTTTTGTACACATTCACATAGAGGAATGTGGTAAAAAAGATTAATCACATTTCTAGGACCCATTTTGTGTTGCACCACCTAGTTTGGACATGAATTATCTTTTTAAGGGAGCTGATTGGTATAATAATACCCCCATTACTATGGGATGGGGTTTTCCCCGATCCAATTTTGTTTCATATTGATCGAGATTTGGGGATCTTTAAAAATAATGTTGTGGAATAAATTATACAATCTATGTGGGCTGGGGGAACTCATATATGCCCTTGGATGCGATAATGTAGATTCTTTGTTGATTTTCTAAACTAATTTTCAAAGTATGAGATGGTTGAAATATAATATTTGAGCATGTGATATATGATTCTATAGAAATTATTTTTAATCGATGACGAAATTTTCTAAAGTGAGTTGTGTGTTCAATATTGTTAGATTCATCATTCAATATTATTTTGATGGACTTATCTATCTCAGATAAACACTTCTTATATTTATTCAAGGAAAACTCATAATGAGTATTCCCTATTTTATTGGAAGATACCACCTCAATGATTCCCCTCGAGGAAAACACATTTCATTAATCCATTTATCGTGGGATTTTTTTGAGCATAGAGTGACATTAGATATAAGACTCCTTGATTTCCCCATCCTCTAATATGGACACTAGATTGGGAATTAGTGTTCAATTGATGTATACTGAAAAATGAATGAAGAAATATGAATCAAAGGATCTCATGTTTCTTTTCCAATTTTGGGAAATGCACAAATATAATGGCCACTAATTCAAATTGTTGATGAATTTGTTCTATTTAATTTGCTTGAATACAATATTGTTAATATGGAATGATTTTTAGTTTTGAAATTAAAATTTTTCATCCATATATTAAAGTGAATGTGATATATGGATCCTAATTTTAATGTTTTTTGAAAATCATATTGAGGAGTATCCTTGGGAGAAAACATAACTGGTATATTATCTTGGCCACTAGTTTACTCAAGGGAAACATATTCTAATATTTTTTTTATTAGAGACTCCTCCAATTGATCTAACCAATGTGGTAATTTCCAAACGGCATTATATTAGCTGATGGGATTGGTAGGAATCTACTCCAGTATACTAGAATCTAAGAAATAAATGGGTGGTTCAGAGAATTAAAATTTCATTAAATTTTGTTCTAATGGAGAAATCATATCACATTTAAATGAAAAGTCATTAGGAATGATTGGAATTGTCTTCACATTTTCTACAACATATGTGGTATTTCTCAAAATTTATTTATTTATGGGAGGACCTTCTTTCTAAATCCAAACTTCACTATATGGAGGACCTTCACATCAGACACCATCTTGGGGAGAATTAATATTATGATTTAATGTCTATCTGTAAGGGTTCACTGGTTATATACCAATAGGAGGAACATCAAGGGGAATATTTTAAAGGGGAGGACCATAATTCCTATTGATCTCCTTAGTACTGAGAGTTTTTTAGAACTCATCAAGAGAATATCACATATGTATGATATTAGTGTGGACATAAAGTATATCTTCATGGTGGAAATTCCAATGAAGACATCTTGAGATACTGGTGATAATGTTTTGTGGATGATATTTTGATCAAGAAATTATACTACATTGAATTGGTGATTAGACAACAGGATCTTGGGCTACCCTTGATTGTTTTTTCAGGACCTCCAGAACACCAGTATTGAGTATAGTAGGATCTTGGGATTGATGTTGTATTTCTTATTTCCCTATGTGATATTTATTTTTAAATTTTATTTTTCATACATTCCGAGCCACATTTTATTGACATTGATATTCACAAGAGGGATCTCACATGAGAGGATCCTATGCGAATTCCAAAATATACCAATAGGTTTTATGGTTTAGGAGGAAATATGTTCCTACCCAAGAGTGGTAATAAAAATGTATTGATAATATCCAGTTCGAATGGGCTTATAATCCAGATATAGTTTTCCGTTTATCAGGTTAATGTGAAAATGATTCTCCAAGATAGGATTAGATACATGTTTTTAGTCATTACTATCATTCTAATTGTGATAAAGAGATACCCCAACTATTGGTATAAGGTTTTATTATTATCTTTTCACTACTTTAGCTACTATCATTTTGTATTTGATGGAATGTAGAATGTGTACAGGGATGGACATTGTCCCTTCTATTACCTCCACGATGTGTTAGGTGAAATTAACTATAGGAATGAGAATACAAGCTAATTTTGTGGCTGGACAAGGGAAATAGTCCTATTCCAATCCTTAATATGTTTCCATAATATGTTGTCAGGGTTATTGTGTGGGGGCTTAAGCTTTGTCTCCCTCTATTTGTTTCTAAGATATATCGAGAATCTGCTCCCGATGCTACCTGAGTGTGCTAGAAAGCATATTGGGTGTGGGTAGGGATATATACCATCCAACTGATTTCCTACATATATTTATAGTATTCCATGTACGGTATGAGGGTTTTCCCACATCTATTATATTTCTTTCCACCCCTGGTATGACATCGTGGCCACCTGAGTCTGCTAGCCTAATCTGGCGCCCCAGGGGGGAACCTCATCATGTTTAGGACATGTTTCCACATGAAATTTTTAGTGATCAATTATTATAATATATCTTAAAGATAACTATTATTCCCAAGGGATGAGACTATTTCTTACCTCTATTAATTCCTCCTAATGGATAAGGGAGACAATTATTATTATTTTTTCATGATAGGATCCATAAATAATTTAAAACTTATATTTTCACATCAAAATTATTTATTATAGATATTTTGGGTGTATATATTGTGGGGTTTCATTTCATTGTGGTATTCATGTGAAATTTATGATTTTGAGACAAAACCATTTAGTTTTCTCTCCTTGATCATCAAATTCTCTACTCAGTATAGATTCCAATAAGTGGGCGATAATTTCCATTTACTTGATAAGAATCCTAATCATGTGACTACATACTCATACCACTATTTTGATGAGTAGGAAACCATTTTACATCAAATGGAGTTCTGATTAATGTTTTTAATTTTTAATTGTAAACAAAAACTAACACAAAAACTCATCAATATATAAGAATAAGTAGATATGTGCATATTGATTTATTTATTTGAGATGTCCAAGTTGGGTTGGCTATCTTTTCATATGATCACATATGATGAAATGAATTAAAATACTAATAAAAAGAAAATTTAATAATGGATTCATGTCAAGTTCTCTATTTTTGGTTCTCACTGGTTTTTTAGAGGCTTTTAACATGGTTGATTCATTGAACATGAAGCACCTAATAGTTTAGGCTTCTATGATTTGGATATTTTTTCCAAATGCATTTGATGATTTGGAATTTTTTCAATGATTCTTAGGTAATAAAATTTGTTTATTGGATGGCATATCAGGATCATTTACATTTTTTTGGTTGTTTTTCCATACTATGGGACTCTCCTGTTGGTTTAATTAATATTCTAAAATCTTTTATAAACACTAATATTAGGGTAGTTACCCTTCACAATTAGAATCAATCACATATACATGGGGTAGTAACTGTATTTATGTATCATTGGTTCTTTTTCAATGGATCCATTATAATATAATTGAGGTTCCCCATTGAGAGAGATATCTATATGTTTCAAAGGATCCCTATATAGTCTTGTTATTAAATTTTAAGGCTCTATTTTAAGGAATTTTGTTTTAAATCCTATTAATTGGGAAATATTGAATTTATTTCCATCCATGGAGGTTGTGGTGTTTTCATGTTGGGATTAGGATAATGAGAATGTAAAAATATATATATTTTTGGAAGGAATCATTACCCTCTATTTTGGTTATAATTTATGGGAAATGTTATACCTTTTAATGTGTGGTTAAGAAAACTAAACCATACATTTTAATTTTATATAGAAAATATTTCTGGGTGAAAGGTTCCTAGTAAAGACATGTGCGGGACAGTAGTTAACTTTTTGGGCAAACTCTATGAGGAATATGGATCAATAGGAATGGATTGGTCTTACAAGGAATTTGAAACTGTGGAATCATCTCTAACCAAGAGTATGAGCCAATTAGAATGCGATGTAAAAGGACTTAGAAAGAACATAAACTCCCAAGTAAAGGATGTTCTTACTAATAATTTGAAAAAATAAATTTGTAATGGATTTGAGATGATGGGTTTAAACCTCAATATGGATCCCTACATATACCATTGACATGGGAATAAAATACCACATAGTTTGAATTTTTCTGGAGATTACGCCTGAATGGTGGTCCATTTATTAATTCATTATGAATAATGTTACTTGAAGGTTTTTCTCAATCTAAATATACCCATATGAGAAGACATAAACTTGATATAGGGTTACACCTAATGGGAGGACCATTAGTTATTGTAGATAATTCTAGTGTCTTGATTACCAGACATCATTAATCCCTTGTGATACAGGTTTTTTTTTGATAAATAAGATTTTATATAAGATCTCCACATCGCACAATCATCTGTGGCATGGACTTAAACAAAAATCAGAATATAAAATTAAACATTGACCCCCATCGACTAATGGATGATTGAGAAGACATAGATGGTATGTGGAGTATGATATTTAGAAATAATGGATATAGACTTACTCTTAGGAGTATTCCCATGGTGGAAAATTTCTCCTAATCTGCTAGTAGATGAGGGTGACACTACAGTGGGGGTAGTCAGGGAGATCAGTAGGGTTTTTCCATTACCATCATGATGAATGTTTCAAAATCATGGTTCAAGGATTTATTATCTCAATAGATTTATCTTCACTTAATTCACACATAATTCAATTCATTATGATTTAATATCTTATCCCGAAACACTTGAACCTTGACTATGTATGGGATCCTAATTACCACCAGATTACATTAATATGAAAATTCTAGGAAATAGAGCTATTAGAGATGTTATATTTTTGACACCGTTTATCATAGGTATGCACAATTTAATGGTAAACATGATGGGTTTTAGAATATATTGATTTTTAAGGTTTGATGGTTTGTGAGAATGTTTATCGTTACCATTTATTGATTTTTTTTATCATCCAAAGTGGTATATTTTGGAAGATTGTGCTTGGGATCAAATGAAGATGGATTCTACATTGGAGGAGGATAATGAGGGAATAGAGTTTAATCCCCTATGGATGACCAATTACAAGTACTATTCTTGATACATGATAGTGGTATCACAAATGGTTGTTTTCTGGGAAGGTGGACTCTATGTCCTGGGGAGATCCCTTAACAATGGGTGACCTTTTGTTGTAAATTTTTCTCAATCAAGGACTCTTTTGTTGGAGGTTCCATTTCTCTTATAGTATTTGGTATGTTTTTTACCCGTTGAATTAAATATATGGCACTCAACATTCTAATGTTTCTTTGATGTTTTCATCTATCATTTTTTCATCTCCAATTCTCTCAAACGTCTCCATTTCTAGGGGTAACATTAGGTATTTATAGGTCTAGGGAATAATTTTTTTCCTGATATGGTCTAAAGGTCACATACCATAACTCGTGATATGTGGTGGGAAATAAATATAGTGCATCATAAGACCAATATTTCTATTTGGGGGATCTTTTGAGTCACCACATTTCACCACAATAAATTTTAATTTTTGGTGGTGGTCGGGTGACCACCGCATACCAGAAATAATTATCCTTTGCGGGGGAGGCTAGGTCATCACCTCTCACTAAAAATAAAAATAGTTTATTTGGGGAATTATATAACCACCTCTCCCAGCAAAAAAAATATTATTTGTGGGTCTGTAATGAAAAGTAGTTATTCCATATATCATACACGCCACAAGGGAAGGGTTTGGATGCTTTCTGGTTCCACATATATTTCAATTTTTATCTCCTTGTATCAGTCTCCATTTTTCATTCACACTTTCCAAAATCCAATATAGTTTTTAGGATTCTTTTTTAACTTTTTAGGCCCATATGACAACATAAAAAATACCCTCTATATTTAATTGATTTGACATGGGTACATCCTATTACTTTGATTATATTCCGTTGCTTTTATGTTGATTAAGGGATGCTTTGCTATACCTACCCACTATTTATCTTTGATGTATTGAGAGGTCTAGTTAGACCAAAAAACCTTTTTTGAGTTACACCACTCCTCATATCTATATAGTGTCTCGATATAAGTTTTTGAATACATATTATAATTTTTAACATTGTGAATTTCATAATTATGGGATTGAGTTTAATTTGTATCCATTTTTTCATTAATTTTCTATGATATCACTTTTTCTTAGATTTAGTTTATTATGGATCAATGTTTTTTATTTTTTCTTACAATATTACATTTTTTTGGGTTAATGATATGTAATATTTAGCACTATGCTTGTCCTTACAGATCCCTTTTGGTAATCTTTATTTTTATCCATTATATATGAAACACATAATAGAACTACGAGATATCATTAGGCATATTTTGGATGTGGAAATAATGTTTTAATAGTATGTTAATTTTGTATCATATGTTTCCAAATGTTATGTATGTCTCTATCTAGTACACCAAGACAATTAAGATATTGAATCTTCTGTGAACTCTTGTATTCTATACCAATAATATAATATTAATATTGGCTCTGGGTTTCTAGTGTCCAAGTTGTTATGTGGTATATCTTTTTTTGAAAACATATAATCTAACAAAAAATAATATTTTCATATCATAATGTAGGTTCCAAATCTGGAACCCTCTAAAATCATTCATTTAAGTAAAAAGTGAAATGATCTTATCATTGATATTTATTAAAATCATGCTGAAGATAGTTTTAACCTCATGTGGCTCACCATACACCAAAGAAGTTAAACATGCTACAAGTGTTGAATTATACATCTTGTCAAATGTATACCACAATATATAGATGAAAAATAATGTAAAAATAAATTTACTATATAGAATTCATGCAAGTTATGATATATTCATGCATCTATTTAAAATAAAAAATGATTAAACAATAATTTCATTTCCAATACTAAAAATATAAGTAAAAAATAATAATGATGGTATTTAGTCAAATAGAAACAGAATTGTGTAGATCTATTGAAAATATAAATAATTCCATCAAAATTAAAAACCAATATCATAGGGTTATACATTAACCTTCAAACATCATAAAAATTAAATTCCTCTCTAGAAAAAAGAAATAAAAAACAATGTGAATTGGTTGGGGATGGTCTAGTAAGACTACAAGTGTCCCTCATTGTCCTTCACATTCTTGATTATAATAAATAAATTTTCATTTAGGTACAATGTTTTTGGGGGACATTAAACCCTCCCTGAAAAAATTAAAAATGAATTATAAATTATCCTGAAAAATTTTATAATTAAACATAATATGAAATAAAAAACACTAAATCTAATGTATTACCTAACCCAACATCCAATTCATACACATACAATAATCAATTATCTGAATTCATCATTTCTACGGAGATAATTTCCACACACCCATCTTAGGGGATTTCATCATGAATTTAAACTCTTACTTATACAAAATTCTTAAAAAGAACAATAAAATAAAAATGTTACCAAATGATTCATAATGATAAATTTAATGTGGTAAAAACATCAAATGAAAATAATTATTATCTACTTATCCATAGTCCACAATCGAGTATTTCATCCAAACTATTTCATAACATCAAAGGGGAACACAGTGACATTGATGATCATATACTATAATGAATAAAATTATTTCTACAAATCTATCATACTACTAAACATAGGTTCTAGTCTTAATGTTGTAAAGAATATAGAAAATTATATACATATCATATGTATTAACCTTTGTCATAGGAAATTTAATTATATTAAATTTAGAGAGAAATATAATGAAACCTATAGTACTAAACCATTTTATTTCAATAATTATACTCTGATTTTAATTTTAACATATACATGTTCAAATATTTTCCAACTTTATCCTCAGCCACTAACATGATGAATGTAATTATTTTGAATGAAGGAAAAAATATTATATAACTCTAAGTATATGTAAAAAATATTTCAATAATCCCACTCTAGATTAATTAATAATCAAAAAATGTGATTGAATCTATCCAGTTCTAGTGTCAACAATTAATACATTAAATATAACTATAGAAAATGAATGGTGAAATAGAAAACAACCCTATATATACTTTCATGAAATACCCACTTATGAAATAAAAATAAAATAATATCCACTATCGACAATAATTCCATATCCATATTTAATCACATGACTTAGTTTCAATCACCATTCATGATACCATTCCCACTTATCAATTTTTTGATAATTTACATGTTATTCCCTGAAAAGAATATTTTTATAGTGTCATTATGTAATCCTATAACATATATAATTCCAAATGAATATTAAATGAAGTCCAAAACCCAAATTATTTTTCATCATTGTTTACCTAATAAAAAAATCATCATATTCCATTTTAATTAATTATAGCATTTTCTTAAAACAATTTCATGACCCTACACAATTGAAAACCAATCTTGGAAAATTAATGAATATATAAAGGATAACATAAGCCTATATAAAATAGGCCAAGGGTTGGAGACCATTACTAAGGGTATCAATCATAAAAATTAGATTCATTAGCCTCAATATACCCAAAATATTTTTAAATGAAAACGAATAATCTGAATAATATCATATGGAAACCATATTCCATAATGTACTTAATATTAAATAAAATCAATTATCAAAAATAAAATTTGAAAAATGAAAATTTCTATTGTATTGATTCCAACAGCTTCTTAATTACACGAGTTAGTAATATGTAACTGAAGAATAAGTAATACCTATGAATCATGAAAGAAAATTATATATATGGTAAATTATTGATGTAAATTCTGTAGGATTATTCAGAGAAAATATATTGGAAATTGGATGAAGAATGAAAATTCCCTTATTAATAAACAACTGAACCAACCCACACATATTGGACATCAAATGAGATATATCGTCAACAACACCACTCACCCACTTCTTTTCAACATAAAATTCCACCAAGATATTTGTAGACCATCCACATAAATCTATCAATGACAATAACTTAGTACCTTATTGTGTATATGTAACAAACCATGTAACCACACAAAACCACAAAAAATACCATGAACCACTCCCACATCATCAACCACAAATCCCAAATTCCAATCAAGGTGAACCAACCACAACACTGTTGTGGAACACCTACCTGTAATATAAAACTGTCCAGAAGAAAGAAACATCTCCCCACCAATTTCCTCCATACAACCTCCACACATAAAATATATGATTTCAAACATAATAAAGATAAAATACAAAAAAAATTAATTTTGACTAATTAAACCAACACAAAAACAAAAATTATCAATAAAAAACACTTCAATACTTTTCCCATTTGAAGTTTCCTCCATAAAATTTAACCTCTATTGCATAAACAATGACACAAAAATTTATATATTTCACTAAAAATATTAATTTAAATCAATAAATTACTAACCATTCATAGGAGTTGGATCCTTTAATTTAATTATTTAAACACCATATATTTTTTACTAGAAAAGACAAAGCAACTTCGAAAAAAACACGTGAATCACCCCATCCAACAAATTTAATTCAATAAATTTGAGTATATAAATTAATTATTAAATTAAAATACATATAAAAAAAACAATGTTACATCCATTCATGACATAATATAAAGGATTAATTCTTGAATCCACTGCCTAAATTGATTCTTTTATAATCACTTCACAATAATAAAGAGAAGATATTATAATAAGACCTAAATAATATTGTGAAAAAACTTAATTACCAAGATCCCAATATCCTCCATTAAATCCAAATCCAAAGTTTAATAAAACTAATGTCGAATTTATGTCACTATTTCTCCAGTAATAATTATAGGACTAAGTCCCAAAAAATTAAAATATGTCACATTAGTTCCTAAATTTGTTAATCACTCGACGATAAGGGATATAAATAATCAAAGGGAACTCAAGTATCTCTATATAAATAGCTATGTATGCATGTGGATTGATGAAAAATGAAGAAAAATTGTGTAATTTATATGTATTATTAATTTATATTGATATTATAATCCTAAGGTATCGTGATATGATAGGTTATGGTCATGTCGTGATTGGCCTAATTTATATAAATTTTAGAGAATCATATAGACATAAACTATATCTCCACCAATTTTATCATAAAAGGACCCAAAATAATTTTATATTATCATGTTAGTTCATGTTATAAAATAGGTGGGGTTACAATGTACCTGATTCCACTAAATGAAGTAATGAAACCTTAAATTAAGGTATGTCGTGATTGAAGCAACATGAGGTAGTGACAACCAAAAAGGAAGAAATTAAAAATCATTGACATAAGTCCTCACCGCATTACATAAATAGAAATTCTGAAATATCACCCCATAAAAACTTTATTGACACTATAGAGCCCTTACACATCATGTTAGGGTAAAATAATACCCTTAAAGACTTATGTACGAGAAATATGGTCATATATAACTCCGTAATCAACATCCCTCAAATCATGACAAGAAATATGGTAATGGAAATACATAGGAGTAAAATCATAGGTATGGTTTCTAACTAATATTAAAGGGTTCATCATATTTCCCAAATTATCCACTAAACTACCAACATAATTACAAAATATGGTTTCATCACCGATGATCTTCTAGCCAAATATAGAATTTCATTTGATGAATATGTGCTATAGGCCTATAATAGGTATTTCTTTCAATAAGTATACTACCCCACATTCTCCAAAACACAATTCACAAAAATTTCATAGATAAAACTGATTAAATATAGTATGAGGTAGTACTAGTAGTCCCACTCTAAGTAGGATCCATATTGAACTTTTATGTATTCTTTAGAGTAATAATATTTTAGGTTTACTAATATATTTTTCTTTTGTATAATTCATCAATGAAAATTAAAAAATATATAAAATATTATATTTAATTTTTTTGGAATGTGGTTTCCATATAAATATCTGACCCCCATTTTTATTCTTTTATAATAATTTAAATGTTTTTTTTGAAATACCATGACCACTGAAAATTCACACTAATTTTTCCATCGTTTTATTAATTTTTTTTCTTTTCAATTATAATTTCAGAGTAAATAAATCAATTGAAATTTATATTCTTATCTATACGATTAATGTTTAATACTATTAATAATTTCAATTTCACTTGTATTTATAGGGATCCATAATTTTTATACATTCATATTCCAAATTAATATATGAATATTAATTATATAAAATTTTGATCAACTCTTGAATCATATAGGTTTACGATTTTTGGAAACATGGGTATAAAAAAATTGGTTCATAATTTTAGTATAAAATACGAAAATACCTTATTATTAAATAAAAAATTTAATATACATATAATACTTAATTAATTTATTTATAAAATAGGGATAGGAAACAAAATAATGTGTGAGATTGGATGATCAGTTGGTGTAAATAATTGAGGTATCAATGATCATGTAAGAAACAAATGAGCACAAGTGTATGAAAACATGAGCATAATAATTGAAAAAGAAACATTGTATATAATATATTATAATATTGAGTTAGGTTATAGTTCCTGGTAGTTCATAAGGCATGAATCATAAAGGAATCACACAAAGTTATTGTTGAGGGTATAAAATTATTATATGGAATTAGTTTTTTGAAAACACATATGTGTAAGAAATTATTTCTTTAATATTCATGGATCAATGAAAATACTATCATAATTTATTATATCAACTCCCTAAACCATCATTTATAATTATAGGGTTCAAAGACAAGGCAATATATGATGAAATTTTCTCTTATATTATAGTTTCACTCCCCATTTTGGTCTTTATTATCTCATGATATATTCATATTTTCCAAATGGTTTGAAGGGATTTATAATTCATGGTACACACATCATATATTAAAAATTATTCATTATGGTGACATAAGCTCATAAAACATTCATCATATCATATGTTGTGGAATGAAAATTTATTTCATAAACATGTAGTCATTTAATCATAGCATAAACTATGGAAATGAAATGGGTTTCACAACATAATTTACCCATGGGAAAGAAATTGGATTTACAGAATTATCCATAAATAATTATCATTATAATTCATAGGAAGAATGAATCTAGATGTTTTCATTTCATCATGTCCCCAATAAACCATAAGTAACATCAAAGTATGACATGATAGATGAAAATGAATTTAAATTATATCTTGTAATATTTTTCGAATAAAATTCACTTCTCAAATTGAAATCACATCTATAATATCTAAAAATATACTAAATATTAAGACAAACGTTTCATTTTATGTAAACATAAAAACTAGTTGAGGAAGCTTCAAATAATTGATAATTTTTTATGAAAGGAAATAAAATTAATTCTGTGTACCTTAAAATGATAACTCCTTCCATGTTTTCTACAAAAATGTTAAAGTACAGTATTTATAAAATGAAAATATTATTAATTCGAAACAATTTTTCAAAACTGAATCATGGATAAAAATGATTTTAAAAATTCATACTATAATATAAAAAAAATCATGGAATAATTTTTAAGAAAACATAGATTTGGAAGAAAAAGTAATTTGAACCGAAGAGAGAAATAATGTTTCATTTTCCTAAAAACATTTATTATTTGTATTGAGTTATTAAAAGGGGGAAAATGAAAGGAAGAACTTCAATCTCTAAAACTAATAAGAGGAGAGAAGTTTCGTGGTACTATTGAGAGGTATATCGTGAAATTTCATTATTAGATACTTAATGTTTAATTACCTCGATAAACAATGAGATTTTATCATAAAACCATTTCCACATGTTCCCCTTACTTTGTACGTTCTCTAATGTCTTTTATAATAAATTTATATTTACAATAAATATATAAATAAATCATTTACAAACTCATTATATCATATATTATCCTCTTATAACATTTCAACACTTATTTATAAATAATTTCTTTTAAAATCAATGTTTAAAGGTGTTGTACTTTTTTCCACAAGAATTTTTTTTTTAATTATACTGATCCTTGTACTTTGATTTTGGATAAATAATCTATAGAATTCTAATCATGACATAAATATAATATATCTTCATTATATATTTATTTATATTCACCCATATATTTTTTATATAGAAAATCTAATTACAACATAATGGAGATGGTAAGTCATACGTACTCATGGAAAATGTTTCACTTTTCGACAGATCGAAATAAAGAATGATAAACAATAAATAATATTTCCAGAAAAATAATTATACCATATATATATATATATAAATGAATTATTTACTTCTATCATCTCCATAAAAAAGAAAATGGAAATATAATCACATCACTTCGTGGAAGTGGTAGTCCACATATATCAGGACACCCACATTATCACAATGGTTTCAATTTTATGTTAATTTTTTTGAGTTTTAGGATCCTTTTACTTTTCTATATTATATCATCCGAAAAATGGAAATGTTTTATTTTTTTTATTTATTTCATGATTTTGGAATATGGTCTAGGTTCCACCATGTTTTTCCTAGGAGTATTCGTATCGGACCATTAATGGGTCTAGAATGTGAAGAATGGTTGGCACATGGTTACACAAACTATGTGAGAATAATGTGGGTGGGATTTTTAATTAGTAAATACCTTTAATGATGTTTAGTGGATGGTTTTCCCAAAAATTTGGTTCGTAATTTAAAAAATTTGGCATGTTGTTTTGCTAGGTAGTTCCTTGGACACTATTAACACACAATTAGATAAGCTAAGAAACATAAAATTATAACCACCAGAGTTTTTTTATTTTATGTTTTATTTTAAAATTTGAAATTTCTTTTTCTAAAATCCATATAATATATTACACTCTCCCACCCCACTCCTTCTCCCTCACATCAAATCAACCCCCATCACATCAATGTGTGCTCACGACACCCCCACTAGATGCCACTTTTCCCTCGTGTGACTCTACACTACTCGAGGCCTCCTACCTCACATAGAATCCTACTTCTAGAGTGATTTCTCTGATTAGGTGACATACCTACTTGGGATCTATAATTTTGTGCAATTAATCACCCTCCATTCATCCTCCTTAGAATGTCGATTCTGGAAATTTTCATGTGTGATATTATTGTGGTAAACCTTTAGTCACTCTTATCCTTTCATCTCCCCATGATTTCCCCCTTTCCTTGAACTATTATTAATATAATGCTAGATATTATATTTTTTGTTTAGGATTATGTTTTTGGGGTTTTTAGGGTTTATATAGACTCTAACCTACATGTTGGAGTCTTCTCCTTCATTAGTAACAAGTTTCATCTGTCTATATATGGCATTTGGCTGGATTTTCATTGGGTTGAGGTATGTGTTTATTTGCTGTCTCATTTTATTATGTTTCAATAATTTTTTTCTAGTTTGATTTTTCATTTATTGAAAATTATTCTTATAAGTATGTAACGTGAGTGGAAATTTATTAGAATGTGATTTTATACCTTAGAAGGTGATGAGAATCCATGATAAGTTTTTTTGAAAATTCCCAATTATCGATTGAAGAATTTTATTGGTTTTCAAAATTGGTGGTCATCACTGGATTTTGTTTGGAAAAGTGTTCTTGAATTAATTTATATTTCAATAGGAATTGGTTGAGTGGTTTTAAATGCATTTAATTTATTTTAAGTGGTTATTTTGATTATAAATCGCATGATAACATTTCTTTTGGGTGTTAAAATATATTATTTGTGATTTTCAAATGAGTATATTGATTTCGAAGGGGTTATTTTACCCACGAGAAACTTATTTTTAAAACTCATTGCAGCTTTGAATAATCTCAAAAGTGATATTAAAAAGGGGAATATATAGTTCCCATTTTATTTTCTAAATATTACATATGAAATGTATTGGAATCCAAATATTCATTCTCGAAATGGCCGATTTGACATTTTTTGGTCAATGAGTTTTATTAAACAATCTGATTTCATATTGTTCCCCTTTGTGATTATTCTAGTCTTTTGGGGATCATGTCCCCATGCGGGGATATTTACTTGATGAATTTTACGTGTTGTTTATTTTTGTAGTTTATAGGGCCTCTTTTGTGAGGTTAGGAGGTTATGCATGTGTTGTTTTAATAAGTCTAATTATTGAGTGAATGAATGTTTGAATGTGATCACCTCAATTCTTATTGGATATGGGAACCCTGATATCTATGTGGGAGTGTATTAATATGATTAAATAGGGATCCAAATAGTAATAGTGACCCATATAGCAATTAATAAGTCCTGATGGGTGTAACCTTTCGATGATACTAGGTGTAGGTTATAAAAGATGGGTTTCCTTATGAAGAAATGTATATAGAATGCTTAGTCTATGGATAAAAGTATTGGATGGTATCGGTATAGGAAATAGGGTATTGAAAAGGATTATATGTTTATTTTCATCATATTAGGGGATTTATCATTTTATTTTATTATATCCCATGATTCTTGAATTATTTCTGGGGACATTGGCACTAATCATTTTGTCCTTCTTATTGTTTGTCATGAGAATATTGGTTCCTTATTGTGTACCTTCCTTTTTTTGTGGTTTACATTTCCAATGTTTTTATTTTTTGATGTGATATGATAAAATTCATGTGAAATAATTTATTGAATTTCTTTGAAACAATTTATAGAAATTGGTTTGAAATGTTTATTCTAATGAAAAATCAGTAAAAATGGATTTCTATGAAATTATAGCTTGTTTTTATAAGTGCATTGTTTTTAAAAATGTTTTCTAAAACCATTTGAAAAATTTAAACCTCTAATTATTTTTTCAATGTTTAATTCTAAAATTGGTGTTTATGAAATTATTTAAATGTGAGACTTCAAAAAAATATTTCCAACAAGTGACTTTTGTTGGGGAATTGTTTTTCTATGTAATTGTATTCATTTTAAAGAATGTTTGAAAATATTTTTTTTGAACTTGTGATATTTTTTTTTATTTTGTACTACTCTATAGGATATGTTTAATTTAATATTTAATTTCACACTAGATAGATTATGATGTAACGTGGAAATGTATTCATAGTTTTGGTATATTATGGTTGCCTACTGAGTGATTTTTTGGTGACACGTTTATTATTAACTTAGTATTAGGTTCCTAGTTCTTAATTAAAGGGACAATCTTGAGATAAATCATCTATTAAGGCTATAATGAATTTTATATAACTTATCACTTAGTTACCATTCATTTATTTTGTAGGACCTTCCATTTATTTTCATTTAACTGTTCACATTCATTCCATGATATGATTTATTTTGGTCATTTAAGATTTTACTACTTTATAAAGATAATGGATAACTATAGTATATAGTGCGCAAATATAGTACCTTGGAGTATCGAGATATTACTCTAGGGAAGAGGTTGTTATGAGGTATAATGGAGATTTTAGTTCTCATTTATGTTTCATATTTTACCCAGTTTGATATTAGATTACGGTTTTGTTTATATTACTCTAGAATAAATATATGACGCAGTGATGGTTCATAACATAATATGTCAATATATATATACATTTATTTATTCTTACTACTGTATTTACTCTGATTTTTGGGTAAAACCATTTCCAAGTGTGTCTTGTGAGCGACAGATAATTTTTTACAACCCATGTGGATCTAGAATACCCTTCAGGCTAGTGGAGGGTTGGTTCATGCATTTTTCAGATATAAGTCCTAGGACAGTGAGTCAAAAAAGGAATTAAGTCTTATTATCTCCATATATAATATTATTTTGGACCTTATTAGTTCCATTTTTTCATTTAGGGTGTCATGTTAAGATCTACATATAATTTTTAATCAGAAATCGATAGGTATGTGTAAGAAGTGTCTAGATAGAACTTACATTCCTTTAACCATGACTTTCTATGGGATGTGGGTTTTAATTCTGAATTCTGAATTCTGATTTCATTAGATTTATCATTTAACAAATGTAAATCGTAATTATAATAGTTAATTTTTCGTTGTTGTTTGAATAGACTTTGTGATGGTGGAAAAAAAAGTCATTAAGTGAGGTAATAAATGGGGTCTACAAAATAATAGAATAACAAGAAACTTGATTGTTTATATCTTTTAGTGGCCAATTCATTATTTTCAGGTGAAAATGTTAATCATGGTTCTATGTCCCAATAATTTTTCTATTCAGACATCTTGACTCATGAATAACCCCATGTATTTGGGATGTAGGGTGGGGTCACAGTTGGTCTTGTGACATATTTAATTTTTCCATTGTTATTTTGTTTATGTATTTTGTTATTACATTGATTATGATTTTTTTATGTGTTGTTAAAATATTTATTACTGGTGAAATGTGGATTTTATAAGAAATATTATTTTTTATTTCAAAGAAACATATTATAGATTATTTATAAGAAAAATAGGTTTTCAAAAATATTTTGAAATAGTTGTTTTAATTTTAATTTGGATTTTTTAAATGTGATTGGTTTTATAAAAAATCGAAAAATACCTTTTAAAATATCTTTTTTTTGATAAGTGAACGCATTTACTTCTAAATAGTATTCTATGAAATATTTCTGAGTTTACTATTTTCCCATGTGTTTTAAATGGGTATGTTATGATAGTTCTGTTTGAAATGAAATTTGTATTTTTTCTTTTGGAACTCCTAAAAAGTTTTTTTTTGGTTTTAAAACAAGAAGGGTTTAATTTGAAATTATTTATTGGAAATATTTTTATATTTAATGATCCAAGTGATTTCATGGAATTTTAATTTTTAAAATGGAGTTCCATGGTTTATTGTGAAATAAGACCAAATTTTAAGGTTTCTGGGTTTTAAAAAATGTATATTCGAAAAATAATTTCTAATTTAGTAATTTTGTTGTGTTTTCTCCCTTTTTTGGATAATTTTTTGTGATTATATATAAATGACCATGTAAGGGTATATGTTCTATATTGTTTGATATGGACCCTTCCATAAAGGTCTTATTTGGATGTAGTGAGTTAATCATAGGGGTTATTCTTAATCCCATTTAACATAAACTAAGAAAACAAAAAGGTGTGTCTTATGTTCTTTCGTTATCAGAGTATTGTGACTATGATCCTTTAAAGGTAGTTCTCCTTTAATAATTATTATAAAGGTTTTTGGGATAATTATTTTATACATGTAATCTTTCTCTTAATGAAAGGATCAATTTGGATCAATTTTTGTAGAGATTATGTTGTTTTTTTTGGTTTTCACTATTTCATCAATTTTCTTTGGAAGCGTTCGGGGTTTGAGGGATGATAAACCAGTTTGGTTTTATGTTATGGGTGGTGTTTCCTTTAAATGTTTGTTTATATAACATTACATGATATTTATTTTTTCCTTCCTTATTTTAGAAAACATGTTGTTTCTTCCCATTCTATTGGTTATGGGTTGAAGCTGGGCTACCTATATGGATTCTTTGGGGGTATCTTTGTTTTTAGTTGGTCTTGAGTTCCCACCAGGATATAAGTTGCATTAGCATTACCATGGGGCTATGTTCTAGGGTGGTTTGATCTAAACCTTATTATATTCATGTTGTGACACTTAGGATAAATTAATTTCACTACAGAAAGAGACAAAACTTTTGTTGTTGGAATTCTTGTTTGGATGAATTGGTTTTGGGTTATCTGGTTTTTCCCATATTGGGATGTTCTCGGCTTAATTATCTCACTTTGATATTGAACCATTTATCTATGTATGCTTAAAAAAATTGTTATCTATTTTGTGATTCTTCATGATGTTTGAGGTTGAATTATTTCTTTAGTTCATTACTAACTGGTTGTTTTTAATTGTCTTTGGATTGTAAAATATGTTCATTCTCTTTACAGATTTTGGGAATGTGGTTTCTTGATGATTTTATCTTGATTCAAGGAAATGTTTTCTATTTTTTTCCACCATTTTAGTTAATTTAAAAATACCATGGATATTAAAGATTATAATTTTCCTCATTGGATATTCTATTTATGTTTTTTGGTTAGTTGATTATTGATATTATTCAATAATTTACAATTTTGTTTGTGTATTTTCATTCTTATAGGGGAAGGATTTATGAATTCATTTCCATTTTGACCTTGAAATGGACATGTGAATTTATTAGGGTAAAAATTCATATGGGGGGGTGGGGGCTTGACACCCACCATGTCACTATTGTTTCTATTTTAATTCATTTTATGAGTTTGATGCTCATTTTAATTTTCTCAGAGTTTTGGCACAAGAAATAGAATATTTTGAGGTTTCCCTATAAAAAATAATTTCACATGATTATGTAAAACATGGGACAAAATTGATGCTTGGACCTCTAATTAGATTGGATATATTTTCATGGTTAGAGCATCGTTTTTTTCAAAATATTGGAATATTAGATAAATCTTATGGTGGTGTGGTTTAGATAGGATTTTCCTTGCATATGGTTGGAAAATTGTTTGGAAAAAGATGAACCAAACCATGTGGTACACTAATTATTTCATATTTAGGCGTTTTATTTTATATAATTTTACCTTTTGAACCCCTAAAATGAAATATAATCCCTCACCATTCCTCTTCAGCCTCACATCTATCCACCCCCTAACCCACCTTGATCATGTATTTCACCACTACCATTTTTTCTTTCTCGGGATACCATTCCTACTAGTGGCCTCATACCTCCTGCAATGTCCTCCCGTTGGCTTCCTCAATCTTTTTTAGGAAACACACCCTCTGTCCAACATACATGAACACAATACCTCTTCCCTACTCCTCTAATATAGGCCATTATCATGTGAAATATTTTACTTTTAAACCTACCTTACTTCCAATATATTCTTATGAAAACAATTTCACAATTTTTGTGACCCCTAATCATTTCCGTAGTTCTGATTAGGTATTGGTATGGGTCTAAAATTGTTGTTTTTTTGTTTCTAGAGTGTGGATGGACTCTCTTCTACATTTCGTTTCCTTTATCTTCATAGATGATGTGTTTCATCTCTTTCAAACATTCTTGCGGCTAGATTACCATTGTTCAGAGGAAGTTGTTTCTTTTTCATCGCTTTCCATTACATTCCATTAATTTTTATCTATTTTTAAATTTTTTTATTTAATATTAGCCTTATGTTGGTTGAAAATGAGTGGAAAATTTTTTATGAACTTGATTTTAACCCATGTAATTGGATGTGAATCCATGCCTAGCGTTTTTGAAAATTCATGATTGGCCTTTTATGATTTTTTTTCTGTTTTTTTGTGGTTGACAACAAATTTTTTTCAATTTTAACAGTTATATTTAATTAAAGTAGATTTCAAACCAATTGAAATGTTTTTGGGAATATTATAATTATTTTAAATTTTAAATTTTATTTCAACACGATTTAATAACCTTTATTTAGGGTGCCTAATTTTTTTTAAATTTTCAAATTTGTCGGGTGATTTTAATTTATTGCATTAACGCATGTCAGTATTATTTTTGAAACTAATTTTAGAATTGATTAATTTTAATTATGATATTTAATATGAGAAGATGATTATTACAATTTTAATTTAAACTCATGTTGTAGAAATTGATTGGTATTACAAGCAAGTGTAAAGAAATGGGGTTTTTGGAATTTTGTAAAGAATGAATTTTCATAAATGGTGTGAAGCCCTCTTTAAATCCTTTATGATTTAAGTTGCCCATTTTGGCCCATGACCTCATTTGGGGATATTTACATGATATATTGTATGTGATATTTATGTTTTATGGTTATAGGGATAACGTTTTATGTTAGGAGGTGATGCATGCATTGTTTAAAAATGTGTTATCCTCAAGCGAAGGAATGCTTTGTTGTGCTCACCTCTAGGTTTATTGGTCATGGGAACCTAGTTAACTATGTAAGAGTCTAGTATTATGTTAAAATAGGTAGAGGTAAACTATTAGTGTCCCCTTTTATGTGAAAGATGTTTTGATAAATTGATCGATTATGATGTGGCTAGGAGAAGGCTGCTCAGGTGGGTTGTCATTGGGACACAACTTACACCAACGGTTGTTCAGTTGAGTGAAGTCCATGATAGTACCATTCTAGGTAATATGTAAAATACCATGGATCTAGGATCCATTGGGTAATTTTTTAGGAATTTTTGAGTTCTTCGATTGTATCCCCTCTTTAATGGATTATTCCTTACCACATATATACTTTTCATTTGTTTGTTCTTATTATATTAAATAATAAAAATCATATCTACTTGTGCGATTTCATACATTATTATGTTGATTAATTTTTAAATGATTTGAAAATTATTTTTGAAACATTTTATACTATTAATGTGAATTCAAGAATTGAAATTATTTTGAAAATATATTTAGGTAATATTTTGAAATGTTTTCTATTGTGAGAAATGAAAAAAGTGGTTTACGCCTTTGTGTCTAGTTTTTATAAGGCGTATATTTTTAAAAATGTTTTTGAAAAATAACCACTTAAGAGTTTTGAAATTTGAATTTCCATATATGGTTTTTATAAATTTGTCTTAGTTTGTGACATTAATTTTTTTTTTCAGGTGTTATAGAATGGGGAAAAATGTTTTCCATGAAATTGTGTTCATTTAAAAACAATATTGGAAAATTGTTTTTTGGAAAATATTATATTTTTTTCATTATTTATTATAACTATTTTTAAATGTTTAATTTTATATTTTATTTAAACAAAATCATTCTTTAAAGGTAATATCAAGGAGTTAACATAGTTTTTCATTGTTTTTGTGGCATACAGAGTTCATTTATACTCATTCCTATATTATTATCTCAATTTTAGGGACATTGTTATTCCTTTTCAAGATATTATTGACAATGTTGATGTAATGAGGTCAAACTTTATTTTATTTCATTCACCTTATGGTTAACATTCCATGATTTGTTAGGAGGTATATTTTCTTTTCTTAGAATGTCTATCAAGCTTCCCGCTATGTGATTTATTTTGTCCACTTATGTTTTTAGTGCTTTCTAGAGTTGAACCATAACTATAATTGAAAGTGGATATAAAAAATCCATTTTAGGTTTGTTTAATTTCCATATAGGATAGCTTTTTTGATGAGATAAGGAGAATTTTGGTGCTTAGTGTTATTTTTCAGCATTTCAAGTTTGATATTAAGTTGTTATCTTATTTATTTTCTCTAGTGAGGACATAAAATGTACGAATATGTCATGATAAATTTTTTATATATTATTGATCATTTATATAATCTTATTCATTGGTAAAAAAATGACAATATGTGTTCTTATGACTACCATGAACTTATTTATATCCTTTGGAGATCCAAAAATCCCATTGGGCTAGTGGTGTGCTGATTTGGGCTCCCAATGGATTAGTGGCCCTAACTGATTCATTACACATACTCATGAGTTGAATTACCATTTAATAAAATTTTGGAATTTATAGAGGTAGATATTATTTAACATTTTAAATATAACAATTACATAATAAATATCATATACAAAAATTATACCCATTGTTATAAAAATTGATAATAGATGATGATGAAAGTTGAATTTTGTCGATATGAGGTGGCAGTAGTCCACAAGTATGTATAAGCGATACATTGACCTCTCATTTTAATAAATAATGGAGTATAATAGTATTTTGAAAAAAGATAGTATATTTTGGATAAAAAATTTACCACTTTTTGTGGAGTACCATTAACATAGAGGATGTAAAAGAATTAAAAAATAAAAATAGGTTAAGATAGATGATAACTAATTTTCAAAAGGCCTCCTCTATATCCTAATATAGAGAAAATTTTTATGGCCTTTTCATAAAAGGTAAAACTCAAATTTTTAGCTTGGAATGTTGATAAGATATATTGAAAATAGACCCATATCTTTCAGTTTGACCCTTGATGATTCCATTTTAAACACAACAGTGAAGATAATTTATCATTGTGTTTACAATTCACTATTACCATAATTGATAATGGGATCATTAAAACAATCCGAAATTATGATTCCAAATTTTGAACACACTATATCAAATTTAATCTCCATATGTGGTAGAAATTACTTATAAAATAAAATCCATGAATATGACAAGAAACAATTTTTAATTAAAATTATCTTCTTCAGTATAAATTACTTTATAAGAAAATAAATATAAATTTAATTTCAATGAAAATAATTGGATTATTAAAATATAATTAATCTAATATAACATTTATAATTTTTTACGAAATAATAGATTTTTTAAAATTCTATAAAAAATAGAGTTTTTAATAAAAATCAATATTTTCACTCGTCATCAAAAATTTATTATTTTCTAAAACTTTTAAAAATATCATTCTAATAGAATTTTAAATGTTTTTTTTTAATTTTATTTAATTTTAAAAATATGATGATCAAATATTTGAAATAATTTATTAGATTATTTTCTCTTAAAATCAATAAAAACGATACTGAGTAAAATTTTATTTTTTAAAGTAAATAAAGAGTTTACTAAAAATCAAGTTTTTATTTATTAATAATTTGATTTTTATAAAACCATTATAGATATACTTTTATAATTTGTTTCTATTTTATTACATACATAAAATTTAACATATACTTTATAATGGAATAATATATTATTCTACATATAGACTTGGGGTTGTATCTCTCTCATGCATGCGAAGAAATTCAATTTATTTTAAAAGAAATATGTCATTAAACTTCAGGGTGATAATTTTAACACAAGATAAAAATAATTTACCCATATAAATTAGCTTACTCTAATACCAAAAATGGGGATTTATATGTTTCATCACTTCTTTATGTTCCCTTGTGGCTTCTTTATATTTTTTATTCCTCGAGTGAATTTTAACCAACTGAGTATTTTTTTTTCGTATCACGTTCCATCTACAATATAAGATTTATACTAGCTATCGATCATAAGAAAGATCTTCCAATGGTAGTATAACTTATGTTCTTAGTATATTCAAAGGATTATTTATGTACTTCCCATAGAGAGATATATGGAACACATCATGAACTTGAGAGAGGATTGGTAGAAGTGCATAACAATAAGATAATATAAATAATGAACATGAATCTAAATGGGTCTAATATTTAAAGGGATCATATTTCCTTTTTCATTAATTTCATATCCTTCATCCATGGATAAGTTCATAGGAATAAATTCTCACTAACTCCAAATTATATATTTCATTGATGATTGTCAGTATAATTATTCTATTAACTACGATCTTCCTTGATATATAATTGAATGGATATGAAATTATCTTTTATTTAATCATCTAGAGTAGGAAATAAGATATACATATTTCTATCACTTCATCCGAAGACATTAGAGTTATACACTTCCATCCACATATGTATTTGTAAGGATAAATCCGAATGCTTTATTAAAGTAAATTTTTTTATGAAATCTCGACTAGAGGATAGTGTTGGTCCCGACCACCTTTAAAATACATAGAAATATAACTCAACATAACCTCTAGGGTTTGAATTTTTCTCCATGGATAACCATGTATCCTTGGAATATAGGTTTTACAAAAACTCAACTCTTTATCCAAAGACTATTGAAGTCTTCACCATAGCTTCTTGGTTATCCTCAGATCCAAATCAGATACAATAAAATGAGGTATTCCATGAGAACTTATAGCTTATTCATTATATAATATGTAAATCTATAGAAGAGATAAATATTCTCGGATTTAAATAAATTGTGTTGTAATCACAAGCTATTCAATATAATAAAAACATTATTATAGAATTTTTAAACTTTTGGGAGTTTGATGATAAATTCCTAGGTGTTTTCCCCTTTCAATTATAGTATGTACAGTTGTTTTTAAAGAACCATTAAACTTATATATCTCATCCTAAAATTATGAAATACCAAGAACTATGAAACATACAGTGAAATATATCATTCCATGTCATCCAAAAAATAATACTATTTCATATGTCAATAAATATTATTATATTCAAAATGAGTATGAAATTTTGAGTTTTGAGATTCATGTAGTAAATAATTATTCAAATATGGTATGTAAAGAACACATACATTATCCCTAAAACATATCATTCATTCATAATAAGGATGATCTTAAGAATATTTCCCAGGTCTTTTCCAGTATTACATCTTGTTTCGGTTACTCATTAATCCTAACATGGATAGATGGTTGGAAGAAATTGAGGAAGACTACACTTCTCTCTTTACATTTAGAATCAAGATCCATTCTTTTAAAATCCAAAAATATAGGGTCTTTTATTATACTTATCAAGGATAAGATATATGATAATTTCATGTTAGTTCATATTTCTCCCTACTCACTTTTCTATGGTGGTAATGTATTGAGAAACCATAATCTTTAATCAACTCCAAAAATATTCCCCCGAACATATTCGACTATTTCTATGAGAATATAACTTTATTACTTTATTAATATATATATATATTACTTATTTCTAAAAAAATATAATTTCTCTATATGAATGATGAAAAAACTAGAATAGTTCAATTCATTTCATGATTTTGGTAATTTTCTCATGAACCTTCATTTGGAATGAGGCATAGACTATCTCTATATCATCCTTCGTGAGGGAAAATCTCATTCTATTTATTGGATTATCAATATTGATCTCAAAAACTTCTCCAAATTGGTGCAATTTATTCAATGTTGTGTTCAGTAACTTTCCCTTCAATTCATAAAATATTTCCTTATATTCATCAATAAAACGGAACATGGTTACCATTCATGTTAAAATAATAATTAGATTATACATCCATGATAATTTCACAACTAAGTATCCTTAATATACATTTCAACCAAGAAAAATATTGATCTCCATCATCATTGATTTGTTGGGTAAACATTTGATAACTTATTCAATTAATGGATATATATCTGTTCACATTATTGAGATAATATGACACAAAATGATTTTTATTAACATTAAACACAATATATATATTTTTTTAAAAATTAGCCTTCCTTAGGATCTTTAGTATATCGCTCAACTTATCTTCATGGTCTTAATTAAACAATTAATATATAAGAATATCTTTTATTGAAATGAAAAAATACTGATCAATGTAATCTATATTGAATATTTTCATTAAATCTATGAAGATTGTGGGGGAATTATTAGGACCAAAATTCATCCCAAAATATTAATCGTTTCCAGAGAGTGTATTGAATTTTTTACGGGTGTATCATACTTCTTGATCTCTAATTTATTATATCATGAACAAAGCTTAATTTTAAATATGTATTGAGTGTCAAATAAATGATAAAAAAGGCATCAATATGAGGTTTAAGATAAATATTATTTATCGTGATTTTTTCTAATTTCTTGATATTCAATGAAATTTTCAATGATCCATCATTCTTCTTAATAAAACAAATAGGTGCACCCAAAGGGGTTGCACCTAGCCAAATTATTCCATTATTATGATTCTTCTAGAGTTACATCCCTAGTTCTTAGAAGATTATAACATAAATAATATGTGGTTTCATTGAAATAATTATAACACAAGGTATGAAATCTCTTTATAACACAACAAAATGATTAAATTGAAGACAAAGAGACTCTTTAAAAGGACATCATCCAAATTCCATGTCATAACAATTCATCCTTATGAATTGAAAATTCCAGTGACATTAGACTCTAATTATCATTCTCATATTCCTAAGTAATATTTTGGTTTAGTGTTTTATATAATTAGGGAAAACTCTCACATATCAAACCCATACATTAAAACAGACACCTATAATCATTGTAAGTTTTTATGCCAAACATAACATTTTAAAATAAAACATTTTATCTTTTCATGATAAATCTTCAAAAATTTTATCAATAAATTATCTTTATCCATACTCTTCCTTGGATGCTATGAAATTTTTTTAAAATATGGGTTGAGATAAATATGTTAATTAAGAGACATAAAAATAAGAAACCCATTAGTTTAGTGAAAAACCTGAAAACCCATGAAAAATGTTACATAAAAACATAACATTTTTTCCTTGATGGGTTTAATAATTGTTCTAGAATAATTATATCCATCTTACCTTTCGAAATAAATCATTTCGAATAAAACTAATAATATAACATAGAAATTTAATTTAAGTTCCTTAGGTCATCATTATCATATAACTCTAATAATAACTTATATAAATGGAATAACAAAATGAATGATTTCTACCTCTAGAGAACCCAATGTATTGTAGAACTGTAATGTGGCACACCCTTCATAAATGATATATTGAGCTCACCAATTTTTAATGTTATATAATTGGACTGAAAAATTTATATATGTTATATCAGGATCACTCATGGGCTATTATAGTGATTAACCAATCTAAAACAACATCCAAGGAAGGAATCATGAAAAAAACGTAGAAAGTTTTTTATACCCATATTCAAAATACTTTCTGATATAAAAATACCATTTTTACTTAAAAACCCATTTCTAAAATCTATAGTCCATGCACTTAATAGAGAAAACATTTTCATTAAAAATAAAAGAGAAACCATATCAATGAAACATGAAATCATTCATGATTCATGATGATGGAAAATTTCGTCCATTCCAAATATGATAAAAAAATTAATTTCCTTTTGACATTTGTAATAATATTTGAATGTGGAGCATTAAAAGAGGATTTTTAAATGAAAGGACCTCACCTTGAGTATGAATCATCCCATATGTTCATTATATTGATGAATAATAATTTTCTAATAATAATGTACTTCCTTAATAACATTTATCTTTTTAGTGATCTTTTTATACTAATTATTTTCAGGTTATATACAATTTCTTAATCACTTAAGTTCTCTTCGAACATTTTGAAGATATTAGATACCTAAGTCCAAAATGACGTCATTTTGTTTAATATGGTCATAAAAGTCATTTTATGGCTATATCCATAATAATATTCAATAAATAATTATCACATTCATTTATCAATTATAAATTTTAATATAGCCATAAAATATGTTTATAAAAAATGAACTACATTGAAATTATAGAGATGGTAGGTCATAGGTACTCAAGAGTAGAATTTTCATTTTTCATCGATACCTATGGAAAGAAGTTAAATATTTTTTTATTCACATGGTGATAATAGTATCACATATATCCTATTATTTAATCAAATATACTTATATATATATATATATATCATCCATGTGATGTGGTGACAAAAAAATCACATTATTTCATGGGGGTGGTAATCCACACATTTGCATGCATGACGTTTTAATTTATTTTTTTCATGGAAAGGTAAGTGGTGAAATTATTTAATATATTTTAATAATGATAAATATTTTATAAATATAATATATAATGAATAATTATATCATTATAACCAGTTTAAAGAGATAGTTATGGAAATTGATTTAAATCCGTTCATGAGGAGGTAGTCTACTAAACACACAAATAATGAATTCTATTACCATTTGAAAGAAGAGGTTATGGATATAGAAAATTCGACCAATATAAAATAGAATCATTTTATGTTTTATATTATGTCATTTATTTTATCATTTCTGAAAAAGGTTTTAGGGATTTGGAAGAAGAAAAAAAATATGCACATAAAAACAACACATCTTCATTAGAAAACCTCCTTTACTAAACACCTTATGACTAGTAATGTAGATATTACAACTAAAAAAACCTATATAACTAAAAGAGGGATAATAGTAATGAATTTTAGAATATATGTTTCGATAGAAATGCATTTTTAATGATGACGAAAAGAGAAGACAATTGTCCCTTTGATAAGAGAGTTGAGGATCACTCTTGGGATTTCTCAAAATAAGAAATTAATATAATTTAATTTTCTATTGAAAAATTATAGGAAATGATTTATTTATAATTAATTTTTTTTATTATTTGAAATAAAATTATATAATTAAAATTTGGTATACGTTGACTGTATTTTTACACATATTTTTTGGTTTTAACCCTTATTTAACACTTTAACTCTTACCGTGAGAATATGTATTTTTATTATTTGTTGGTAAATATTGTTTCTATTTATTAAAAAATACCCATAAATGGAATATGTTTGATGTATTAATCCTTATACTAATCACTTGGTTCGGTTTTATATTTTTATTAATTTTATATCATTTTAAAAAAAATTATTTATTATAAAGTATCCATAATGTCAATCTTAAGAACTATTCATTACATTGAAATTAATAATATAAATATAAAACATAAAATTAGAAAATAATAATTTATTATATAACCAATATTTAATGTTATTCAGTTAAATTGTTATTTTTCATTAATTATTTATAAATATATTTATTCAAAAATATTTTATCGTATTTTTATTTTTTACAAAATATGAATAAATACTACACTAACATCGTGAAAGCAATTAAGATAATTATTTCATCCATTAGAAATAAAAATAAATAATCATGAATAAGAAAAATATTTTATATTTAAAATCAATATTTATAATCAAACATATCCTCTATATAACACAATATTAGGAATATACACATATTCAAAATGATACAGTGACATGTTTGACATTTCATTGAGTAAAACAATATAATGGTAATAATCTTGTCTAAGTGGCCCTAAAAGATCATATATTAAATTATTGTTTGATTTTGGTAGAGATATATACATCAAATAATATATTATAGAGTTATTGTTTCATTTTTTGGTTCTTGTTATTTTATTTTTATCCTAAATTACAAAATTTACTCTTTACAATCGAAATAAAAATTAATAAGTTAATTATACTTATTGAAAAAAAAAACTTTAAAATTAGACTTCCAAATTCAAAATTTGGAATCTATGTTTCAAAATTCAAAAAATATATTTTCCTCAATTAAATTTTAAAATTCAACTGAAAAAAGAAAAGAAAAATAGTTTTTTTTATAAAAATACACATTCTAAATAAGAAAGGATTCTATACTAAATTCAAGTGTGAAATAATTTTGAAATACATGACCTAAGTGATGTAATTAAAATTAAAAAATTACACATTTTTTTAAAACATTAAATAATTTAAAATATAATATAATATTTGACAAAAATCATCAATTTTCTCTACACCTTATAACACTAATATTTTCAATAAATTCTAAAAAATTTATAATAATCAAATTTTAATATGTGGAATTCAAAAATGAAATTCAGTTTTAAAAATAAATTTTTATAAATTTTCTATAAATTATTTATGATAATCACCCATAAATATAAATAAAAAACATTTTTGAAGAAAAATTATTTTTAAAGTATAACTGACATTAAAAAACTCTAGTACTTATTTAAAAAAACATAATAAATTACAAATGTGTAAGACCATTACATATTTCATAATTGAGTAAAAACTATTAATTCCCACAAGTTAAATGTCTTGGTTATAATAATCACATTTAAATAATAATATTTCATGGTTCACTAGAGATCCATGTCACAGATCCTATATTTTATCGAATATTCAATTCACATTTAAAATACTGTAATTTTACATTCTACCCCATTAAATAAATTTTTTCTTTTCATTTTGAACTCAGGATAAAAATCCAAGGGTTAAATTTTCAAAATACATTTGGTTACATTTCACCCCATAAAAGGGATTAATTAAACATTCACATTATATGGGAGAAAAGGGATGCATAATATTTATCTAGAATAAATCATTCTTGGTTTCCATGTATGTGAACAAAAGTGAGAAGTGAAAAAATTAATATGGAAGAGAAAAATATCTCTAATGGATTGATAGAGAGTGATAGAGAACATGTCCTTTGAAATTTAACCATTATAAAACCATACATCTATAATGGGTTAGAAGGCCTTGAATTTCTCAGTAGGAAAGGTAAATGGATATGGTTTATATTTGAAGATCCTTTTCCAAGAGTTGATTCCCTCCATTACCATTATGAATAGGAACATAAGGAAATATACATACATGACTAGTACAATTTCATCTTTTATTGAATTCCCACCACAATTTCATCTTTATTTAAACAATGAGTATTCAAGAAGAATTTTTCATGCTTGATGTAGTAGAATCAACATCTAATGGATCACATATTTCCATAGAATAATTACGAGCTATTATTAATATCTCTAAAAATTAACAACAACCCATATGATTATGACCAGATAAGAAAATTCACTAAAATAGTAAACTTTTATATTATGAAAACTACAATATCTTTAAAATTCACTATTAATACCCAAATTTGAACATAGAAAACACAATATGTAACTACCAATAAAATTACTCAAAAATATTCGTTCCTAATATTTTAACCCAAAAATTAGAATGATTTATCACATAGTATACCCAGATAAATTTTAAAATTTATCCCTAAAAAACATCAATCACTATTAATATATATATCCAGAATATAATTTATTAAAGCACATAATATCCAAGATATTCTAGTCATTTTCATAAATAAACCAAGTCAAAATAAATCCACTATAAAATAATATATACGTCCAAAATGTAATTTAATCATTATTTATGAAATAAAATCGTATATTATTCCATTTACATTAATCATTTAGGGTTCCCAAAAAAGTGAATGTCCTCAAAAATAACATTAAGTACTTAATCACCAAATCATATAACAATTATATTGTTATATATTCGATGAAAACTTGTTCCCAAAAGGAAAATAAACTTTAAAATTTTGATAATTTATGTACAAAAGCATATGTTATATTAATAAAGAATTCCTATTTTCCAGTGGTAGTAAATTCATCCTTCTTTCCCATCTGTTGTGGGTTCAAGCCCTAAATCCTTTCCTGACAGGATGAGTATTCACCGAGTCTTTGGGGTCTCCTTTTTCTAAAACTATATTAAGATAATTCTTTTAAAATTACAAAAAATTTGAGAAACATACTAAAACATAACCTTAATGTATTCTATAATACATACATCTTTTAATCTCAATGGTTATCTCATACATTTCATTTTCCGTCCGAAAATTAAAAAAAATTACATCAAAAATATATATATCTCTTAAAATATAAATAGTCACCATAAAATTTAATTAATTGAAGCCTTAAATGTTGTTTCTCAGACATTGACCTTATGATCAATATTATAATTTCAAACATATTTTTTCATACATAACTATGAAAATAACCTCAAATGAAAACATCATAATCTCTAATGTTATCTAAACCCTCCATTGCATTATTTTTGAGGACACGAACATAATAATTACATATTCTAGTGAATTTTGTCTATAATTCTCTTTCTTAAAATCATGGAGATATTTTTGGTTTATGTTTTTAGTGAATTATGAAAGAATATTACATATTAAACACATACATCACAAGTGGATATTTATACTCATTATCCATTTTCCCAAATAAACAATAAAAATAAAAAAATATTTTTTTCATGATAAATCATTATAATTTTCATCTCTACCTCATCCATGACCATAATATTCCATAAAAACAATAAAAATGTTTTTAAATGTGGTTTTATAACAAAAAGCATAGAAATTTATAGAAAAATAACAGTACTATTAGCCCAATTAAAAACATGAATCCACATGAATTTTTTTCTCATAAAAATATACCACATTACCATAAATGGTTATAGTTAATATTTTTAAAAAAATTAATTTACATTATCTTTTGAAATCCATGATTGTAAAGACCTGTAAAATTTAAGGATATTTTTTTCTAAATTTTCTTTGGGATTTTACAAGAATGCAGTTTCTGATGGCGCCTGATTCCGAGGCCCGGTGTGCCCGGAATCAATTTCCGAAGTTTAGCTCGGGTACGTTCAGTGAACGAACGAGCGGGTTTTTCTAACATTTAAACCGATGCTCGGAATAGATTTTCGAGGGCACCGATAGAATCGCAGCGCCGGTATTGGCTTAGAAACACCTTTTCCGGAGTTGCGTTTACTCAGGTGTGATTTTTATTTTTTGGGGTAAAGTTAAGAAATAAAATAAAAGTGGTGTGACACTTTATTTTATTTCACTTAAAGTGGCTTAACCTATGTTAAGTGGATAAGGTGTGACCCACCATATCCTACCCACTTGGTAGGATATTTGTGAGGTGGGGCCCGCACGAGCCCCGCCATTTCTTTCCTTCTAAGTAACGCACCCGCAACACCCCTTTTTAATGAAAGTCAAACCTTACGTTTTTTTTGGTTAATAAATGCCTCATTAGATTGGGCGGTTAAATCGTTACAATTAATTCATTTAATTAATTGTTCGTTTCTTATCTTTTGAATTTCAAATTCTTATATTGATAATAAAATAAGGGATGGACTTATTTTATTATGGTTGGGTTTGTGTTGTGTTAAGATTTTGGGAGAAAAAGAGAAGATTCTTCGTTCTTCGATGAAAAACGCGAAGAATGCACCACCGCCAACGAAGAACGCCAACCTCCGACGGCGGACGACGGCGAGAGACGCCTTCCTCGGAAATCACCTAACGCCAACGACGTTCCTTCCGCGGGGAACCTTTTCTTCTGTAGCGATCCTATTCTTCCGCTGCGATCCTCTCCTTCCGCGACTGTTAATTTCGCGATGAACGCTCGTTCGACGACGACGTTGAGGTAGGGATTTATTTTATTTTTTAGTTCGTGAAATCTTCTGTCGCATTCTCCTTTTATTTGAACTGCCTGTTATGGTGATAACGGGAGGAAGTCGGACCGAACGAACATGGCCTACACACCACCCCTTTCTGGTTGTTGATATTGTTGCGGCGAGCAAGGCAACGCGGTGCCGAAGCACCGCGCGGAATTTTGATAAGGAAAGGGGGAGAAGTGCAGCGCCGTCGCGCCGCGCCGTTCAAGACGAACCGAAGACACGACACCGTCGCACCGCGCTGTTGAAAACGAACCGAAGATGTGGCACCGTCGTGCCGCACCAGAGAACTACTAAAGCACAGCGGCTAGAGCGGGGCCGCGGCGAAGGGGCGCGGCGCCGTCACGCCGCACCGGACGAACCAAGACCGCGGACGGTTCCGGGCCGCGGTGGAGCAGCGGAACTGGCGGCCGGGACCGGGCCGCCGGCGTCAGAGCGAGCGGACCGGCCTAGCCAGTCCCGTGGCGGTAGAGGCCGGCCGGCCGGAGCGGGCCGGCCGGACCGTGGATGAACCGGGGGTTCGAAACCCCCGGCCGCACCAGACGTGAGCCACCCCATTAAGGGGTCGCGGTTGCTACACGCGTCGGCAGCGCCCCCCGCTTCCGAAACGGTTCGGCCGTTCGGCTGAGCCCCTGGCCAGCACGCCACGTGCCGGGCGGCTGCCCTGGCCGGTCTGCCAGACCGGACCGCCATGCCGGACTGCGCCCAATCCGGCCGGACCCGGACCCAGTTTGGGTCAACCCGGTTCGGGCCGACCTTGGGGGTATCGGGCCGGGTCGGACCGGGCCCAAACCCCCTTAATATCGAACCTCATCTGGTCGGTTGCCTATAACATGAGCTACGGACCTACTATCTATGCACTGTCAGCTACGATGTGATCTTTGGATCGAGATGGTCATTTTGGTATATTACACTGAAGGTTTCGGAGTACTTTGGGTTCGGCCGGGTTGGTTCGTACACGAAACCAACCGGGGCCTCGGAGCGGAAACACTTATATCTTGAGCTCTGGATGTCCGATTGACGTTTCGTCGACTTTGTTGGATTCCACTTGAGGAGACGGAACTTTTTTTATACTTTTCCCGAGGTTTGGACACAGTTGGAGTATAGTCGGGTTGGATTGTACCCGAAATCCAACCAGACCCTGGAACGGAAAAGCTGATATCTTTCAGACCGAACGTCCGTTTGACGAACCGTCAGCGGCGTAGGTGATCACGTTGAGAAACGGTCCCTATGAGTATACACTTTGAGAGTTAAAGTTACATTTGAGATACAAACGGGTTGGTTCTCACAGGAAACCAACCGGACCCCTGGGACGAAAAGGCTAATAACTCACAGACCGGGCGTCCGATTGATGCGACGTCTGTTGCGTCGAGACCCCTATGACGAGGCGGTCCTTTGAGATACTTCTTCGTGGGACTTGTGATACTTGGAGTATCGACCTGTAGCTCATGGAGCGGACCCTCCTGGAGATGAGAATACAGAGTACGGAGACCGTGTAGCTGGTTGTGACCGATGACTGCTTCTCCGATTCAATTCGGAGTGACTAGCATAGCCCAGTGGGGAGAACTACTTTGTGAGTTGGCAGACCCATGGTGGAGGAGCACTACTTTGTGAGGTGGCAGACCCATGGTACTCGACAGGAGGAGTACCTCTGTAGGCTATGAGGGGTAGCACTACTGTGTGAGGTGGCAGAACCATAGCGGCGGAGCACTACTGTGTGAGGTGGCAGACCCGTGGTACTCGACAGGAGGAGTACCTCAGCAGTCTTAGGTTAGTGAGCAGTACCTCGGAGTTGTGACAAGATCGCTGTACACTCCAGAGACGGGATCATCATCTGTTACGGTTTCGATAATGAAAATCCTGGTTTGAGCTGAGTGAATGACCTTTGTGTTTTCCTCATGATTGAGATGGGTCACTTGATCACTTAGGTATATGTATAGTCATATACCTAGGTAGTGGTTATCTGTTGATTTCGTAACCTTTGTGTTTCCTCATGGTTGAGATGGGTTACATGATAACTTAGGTATAATTATGAGCTTATACCTAAGTATGGGTTATCTGTTGATATCCTTCTTTATGGTTATCCTTGTTGGATTTTGTGAGAACTTGAGGGTATTGGGGTCCCTACTGAGGATCGTATACTCACCCCTACATGGGCTATGACTGCACTTTGTTGTGTTGGTTTCAGACGTCGGGCAGCACTGAAAGAGGCCGAGTGTTCGAGGACTGGACGGTACCCGAAGGTGGACCTCACGACGAGTCAGTATCTGTAGGTGGACTGCACGATGAAACGACACTCGGAGGAGGTTGACAGGTGAGAGAATTGTGGAGGCTATCTATACTTACCCTTCAGGTAGGATTCGTGGTGGACAATCCCGGAGCTGTGCTATCTGTACCTACCCTTCATGTAGGATCTGAGGAGGACGACCCGGGAGCTGTTTCCATTCTTCCAGTTGTTTGTCATTTTCTGTTGTACTTCTGTTCAGTTATAGTTGTACTTTCGATTGGGTTTGTATTCTGGCCCATTTACTTTTCAGCACTTCCTCTTGTATTTATTGTATTACTTCCGCTTATACTATGTGGTGTTTTGTTTACTTTTATAAAGGCAATGCCTTCCCAGTTATCGGGAATTGCACCTTTGGTGCTAGTCGCCATCCCCTGGCCTATGGAAGGCGGGCATGGGGTAGTTACGGCACGAGGCTCGAGGGCGGGTCATGAAAAATTGGTATCATAGGAGTCGGTTCTACCGCAGAACTAATAATTCCGATATTTTCTTTCTTTGGAGCGACAGTGTTAAGAGTACCAAGTGTGGTTTATAGTTCAGGGAGTCAAGTGTTGGTGCGGGCGGCCGACGAATCCATACACCAGGACCTTGACAACTGATTTCCAACTTTGTGCACGAAAACACTGATTACGTGTGTGTTTCCAGAAGTTTTTAAAAGTCATCTCAAACCAGGTCAGCTCACCAGGTATAAATCTTTTGACCGTGTCATGTTGGTTTCTTTCAGGATGCCTCCCCGCGGATGACCAGCTAGAGCTCCGAGAGTTATTCGTACTGACATCCCGCTGAGCAACGTGGCCTCAGTATAGGTCCCTATCCCAGTTGAGATACCAGCGGAGGCAGCAGCGGTACTACTACCCGTTGGGCCACCGATACCGCCATCCCCAGCAGCAGAGGGTGCACATCGCTTGAGTGCACTGCACGAGTTCCAACGCCAGAGGCCACCCAGGTTCAGGCGAGAGATGGACCCACAGGCGGACAAGGATTGGCTGGAGGCTGTGGTGAGAGTCTTCAGGCTAGTGGGGACGCCAGTAGACTTCACAGTGATCCTTGCTTCCAGCCTTCTTCAGGAAGCAGTAGGCAGATGGTGGACCCTGATGCTCCAGATGCATGACGAGGTGACACTTCTTTGGGCAGACATTGAGAGCCTGTTCCAGGCAGATCTTGTACCAGCCACCCTTCGAGCGGTGCATATACAGGAGCTACTTTAGCTGTGACAGGGTAGCATGACAGTGGCGTAGTATTCAGCGAGGTTCACAGACCTCTCACACTACTCCACAGGTATGGTACGAGACCCGTTTAGCAGGGCCCGATCCTTCGAGCAGGGGCTCAGGAGAGATATTAGATCTTCTGTTGTTTCTCATAGAATTTTGACGCAGATAGGGGTGTTGGAGATAGCCCTCTTAATGGAGGGTTTCCTTTCTGAGTAGTCTCCAACAGCAGGACCCACCACTAGCCGACATGCGGCAGAGTCTTCTGTAGTAGGCAGTAGACAGATGACTCAGAGGTCCAAGAGGACTAGGCCTACAGGTGGTCGATCGCATGACTCAGGGTCGGTAGTGCGAGGCACTAAGGGGAATGACAGAGCCAGACCTGCCATTCAGTGTTACTCCTACGGCGGGATTGGTCACATGGCACATGACTGTCAGACCTGCCATGCAAATGACCAGCAGTTAAATGACGAACCTCCCAGGAAGAGGCAGAGGTTCAATCAAGGAAGACCGCTTGGAGCTAGTCGTGTAGCTATAGGTGGACGATGATTCGAGGTGTTTCCACCACCACCACCAGGAGGTCCACCCCGACCGCAGGGAATAGGTGGACATGGGAGAGTTCAGCTTCAGGCAGTAGAAGCATACGACTACGGAGCTCCGAAAGCGAGTGGATAGGATCCGAACTAGTGGTTTCTTTTATTCATTGTATATCTAGTTCCTTGTTGTTGTTGTTGTTGTTAAATTTGTGTCCTTGGACCATGAGATGAAATAATATAAAGACACTTACCTTTGTAACATTTGCTTCCTTACTTTTTGAGTACTAAGAGGTTCCGGTTTAAAATGTTGACTTGACCCTCACTTTCCTGATTCCTACTAGAAGAGACCCAGTGGCCTCATGCTGGTGCCGATAGTGTGACTCGACACTTAGAGGCGAGAGTGACAGTTGGATCTATTGGTAGAAACGTCGAGGCCTTACAATGTTGTACATGGCATGAATACATCATTCATGTCTGGATTGACTGTATTAGGCAAAGAATGTGGTTCATCCAGGGGATGATACTGGATTTTTCTTATCGGCAAAGAAGAAATCTTTGCAGCTCATGTGGGACCAGAGAAGGTCCAGGTCATCCAAGAGCGGATGAGGACAGCTTAGAGCCGACAGAAGCCTTATGCTGACAGTAGGCGGAGACCACTAGAGTTCGAGGATGGAGACCACGTTTTCTTACGGGTCTCACCTCGACGTGGAATTACGGAGACGTGGGGGAGGCGTCAAGTTATCTCCGAGGTTCAACAGACCTTTCTAGGTCCTCAGCAGGGCAGGCGATGTGGTTTACCACTTGACCCATCCACCTCAGTTGTACCGGGTGCACGGCGACTTCCACGTATCTCAACTAAGGAGATACGTGCTCGACCCTTCGCATATCATCGACAATGGGAAGCTGGACTTGGGTGATGGGGTGACTTTCTCGGAGGTTCCAGTGGGGACCAAGGATGGACAAGAGCGGATCGTATGAGGAAAATCGATTCCTCGGGTGCACTTTCTTTGGCAGTACGAGAATCTCCAGGTAAGCACTTGGGAGTGGGAGGCTTTGATGCGTGCTCAGTATCCACTTTTGTTTACATAGTTTATATGTATCTTTACGAGGAAGTAAAGACCTGAGGTGGGAGTGATGTAAAGACCCGTAAAATTCAAGGAATTTTTTTTCTAAATTTTCTTTGGGGTTTTACAAGAATGCAGTTTCTGACGGTGCCTGATTCCGAGGCCCGGTGTGCCCGGAATCAATTTATGAAGTTTAGCTCGGGTCCATTTTGTGAACGAACGAGCGGGTTTTTCTAAATTTTAAACCGGTGCTCGGAATCGAATTCTGAGGGCACTGATGGAATCACAGCACCTGTATTTGTTTAGAAACACCTTTTCCGGAGTTGCGTTTACTCGAGTGTGGTTTTTAATTTTTGGGGTTAAGTTAAGAAATAAAATAAAAGTGGTGCGACACTTTATTTTATTTCACTTAAAGAGGCATAACCTAAGTGAAGAGGATAAGGTGAGACCCAACATATCCTACCCACTTGGTAGGATATTTGTGAGGCGGGTCCGACACAAGCCCTGCCGCTTCTTTCCTTCTTTGTAATTCACCCGCAATCCACCTTTTTAATGAAAGTCAAACCTTACGTTTTTTTTTGGTTAAGAAAAGCCTCATTAAATTGGGCGGTTAAATCATTACAATTAATTCATTGAATTAATTGTTCGTTTCTTGTCTTTTAAATTTCAAATTCTTATGTTGATAATAAAATAAGGGATGGGATTATTTTATTATGGTTGGGTTTGTGTTGTGTTATGATTTTGGGAGAAAAAGAGAAGATTCTTCTTTCTTCAACGAAGAACGCGAAGAATGCACCAGCGCCAACGAAGAACGCCAACCTCCGACGACGGACGACGGCGAGAGACGCCTTCCCCATAGATCACCTAACTCCAACGACGTTCGTTCCGTGACGAACCTTTTCTTCCATGGTGATCCTCTTCTTCCGCGGCGATCCTCTCCTTCCACGACGGTTAATTCCGCGACGAGCGCGACACAACGATGAGGTAGGGATTTATTATATTTGTTAGTTCATGAAATCTTCCGTCGCTTTCTCCTTTTCTTTGAACCGCCTGTTATCATGATAACGGGAGGAGGTCAGACCGCACGAACACGGCCGACACACCTCCCCTTTCTTGTTGTTGATAATGTTGCAGCGAGCAAGGAAACGCAATGTCGAAGCCCTGCACGGGGTTTTGATAAGGAAAGGGGGAGAAGCGTGGCACCGTCGCACCGCGCCGTTGAAGACGAACCGAAGAAGCGGCGTCGTCGCACCGCACCGTTGAAAACGAACCAAAGATGTGGCGCCGTTGCGCCGCACCGGAGAACTACTAAAGCACCGCGGCCGGAGTGGGGCCACGGCGAAGGGGCGCGGCGGAGCAGCGGAACTGGCGGCAGGAGCGGGCCGCCGGCGTCGGAGCAAGGGGACCAGCCTAGCCGGTCCCGTGGCGGTAGAAGCCGGCCGGTCGGAGTGGGGCCGACCAGACCATGGAAGAACCGGGGGTTCAAAACACCCAGCCGCTCTGGACGTGAGCAGCCCCATTAAGGGGCCGCAGTTGCTACATGAGGGGGCAACGCCCCCCGCTTCCGAAACGGCTCGGCCGTTCGGCCGAGCCCCTGGCCAGCGCGTCGCGCGCCATGCTGCTGCCCTGGACGGTTCGCCAGAGCACACCGCTAGGCCGGGCCGCTCCCCGGTCGGGCTGGGTCGTGCCCAGGCCGGGTCGGGCCGCGCCAGCCGGGCCGAGCCGCGCCCAGGCCGGGCCGGGCCGCGCCCAGGCCGGGCCGGGCCGCGCCCAGGCCGGGCCGGGCCGCACCAGCCGGGCTGGGCCGTGCTAGCCAGGCCGGGCCATGCCCTAACGAGCCAGACCCGGACCCAGTCCGGGTCGACCCGGTTCGGGCCGACCTTGGGGGTATTGGGCCATGTCAGACCGGGCTCGAGCCCCCTTAATATCGAACCTCTTCCGGTCGGTTGCCTATAACATGAGCTGCAAACCTCCGATCTACGCAACGTCATCTGCGATGCGATCTTTGGATCGAGATGGTCATTTCGGTTTATTATACTCAAGGTTTCGGAGTACTTTGGATTCGGCCGGGTTGGTTCGTACACGAAACCAACCGGGCCCTCGGAGCGGAAACACTTATATCTTGAGTTCAGGACGCCCGATTGACATGACATCGACTTTGTTGGATTCCTCTTGAGGAGGCGGAACATTGGGCATACATCGACCGAGGTTTGGACGCAGTTGGAGTATGACCGGGTTGGATTGTACCCGAAATCCAACCGGGCCCCTGGAACAGAAAAGCTGATATCTTTCAGACCAGACGTCCGTTTGATGAACCGTCCACGACATAGGTAATCACATTGATAGACAGTCCCTATGAGTATACCCTTTGAGAGTTCAGGGGACAGTTGAGATACAGCCGAGTTGGTTCGCACACGAAACCAACCGGGCCCCGGGGACGAAAAGGCTAATTACTCACAGACCGGGCATCCGATTGACGCGTCGTCTGTTGCGTTGAGACCCCTATGATGAGGCGGTATTTTGAGATACTTCTTCATGGGACTTGTGATAATTGGAGTATCGACCTGTAGCTCATGGAGCGGACCCTCCCGGAGAAGAGCATACAGAGTACGGAGACCGTGTAGCTGGCTATGACCGATGACTGCTTGTCCGATTCGATTCGGAGTGACTAGCATAGCCTAGTGGGGAGCACTAATTTGTGAGGTGGCAGACCCATGGAGGAGGAGCACTACTTTGTGAGGTGGCAGACCGGCGGTGCTCAATAGGAGGAGTACCTCTCTAGGCTATGAGGGGGAGCACTACTGTGTGAGGTGGCAGACCCATAGCGATGGATAACTACTGTGTGAGGTGGAAGACCCATGATACTCGATAGGAGAAGTACCTCAGAAGTCTTAGGTTATTGAGCAGTACCTCAGAGTTGTGACAGGATCACTGTACACTCCAGAGACGGGCTCATCAGCAGTTATGGTTTTGATAATGAAAATCCTGGTTTGAGCTGAGTCAATGACCTTTGTGTTTTCCTCATGATTGAGATGGGTCACTTGATCACTTAGGTATATGTATGGGCATATATCTAGGTAGTGGTTATCCGTTTATTTCATAACCTTTGTGTTTCCTCATGGTTGAGATGGGTTACTTGATAACTTAGGTATAAGTATGAACTTATACCTAAGTATGGGTTATCTGTTGAGATCCTTCTTTGTGGTTATACTTGTTGGATTTAGTGAGAACTTGAGGGTCTCGGGGTCCCTTCTAAGTATCGTATACTCTCCCCTATACGTGCTCTTCCCACACTTCATTGTGTTGGTTGCAGACCTCGGGCGGCGCTGATAGAGGCTGAGTGTTCGAGGACTGGACGGTACCCGGAGGTGGACCTCACGACGAGTCAGTATCCGGAGGTGGACTTCACGATGAAACGACACTTGGAGGAGGTTGACGGGAGAGAGCGTTGTGGAGGAAATATATACATACCCTTCAGGTAGGATCCGTGGTGGACATTCCAGGAGCTGCGCTATCTGTACCTACCCTTCAGGTAGGATCTGAGAAGGACAGCCTGGGAGCTGTTTCCATTCTTCCAGCTGTTTGTCATTTTCTGTTGTACTTCTGTTCAGTTGTAGTTGTACTTTCGATTGGGTTTGTATTCTCACCCATTTACTTTTCAGCACTTCGTTTTGTATTTATTGTATTACTTCCGCTTGTACTCTGTGGCGTTTTGTTTACTTTTATAAAGGCAATGCCTTCCCAGTTATCGGGAATTATGCCTTTGGTGCTAGTCGCCCCCCTGGCCTATGGAAGGTGGGCTTGGGGAAGTCACGACACAGGTCTCGAGGGCAGGTCGTGACATTTATGACTAAAGAAAGACCTCTATGAGTAATTGAGGGAATTTTAGAGGATATTTGGGATGAATTTGGCTGAACCAAAAGGCTTTGAAGGTTTGAATTTGTGAGAAGGGTGAGTGTCCTTTTATAAGATGGGTTAGGGGCACCTTAGAAAAAACATAAAATATTATTTTACAATAAATTCATATTCGGTTTATAATAGCACAAAACTGATTTATTTCGAGTATAAGGAGGGGATGCATTTCAATCCACTCAACCAATAGGTTTTAGACAGGTTTGGGTCACTATATTAACCTTATCTTTTATATTTAACTCTTAGTTAATTAGTTTGAAATTTACCTTGTATGTTTGTATTGTTATATTATTTGCTAAATAGACTTACTATAAAATACCAAGAGAACCCCAAGTGGTTCATTAATGACATAAATATCATCATATAAGTCCTTTGGCTGAAGCATAGATTTTTAGGAATATTATACTAATTAATAATATAATATGTTTTTTAAAAACTCTTTTATGTCAGTTTTGACACTATTTAATAATTGTTTTTTCATAAAGTAATAAAAACTTTATTAATTCAAATAAATTTATTTAATGAATCCCAACATGCCATAGTAAACTATAAAATTTGTAGATGGCATCAAAATATTCAAATTATATTTATTTTAACATTTATAATACCATTTATTTGATTCATTCATTAATAAAGAAAACCATGCATCATCATTGTGTCATAAATAAATTTAATTATTAAATGTATAAAAATTATAAATAAAATACCATTATATAAGAAATCATTTTTAATTTATAATTAATATTTATAGTTGAAAAGATAACTTATATAACACCTTATAAAAATTGTTTTACTAAAAGATATATGTTTCTGTCATTTTTACCTTTACTTTAAATTAATTAATATAATGTGTCATTATCACTCTCATGTGGCTCCATATGGTCACAAAATCGACCCAAATATTTCCATGTTCGGAAATTTATGATAAAATAGGGTTATAAAACGTTTTAGGGTAATTTAATATTATTATAATATTATTTATTATCTTTATTTACCAGATTTACCCTTTAACCATGGTAAATAAAATATTTACCGAAGTAATTATTCAAAATTCCTAAACATAAAAGATACCTATTTAAAAAATATGGAACTCCTGATACCAAATATCGAATCCATTTTTATATATTCAAAACACAGAAGTGGCATAAATTAATTAGAAATTAAATCCTATTGTCAAAACAAAAAGCGTGTTTTTATGAAATAATAACTACCAAAAGATTGACACTTGTTTATGTCAAATTTAAATGTGAAATTACATAAAATGACCTACATTGTATTTATTGATAAAAATATAATCTAATTATACTTTCAATCCCTTAAAATTCATAATTTTCACTATTAATTATTTTGATTAAAAAAGTTGTTTTTAATTAAAATTTAGTAATTTTCACTATTCATCAAAATATGAAACTTATCAAAAAAGTACCAAAAATTCACCCTAAGAAAAATTTGATTTTCAGAATCCAAAAATGATGTCCATTTTTGAAGATAAAATTAATAAAATTTCAATAAGTGGGTATTACTATTCATAACGGCTCGTTTGAGTGGTTGTGGTGTGTTCGAACTCTATGTTGCGTACAACACACGCTATTGAATTACTAAAAGAGAAGCGTACCGTGGAAGCTTGGGGTGTTACAAGCTGTCTAGTTTCAAAATCCATTAATGCCATATCATGAACAAGATCACACATTTTTACTATCTAAATGCTTCTCAAGTATTAAAAAATTATAGATATTTTTTAAATCCTTTGAAACGGCCTACATAACACTTAAACAAGATATTAAATAAATTTTAAGGAAAAGGAAATGTTAAAGGGGAATTTGAAAAAACTGGGAAAAATAGAAATTGACAAAAAATGGGAATGAGTCACCATTAGATGAGTCACCTTCATGAGTCACCGTTGGGTGAGTCACTGGTGGATGACTCACCGCTGGATGAGGCATCAGTGCATGATACCAGTGAAAAGCTACTGATGGAAAGTCACCATTTGGTGAGTCACTGTTCAATGAGTCACAATTCAGTGTGCTACCGTTTGATGAGTCAGTATTTGGTGAGTCCCTATTCAGTGTTTTACCATCGCAGATCATCATCGTGACCCACTGTCAGTGACTCACCATCAGCAACTCATCGTCAATGTTTCACCGTTTGAAATCCCCAACGTGACTCACCAATGGAAACCTATAGTTCCAGAATCACCATTTTGAGTCCCCAAAACGACTCACCATTAGAGACCTAGCATTTCTAACTCGCAATTTGGGAACTAGAAAGACAGGAAAAATCTTGAAATGAGCTGCCATGACCTCCCATAACACCTTAAATAACTGGATTTTCACAAAGGAATGGACCAGGAAGGTCTGAGCTGTCATACTCATTCTCATAGTTTGAATCCTTTTGCATGAAAATATACTGCAATAATTAATGGTATGTGTATATATCACATTTCTCCCCATAAAGAAAATTCCCCATATCTTCAGAGAAAAAACAATTGTAGCTAGCTCAAGGTCATGTGTATGACAATTCATCTTATGAGGTTTAAAAATTCGATATGCATTAGAAATAACATTTTCATTTTGCATGAGGATGCACCCAAGCCCATTTAGAGATGCATCACTAAAAATAACCAATCTTTCTTTGATAGAGGGTTGAGTTAGAACATGTGTAGTAACCAATCTCTTCTTCCAATCATGGAAACATTCTTCACAATTCTTTTTCCAAATGACCTTGACCCCTTTTTGAGTTAACCTAGTTAGTGGATGAGATGTATTGAAATGTTTTTTAAAAACATCATATAATATCCTGCTAAACCAAGGAAACTATTAACCATAGTTACTATTGTAGGATGAGAACACTCAACCAAAAAAAAATTCATTATTGGGTCAAATGAGATTTATTCATTAGTTACATTTTTCACCAAGAAATCAACTTATTGAAACCAAAATTCGCAAATTATGAACTTAAAAAAACCTCTCCAACTTCAGAGTTTGCAACATAACCCTTTGATGAACCACATGCTCCTCTCAACTTTCATAATATAACAGAATTTCGTTAATAAGAACTACCACAATATTATAATGGTTTTCACTAAAGACTTTATTGAAGAAATCCATTATAATAGCACGAGCATTAGTTAATGAAAATGGAATTACAAAAAAATCATTAATTCCATATAATTATCCTAAGGTGTTCTTTGGAATATATTATTTCATTAGCCTCAGTTGAATATAACTCGATCAATGAAAAATCATGGAGAATAATTGAGTGCCCTAAAGCTATTAAAATAAATCATCAATATAAGGAATAGGGTTCTTTTTCTTCATAGTGATTTCCTTATGTTCTATATAATAAATTCATAACAGAATTATTTATTTAATTATTCTATCTCCACATTTTCCATTATACAAGGTCTCTTTGATATTGTCTTGGATCTAAGCATATGTCCAATGGAGAACTCTACCACTCCTTTTGGGGGAGGTTGAGGTAACTCCTCAAGAAATACATCAATGTTTTCGTGAATGATAGGGAAATTATATATCCAAATAAATTCACATAATTTTTCATCTTCACCAATCATTTTCATAATGATGTCTACATGCGGTGCTTCTAGACAACGATCATGTTGAGATATCTCTCCCTTGAAAATAGCTATCGGTTGTTTATTCAAGACTACTAATATTTCCTTACTTATATAGTTGATATTATTATTATACATTGAGATCCTACCCTTTCCATGTATAATGTCGAATTCCATCATGGGAATGACTAATGGATTTCCAATGATATTATGATCACCAATGTAAATACTAGATTTTATATACAATGTTGATTCTTGTATAATCCATCCACAAGTCTTGGCAAGTAGTTCTACTTAAAGAAGCTCATGTACTGATTCTTTATTCCTTGGAAACATTGTGGAAAAAAGGGATGTTTAGAACTAGAATCAAACATAGTACTTACTAGTTTTGGGAGAAAAATGAGAGTCCATTACATCCCATAATTTGGATCTTCAACTTTAGCTGTTGTGATAGAAAAATCATGAACATTATCCCTTGGACTATGATGGGGTTGTTGTTGATTCCCATCAACTACCATTAGATTTGGATAGTGATTTGAAATGAGTTCAATATATCGACACTCAATGCATTAGGCTACATGTATGTAATTAACTACCTTCCCATTGTTTCTAGGCTTGATTAGTTAAGGATTCACCTCACTATGAATGTTTTGAGAAATATGGCCATCACTTCCACACATGTAACATTTCCCACTCCTAGAAAAGAATTTCCCAGAATGATTATACCCACATTTGTTTCAACATGAAATTTTCACTTACTTTCCCACTATTCCTTGGTTAACGATCCTCCCCATGTTTTTCTCTAATGATATATTCTTTTCATTTGATTTTAGAGACCACTGTATGTTACAAAATAGCAGTTCACCCTTTATATCAAATCAAACGATTACTTTATAGCTATCATAATCTCAATTAGAAATATTCATCCGTAGATGGGGTTGTATTCCACCAAATAGTCTATCAGTATTCCAATTATGATCATTGACTAAGCTGGAGGTGTATAGAGAATTTCTAGGGAAGTTTATCTCAATACCTCCCACATAATAATTTTCATTCTATTTATGCTATTAGAATTCCATATCCATTTTAATTCATGTTAAATGGGGGGATTTAATTTTTGAAAAAGATAGACCTGAACTTGTCCAACTCTATATAATCAATCACCCATCTTGGATTCATATTTTTGATCATCACCCAACACTTATCAACTTCTCTCTCTAATCAGTAAACAACCATGGTGAATATTCTTTTTCTGAACAACAGACTACCAAAAATATATTTTCAATAAATCTTATCCACAGTTCAGAATCCAATGGTTCATTATATCCACTGAAAGATAGTGTTCAATGATTCCTAAATGACTCAATGGAATGTTCTTCCCTTCGAGGTGAATCAAGTTTCTTGGCACAAATCATGTAATTTCCCATAACTGGTGTTAGCTGATTCATCATTTTCATGAAGTTTTCCATTCCAAATTCAATCTGAAGTCCACAAACTTCTAGTCAATTGTGGTTATAATTTATACTGTTTATCTTATTTCACAATATTTTTAAAAATAATAAAACCATAGTGAAAAAATTCATTTCATTAAATAATAATATTATTATAATGGAATTTCACATCTTTAAAATCATATTTATATATGTTATTCTTTTATAAAAATTACATTTTCTAAAAATCCTTCACAATGGTTCATAAAATGATATTTATAAACAAAATATATCCCCCAGGAGTGTCAAAATAGGTGTGTAGCAAGACCCTTTTTCATTCACCAGTTCCCCTTTGAGTCTAGCTCAAAGTGGTGTTTTTGGGTTTTACTACTTGATACATCTATTCTAGATCCACATCCACATGTTCATACCTAGATAGGGGTTTATTTTTTGGAAACCACTTACTTAAAGTTCTACCAACATACTAGGATGTTTTTATATATTTAAAATTTTATCTAGGGTTTTTTCATAATGTATTAAAATCTAAATTTCTCCAAAAAACCTGACCATTATTTGACACCAACTCTAGCATCCCACCTTTTTATTACATAACTTTTCATTTCACTAAACAAAAATAGTGGATATTTTAAATTTTAGTTTCATAGAAAGAATTTTTATAATAAATGAAAAAGTAAAACATTCTTATATTCTAATTGAATGTATTCTATAATGTTCATTATATGTACATTTATGGAATCTCATGACTTGGGTATACAAATCAAAGGAAAGGGAGAGTATAAGGCCCAATAAAGGGAATATATAGGAAACCATTTACTTGTGATCTTGAGGAATACCAATAAGAACCTAATGAATTACATAAAGGCATGAGAAATGGAAAATAGGCATATAATAATAAAAATAAAATGATTCATTACATGGAAATGTTTACACAAACATTTAATTGATCCATTAATAAGCATATCACCAAGTTTTTTCACCGATGTATCCAAAACATTTCCATGGTTATTCACTAAGGTGTTTTAAAACTTGTTATTTATAGAGATTAAATTCATTACACAATGAATTAGAGCTCTATATGGGTGATAAATCCATATTTATTAATTAATTTGAGCCACATAGATCATAATAAAACGTATCATAAATAACCCATGGATAATAAAAGAAATTGGTTTCATATAAAAATCACGGTGTTTTAGAAAGTACTTAAAAACATGATCCTTGTGTCATTTTAAAGGCAAGGAAAAGGAAAGAGGGATTCATGTATGATAATACCATAATAAAATATATAATTTTTACATTCATGTGAGTACACCTGGAGAATAAAACATTTTTGGGTTTCACAAAAAAAATAATTTCTTGAGAGAAGAGAGAAATTTTGAGACGAATATTCTACCGTATAACGAGTTTGAAACAGGGATTTAGAAAAACTAAAATAGAGTGGGGATTGGGGTATCACATTCATAAAATAATATTAAAATATTATATTGATAGAAAATGTTTATAAAAACATTTTATTGAAATTTTATGGACATACCACATAAAAATGAAAACTAGAAAGGAAAATAGAAGTTGAGATTTCCTTTACCTTGGATACTAACTCCTAAAACGTGATGATCAGGACCTTGGGGGCTTGATGGAACTTTGGGAGGACTCCATGGGATGTAATACTATCATAGATTCATTTAGGATTAATTTTTCCAGAATTTAAATGATAAAATGGGTGGGTATTTATAGAAAAAGTGAGATAGTTTTTTTATTAATTTCATTGGACACTATAGTAGTGGTATTTTCAAAACCATGGGATTTCCCATTGAATTTTCCCATGGAATTGGAATCATGGGAATCCTATATAATTATTTTAATAAAAATTATTCAACTATAATTTTATAATACACATTACATAATAAAGACATAGTTGAGATGTCATTAAAAATATCAAAATACTCAACCTATATTTTTACTTTTCACGAAAAACTAAAGTATTTTATAAAATAATGATAAATTCACTGTAATCTATAATTAATTTTCTAGTTTCAAAATAGACATTTATTTTACCAAAAATATTCTCCGAATATAATAAATTTATCTTTTAACTATTAAAATAATTATTTATTAAAAATAATAGAAAAATAAAAATTTATAATAAAATTTTCTTGATTTGGAAAAAATAGAATTATTTTATAATTATTAATTACATTAGAGTGTTGTTATAATACTATTATATTATAATAAACTGTAGTTTAATATAAAAATTTATATCTTTCTGAAAGGTATAATTTTAACCTATAAAATGAATTAATCAAATTCCATCTCAATTTTAATGTGAAACTATTCTTCAAACAGAAATGATGGAAAAAAATTGTATTTAAACAAATGGATTAAACATTATATGACTAATTCCTTGAAAAATTTCCCCCCATATCACACACATATGACCAATGGGTATGGTGTAAGATGGTTATAGACTCTTGGGATGGATCAGGTTACATCAGCTGACTGGTAATTTCTACTAACTAGAGCATCTCTTATCGGTGATTTCGTTCTTTCCTAACATGTTGAAACGTAGCTAGGTCATGGCCAAGAGAAAAGACCAAAAATTCCACCTCTGTAACGACCCAAAGTTTCATTAATGGAAAATCCCTCTTGATCCAGTTAATTGTCTCTTTATAAGAAAATGTTTTTATAAGATGTCAACTTCTTTGGTTTTATGATAAGATTTGTGACCGTTACTTTTATAGTCGTTGAACAGTGATCACATGATTAGTATAAATATAAGGCTTTAACGAGCCCAATTTCTACTCAGACAAAGGAAGCGATGGCCTCATCCAGTAGAATTTCTCCATACAAAGCCCATTTTTCGGAGCTCGGAAAAGAGGTTGCATCCTTGGGCTTTGACCTTGAACAAGCCCAAGATGAGCTTCATTATGTCAAGCTCGAACGTGACCGTCTATGAGAAAAGTGGAAGTTGATTGAAATTACCACTCGGGCGAGGTTATCCGAGCCACCCCAAGAGTCTGTCACCATCGCAAACCTTACCCTTAGGTCTTATGCGGCTATTTTAATGGGTTATGTAACAAATAAGTAGTACTATGTTCAGGTACATTATTTTTGTATATAATAAGGAATATAATTTCTAGTCATTTTTTATACATTGTAAATAGTTTTTAAAGTACAAATGGTGTTTTTAGTTATTATTTAATTAGGAAATCTATTTTATCAAATTGAGGGATTTTTGAATTAAATAATATTTTAATAAAATAATAATATTTTTTTAATTAATTAAATATAAATGATCTTATAAATTTATGAATGCAATTAAAATGTTATATTAATGTTTGAAAGCCATTTTTGTCAAAACCCGTGAATTTTTGATAAATGTTGGTTTTTCCTTTAAAAGTGATAATTAATATATTTAGAAATTTTTTTACATAAAATAAATGTTATTTCTGGAATCAGGACGTCAATATTATCCAACGTTGAATTTTTCATAATTTTCTGAGACAGTCAAATTTTTGGGTAAAAATTAAATACCGTTTAAATATATAATGTGTTTTATGACATCATAATGACCCGATGGTGATGTAATAAAATACTATAATCCTTATTTTCAGCCAATATATGTTTTAACATTAAAATAAAGTGATTTTGGGTTTGTTTGACTTACTTTTCAAAGCATTAATGAACCCCTCAAGACTTATTCAACACTTTGCCTTTTTAAATTAATTTCCCTGGGAGTGTGACTCACCTCCACATAAGCCACCTTATTATTTTAATAAGTTCGGACCTTGGCCTTGTAAAATATTGTTTTCCTCTTTCCTTTCCCAGAAACCATGGGAAAAAACCATGGGATGGTTTGTGGTTTGGATTAGTTTAATATAAGGGGTCCCAAACCTAAATAATAAAAAATTCTCTCACCTTTCATATATAAACCCACCCAATCTCCCACTTCCTTATCACTAAAATCCTCTGGAGTTCGTCCATCCTCTACCCTACTCTCTCTAGAATCCTCCCAAGGTTCCCCAAGCTCCCAAGAAGCCTCTCACAAGCCTCTCTCTAGCCTTTGGAAGCACACTTCCAAGTAAGGGTTTTTTCTTCCTTTCTCATTTTGGTCAATTTTCTTTAAGTTGTATTGCCATTTTAATTTAAATTATGAATGTTGGGGTATAGTTTCACACCTCCCCCATACTTCCCTCTTATTTTTTGAATGATGGGAGACCCCATTATCTCTCATTAAATGCCTCCCATGTACACCCGTTACTATGCCGAAATTCTGAAAGGAACTTCTCTCTCTTCTTTTACATTCAAGCAATACTTTTGTATCATGAATCTAAATTAATTTTCAATTGTAGGGACATGTATCTATATTAACTCCTTACTGTCCATTACATGTAAATATGATGAGTAACCCCTATCTCTCTCATCAACCATTTTTATGAATTCTTATGTCACGCCGTTATGAGGCCGAAATCGCTCCGATTTTCTAAGCCAATGTCCTTGTGTAGTGAATACCATGCCCATTTCTCCATCAAGGGTATTCAAATTTATGCACATTTACTTATGGATTATAAAGTTTCATGTATTAATTCCACATTACTTTATTGTGGAATAAATTATTATGTTTTATGAATCCATGTTTTATGATCCATGTGGCACACTTATGCATGAAATGAAATGTTTAAGAAGGGTGCGCCCTTATAGCACTCCAATGCATTGGGTAAAGTATAGTATCATGATACGTCATGTGCAATGAGTGTTGACTCATGATAATTCAATTGCAATGAGGGTTTACTCATGCTCCATGTGCAATGAGCCTTGGCTCATGCTAATTCAATGTTAAGTGTTGTTGCCACATTTCCATGTTATGATTATCATGCTTTATCATGCCATTATGTTCATGTTTCTTTTATGATCTATTGATATTCCTATTGTCTAACATGTATTGTACTCCTCATTTTATTCCATGTGTACTCCCTTGCTGGGCTTTATAGCTCACCCTTTTCTTATGCATGTCCTCAGGTTATCCCATGCAATACTAAGTATGAGGGAATGTAGTGGTCATGTAAAGGATGTTTTCAATAAAGATGTTGTATTTCATGTATTATGTTTTTATGTAATTATCCTAAGCCCAAAAGACACTAAACCTCTCTATCTTCTTTGTTGTATCAAGTGAAGTTTTATGTAATGAATCATGTTTAAGTTGTAATAAAAAGCAGGGTTCTCATAGTTTGTATAAGAGGATAGGTTTAGTTATTTTTGGGATTAGGAAATACCTAGTAAAGCCTTAGATACAAGACTAAGTATAATAAAAACATCCCTATGATTTGGTAAATATCAAGTAAGCGGTTTATCAAATAAATACATCCCTGTCTGGATACGAGCAGGTAGAGGCGGCTCTGGCACAGATGTATCCTAGGGGTAAAACCCGAAAACACCACTTTGAGCTAGACTCGAACGGGAACTTGTGCACGACAATGGGCCTTGCTGCACTCTTGGTTACGACACTCCCAGGGGATATGTTATGATAAATTCACAATCTTGGTATGAACCCTTATTAAGGGAAAAATTCCCCTAAGAATATATGTTAGAAAGTAGATCATGAAAAGCCTATATTGAATCCTATAGAATCACGAGTTAAAGAAATTACAGTATATTTATAAGTCATAAAATTTTGTCTTTGGATTACCCTTTATGTGTTACCCCTAACATTCCTTTTATTCCAGCCAATGGCCGGTAATAGGAGGACTCGGGCTAACAACTGTTGTGAAGATCAGTGTGATGATTGTACTAATGAGATGACCAATCCAATGGGAGCGGGAATCGCGAACATTGTCATGCTTCACTCTCTGCTAACTCAAGTTCTAAATAGAAACACAGGTCAAGAGGAACCTTCAACCCACCCTAATAAAGAACATGTTGCTATCGAGAGCTTCATGAGACAAAGGCCTCCTAATTTTAGTGGATCATCTGATCCCACGATCGCTGAACAATGGATCAACTCCATTGAAAAGACATTCTCCATCCTCCAATGTTCTGAACAAGAGAAGGTTCTCCTGGCGGCTTATCGTATGGAGGGTGAAGCTGATAAATGGTGGACGTTGATCAAAAATATGAAGCCTGAGGAGGAGATCGAGGCTTTGGAATGGAAGGAATTCTGGAAGATGTTTTTCGATAAATATTTTCCGCGCACCCTCCGTCTTAAGATGGAAAGGGACTTCCTTTCCCTCAAGCAAAAAGATGATGAATCTGTGGGCTGAAGCCTAGCTTGCAGAAAGTATTAGCGATTCGTGACTTCGACAGCTATGATGAAATTATCTGATGTGCCCTCAAGGTCTAAATGGAGATCGGAGAATCACAGGGGTATCTTGGGGACAAGAAGTGTAAGTTGGACTTCAATTCTGGTGGTCCGATGGATAAATCCAACGACGCTAAGAAGTTCCATCACCCCACTTGCCAATTGTGTGGAAAGAAGAACCCTGGAAATTGCCTTAAGGGGATGAGAAAATGCTTCAGGTGTGGAAGATAAGGGAACCTAGCTATTAACTTTTGGCAAGAAGGACCCACGGCTACGACAGAGGAGAGGAACGCTCCGTTCGAACCTCAACGAATTGTTTAGTTCCATAAATGAAATGAACCAGGTCATTTTTCAAATCAGTGCCCTAATCCAAGGGTTATTGGAGGCAACCAACAACCTCCAAGACATCAAGGAAGCGCTTTTTCCATCACTTCTGCCGAAGTGAACCCTGAAAACGAAGTGGTGATGGGTACGCTAGTTATTAATTCAAGAATAGAGAACATACTTTTTGAATCTGGTTCTACGCATTCTTTTATATCTCGAAAGTTTAGTAGAACAATCCCAGCACCACCAAAAATCATGGAAGTAAAGATGTCGGTGGGTACAGAAAATGGGGCAATCATTGCATCCCATGAATATAAGTCCTCTACTGTTATACTCTGTGGATTGAATTTCCCCGAAAACCTCGTCATACTCCCTTTAGTGGAATTTGATGCAATTATTGGCATGGATTGGCTTTCCTTATATAGATCCAACATAAATTTTCAGGAGAGGGAAATCACACTCCATATGGAGAATCGGCCCCCGATTCTTTACATGTTTCAGGAGGAAGATGAATCTCCTTTAGCTCCATCATCTCAAGCATGGATATTACTGGTCTATGAGCACGCGTATCTGGATCAGATGATTGAGTCCAAGGAAGAAACCATCCTTGAAGAAATGCCTATTGTGAGGGAATTCGCTGAAGTGTTTCCCGGGGAACTGCCTGGTCTTCCTCTAAGAAGAGATGTTGAGTTCTCAACTGAACTTATACCTGGGGCGCTACCAATATCCAAGACTCCATATAGAATGGTTGTTGTAGAGATTGAATATCTGAAGAAACAACTATAGTAGAATCTCGATAAAGGGTTTATACAACCAAGTGCTTCACCATGGGGTGCACCAGTCCTCTTCGTCAAGAAGAAGGATGGGTCAATGAGGCTTTGCATAGATTATCGTGAACTTAACAAAATCAGGATAAAGAACAAGTATCCACTCCCACAAATTGAGGACTTGTTAAATCAGTTGCATGGGGCACAATATTTCTCTAAGGTGGACTTGCGGTCGGGATATTATCATGTAAGGGTGAAGAAGGAAGATATCCCCAAGACTGCTTTTCATCACAAGCAATGGGATATCTGGAGAATTTGTGTAAGGAGAAGCTCTATGAAAAGTACAACAAGTGTGAGTTATGGTTGAAGGATGTCTCATTCTTGGGCCATATTATCACAAGAAATGGGATATTTGTGGATCCCTCCAAAACAGATGCAATTGAGGGATGGCCGAGGCCAACATCGGTAACTGATATCCGTAGCTTCTTGGGGTTAGCTGGATATTATCGACGATTTGTGAGAAATTTCTCACGATTGTCCAACCCTCTTACCAAGATAAGTCGATAGGGAGTAATGTTTTCTCAGAGTGATGAATGCAAAGAAAGATTCAAGGAGTTGAAAAGGAGGCTTATCACTACACCCATGCTCACTTTACCCATAAGTGGGGAGCTTTTTGTGGTATTCAGTGATGCTTCAAAGAAGGGATTAGGCTGTGTGCTGATGCATAATGATAAAGTGATATCCTATTCTTCAAGGCAGTTGAAAATCCATGGGAAAAACTATCTAACACATGATATGGAGTTGGCGGCTGTGATCTTTGACTTGAAAATCTAGCGGCATTATCTCTATGGAGAGAAATGTGAGATATATACTAACCACAAGAGTCTTAAATATATATTCTCACAGAAAGAGCTTAATATGCGCCAGAGAAGATGGATAGAGTTAATCATGGATTATGACTGTTCAATACATTACCACCCTGGGAAAGCGAACAAGGTGGCGGATGCCCTAAGTAGAAAGGATCCAGCGATTCTATCAATGATGAGAATTGAGAAGGATCCAATCTTCTTAGAAATGATAAAGTTGGATGTGGGAATCATAAAGAAGGGAACATCATCAATCCTTTCACAAATTATTTATCAACCACCTCTTTTGTAAAGGTTAAAGGATGCTCAAAAGGATGATGTGGGAATTCAAGAAAAAGTGGAAGCTATCAAAAAGGGGAAATTCTAGGAGTTTAATGTTAATGAAGAAGGAATTGTGTGGTTTGGGAAAAGTCTATGTGTTCCATCAAGTCCGGAGCTAAAGATGGTACTTTTGGATGATGAACATAGTTCAAATTTATCTATTCACCCAGGGAGCACAAAGATGTATCAATATCTCCGAGAAAACTTTTGGTGGGATAATATGAAGAATGAGATCACCGAATATACATCAAAGTGCCTGGTGTGTCAGCAAGTGAAGGCAGAGAGGCAGAAGTCTAAGGGGATGATGGAACCATTGCCCATACAATAATGGAAATGGGAGAACATCACTATAGACTTTGTCACCAGATTTCTGAGGACATCCAATGGAAACAATGGAATCTGGGTTGTTGTGGATCGTCTTACAAAGACTGCACACTTCATTTCTATTCGGGAGGATTTCTCATTGGATCAACTTGCACGTATATATATTAGGGAAGTGGTAGGGTTTCATGGAGTACCACTAGTTTTTGTGTCTGATCGAGATCCAAGATTCACCTTTATGTTTTGGAAGAGTCTTTAACATGCTCTGAATACTGAACTAAACTTCAGTACGGCCTATCATCCTCAAACTGATGGCCAATCCGAGCGGACTATCCAAACACTTGATGATATGTTGAGAGCATGATCAATGGACTTTAAAGGAGTATGGGATCAACATCTTCCTCTGGTTGAGTTCTCTTATAATAACAGTTTCCACTCGAGCATCCAAATGGCACCATATGAAGCCCTCTATGGGAAAAGGTGCAGAACACCGACATGTTGGGATGAGGTCGGTGAACGTAAGCTGCTTGGACCAGAAATGGTTGAAGAAATGGTGGATAAGGTGAATACCATTCAGTAGTATATCAAGGCAGCCCAGATTCGATAGAAGAGTTATGCAGATAATCGTCGACGAGACCTTGAGTTTAAAGTTGGAGACATGGTATTTTTACGCATATCTCCATGGAAGAAGGTCATGAGGTTTGGAAAGAAATGGAAGTTAAGTCAAAGGTACATCGGCCCCTTCGAGATTCTTGATCGTGTTGGGGATGTGGCCTATCGACTAACACTTCCACCTACTATGGCCAAGGTGCATGATGTCTTTCATGTATCCCTCTTAAGGAAGTACATACCAGACCCTTCACATGTACTCTCTTCCGAGGTGGTACAATTGGAAGATGATCTTTCTTATGAGGAGCAACTAATGAAGATCTTAGATCATAGAGAAAAAGTTCTACGAAATAAGACAATGCCCCTCGTCAAGGTGTTGTGGAGAAACCACATGTTTGAAGAAGCGACTTGGGAGTCAGAGGATATGATGAAGCTGAGTTACCCACATTTTTTTAGTGTGGGAAAAGGAAAATTTTGAGGGCAAAATTTCTTAAGGGGGGAATATTGTATGGCCCAAAGTTTCATTAATGGAAAATCCCTCTTGATCTAGTTACTTGTCCCTTTATAAAAAAAATTGTTTTTATAAGATGTCAACTTCTTTGGTTTTATGATAAGAGTTGTGACCGTTACTTTTATAGCCGTTGAACGGTGATCACATGATTAGTATAAATATAAGGCTTTAACGAACCCAATTTTTACACAGACAATAGAAGCGATGGCCTCATCCAGTAGAATTTCCCCATATGAAGCCCATTTGTCGGAGCTCGAAAAAGAGGTGGAATCCTTGGGCTTTTCCCTTGACCAAGACCAAGCTATGCTTCATTATATCAAGCTCGAACATGACCGTCTACGGGAAAAGTTGAAGTTGATTGAAATTACAACTCGAGCGATGTTATCTGAGCCACCCCAAGAGTCTTTCACCATCGCACAGCTTACCCTTAGGTCTTATGCGGCTATTTTAAGGATTTATGTAACAAATAAGTAGTACTATGTTCATGTACATTATTTTTGTATATAATAATGAATATAATTTCTAGTCGTTTTTGATACATTGAAAATAGTTTTTAATGTACAAATGGTGTTTTTAGTTATTATTTAATTAGGAAATCTATTTTATTAAATTAAGGGATTTTTGAATTAAATAATACTTTAATATAATAATAATATTTTTTAAATTAATTATATATAAATTATCTTATAAATTTATGAATGCAATTAAAATGTTATATTGAGTTTTGAAAGCCATTTTTGTCAAAACCCGTGAATTTTCGATAAATGTTGGTTTTTATTTTAAAAGTGAAAAATAACATATTTATAAATAATTTTAGATAAAATAAATGTCATTTCTGGAATCAGGATGTCGAAATTATCCAACAGTGAATTTTTCATAATTTTCTGAGATAGTAAAATTTTTGGGTAAAAATTAAATACTATTTAAATATATAATGAGTTTTAAGACATCATAATGACCCTATGGTGATGTAATAAAATACTATAATCCTTATGTTCGGCCAATATATGTTTTACCATTAAAATAAAGCGATTTTGTGTTTGTTTGACTTACTTTTCAAAGCATTAGTGAACCCCTCAAGACTTATTCAACACTTTGGCTTTTTAAATTAATTTCCATGGGAGTGTGACTCACCTCCACATAATAAACCTAATTATTTTAATATGTTCGGACCTTGGACTTGTAAAATATTGTTTTCCTCTTTCCTTTTCCAAAAACCATGGGCAAAAACCATGGGATGGTTTGTGGTTTGGATTAGTTTAATATAAGGGGTCCCAAACCAAAATAATAAAGAATTCTCTCACATTTCCAATATAAACCCACCCAAGCTCCCACTTACTCCTCACTGAAATCCTTTGGAGTTCGTCCAACCTCTGCCCTATTCTCTCTAGAATCCTCCCAAGGTTCCCCAAGCTCCCATGAAGCCTCTCACAATCCTCTCTCTAGCCTTTGGAAGCACACTTCCAAGTAAGGGTTTTTTCTTCCTTTCTCATTTTTCTCAATTTTCTTTAAGTTGTATTGCCCTTTTAATTTAAATTATGAATATTGTGGTATGGTTTCGAACCTCCCCCATACATCCCTATTATTTTTTGAATGATGGGATACCCCTTTCTCTCTCATTAAATGCCTCCCATGTACACCTGTTACTATGCCGAAATTCCAAAAGGAACTTCTCTCTGTTCTTTTACATTCAAGCAATACTTTTGTATCATGAATCTAAATTCCTTTTCAATTGTTGGGACATGTATCTATATTACCTCATTACGGTCTATTACATTTAAATATGATGAGGATCCACTTTCTCTCTCATCAACCATTTTTATTAATTCTTATGTCACGCCGTTACGCTGCCGAAATCGCACCGATTTTCTAAGCCAATGTTATTGTGTAGTGAATACCATTCCCATTTCTCCATCAAGGGTATTCACCTTTATGCACATTTAATTATTGATTATAAAGTTTCATGTATGAATTCCACATTCCTTTATTGTGGAATAAATGATTATGTTTTATGAATCCATGTTTTATGATCCATGCGACACACTTATTCATGAAATGAAATGTTTAAGAAGGGTGTTCCCTTATAGCGCTCCAATGCATTGGTAAAGTATAGTATCATGATACTTCATGTTCAATGAGTGTTGACTCATAATAATTCAAGTGAAACTAGGGTTTAATAATGCTCCATGTGCAATGAGCCTTGGCTCATCCTAATTCAATGTTAAGTGTTGTTGCCACATTTCCATGTTATGATTATCATGCTTTATCATGAATTTATGTTCATGTTTCTTTTATGCTCCATTGATATGCCTATTATCTAACATGTATTTTAATCCTCATTTTATTCCATGTGTACTCCCTTACTGGGCTTTATAGCTCACCATTTTCTTATGCATGTCCTCAGGTTGTCCAATGCAATGCTAAGTACGAGGGAATGTAGTTGTCATGTAAAGGAAGTTTTCAATAAAGATGTTGTATTTCATGTTTTAAGTTTTTATGTAATGATCCTAAGCCTCAAAGACACTAAAACTCTCGATATTCTTTGTTGTATCAAGTGATGTTATATGTAATGAATCATGTTTAAGTTGTAATAAAAAGCAGGGTTCTCATAACCTCTATCCCATGTTAAGACAAACAGGGTTTGTATAGAAAAACTCTACTGGAGGAGGCCATCAACTATTCTTTATGTAGTAATTAATCATTATTATTTATATTGATAAAAAACTATCATAAAATTATGAGTATAGTTTCTAGTTGTCATATTGACCAAGGGTCATGTTGAACAATGGACATATTAATCGATGATCATAATTAACCAACATTCATATAAAATTAGAAACCCCTTGGTAAGATTAAAATATACTTAGTTCATTATTAATTTGATGTAGTTTTGTTGCGTAAGATAATATGACACACATTTTAGGAAAATAATAATTATTAAAAGTATTAGTTCCTTTCATTGTTTTGGTAATGACTTGAGCATCATGAACATTATATGTATCCATATTGGATCAATATGTTATCATGAAACAAATATGTGGTGAAAATTAAATGAGGTTCTATCCATAGTTTAAACAATCTTTTGAAAGGTAATGATGATATATGTTTTCATGTTCCTCAGAAATGAATTCTATTTAGAAATAAATTCTATCAGTTACATCTAGTTATTATTCATACATGATATTTTACATCATCATATCTAGGGATACATTTTATTTTCATTTCATTAATTAAATGTAATGAGTTTCAGTTTCATAAAATTAAATGTTTATATTTCCTTATCTAGTTATTTGAATGGTATGTGTTTTCATTTTCCAATCCATTTGGTTTATTAATTTCCTTTTCATACTATTTATTACATGGCTTGTATGTTCAGTTATTTATGTTTACTTATTGAGTTATTCCTATTGATTCATTATTTCTACTGCTATAATTCACACTTACCTAGAATTTGATCTCTCCCTTATTATGTTTCATTTCCCCATTATCCAACAAGAGTATTAAGAAAGAAATTCATCGAGATACTAGATGGTATAGATTTTTCCTCATAGTTTTTTATTTTGAAAAACAATTAGGATATAATTAGTGCATTAATTTTTAATATAACACTCATGTTTCTATCTGGTTTACAAAGACTAATAAACTCTTAGTCCATGGGATTTGATTCTTTATAATCATGTCGATGTAATTGATAACAGACACATGGATCTGGGCCTTATAAGGTCCGGTCTCTTTAATTATGGGTCGAAGTACCATTATCCAATTAATATTTAATATGTTGTTATAATATTTCTTCTATTATCTTTATGTTTTAACCCCTATTAAATAATTATAACTCTTACTATGATGTGAAGGATTTTTGTAATATCATGGCGGATATAATTACCATAAAATAAAAGATCCTCACAAAAGTACTGTGGATAATTTTTTTTAACATTATCTAAATGACTTCGACTAATTTTATATTTTTAATAATATTATATCATTTTATTAATAATTTTTTATAATAAAATATCCAAAATTTATATTTTAAGAACAATTAAATAATTTTAATTTACAATATAAATATGATACTTATAATTTAAGAAACATTTTTTAGTATATCCATATTATGTCAAGTTAACATTGATTTTTTTTGATTATATAATTTGTAACGCCTTAAAATTTGAATGTAAGAGCACTGTATTCGATACTGTGTATGAATTGCAACAACAACAACATAATGGAATATGATATCCCATTAATTTAAAATAAAATTATTATTTTAAATAAATTCAACATATTTTATATTTTTAAACTCACATAATACAAAGTTATTTTTTGTTAGACACAACAAATAGTTCCTCCGATAGCATGTACTACAAGAAAGGCAGAGTTTTACCAAAAAATAATATATTACTGTAAAATTATTATCTAATAATATACAACCTTGTTGTTAAATTAGAGTTTGTGTATATAATTAATTAAAATTTCAAACTTTATTGTTTACAATAAGATAATATGACTTTAGACGTTAACAATTAACCTGAAATGAATATAAAAACCAATTGAATACAAAGGAAATGTTTTTATGCTCGAAAATGAGTTTTATACTAATAAATTAGTGTATTTACTATTATTTAATGATATTAATGAAATTTATATATAATATATTCATTAAAATATTTTTTAATATTCATCCAATACATTTTATAGGAATAATATAAGAAAAACCCTTGAATTACATATGAAAACTATATTTTAATAAATTCACTTTTAATTCCATTTATTAGAGAACCTATTTCAAATACAATTTTGTGAACATTTATTTATTATACATGTCTAAATTAACATAATTTTTGAAAATGTAACATGAAATTTTTTATTGTGAGTTTTTTTATTTTTCTACGAAGTTTTTTTTGTAGAATAATGAAAAAATATTGAATTTTTATTCAAAACTGCCTTTTCATCTAATTTATTTATAATGATAAATTTTATTTTAAATTTGTTTTATCATTTAATTACATAAATATTTTCTGATTTAAAAAATATAGGTCCTTGGAATTAATTTATCTCCTAAATTATATATAAAAACATAGAAAATGTTTGACCACTTTTACTTTAAAAATACACATTGTCATCCCGTCAACGAGATTAAATTTAAATTAATTTATAAAAATTATTTGATTTGACTTTGGAAAAATTGATTCCATATAAGTAATAATCGTCATTTAAAATTTATAATAAGATAGAATTAGTTTTTAACATATTTATTACTGAATATAATTAAAATATATAACAACAATTAAGAGAAATATTATCTTAACTGGGATTAAACATTACATAGTTCAAAAATGACCTAAAAACTTTTTATAATACATTTAATAAACATATTATGATCCTATTCTCCCCTATATTGAATTTGGAAAATTGTTGGTGACACTTGTAATAGTAAAAATGTTGGTTTTATTCCAAGTCAATAATATTACAAGAATGTCAAACCTCCTCCATTATAAAAAGACACTCACCCATCCCACTCCCTCACACCATGGAAGCCACATTAGCTCAACACAGATCTTAAAAAATAGATACTAAAAATACCCCCTAACATTATAACCCTAAAATTGGGAATAAATCTATTCAAGGATTCCCTTTTGTTGAAACTAGAAGGAGTTACCCAAAGAAGGGCGAACGTCCATCCTCAAGCTCTTTAGATTCATTATCATTCTCTGCCACCTAAAATATCATTTTTACAAAATTATATAATAACATCAGTATAATAAATATATTTTTAAGTTGTTATGATAGGGTTTTGATCTGAACTTATACACAAATCCTTATAATGAGTAATGATCCTACATTTTATGTGTACGATCAACTACCACCTCATGAAATGCTGATTGTTTGTTTTTTTCCATTTCCATATCTCATGTTGAGAATTATGATAGAGGCCATGTTTATATAATATATATATATATACTTTTTATAATTTATATGTTCTTATTTAATCTTAGTATAACACATAACCTTATGCATTCCATTTTTTGTAAATACTAAAACCTTGTTTGTGAATGTGTGGACTATTGGCCCATCAAATTGATGTGATTCATTCACATATACGTGTAATATAGACAAGAAGGATTTATTAATTAGTTCTATTAAATATGACATAAATATAGTTCTATAATTATAATATACATAAATATCCTTTAATTTTCATTCTTTTAATTTGACAATGAAATTAAAGTTGCATTCATGTGTATTAAGACCAATTGTCTCTATGATCAGGGCATTTCATTCCATATTTCCAAATATTATGAATTATTATAAATATATATATACTTAATATATGTATTACATTTAAATTATTTTTTACATTTTATATATTTTAAACTATTATTTAATTAATAATAATAACAAGTAATAGGTTAATACATACTCGACAGACTAAAAAATTAACACCTAAAACAGTGAAAATAATGAATGGGTGTAACAAATGGGTAGTAAGATATTATAAGAAATTTAAATATGATTTTGCTTCTAGTATGAATTATTTTCCTATTTAAAACCATTCTACCATTTATTAAATATCTTTCAACAAAAAAGATGACATAAGGTATGGGCTTTCATCTGAATTTACATATCATTAAAACTTATTTGTCATTGTGAACCAATTCACTTTTAAATGGTCATTATACTTTAATTTTAAATGTTATATCGTGAATATAATTATTCTAAATATATTATAAATTTATATTGAAAAAATAACTTTCTTGTAATAATTTTTTTTATTTATTAAACCCTTCTTCATATAACAAACTATGTTTACTTAGACAGTTATTTGACTATTAGGGGGAATATTGATAAATCCATAATCTATATTCAATATGGATATTTGAGGAGTAATATTGCATATTAATTAAATTAATTATTATATAATATGATGTGACATTTGAGATACTATAAATGAAAAAGTGTTTTTATTTTGAAGTCTGCATTCCATGAATGTTTTTTTCCTTAAATAAATTTTCATTAAAACTGTAGAATCATTTAGTTCTTTTCTTTTATTAAAATTTCAATTGGATTTCTCATTTAATATTTATAAATGGATTCTTTACTATGTGGAATCATGCTAGGTGTTAGCTCATACCCTACTTACTCATTTAGGTGTAAGTATATTTTATTATGTCTAATACATGAAGGGGTAACGTACTTGGAAACAATTGTTCGAGTTTCTAGATATCTTCATGGTGTGGCATTGTGAAGATGGCTTGAGGGTGCTGTATTTTTATAGGTTGCGGTTTTTGAAATTAATTTTGGTCACCCTAACTAGTGTTCATTGATTTTTGGGTTTTAGTTTAAATATGTAACTCAATTTCTCATTTTTTGGCTAAAGGATTTTTGGGTTGTGACTTCTCTCTTTGGTTTATACTATATTATTTCAATTTTAGTTTTTTCCTACATGCGGTTAAATCATTCCCAAATTTAATTTTTATTCAAAGGAACTTGTGCCTGCCTATGGGGATTGAAAATTACCTTTAGTCATTACCGTGGTCTGGGTTGGGAATCAGTTTAATGGACACCCGAGTTGGTTAGTAAAAAAAAGTTATCAGAGAATTAGGTTAAACCCCTTGAGTAATTGTCTTTTTGATTAGTCTAGTTTTACAAGTGTTAGGACTATTGGGAATTAGGGATCGACTTATGGATAGGGTGACCGGAAACACACCTCATGAAAAACCTCAAGTCACCATTGTTTTTTTAGAAGCTCGTTCAAATTCCCCTCCATATGGGACCTACAGGCCGTATAATATGCTTGTACTACAGGAAGGAGATAAGTGATTTGGTCATTGTGTTGCTTATTTTTATTTGGTTTACTGATGTCTATTATTCTTGCTGAAATTTTATTTGTCAGAGATTATGAATTAATGATTTTCTTATGTGACTATGGCTTCTTGTATTTTCTTGCCTCCCCAGAAAGCCCCCTTGCACCCATAAAGGGAAGCCATAGAGAGTTTTCCCCCACCCCTTTATTAGAGGTTGTTTGAATCTATGGTACGAGATATTTAGGCTTTTGGACCAGAAGAAACTCCTGATCCTACTCCGAATCCATATGGATATGATTAGTATGGTCCCATCAAGGATAAATATCAGGAGTTTCTGAAGAATAAGCGTCCATTATTTTGGGGAAATGCAAAACCTTATGAAGTAGAGGAGTGGTTTGAGAAGATATATCACATATTAAAATTCCTTAACACACAGGTGGGGGTCAAGATGAAATGTGAATCATTTCTGGTAGAGGTTCCCAGTCACAAGTGGTGGGAATCAGTCATTTATACAGGGGAGCATGATAAGATGAGTTGGAATGATTATAAGAACATCTTCAAAGATTAGTATTGTCATGAGGTTCCGACATATACCAGATCCCATGAATTACTAGATCATTCCTAGGGAGATCGGTCAATGACGAACTGTGCTAACCGCTTTTTAGATCTAGCATTGTACGTTCTGAGATTGTTTCTAATCAATCAATGAAAGGTTGGAGGTTAGAGAACTGGTTATGACTAAAAATTTACTCTCTGGTCTGCTTATTTATGTTGGGTACTTACATTGAGGTGGTTGATCATTCATGCATGGTTGAGATTGACCATAAAGGAAGTTCTAGGATTCCTAGGGTAGTTTATACTAAGGGAAGTGGCAGTTCATTTGAGAATAAGAGGAAGCATGTTGAAAAAGGGAAGATGGTTTGTGGTAGCTCCGACCAACTTTCCATGAAGAAATCATCTATCGCTTCTAGAGTAGGGACTTTTGTGTTCCATCCATGCGGGAAGACAGGGAAAATATAGCTTGCTTATACCTCCCCTTCTAGGGATTATTATTTTTGTGAATTTATGGGGTCTATGAAAATAATTTTTAGGGAAACAATCCATTATCAGAGCGGGGGAAGGATCTCTTGCTTCTAGGGGAGTGTTAGTTCAGTTTGAGAAAACTAGGATGATGAGTTCTCTATTTGGTGGTCATGATGGTAGTACCATATCTTATTCTAGGTAAGTCCAGATTAGGGTAGATCCATAGGCGAGTGGTCATTCCTTAGTAGAAAATGGGAATGAACTTACTATGACTTAGGAACCAGTGGGATCTTATGGAGTACCTTTGATTGTTCAAGGTACCCTTCTGAGTGAATATTCTATAGCTACCATTCATTTTGATATGTGTGAAACTGCATATTTTATATCTCCATGTATTGTGAATAAGCTGAACCAACCAAGTGATATGATTTAATTTTCAATGGATTTGGTAACACTGTTTGGAATGAAAGAGTAAGGCCTTTGGTGTCTGTCATTGGCACCTTCTTTTTCAATTGTTTAGATGGAATGTTATTTCTTGGTCTTGGATATTGAATTGTTTGATGTGAACATCAGCATGGACTTGATGGTGCACTTTCTAGTCCATATTCATTTTTATCAGTGATGAATTATTTTTATGAAACCTGATGGGAGTCATCAGGTATTTCTTGCAGACTGGGATCTGCAGTCAGGTTCGACAAGACCTCAACTTCCAGAGTTATGAAATAATTCATTTTTGTTATCATTGCTCGTACTTGATGAAGATTGTGTATCGCCTCAAGTGGGATTCCCTCTTATAGTGGAGGAGTTTCCATAGGTATTTCCAGTTGATATTTTGGTCTTACCCCCTGAGCAGGATGTGTATTGTTTTTATTGATTTGGCACCATGAACACAACAAATATATATTCCATTGTATCGTTTATACACCCTGAGTTAATGGGATTAAAGATACAGTGGAAAAATATGGAATCCAAAGGATTCATTTTCCAGATCCTTTCTCTTTGGGACTCTCATGTGATATTCACAAAAATGGTTGGCCGGTCTCTCCGATTGTGCATAAATTTTCAGATGTTGAATAAGTTAATGATAAAAAATAAATACCCTTTTCCTCAGATTGGTTTTCAGTTCAACCAGCTGATGGGGGGAAAGTGGTTCTCCAAAATCTACATTAATCACGTTACCGCCATGTCAGGGAAAGAGTGGTGTATATCACGAAGAAGGAATTTTTAAAGAGGTATGACCACATTCATTACTTGGTTATACCTATTGGATTGACAAATTATCCAGTGGTTTTTATGGAACTCATGAATAAGGTGTTCCACCAGTATCTCGACTCATTTTTCATTGTATTTGTGGATGAAATCCATGTTTACTCTAGATTTAAGGAAGATCATTAGATTCATTTTAGGATTGTCTTGTGAACATGGGATCATCACCTTTATGAGAAGCATTCAATGATCACCTTCTGGATTAGAGAAGTGAAGTTTTTGGGACATGTTGTTTCAGATCAAGGGGTTTCAATGGATCCTGGGAAGATAATTGTAGTTATATCATGGTAAAAACTAAATAAGGTGTCTGATATCAGTTGTTTCCAGGGCCTAGAAGGCTATTATATGCATTTTGTTTGGGATTTCTAACGGCTTTCTTCCTCTATGACCATACTCACCCAGGAAAGGGGTGAAGATAGAATGGATTGGAGAGTTCTAGACATCCTTTATGGAGATGAATCAGTGTTTGACTAAAACACCTTTATTTATCATACTAGTGTATGGTAAGGGATATGTGGTTTATTGCGATGCTTTATGTAAAGGACTTGTGATTGTACTTATTCAAGAGAATCGTGTAGTGGATTATAGTTCTCACCAACTCAAACAACATTTGATGAATTAACAAAATCAGGACATGGAGTTATTATTGGTGTTGATCACCCTGAATACTTGACATAACTACCTCTCAGGGGAGAAATTTGTGGTCTACTCTGACCATAAGAGACTAGCCAACATCTTGTCACATATGTATCATAATCCGATGTAGCACTATTAGATCAAGTATCTGTAGTGGTTTAACTTTTATATCATTTATACCCCAGGAAAAGATAATATGGTGGATGATCACTTGAGTAGGGATATTCTTGTGGAGGATTTGAGGATGTCCAATAATGAGTGATTTTGATGGGCCCCTTTTCCAATATGCACATGGAGACCAAGGTTCACAATAGAGGTACATTTTTGGAAGGAATTAGGATGACTCCTTCTCTAATAGAGTTGATTATGCTTGAGAAACCCATTTATGAGTTGTTTCAGTGGTCTATATAGACTATTCATAGAGGGGAGACATCTTTTGATTGGTATTTTTCTTCAAAGTGGATTTCATGCTTCATTGGCCATGTAGGGGTACCATTGTTTCTATAGAATTTGGGGATGTAGGATTTCCAAAAGTTCTAGTGGGCCACACATCCTGGTACTACCAAGTTATAATATGATGTCTGTCGCCAGATTTGTTGGCCAGGAATGAGACGAAAGATAACTGACATTATATCAAGATGTTATTACTGTTAGAAGGTGAAATAAGATCATCAAAGACCCTCTAGTTTGCTTTAGCCATTACCCATTCCTGTCTGGAAGTGAGATGAGGTCACTATGGACTTTATTATGGGTCTTCCACGTACAACTCAAAGAAGGAATTCTATTTGGGAGGTGATTGAATATTTGATCAATTCAGCTTAATTTAATCTGATTTTATATTAATGATGTGTTCAGACATCATCGTGTTCCATCAACAATTGTTTCTAACCGAGACGCCCACTTCACTTCTCGGTTTTGTTAATCCCTTCAAAGGGCATTAGTATCGTAGATCAAAATGAACATGACTTACCATCATGAAATATATGTTCATATAGAGTGGGAAAATATGATTCTTCAGAAAATACTTCTCGAATGAGTTTTAAATATCAAAGGAGTGCGGGATAGCCATTTGGGGTTGGTCTAATTCACTTATAATAACAATTACCAATCCTCTACTCAATTGGAACCCTTTGATGCACTCTATGGTTGGCCTTTTTGGTCTCCTTTATGTTGGGATGAGGTAGGTGAGACCTCACTTTGGGGACCTAACCTTTTATAGGAGACATATAAGATAGTCATGTTGATCAAGAAGTGGTTATTGACAACCCAGATTTGCCAAAAATATTATGATGACCAGGGGTGTCTAGATCTCCACTTTTCTATGGGTGATCTTGTATTCTTGATGGTGGCCCCTCACTGCGGTCACAGTCATTTGGGAAAGCAGGGAAAACTGACGACGATGTATATAAGCCCTTTAGAGATCAACAAAATGATTAGAAAGGTGGAACACAACACATATTTACCTTCTTAGTAAACATTTATTCGTGATGAATTTCAGGTCTCACAATTTAAAAAGTATAATATTGATCTGTCTAATGTGTTGAATTGAGAAGAGTGGGAGATAGATCCCGATTTATCAGGGCTTGAGTGAACTATATAGATAGTGGAGTCCTCAGATATGTTTCTTTATGGGAAGTCTATTCTCTTGTTTATTATCCTTTGGAAGCATGGGAATGATGAGTATGAGACTTGGGAGCAGAAGTCATCAGGTGAGCAGGTGTACCCATTTTTATTCCCAGACCAGGCATCGTGTTGACTTACCAAGGGTGCGAAATTTTCTTGGTTGGGAGAATTTTCACACCCGGACTTTAGTAATAATTGTTATTTTTTAATATTATTGGGATTCGATATTATTTGTCGAGTTATGGCCCAGGACTAGTTGATTTTTTGCACTTTTGATTATAAGAAAGCATTTGGGTGTGGCAATGTATGGACCATAGGCAGGGAATGGTCGAAGCCATGTTGCCTTTATGGTGAATGGTTAGTTAATTAATTAAACAAATGTTCGATAAAATGAACACCAAATTAAAATTGAAAAAAAATTATTTTTGTATTATTTTAATAATAATAATAATATTATTATTATTATTATTACATTCATTAATATTTTAATAAGGTTATGAATGTTTTATTATTTTCATAATTATAAAAATATTAGAATCAATAATATTAATATTATTAATAATATTTTAATTGAATATATTATTTTTTTTAGTTTTGTTTGAATTTTTTTAGAGATTTTGTTTTCCTTTTATTTCTTTTTTTCCCATTTTTTATTCTTTCTATTCTTTTTCATTCTTCCTCTCTTCCTCCCCCTACCTTATCATGCTGCATCTCCCTTCCCTCCACCCTAGTTCTCTACCTCTTCTTATCGTCCTCCTATCATTGGCCAACACCACCTCCCTCCCACATCACCCATGAGTCACACCTCCCTACACCCCTTGTTCAGACCTCGCACCGGTGTCCCTCACATCACCCACACACTACCCCTACAACCCGGGCCCCACATCCCTCTCCTGGTCGTGGTCTTTGGCCACCCCTCTCTCAGTAGAATCCTCCAGCCACCCCTAGCATGTGACACACCTCCAGAATCTGTAACACCCCGAGCTTCCACGATACGCTTCTCATTCAATAATGCAATAGCTTGCATTATACGCAACTTCGAGTTCTAAATAGTAATAAACACTTTTTAAAATTATAGAAATTTTATATTTTAAAATGGACTTCATTTTTGAATTCGTAATATCGAAATTAGCCTATGTTGAATTTTTGGTATTTTTCTGAGAACTTTGAATTTTTTATGAATAGTGAAAAATACTTAAAACAACTTTTTAATCAAAATAATTTATTGTGATAAATTATACTATTTAGTGGTTTTAAGGTATAATTATAATATATTTTTACCTTTTTATCCAATGGTGGTCATTAGAATTAATTTAACATTGAAATTGGACATAAATAATTGCCAATCTTTTGATATAAATTGTTTCTTAAAAACACGCTATTTGTCGTAACAGCGGGAATTAATTATAAAATTAATTAATGAAACTTATATGTTTGAAATTTTGTAAAATAGACATCATTTTTTAATTCGGAATATCAATTATATCTTAGAGTGAAATTTTGGCTTTGTTCTGAAAAACTTCAATTTTTGATGAATAGTGAAACCACTAAGTGGTAGTTAAATAACTGATTTTTCATTTAAATGAAATATTACCACTTCTGTGATTTGATTTTCAAAAATCCGACATACATGGTTGTCATTAATAAGTAAAATGTGGTTCAATGAAATTAAAATAAATTTTTGGTGAATAGTAACTTTTAAGTTCTTAATCGCGATTAGAGGTAATTAGTGTAGTTTAAGGTACAAATAATGTTTTAATAATATGAGATGTGTATGAAACTTGTCCTACTCCTATTTTATGAGTCATGGCCGACCAAGAAAACCCATGGGTCAACTTGGGGACCCCATGGAGCCACTTTAGATGGAAAATGACATTAATATATATTTATTTAATGTTAAAAGTAAATTGACACAAACATGAGTTGTCTTACTAAAACAGTTTTTAGTGGGGTTACACAAGTCCAAATTTTGATTATAAATATTCATTAGAAAGATAAAAATATTTCCTACATCATAGTATTTTTTTTATAATTTTTAGACATTAAATAAATTAAATTATTTATGACGTCATTATGATGCGGCGATGACCTCATTATTTAACGATTTAAATAAAATGAGAAGATACTGCAAAATCCAAAGCTTACACTTGTCCAAAGCCTATTAGATGAAGATATTTAGAACCCTTATCACCTTAGCCACGAATTATATAAGTGTCGGACCTTTAGAATCCGAAAAGCATGGTATAATAATGTAACATTTCAATCTTTCCAAAAGAGCCCCTCCTCTCCTCTTATAAAAGGCCCCCACCTCTATCACCTTATTCACACTTTCAAGCCTTTTGGTTCGTCCAACCTCTGCCCAAATACTCTCCCAACATTTCTCCCTTCATCCTAGAAGCTTTACTTTAGTCAGAAATCAATCCTAAGGAGTCCTTTTGATCAAATCAAAAGGAAGAACCCGAAGAAGAGGTAACATTTTCATCACCCTCTTTCATGTTTCTTTCTTCTTCCACTCCCTCTTTGTCTATTATTTCAATTCTAAAATTATATCTCCAGTATATTCTATATACTGTGATGTTATTATAAATATGGAACAACCATATTCAGTATTCTACCCATCATTTGAATGACATGTCACCATACGTGCGTACGTACGGCTTACTGTCTCCACGTCGTGGTGTAATTGTTATTCAATATATTATTATTTAGATGGGTATAATAATGATATGTAATTCATGTAAATAATAAATATAACATGATAATGATTCTTTATATATGATATACTATCCAATTATATATTATTTTAATACAAAATAATGATATTGTCGCTCGTGCGTACGTACGGACTACCGTCTCCACGAACGTGATGAGATTCATTCTCCGTCGTATCCATTCAAGTATAATTATCATTTTATAATTTAAAAATAATTGTTAAGGACATGATATCATTCTAGATATGAATAATATACAACCTATCCATGAAAAACATGACTTACGTAACAAAACATATAAGAAAACGAGTAAGTTAATACCCGAAACAACGATAAATCTAAGATATTGTTAACAAAGCAATGTTAAAAGATCATATATGATATCATATGAATGTATATGATTCTCGTATAATTTAATAACAATTATTTCACCATTATACAGGAGGTTAACCTACCCCAACCAAGGAAAAGTACAAGGTAAGGGTTTACTTCACAACCTCTTCATTATCCAAGGTTGTTTATACATAATTATCTACTAGGACCTCGTTATCATCCACATCCATGATTCTTCAAAATGTATTTCAAAACATTTTTAGTATTTAAAATAATATGGGTTAAATTCATTTATACCCTTTTTGACTTTTTATAATAGGAATCTTTCCGTCGTTTTCAAAACAAGGTCCTTTTTAACCTTTTCGACAGAATTGAGGTAAGAATGTTTTTTTAACTTATACGGCAGGTACGGTTATTTTCCACCGTTAAAAAATCTTCAAAGCTTTCCTTACAAGCTTATAAGAATATTTTCAAGAAAATGTTTTGTTTTATATGGCTCTTAAATGATTTCAAAAATAGAAAGAGATATTTCTCTAAAAAGTGTTTTGATTTCATCTATGTGAACATCCTTTGATGGATTTTACGCTTATTAGAAGTTGATTTATTATAATACAAAACTTCTATATTGTATTGAAGGTTTTGTGATATGTTTGACTGTGGATGTGCTAATTTATACCATTCATAGTTTATGGTGAAATTATTGACATTTCGTATGCTAGTTTTAATACGAATGTTTATGTCATGTTTAAACCTTTTCATATGGGAATGCATTGGACTTAATATGTGACGGGTGGAGCCCGCTATAGCTCCTCGATGCATCGGTAGGTCTCATGAGACAAAATAGTGTCTTGGAACAAGGCCTTGAAAAAATCTTATTTGTAGTCTTGGCACAAGGCCTTGGCTATTTGGTTATGATAGTCTGGCATTATGCATTCCAACATTATGAAAGTGGTTAGTGATTTTGCATGTGATTATTCGATTAGTAGAATATCCATGTGAATGAGTAAATGGAGTTATTTCATTTTACTTTTTCCATATTATGTTTATATTCAAGTTTAAAAGGCTTTTGTTTTAGTTATACATTGCCTTAAATGTTTATTCTTATTTATGAAAGTTTCCACTATATTGTTATCCTTACTGGGCATTTGAGCTCACCCCTTTTCTATGTTTTATTTTTTCCCAGGAAGTGAAGAAGTAAATTATGAATGACCTGCAGGGATATTATGAGGGGATAATAGTGTGGACTGTGGAGACATTATTTTGTTGTAGTAGTTTTTAATTTTATGATGTAATGTAAAACTTATGAATGTATCTAGTATTTCCAAGGCCACTAAACTAATCGGTCTTTCGAGACTTGATCTTTTGTGATCATGCCAATGTTACGAAGTAATGCACCGGCTCTGGGTAGCTGGGGTCGGGGCGTTACAGTTGGTATCAGAGGCAGTTTAGTACTAACCTTGGAAGCTAGATTTAGATAAACTCTGATTAGAGCACATAGCCCAAAGATATACTTTGAGGATTACTATAGAAGAACCTCCTAGAATTTTGGTATTATAGAGATGTTATGAGTTTTCCGAGAAATACATCCCTGTCTGGATATGAGTAGGTAGAGGCGGCTCTGGCACAGATGTACCTAGGGGTAAAACCCGAAAACACCGCTTTGAGCTAGACTAAAACGGGAACTGGTGCACGACAACGGGCCTTGCTGCACTCTTGGTTACGACACTCCCGGGGGATATGATTAGGATAATTCTCATTTTATTTACAAACCACTATGAAGGGTTATGAGTACATACTTCCTCAAAGAAAACATTTTATTTTTATGATTATGGATTATATCCATAAATAGTTCAATTTATGTAAAGTATTTTACAAATATGGAATTATGTATTTTATTTCATAAACTAATCTAGTTTATGAAATTGTTTAGAAATGACGCCTAGTGGAAGAAATGGAAACCGTATCAATGCACGCACTCCATGTAGGGATTGCCCTCCTGCTCAAGATAATTATAGTGGGGCTGGTGATGCAACTGGTGCCGATCAGCTAATCACCATACTGGGACAACTTACTCAGGTTATGAATAATAACCTTACTCGTATGGAGCACCCTGATCCGCAATGTGGAGGATCAATGCTAGACCGTTTCATGAGGCAACAACCACCAACCTTCAATGGGGGTACAAATCCGTTAGTAGTTGAGAAATGGATAAACTCCATATAGAAAATATTCCATGCCTTGGGGAGTAGCGAAAGGGAGAAGGTTGTCATGGCAGTTTACCGTCTCACTGGAGATGCCGATCAGTGGTGGTCACTGATTCAAAACACAAAGGAAGATGATGACGTATCGAATATGGAATGGAGGGAGTTCAAAGATCTGTTTTTAGAAAAGTATTTTCCCCGTGACCGTCGAGCAGATATGGAAAGGCAATTTCTGAGTTTGAGGCAGAAGGAGGATGAGAATGTCGCAAAGTATGACGCTAACTTTACAAGGATAGCGAGGCATGCTGCCGATTATATACGTAACCCAAGGAGTAAGATTGATCGTTTCATTGATGGGTTAAAACCATTTCTCCGTCGAGCTTTAGTATCACAATCCTTCTCATCATACGAAGATATTGTCTCGTGTGCTATCAAGACAGAAAAGGAATTCTGTAAGTCTTATGACAACAAAGTAAAGCAAGAGAAGAAGAGAACGGTGGAACAAGAGATAGATAAAGGGGAAAAGGGAAAGAAGGATTTTCCATTATGTGATAATTGTGGGAAGAATCACCCTGGTACTTGCCTAAAAGGAATGGGAGTTTGTTATAAATGTGGAGAAAAGGGTCACCAGGCTCGTGATTGCAAGGGAAAGAAAGAGGCTGTCAAAGTTTAATGCTACAATTTTAGGGAAACGGGGAATTATGCAAATGAATGTCCTAAGCGTCAAGGAAACTTACTTCATAAAAGGCCAAGGGATCAAGGCCAATCTTATGCTGTGACTACAGTTGAAGCGGAATAATTAATGTATTGGTGCTTTTGGACTCAAGGATTATATTCTGGTTATAAGAATAATGTGATATATATATATGGATTGTACTGCAGTACTTGTTGATTTCAGTAAGGTTTTAATATGATTAAGGTAATCATATTTTTAGTATGTGATAATAAGAGAAACTTTTCTTTGTTTGGGGAATCTGATGTTACAATTGATTTTGGAATTTAGAGACCTTTTAGAGAAAGTCTGGACGGAGGTATTTTGGATAACTATTAAGGTTGGACTGGATTAATTTGAACCATGGATAGTATTGTTTAAGGTTAAAGAATTTATGAAGATTATTTTTGGAATATTATAATACTATAGTTTTAGGAAATGGACAACCTGCAGGGTGGGGAATAACCCGTCGCGTCAGACAAAGCTGCAGGAATCGAACCCACAACCATAGTGCGACAAGCCTTTATTTCCTACCACTAGCCTACAGGAAGTCCCTGGTTATTACAAAATAGTTTTACTAATCTAAATGGCATGTGTTAATATTTGGAACCTTATACAATTTGGATAAAAAGAATATTTTTGAGTTCCATTACCATTTGGAGTAAAAGATGGATTTGTGGTAAAAATTTAATAACGAATGAAAGTATACATAACAAGTATGTATATTCCCTTACGTTCTTAGTAAATCTCCTAAATAAATTCCTCAACATTATAAAAGTTAACTTAAAACAAAAATGTTGTCGGTTAACTTTTCCAACTGGGGATTCAATGACCGTTTAACCAGTCACAAGTTTGTGATTTTCTTGTGGTTAAACTTTCTCCTAATCCTGTTTTCTATAACCATCCATCAGACCTTGATGGTTTGTTTCTCCTCCATATCCATATTTTCATATAATCCTAGAATGGGCTATATCAGGTGACCTTTGTACTTATCCTTCTTTCTTTTAATGTTATATATTTATTAACCTTATTTCCGATGTGGGTTTTCCTCAAAGGTATTTTCTCTTTTCAACCTTTTATTTTCAAAGAAAAAATTCAAATTGCGAGGGCGCAGTTTATTGAAGGAGGGGAGAATGTAACACCCCCAGCTTCCACAATACGATTCTCATTCAATAATGCAATAGCTTGCATTGTACGCAACTTCGAGTTCAAAATAGTAATAACCACTTTTTAAAATTATAGAAATTTTATATTTCAAAATGGACTTCATTTTTGAATTCGTAATATCGAAATTAGCCTATGTTGAATTTTTGGTATTTTTCTGAGAACTTCGAATTTTTTTATGAATAGTGAAAAATACTTAAAACAACTTTTTAATCAAAATAATTTATTGTGATAAATTGTAATATTTAGTGGTTTTAAGGTATAATTAGAATATATTTTTACCTTTTTATCCAATGGTGGTCATTAGAATTAATTTAACATTGAAATTGGACATAAACAATTGCCAATCTTTTGATATAAATTGTTTTTAAAAACACGCTATTTGTCGTAACAGCGGGAATTAATTATAAAATTAATTAATGAAACTTATATGTTTGGAATTTTGTAAAAGTGACATCATTTTTGAATTCGGAATATCAATTATAGCTTAGAGTGAAATTTTGGCTTTGTTCTGAAAAACTTCAATTTTTGATGAATAGTGAAACCACTAAGTTGTAGTTAAATAACTGATTTTTCATTTAAATGAAATATTACCACTTCTGTGATTTGATTTTCAAAAATCCGACATACATGGTTGTCATTAAGAAGTAAAATGTGGTTCAATGAGATTAAAATAAATTTTTGGTGAATAATAACTTTTAAGTTCTTAATCGCGATTAGAGGTAATTAGTGTAGTTTAAGGTACAAATAATGTTTTAATAATATGAGATGAGCATGAAACTTGTCCTACTCCTATTGGATGAGTCATGGCCGACCAAGAAAACCCATGGGTCAACTTGGGGACCCCATGGAGCCACTTTAGTTGGAAGATGACATTAATATATATTTATTTAATGTTAAAAGTAAATTGACACAAACATGAGTTGTCTTAGTAAAATAGTTTTTTAGTGGGGTTACACAAGTCCAACTTTTGATTATAAATATTCATTAGAAAGATAAAACGATTTCCTACATCATAGTATTTGTTTTATAATTTTTAGACATTAAATAAATTAAATTATTTATGACATCATTATGATGCGGCGATGACCTCATTATTTAACGATTTAAATAAAATGAGAAGATAATGCAAAATCCAAGGCTTAAACTTGTCCAAAGCCTATTGGATGAAGATATTTCGAACCCTTATCACCTTGGCCACGAATTATATAAGTGTGGGACCTTTAGAATCCGAAAAGCATGGTATAATAATGTAACATTTCAATCTTTCCAAAATAGCCCCTCCTCTCCTCTTATAAAAGGCCCCACCTCTATCACCTTATTCACACTTTCAAGCCTTTTGGATCGGCCAACCTCTGCCCAAATACTCTCCCAACATTTATCCCTTCATCCTAGAAGCTTTACGTTAGTCAGAAAGCAATCCTATGGATTCCTTTTGATCAAATCAAAAGGAAGAACCCAAAGAAGAGGTAACATTTTGATCACCCTCTTTCATGTTTCTTTCTTCTTCCACTCCCTCTTTGTCTATTATTTCAATTATAAAATTATAACTCCAGTATCTTCTATATACTGTGATGTTATTATAAATATGGAACAACCATATTCAGTATTCTACCCTTCATTTGAATGACATGTCACCATACGTGCGTACGTACGGCTTACCGTCTCCACGTCGTGGTGTAATTGTTATTCAATATATTATTATTTAGATGGGTATAATAATGATATTTAATTCATGTAAATAATAAATATAACATGATAATGATTCTGTATATATGATATACTATCCAATTATATATTATTTTAATACCAAAATAATGATATTGTCGCTCGTGCGTACGTACGGACTACCGTCTCCACGAACGCGATGAGATTCATTCTCCGTCGTATCCATTCAAGTATAATTATCATTTGATAATTTAAAAATAATGTTTAAGGACATTATATCATTCTAGATATGAATAAGATACAACCTATCCATGAAAAACATGACTTACGTAACAAAACATATAAGAAAACGAGTAAGTTAACACCCGAAACAACGATAAATCTAAGATATTGTTAACAAAGCAATGTTAAAAGATCATATATGATATCATATGAATGTATATGATTCTCGTATAATTTAATAACAATTATTTCACCATTATACAGGAGGTTAACCTACCCCAACCAAGGAAAAGTACAAGGTAAGGGTTTACTTCAGAACCTCTTCATTATCCAAGGTTGTTTATACATAATTATCTACTGGGACCTCGTTATCATCCACATCCATGTTTCTTCAAAATGTATTTCAAAACATTTTTATTATTTAGAAGAATATGGGTTAAAGTCATTTATACCCTTTTTGACTTTTTATAAGAGGAATCATTCCGTCGTTTTCAAAACAAGGTCCTTTTTAACCTTTTCGACAGAATTGAGGTAAGAATGTTTTTTTAACTTATACGGTGGGTGCGGTTATTTTCCGCCGTTATAAAATCTTCAAAGCTTTCCTTACAAGCTTATAAAAATATTTTCAAGAAAATGTTTTTTTTATATGGCTCTTAAATGATTTCAAAAATAGAAAGATATATTTCTCTAAAAAGTGTTTTGATTTCATCTATGTGAACATCCTTTGATGGATTTTACGCTTATTTGAAGTTGATTTATTATAATACAAAACTTCTATATTGTATTGAAGGTTTTGTGATATGTTTGACTGTGGATGTGCTAATTTATACCATTCATAGTTTATGGTGAAAATATTGACATTTCGTATGCTAGTTTTAATACGAATGTTTATGTCATGTTTAAACCTTTTCATATGGGAATGCATTGGACTTAATATGTGACGGGTGGAGCCCGCTATAGCTCCTCGATGCATCGGTAGGTCTCATGAGACAAACTAGTGTCTTGGCACAAGGCCTTGACAAAATCTTATGTGTAGTCTTGGCACGAGGCCTTGGCTATGTGGTTATGATAGTCTGGCATTATGCATTCCAACATTATGAAAGTGGTTAGTGATTTTGCATGTGATTATTCGATTAGTAGAATATCCATGTGAATGATTAAATGGCGTTATTTCATTTTACTTTTGCCATATTATGTTGATATTCAAGTTTAAAAGGCTTTTGTTTTAGTTATACATTTCCTTAAATGTTTATTCTTATTTATGAAAGTTTCCGCTATATTGTTATCCTTACTGGGCATTTGAGCTCACCCCTTTTCTATGTTTTATTTTTTCCCAGGAAGTGAAGAAGTAAATTATGAATGACCTGCAGGGATATTATGAGGGGATAATAGTGTGGACTGTGGAGACATTATTTTGTTGTAGTAGTTTTTCATTTTATGATGTAATGTAAAACTTATGAATGTATCTAGTATTTCCAAGGATACTAAACTAATCGGTCTTTCGAGACTTGATCTTTTGTGATCATTCCAATGTTACGAAGTAATGCACCGGCTCTGGGTAGCTGGGGTCGGGGCATTACAGAATCCCACCTTTTTCCTTGGTCAGCCTTCCATACACTCCCGCAGGTGTGTTCTATTTCAGTTGTTTTTTTCAACCATTTGGTAGCTTTTAAGGTCAGTGATTTTTTTTTCTATGGGTTCTAATTTGATATAAATGGTTCGATGTCTTGATTTGAGGATCTAATTGAGTTGTTTGAGGTCAAATCGGTAGAAAGTATTCACCATGTTTGTCATGGTTTTGTAAACCACAGAAGGTGATTCTGTGTAGAAATATTTTAGATGAATTAATTCCCATATTTAATTAATTAAACATATTAATTGATTAGTTTTCTTGGTGATAATATATTTTTACTTTAGGTTTAATATGCATTGTATGTTTTTAGTAGCATATTCATGTAATATGAGTGTTTTGTTTTGGTGAAAACCCATGATGAGCCATTCGTAGAGTTTCATAAATTGGGTTGTTAGTTTATTAGAATGTACAAGGGTTAAAAATTGTGTTTTGGTGTGGATTCAACGTTCATTTAGTTATAAAAGATGTTTTGATTGATTTTTTTGGGTGCAATATGACATATTTTGTAATTGTTTAATAAAATTTATTAATGGTTTTTTTAATTAGGAAAATGGTTTCCATAAATCTATAGATTGTTTATTCGATTGTATAATTGATGAAAATCCGGTTTTAAAAAGGTTTTTGTGCGTGTATGATTTTAAAAAAGGCTTTGGAGGTCCAAATGGTAGTTTTTCTATAATACCTTTCTTGACATGGGTGAATGAATATGACATGGGATATGAAATTTAAATTTAAATGAGCAGTAATGGAAGCCCGAGTAATTAGGTGGGAGCACAAGGACTGGTGTGCTAGTGAAAAAGAAGTGTCATTGAACCGATTTCACAAAGCTAGTTTGATGACTACAACACTAATGAAACTTATGGATGTTGATTGAGGACCACATGTTTTGAGTGTCTTCCCTACAAGTGGCTTGGGCAAGAGAACACACGTTTTTGGGTTTTATATACCACTTTCACTAATAAAGGAGGTTCTAGGGTCCTACATTATACCCTTACCTATAGGGACTCTCCCATAGTTAGGGAACTTTTATTACAATACTGTCACAATCAACATATGGTGTGAAATATGAGATACTACAAAAGAGAATTATTTTATATTTTAAAAACAACATTCCATGAAAATTTTTATCCATAAATCCATTTTCATTAATATTGGACAAGAATTTAATTATTTAATTTTATTAAAATTGCAATATTATTTTCCATTTAATATTTATGCATAGAATTATTTCCTAGTGGAATACTATTGTGCATTAAATCACACATTACTTACACCTTTGGTTGTTAGTAGCTTTGGTTATGTTTTATATAGGAAGGGGTAATGATTTTGGAAATAGTGGTTCAGGTTTTATATATCTTCTCTTCACAACATTATTGAGATGGATTGAGGGTGGTGTCCTCTTTCTAGCCTACAGTTTTTGAATAGGTTTATGGTTCACCTACCCAATAGTAGTTGTTGTTTAGGTTTTATTTTAAACATGTAACTCAAATCATGGTTTTTGGATAAATGCACTCTTGGTTGTGACTACCTTATTTGGAATAAACTATATTGATCGTTGTTGGTATTTATATATATGCGGGTAAATTGTTCCTGAACATTAATTTTGATACCTAGGAAATTTTTCCAACTAATGGGTATCCGAAATTCCCTTTCATCCTTTCTGTAGACGGGGTCGGGTGTTGCAAGGATAGTGAGCTGAGATGTATCGTGAAATGAATATATATTATACTTATTAATTAATTAACATTATCATGATGAGAAATCCATGAATTAGGTGAAGTGAATGAAACTATAGAATAGAATTTACCATGAAAAATAGAACAGTTTTATCAAGAATATTAATTTTCATATAGGAATTTGTAATGGAAAGATAATATAAAATTATAAAGGAATTATAAAAATTAAGCAATATAATAACATTATAAAAAAATATATTTTTAATAAAAACAAAATTCTTATATAGTAGGTTTCAAAGAGTATGAAGCAATTCTAGATGTGATGTAAGGGTTTATGTTAGAATTTCATTCGTTTTTATGATTGCATTTGTTAAATTACTATATAGGGTAATTATATTATCCAAAAACATTAAAACCAAAATACATTGCACTGTTATTATTATTACTAAAAATTTTTAGTAATATTACAATTTTCCTCTACTCTGTTCTTAAGATAGTTGATATTTTTTTAAGAAAAATATTAGTATCTATAATAAAATTATTATTTAATTTCATGTACATGAAATTTATTTTTCAAACAAAGTTAAAAGAAATATTTTTTTTCATTTTTTGAATGAGCTAATTTTCAATTTTTACAAAAAGTGTGAATGGAATCATTGATTTAACATTTATCTAATTAATGGGTTTCAATTCATTAACTTTTTCACTGATTTGATTCATGTATTAAAATTTCCCATTTTAAATTATAATGAAAATTATTTTCTCCATAGTCATGGAATGAATTATGTGTAGTCACTAGTGATAGGATCATATTATACAACAAATACTAATAATGTTAGTGAAATATGATAATGATTTCATAATGATTCTATAAAATCAATTTCATTCCAACTACTTAATTACATTATAATTAAATAGATTTAAAATTAAATTATTTTTCCATATTCTATTCAATGATAAAATAGTAAATATTTTAGGAATATAAATAACTTTACGTGGGATATGACATAACAAATTTAGGAATATTTTATATCTCATGGAAAAATATTTACAGTTTTCGTTATGTGATGAATGGGACAAGAACTATATAGCCATCAAATAAATAGGGTAATGTAAGATATTTGTAGAGATAATATGGGCTATAATGGGGTGTGAACCTGCATTAGTAAGGGAATAAATCTATAAGTACCACCTTGGGAGTAAACCTTGAATATGTAAATTATTGAATGGGTGTGAAAAAAATAAACTACTTGATATTGTCCACAATAATAATCAGGGTAGAAAAATTTTACTATTTAAATAATGTAATGGGGAGTGAACCCAATACACTATGATAGTCATAGTTGTGGTCCTTGTCAATGTAAATGATTTTATATGGTTATGAAAATTCTGGAAAAATACGTATCATTCTTATGATGGATCATGATAGAATATTGTTGAATCTATAACACCACAATAATTTAAAATATTTTCCTTTTAGAATAATTTTAATTTTGTTTCTATCTTTCTTTGTACTCAACACCAAGTAAATCTTTCACTACACACAACACTGAGGTTAACTTATAGGACACCCAACACTAAGCATTGACCAAAATATAAAATATTAGGACATCAATATATATTTAGTATTTTAATTATATACAATGAAATATTTTGAAAATCATCCCAAATATTTTCAAACATATGACAAGAACAAATCATGTTTCCCACATAAAAAACGGTATTTTCTATAGGTGGTTTTCCCTTATTTTAATAGCACACATATTTTAAAAATAAATTTTTACATTATAATAAATTTTATTTGTAAAAATAAACATCATTTTTTTGATTTCAAAAAGTCATAACAATTTTATGGTGAATTGTTGATATTTTTCTGAGAAGTTTTATTTTTTGATGAATTGTGGAAACTACTCAAATTTTGTTAAAAACTGGATTTCAGCATAAATAATTATTATTGTAAAATTATATTTTAAATTATTATTAGAGTAAAAATAGATCAATTATACACATATTAAAACAATTTAGTTCATTGAAATAATTTGTATATCTAATTTAGATTTAATATCATAATGATCTTTTGAACTTTTTCACTTTAAAAAACCGCTATATAGCCATATATGCGAGATTATATTTAAATTTAATTTTTAAAATTGTATAATATTTATATTATAATAATATAAAACTAATTTTTTACAAAAAAAATTAGTGAATATTATTTAAATTAATTATAGCGACTAAGGTAAAAGTAGTTCACTTAGTTGTTAAACATCAATTTTAAGTGAAAAAGTGACATTAAAACATGTAAAAAATCACTTTTCTGATCATATTTCAAACATATAACCTATTAGATCTAATTATATGAGTTATTGGTATACAATTCCATAATATTGGCCTATATAATATGTTTTTATTGAGAACAAAAATGAACCTTCCTTTCCTTTAACATTTATAAAGTATTGAGATATGGAAAAAACATCATATATTCAGTTATAAATATAATTTTAAAATTTAAATGTGTCTTTTTATCATATTAATTTATAATTAAATTTTATATATGAGTTAGATACGTCAAAAGAATTATAAATTCCTACATAGTAATTATTTAGATAAAAACAATAAAATAAATGATAATAAAAGTATTAAAATTGACGAAAATTGAATGGATAAATTAGCTACCTTATTTTTGATGATCAATATTTCATGTTAAATATATTTGAATTTAAGATAAATTAATTCCATCAATTTATTGATATTTTTAAATTTGAAATAGTTAAATAACGTATAAATTGATATAAATCTTATTTGATAATAAATGATATTTTATTTAATGTTTTAAAATTAACTAAAAATCCTAAATTATTTCTATTGAGTTTTAAATGTTAATAAATATCAATTATAATCTACTAATGTACCAATTTATCTTTTAAAATAAAATTATTGGGACTTAAATAGTAACAATATTGTTTACATTGTTTATGATAAAGCTCTATTGTAGTGCATTACATATGTTTATATTTAAATCAATTCGGAACACAAATGAGAATTATCTTTTATAAATTACGTATTTTATTTTCAAATTAATGGGTATACAGATTATAATAATTTTAACATTAATTTATTCTTAATGGATTAATTATATTTGTTATAAAACTAGTTTTCTAAATTAAAATCCAAAATATAAAAAATAAGGAAACATAAGGACTACAAAAAATGATAAAAATCATTTTATTTTAGTGTTGTGTTATTGTATTTTGACTAAAAATACCATTTATGTAAAGACTCGTAAAATTCAAGGGAACTTTTTTCTTAATTTTCATTGGGATTTTACAAGAATGCAGTTTCTGACAGCACTTGATCCCGAGGCCCGGTGAGCCCGGAATAATTTTCCGAAGTTTAGCTCGGGTATGTTCAGTGAACGAACGAGCAGGTTTTTCTATATTTTGAATCGGTGTTCAGAATTGAAATCCGAGGGCACCGATGGATTCATAGCGTCGATAATTTCTTAAGAACACCTTTTCTGGAGTTGCGTTTATTCGGGAGGTGTTGTTAAAAATTGTGGAAGTTAAAAATAAAATTTAGATACAAATTTTATTTTTCTTTCTAAGTGGTAGTCCTTTTATTGGAAGTTGGGAAACCACCCAACTTCCCATTAGAGGTTATGAGGGTGGTGGGGCCCACAAGAAACCCACCCCTTCATTTCCCTAAACTCCCATAACCATCCTATTAATTTTCCTTGAGTTAGTTAATTAAGTGGTTTAATTCTTTATTTTAATGTTTGAAATTAAGACATATGACATGGGTAATAAAATAAGAGAGACACTTATTTTATTAGGGGGTTATCTTGTTGAGAGGTTTTTGAAAAAAGATAAGGGTCTTGAAGTTCTTCTTCTTCGTCGAATAATGCGAAGAACGCGAAGAAAGTGAAGAACGCACCGATCTCTGACGAAGAATGTCGAATCCTCGGAGATCGACTATGTGACGTCGTGTTCCGCGATGCCAACAACCCTCTCCTTCCGCGACGCCTTCTTCCGCGATGATAAATTCGGTGACGAACCTTCGCTCAACGAATTCGACGAGGTAGGGGATTTTATTGTTGTTGTTATTCGTGAATTCTTCCATCGTCGTTCCTCATTTCATTTGGACAGCATGCTATAGATTAACGGGAGGGGGCCAGACCGCAAAAACACAGCCGACCCTCCCCCTTGTATGTTGTGTTGTTGCGGTTCGAAGGAAAGTGGCGTGGTGCAACAGCACCGTGCGGGGTCATAGGGAAAGGGTGCGCGGCGCCATCGCACCACGCTAGAGAATCACGAAAACACCGCAGCCGGAGCGGGGCCACGACGGAGGGGCGCGGCGCTGTCGCGCCACGCCGATCTTACCAACACCGCGGCTGAGACCGCGGCAGAGTAGGGATCGGCGGCCAATTTCCGGCCGCCGGCGTCGGAGCAGGGGGACATGCCCGCGCCAGTCTCGTGGTGCAGCAGCCGGCCGGCAAGAGCGGGCTGGCCGGTCAGGGGGAGAACCGGGGGTTTGAAACCCCCGGCTGGAGGCAGGAGCGGTCCCAACGTGGGTGCCACGTTAATTGAGAGAGGGGGCAGCGCGCCCCCCTTGACCGCCAGCTCGGTGTAACCGAGCTGGCCAGCGAACCACCAGCGCGCCGGGCCGCCCAAGCCGGGACGGGCCGCGCCCTAGCGGGCCGGACCCGGACCCGGTTGAGGTTGACCCGGTTCGGGCCAACCCAGGGGGTCTCGGGCCGGGTCGGGCCGGGCCCGAAACCCCCATTTCCGGACCTCTTAAATTATTTTACCCATATCTTGGGCTACGTACCTCCCATCGATGTACCGTTAGCTGTGATGTGATCATTGGATCGAGATGGTAATTTCGGTATATTACACTCAAGGTTTCGGAGAACTTTGAGTACAGCCGGGTTGGTTCTGATACGAAACCAACTGGGCCCTCGGAGCGGAAATACTTATATCTTGAGCTTCGGACGTCTGATTGATGTGTTTTCGACTTTGTTGGATTCCTCTTGATTAGATGGAACTTTTGGAATACTTCACCAGAGTTTTGGTTGCAGTTGGACAGTAGCCGTGTTGGATTGTACCCGAAATCCTACCGGGCCCCTAGAATGGAAAAGCTGATAACTTTCAGACCGGACATCCGTTTGACGAACCGTCAGCGGCGTTGGTGATCACGTTGAGAAACGGTCCGTATGAGAATACCCTATGAGTGTTCGAGGTACAGTCGAGATGTGGCCAGGTTGGTTCGCACACGAAACCAACCGGGCCCTTGGGACGAAAAGGCTGGTAACTCACAGACCGGGCGTCCAACTGACGCGTCGTCTATTGCGTTGAAACCCCTATGACGAGGCGGTCCTTTGAGATACATCTTCGTGGAACTTTGTGATACTTGGAGTATCGACCAGTAGCTCGTGGAGTGGACCCTCCCAGGGAGGAGCCAACCGAGTTCATAGACCTAGTAGCTGGCTGAGACTTGACGACTGATGATCTATCGTCTCGGTGTGTTTCAGATAGCCCAGTGGGGAGCACTTGGTTGTAGCAGCAGACCCACAGCGGAGGAGCGCTTGGTTGTAGTGGCAGACCCACGGTACTCAAAAGAAGGAGTAACTCTGGAGGCTATGAGGGGGAGCGCTTGGTTGTAGAGGCAGACCCACGGTGGAGGAGCGCTTGGTCGTAACGGCAGACCTGCGGTACTCAACAGAAGGAGTACCTCGGGAGCCTATGAGGGGGAGCGCTTGGTTGTAGCGATAGACCCATGGTGGGAAGCTCTTGGTTGTAGTAGCAGGCTCACAGTACTCGACATGTGGAGTACTACATCAGTCCAAGGTTAGTGGGGTGCACTTGGTTGTAGCGGCAGACCCACTGTACTCGACAGAGGAGGATTTCTCCACCAGCCGTGGTTTTGACATCATGAATAAAATCTTGGTTGAGATGAGTCTATGACCTTTGTGTTTACCTCATGATTGAGATGGGTCACTTGATAACTTAGGTATATGTATGGGTATATACTTGGGTAGTGGTTATCCGTTGATTTCATAATCTTTGTGTTTCCTCATGATTGAGATGGGTTACTTGATAGCTTGGGTATATGTATGGGCATATACCAAAGTAGAGGTTATCTGTTGAGATCTTATTTGTGGTTATCCTTGATGGATTTAGTGCGACATTGAGGGTCTCGGGGTCCCTACTGAGTATCGTTATACTGACCCCTGCACGGGCTATGCCAGCACCTCATTGTGTTGGTTGCAGATGACGGGCAACGCAGACAGAGGCCGAGTGTTCGAGGACTGGACGGTACCTGGAGGTGGAACTCACGACGACACAGTATCTGGTGGTGGAATTCACGACTAAGCGACACTCGGAGGAGGTTGATGGTCGAGGGTGTTGTGGAGTCTATCTGTACCTACCCTTCACGTAGGATCCATGGTGGACGAACCAGGAGCTATGCTATCTGTACCTACCCTTCAGGTTGGATCCTTGGTGGATGATCTAGGAGCTACTTGTCACCTTCCGTCTATTTTATCTATTTCATTGTACTTTACAATTGGGCTTTTATTTCTTGCCCCTTTACTTTCATTACATCTTGTTTCAGTTTTACTTAGTGTTTTACTTCCTCTTGTACTCTGTGGTGTTTTGTTTACTTTTATAAAGGCAATGCCTTCCCAGTTATCGGGATTTATGCTTTTGGTGCTAGTTGCCAGCCCCTGGCCTATGAAAGGCGGGCTTGGGGTAGTCATGACATGGGCCCCGAGGACGGGTCATGAAAAATTGGAATCAAAGGAGTCGGTTCTACCGCAGAACTTATAACTCTGATATTTTCTTTCTATGAAGCAATAGAGTTAAGGGTACCGAGTGTGGTCTTCAGTTCAGGGAGTCCAGTGTTGGTGCAGCGGCCGACGTATCCGTACACCAGGACCCTAACTTCTGATTTCTGACATTGTGCATGAAAACACTGATAGTGTGTGTGTTTCCAAAATTTTTAATGTCAACTCAAACCAGGTCAGCTCACCAGGTATAAAACGTTGACCGTGTTGCATCTGTTCAGGATGTCTCCATGCAGACAGTGAGTTGGAGTTCTGAGATAGTACACGATGATGGCCCACCGAGTGATGAGGCTCCAGTACGGGGCCCTTTTTACTATGTTGGAACCCTCAGGTGGTGTACCAGCAGCAGCACCACCTGTTAGGAAGAAGATTCCACCAGTCGTACTAGTGGACGGTGCACTCTGGCAGAGCGCGATGCACGAGTTCCAGCAGCAGAGGCCTCCGAGTTTATAAGGCGAGGCAGATTCCCAGACAGCAGTGGACAGGCTGGATGTGATTGCTAGAGTTTTCCGCCTAGCTGAGACACCAGTGGAGTGGATGGTAGACTTGGCTACTAGTATTTTCTAGTGAGTGACCATGAGGATGATCTACATAGTAATGAAACTTTGGTACGTGGACCAATGCCCGAGATAGTGCCTTCGGGTAGTGTGTCAGCTATACATCACTACCTATTGGTCAGCAGTTACAACCAGCGTTACCGGTAGGAAAAAAGGATGTGGTTTAACTACGACGTTGGGATGAGTTTTCCTTGGTCGGCGAAAAGGAAACCCTAGGAAACATAGGATAAACTCATGCACAGGAGGGTGCGACCACTCACTCTGGAGTCGGTCAACCTTACCCTCGTGGCAGTAGTCATTTTGAGTTTCAGTTCTAACAGGAATTGGTGACCTCTAGTGTTCAAAGATGACGATCACATCTTTATACGGGTCTCACCTCAACGAGGTTTATGGAGATGTGGCCGAGGAGACAAGTTATCTCCGAGGTTCAACGGACCATTCTAGGTCCTTAGCAGGGTAGGCGAGGTGGTTTACTGCTTGACCTATCCACCTTAGTTGCACTAGGTGCACGACAACTTCCACGTATCTCAACTGAGGAGATACGTGCTTGACCCAACGCATATCATCGGCCATGGGGAGCTGGACTTTGGCGATTGGGTGACCTTCACGGAGGTTCTAGTGGGGATCGAGGATCGACAGGAGCAGATCCTAAGAGGACGGTCTATTTCTAGGGTGCCCTTTCACTAGCAGTACGAGAACCTCCAAGTGAGAACATGGTAGCGTAAGGCTCATGTGCGTGTTCAGTACCACTTTTGTTTCCCTAGTTTGTGTTATAGATTTACGGTGATGTAATTCCCTGAGATTGGAGTAATGTAATGACCCATAAAATTCAAGGGAAATTTTTTCTTAATTTTCTTTGGGATTTTACAAGAATGTAGTTTCTGACGGCACCTGATTCCAAGGCCGGGTGAGCCCGGAATAATTTTCCAAATCTTAGCTCAGGTACATTCAGTGAACGAACGAGCGGGTTTTTCTATCTTTTGAAGCGTTGCTCGAAATTGAAATCTGAGGGCACTGATGGATTTGCAGCGCCGATAATTGCTTAGGAACACCTTTTCTGGAGTTGCCTTTACTCGGGAGGTGTTGATAAAAATTATGGAATTTAAAAATAAAATTTAGCTACAAATTTTATTTTTATTTCTAAGTGGTAGACCTTTGAGTTGAAGTTGGGAAACCACCCAACTTCCCATTAGATGTTATGAGGGTGGTGGGGCCCACACGAACCCCACCCCTTCATTTCCCTAAACTTCCAACTCCCTCCTATTAATTGACCTTGATTAAATTAATTATATGGTTTAATTATTTATTTGAATGTTTGAAATTCAAAGGTAATACATGGGTAATAAAATAAGAGAGACACTTATTTTATTAGGGGTTTAGCTTGTTGAGAGGTTCTTGGAAAAAGATAAGGGGAATGAAGTTATTATTCTTCATCGAAGAACGGGAAGAACGCGAAGAATGTGAAGAACGCACCGATCTCCGTCGAAGAATGACGGATCCTCGTAGATCGACTACGCCACGCTGTATACCGCGACGCCAACTCCCCTCTCCTTCCGCAATGCCTTCTTCCACGACGACAAATTAAGTGATGAACTTCTCTCAATGAATTGGACGAGGTAGGGGATTTTATTGTTGTTGTTATTCGTGAATTCTTCCGTCATCGTTACTCATTTCATTTGCACCGCTTGCAATTGATTAACAGGAGGGGGTCAGACCGCACAAACACGACCGACCCTCCTCCCTTGTATGCTGAGTTGCTGCGGTTCGTAGGAATGTAGTTTGGTGCAACGGAACCGCGCGGGATAATACGGAAAGGGTGTGCGGTGTCGTCGCGCCGCTCTGTTGAAGTCGAACAAAGGTGTGCATCGTCGCACCGCACTAGAGAATCACGAAAACATCGTAGTTGGAGCGGGGCCGCGGAGGAGGGGCGTGGGGCCGTCGCGCCGCACCGATCTGACCAAGGCCAGAACTGAGGCCGCAGCGGAGTATGAACTGGCGGCCAACTTACTGCCACCGGCGTCAGAGTAGAGGGACAGGCCCGCGCCGGTACCATGGTGCAGCAGCCGGCCGGCCGGAGCGGTCCGGCCGGTCAAGGGGAGAACCGGGGGTTCGAAACCCCCGGCTGGAGGCAGGAGCGGGCCCCAAGTGGGGGCCATGTTAATTGAGACTGGGGGAAGTGCGACCCCCTTGACCACCAGCTCGGTGTAACAGAGCTTGCCAGCGAACCGCAAGCGCGCCGGGCCGAGCTGACCGGGTCGGGCCGCCCGGGCCGAGCCGGGCCGCACCATTTGGGTCGGGCCCCACCCAAGCGGGCCAGACCCGGACCCAGTTCGGGTCGACCTGGTTCGGGCCGACCCAGGGGGTCTCGGTCCAGGTCGGTCCGGGCCCAAAACCCCCATTTCCGGACCTCTTACGGTCTTTTTCCAATATCCTGGGCTACGGACCTCCCATCGATACACCGTTAGCTGTGATGTGATCTTTGGATCGAGACGGTCATTTCGGTATATTACACTCAAGTATTCGGAGAACATTGAGTAGGGCCAGGTTGGTTCGGATACGAAACCAACGGGGCCCTCGGAGCGGAAACACTTATATCTTGAGTTTCGGACGTCCGATTGACGTTCCGTCAACATTGTTGGATTCCTCTTGATGAGAAAGAAATTTTGGAATACTTCACCTGAGTTTTGGTTGCAGTTGGATAGTGGCTGGGTTGGATTGTACTTGAAATCCAACCGGGCCCCTAGAACGGAAAAGCTGATTACTTTCAGACCGGACGTCCGTTTTACGAACCGTCAGCGGTGTTGGTGATCACGTTGAGAAACAGTCCCTATGAGCATACCCTATGAGAGTTCGGGGTACAGTCGAGATATGTTCGGTTTGGTTCGCACAGGAAACCAACCGGGCCCCTGGGACGAAAAGTCTAGTAACTCACAGACAGGGAGTCTGACGGACGTGTCGTCTGTTGCCTTGAGACCCCTATGATGAGGCGGTCCTTTGAGATACTTCTCTGTGGAACTTTGTGACACTTGATGTATCGACAAGAAGCTCGTGGAGAAGACCCTCCTAGTGAGGAGCTAGCAGAGCTCATAGACCTAGTAGCTGGCTGAGACTTGACGACTGATGATCTATCATCTCGGTGTGTTTCAGATAGCCTAGTGGGGAGCGCTTGGTTGTAGCGGCAGACCCACGATAGAGGAGCGCTTGGTTGTAGCGGCAGACCCGCGGTACTCAACAGAACGAGTACCTCTGGAGGCTATGAGGGGGAGCGCGTGGTTGTAGCGGAAGACCCACAACAGAGGAGTGCTTGGTTGTAGAGGCAGACCCGCGGTACTCAACAGAAGGAGTACCTCTGGAGGCTATGAGGGGTAGCGCTTGGTTGTAGCGGAAGACCCACGGCAGAGGAGATCATGGTTGTAACGGAAGACCCGCGGTACTCAACAGAAGGAGTATCTCTGGAGCCTATGAGGGGGAGCTCTTGGTTGTAGCGGCAGACCCATGGTGGGAAGCGCTTGGTTGTAGCAGCAGGCCCACAGTACTCAATAGGTGGAGTAATACAACAGTCCAAGGTTAGTGGGGCGCGCTTGGTTGTAGCGGCAGGCCCACTGTACTCGACAGAGGAGGAGTTCTCCAGCAGCCGGGGTTTTGACGTCATGAATAAAATTCTGGTTGAGCTGAGTCTATGACCTTTGTGTTTATCTCATGATTGAGATGGGTCACTTGATAACATAGGTATATATATGTGCACATACCTGGGTAGTGGTTATCTGTTGATTTCATAATCATTGTTTTCCTCATGATTGAGAGGGGTTACTTGATAACTTGGGTGCATGTTTGGGCATATACCTAAGTAGAGGTTATCTATTGAGATGTTCTTTGTGGATATCCTTGTTGGATTTAGTGATACCTTGAGGGTCTCGGGGTCCCTACTGAGTATCGTTATACTCACCCCTGCACGGGCTATACCCGCACCTCGTTGTGTTGGTTGCAGATGATGGGCATCACATACAGAGGCCAAGTGTTTGAGGACTGGATGGTACCCGGAGGTGGAACTCACGACGAGACAGTATCCGGTGGTGGACTTCACGACGAGGCAACACTCAGAGGAGGCTGATGGGTGAGGGAATTGTGGAGGCTATCTGTACCTACCCTTCAGGTAGGATCCATGGTGGATGAACCAGGAGCTGTGCTATCTGTACCTACCCTTCATGTAGGATCCTTGGTGTATGATCCAGGAGCTTCTTGTCACCTTCCAACTGCTTTATCTTTTTCTTTGTACTTTACAGTTGGGCTTGTATTTCCAGCCCCTTTACTTTCAGCACAGCTTCTTTCAGTTTTACTTAGTGTTTTACTTCTGCTTGTACTCTATGGAGTTTTGTTTACATTTATAAAGGAAATTCATTCCTAATTATCGAGATTTACGCCTTTGGTGCTAGTCGCCAGCCCCTGGCCTATGGAAGGCGGGCATGGGGTAGTCACGACATTGGCCTCGAGGACGGGTCGTGACAAATTGGTATCAAAGGAGTCGGTTCTTCCACAAAAGTTATAACTCTGATAGTTTCTTTATGTGAAGAAATATTGTTATGGGTACCGAGTGTGGTCTTCAGTTCAGGGAGTCCAGTGTTGGTGCGGCGACCGACGTATCTGTACACTAGGACCCTAACTTCTGATTTCCAACTTTGTGCACGAAAAGACTGATTGTGTGTGTGTTTCCAAAAGTTTTAAAGTCAGCTCAAACCAGGTAAGCTCACCAGTTATGAAATGTTGATCGTGTCGCATCTGTTTAGGAAGTCTCCACGCAGACAGTCAGTTGGAGTTCTGAGATAGTACACGATGACGGCCCACCGAGTGACGAGGCTCTGGTGCGGGGCCCTTTTTACTATGTTGGCACCCTCGGGTGGTGTACCAGAATCACCACCACCTATTGGGTAGCAGATGCCAACAGTCGTACTAGTGGACGGTGCACACTGGCAGAGCGCGATGCACGAGTTCCAGCAGTAGAGGCCTCTGAGGTTACGAGGTGAGGCAGATTCCCAGACAGCAGAGGACTGGCTGGAGGTGATTTCTAGAGTTTTCCTCCTAACTGAGACACCAGTGGAGTGGATGGTAGACTTGGCTACTAGTGTTTTCTAGTGAGTGACCATGAGGATGGTCCTCATAGTAATGAGGCTTCGATACGTGGACCGATGCCTGAGATAGTGCCTTTGGGTAGTGTGTCAGCTATACATCACTACCTGTTAGTCAGCAGTTACAACTGGCGGTACCGGTAGGTGACACGTGTAAGGAGGCGCGGTGCCGTTGCACCGCTCGAAAGCTATGAGTTTAGGCAAAGAAGGTTCATATCATACAGGAGCGGATGAATACTGCACAGTGCAGTAAGAAACAGGAAACCAGCGCCAGTCTTAGAGACTTGGTCATGTTAGATGTTTCAAGAAGAGGAAGCTTTAAGGAGAGATGAGTCTGCGAAGCTGCATATGTGGAGGCAGAGCTAGGAGATCAACATGAGGTGGTGTACATTTTCACATGCTACAACCACCCGCCTTATTTTCCCCCGCCAGGCTCAGGGAACTGGAGGGCGGAGGAAGAGTGCGGATGCATGCAGTCAAGGAGTGTGACCCAATGGCTCGAAACATGATTCAAGGGACAGTCTGTGTCCACTACTAGCTTCCATAGTAACAGACATTGATATGAATCATTCCTTCCTTACACGAATCTTTTCCCAGACCTAGAGTTTCCGGTAAACCGTGGACTTGACCCTCATGTCTAGAGATACCTTGGGAGGAGACTCGATAATCACACTTACGTCAACGGTGTGGTTAGACCCTCAAGTTGAGAGTTTCGGTTGAAATCTCTTGGTGCCAGCGTCGAGGCCTTACGATGTTGGTTTGAGTATGGACTGGGCAATCACAGTTCATACAAAAATTGACGGTATTAGGAAGAAAGTTTGTGGTTTAACTACGACGTCGGGATAAGTTTTCCTTGGTTGGCGAAAAAGAAACCCCAGGCAGCACAGGATAAACTAATGCACAGGAGGGTGCGACCGATCAGTCATGAGTCGGTCAACCTTACCCTCGTGGCAGTAGTCATTTTGAGTTTTAGTTCTAATAGGAATTGGAGACCTCTAGAGTTCGAGGATGACGATCACATCCTTATAAGGGTCTCACCTGGACGAGGTTTATGGATATGTGGACGAGGCAACAAGTTATCTCTGAGGTTCAACGGACCTTTCTAGGTATTCAGCAGGGTAGGCGAGGTGGTTTACCGCTTGACCCATCCACCTCAGTTGCACTAGGTGCACGATGACTTCCACGTATCTCAACTGAGGAGATATGTGCTAGACCCAACGCATATCATCGACCATGGGGAGCTGGACTTTGGCGATGGGGTGACCTTCACAGAGGTTCTAGTGGGGATCCAGGATCAACAAGAGCGGATCCTACGAGGATGGTCGATTTCTCGGGTTCACTTTCACTAGCAGTACGGGAACCTCCAGGTGAGCACATGGGAGCAGAAGGATCAGGTGCATGCTCAGTACCAATTTTGTTTCCCTAGTTTGTGTTATAGCTTTACGGGGACATAAAGCCCAGAAGTGTGAGTAATGTAAAGACATATAAAATTCAAGGGAATTTTTTTCATAATTTTCATTGGGATTTTACAAAAATGCAGTTTCTGATGGCACCTGATTCCAAGGCCCGGTGAGCCCGGAATAATTTTTCGAAGTTTAGCTCGGGTACATTCAGTGAAGGAATGAGTGGGTTTTTCTATCTTTTGAATCAGTGCTCGGAAATCAAATCTGAGGGCACCGATGGATTCGCAGCGCCGATAATTTCTTAGGAACACCTTTTCCGGAGATTCCTTTACTCGGGAGGTGTTGTTAAAAATTGTGGAAGTTAAAAAATAAAATTTAGCTACAAATTTTATTTTTCTTTCTATGTGGTAGTCCTTTGAGTAGAAGTTCGGAAACCACCCAACTTTCCATGAGAGGTTATGAAGGTTGTGGGGACCACACGAACCCCACCCCTTCATTTCCCTAAACTTCCATAACCCTCCTATTAGTTGACCTTGAGTTAATTAATTATATGGTTTAATTATTTATTTGAATGTTTGAGATTCAAAATTATGACATGGGTAATAAAATAAGAGAGGCACTTATTTTATTAGGTGGTTAGCTTGTTGAGAGGTTTTTGGAAAAAGATAAGGGGCTTGAATTTATTCTTCTTCATCAAAGAACACGAAGAATGCGGAGAACGCGAAGAAGTCACTGATCTCCGACGAAGAACACCGAATCCTCGGAGATCGACTATGCGACGCCATGTACCGCGACGCCAACGACCCTCCCATTCCACGACGCCTTCTTCCGCGATGATAAATTCCATGACGAACATTCGCTCAACAAATTCGACGAGGTAGGGGATTTTATTGTTGTTTTTATTCGTGAATTCTTCCGTCGTCATTCCTCATTTCATTTGGACCGCTTACTATCGATTAACGGGAGGGGGCTGGACCGCACAAACACGACCGACTCTCCTACCTTGTATGTTGTGTTGCTGCAGTTCGAAGGAATGAGGCACGGTGCAACGACACCGCGCAGGATCATACAGAATGGGTGTGATGCGCCTTCGCGCCGTGCCGGTCGGACCAAGGCCGTGGCTGAGGCCGCGGCGGAGCAGCGACCGACGGCCAATTTCCGGCCGCTGGTGTCGGCGCAAGGGGACCAGCCCGTGCTGGTCCTGTAGCGTAGCAGCCGGCCGGTCGGAGCGGGCCGACCGGTAAGGGGGAGAACCAGGGGTTCAAAACCCCCGGGATGAGGCAGGAGAGGCCCCCACGTGGGGGCCGCGTTAATTGAGACAGGGGGGCAGCGCGCCCCCACTTGACCGCCAGCTCGGTGTAACCGAGCTGGCCAGCGAACCGCCAGCGCGCCGAGCCGCCCAGGACGGGCCGGGCCGCGCCGCGCCCAAGCTGTCCGGACCTGGACCCAGTTCGGGTCGACCCAATTCGGGCCGACCCAGGGGGTCTCTGGCCGGGTCAGTCAGGGCCTGAAACCCCCATTTCGGGACCTCTTACGGTCTTTTTCCCATATCCTGGGCTACAGACCTCCGATCGACGCACCATCAGCTACGATGTGATATTTGGATTGAGACAGTCCTTCCGGTATATTACACTCAAGGTTTCAGAGAATTTTGAGTACGGTAGGGTTGGTTCGGATACGAAACCAATAATGCCCTCAGAGTGGAAACGCTTATATCTTGAGCTCCAGACGTCCGATTGAAGTGCTGTCTACTTTGTTGGATTCCTCTTGTGGAGACGGAACTTTTTTCAAACTTTGCCTGAGTTTTGGTTGCATTTGGATAGTGTCCGGGTTGGATTGTACCCGAAATCCAACCAGGCCCCTAGAACGGAAAAGCTGATAACTTTCATACCGGACGTCCGTTTGACGAACCGTCAGCGGCGTTGGTGATCACGTTGCGAAACGGTCCCTATGAGCATACCCTATGAGAGTTTGGGGTACAGTCAAGATACAACCGGGTTGGTTCGCACACGAAACCAACTGATCCCTTCGGACAAAAAGGCTAGTAACTCACAGACCGGGCGTCCGACTGACGCGTCGTCTGTTGCGTTGAGACCCCTATGACGAGGCGGTCCGTTGAGATACTTGTTCGTGGAACTTTTTGATACCTAGAGTATCGACGAGTAGCTCGTGGAGCGGACCCTCCCGGCAACGAGCTAGTAGAGTGCAGAGACCTAGTAGCTGGTTGAGACTTGACGACCGCTGATCTATCGTCTCGGTGTGTTTCAGATAGCCCAGTGGGGAGAGCTTGGTTGTAGCGGAAAACCCACGGCGGAGGAGCGCTTGGTTGTAGAGGCAGACCCACAATACTCATTAGAAGGATTACCTCTGGAGGCTATGAGGGGGAGTGCTTTGTTGTAACGGCAGACCCACGGAGGAGGAGTGTTTGGTTGTAGCAGCAGACCCGCGGTACTCAACAGAAGGAGTACCTCTGGAGGCTATGAGGGGGAGCACTTGGTTGTAGAGGCACAACCATGGTAGAGGAGTGCTTGGTTGTAATGGCAGGCCCACGTTACTCAACAAAAGGAGTACCTATGGAGCCTATAAGGGGGACCGCTTGGTTGTAGCGGTAGACCCATGGTGGAAAGCTCTTGGTTGTAGCAGCAGGCCCATAATACTCGACAGGTGGAGTAATATAGGAGTCCAAGGTTACTGGGGCATGCTTGGTTGTAGTGGCAGGCCCACTATACGCGACAGAGGAGGATTTCTCCAGCAGCCGTGGTTTTGACATCATTAATAAAATCTTGGTTGAGCTGAGTCTATGACCTTTGTGTTTACCTCATGATTGAGATGGGTCACTTGATAACTTAGGTATATGTATGGGCATATACCTGGGTAGTGGTTATCCATTGATTTCATAATGTTTGTGTTTCCTCATGATTGAGATGTGTTACTTGATAACTTGGGTATATGTATGGGAATATACCTAAGTAGAGGTTATCTGTTGAGATCTTCATTATGGTTATCCTTGTTGGATTTAGTGAGACCTTGAGGGTCTCGAGGTCCCTACCGAGTATCGTTATACTCACCCCTGCACGGGCTATGCCCGAACCTCGTTGTGTTGGTTGTAGACGACGGGTAGTGCAGACAGAGGCTGAGTGTTCGAGGACTGGACGGTACCTAGAGGTGGACCTCACGACGAGACAGTATCCGGTGGTGGACTTCACGACGAGACGACACTCGGAGGAGGTTGACAGGTGAGAGCGTTGTGGAGGCTATCTGTACATACCCTTCAGGTAGGATCCGTGGTGGACGAACCAGGAGCTGCGCTATCTGTACCTACCCTTCAGGTAGGATCCTTGGTGGACGATCCAGGAGCTTCTTGTCACCTTCCGGCTGTTTTATCTTTTTCCTTGTACTTTATAGTTGGGCTTGTATTTCCGGCCCCTTTATTTTCAGCATAGCTTGTTTCAGTTTTACATAGTGTTTTACTTCCTCTTGTACTCTATGGTGTTTTGTTTACTTTTATAAAGGCAATGCCTTCCCAGTTATCGAGATTTACGCCTTTGGTGCTAGTCACTAGCCGCTGGCCTATGAGAGGCGAGCTTGGGGTAGTCACGGAACGGGCCCCGAGGATGGGTCGTGACAATTTAATCCCTTATTTTTTCAGTTTTTAAGAACATTTAGTAATTGAAACCTCCCAATTGTTTTTATCTTTTATTATTTAAAAGAATGGAACTCCTCCACTATAAAATGTTATTCAATATTTCCCTTCTTCAAACCTCTCAAGAGTTATTTATTCATCCAAAAACTTATCAAATAGTCTCCTAATCTATATTCTCATCCTATTATCCTCACTTGGGACACAAATTAATCAAATAAGTACTTTTTTTATAATCCAAAATTAGATACAAGAAAAAGAGGTAGCATTCTTCCATGAGCACTTGAGTTTTATTTCCATCTCGACAACTTAAATTATTCTTATCTATTGATTATATAATATAACTAGTTTGAAAAATATACTATGATTTTTTATGCTATTAATTTTACCTAAAAATTCATATACTTCTATCAAATGGGATACCCAATCATAATTCGTGTGTACAACGTACTACCACCTTAGGAACTGATGTTGTTCATTCATCAATTACAGACATTCATGTTTGGAATAATGATGTATTTATAGTTTATATATCATATATATGATATTTTTTAGGTATTTATGATACTAAATGTTTTATATAAAATATAACTTCATAATTTCCAATTTTTTGGGAATATGATAATTTTATTTGTGGATGTGTGTACAACCGCATTCTCAAAGTGATGTGATTTGTTCAAAATATAAATAGAATATGTAAAGGATGGTTTTAATTAAAATATGTGATAGATATGATAATATTATTATAATATAGTTATAATATAAATATATAACATTAAAATTTCATTATTTTAATATGACAAGAAAATGATAACTGAGTTCATGCGTTTGTACGACATACCCTCTCCATAATTGATGAATTTAATTTATATCTCCAAATTTTATGGATTATTGTAAATAAATATATACTAAATATAAATTGTGTTTAAATAATTTATTACTTTTTGGATATTATGAAATCATTATCTAAGTAATATTAACATCAAATGAAAAGTCAAAACATACCCGAGAATCATGGAAATTAAAACCCAAAATAGTGAAAATAATGGACGATTACAAGAAACCTATTAGTAATATATTATAATAAGATCATATGTGATATAATAAATATTAATATGGTTTTTAATGAGTTATTAACATGATTAGAACCATTAAATTGTATGTTAAATAGATTTCTATAAAACAAAATAAGCGTAATGTAAGGGGTTTTCATCTGACTTTGTACATATGTGAAATAAATGTCATATTGACCATCTAACCAATGGACCGATGGCCTTCAATGTCATATCCACCAATTATTTATTTTGTGTGGGGTATATACTTCACCTTTTGTTTTGTTTCATCGCGAATCATATTATATTAATAGAGTTTAAGGTTTTACTTTGAATTATGTCATCCAAGGTGTTTTAATTTGAAAATTACCAAATGGTAAAAGAAAATTTGAAATATAACTATCTTTTGTGATTGTGAACATTCTCTTAAAAAATACAAATTTTAAACTAGTTTTCATTGGAAATTAAATTAATTTTAAATTTCAATATTCTTGTATAATGGAAATGTTTATTTCTTAAATCTAATTATATTTTTATATACGGTTTTTTACAATGATAGTTATTTGATTAAATGGTCAATTATTGACAAATCCTAATTATTTATTCAATTCATATATTTTATGATAATAAAAATTATTTAATAATTGAGATGGTTATTTGATATATGGGTAATTATTTGGACAGTTATATCATGGATGGGGTATAATTTTAGATTTCCATTCTATGCATCGATAGGTTCTTATGAGACAAATCAGTTGGCCAAATTAGAGTAGTTTAAACTCTCATGAGAATTGATATTGATGCGAAAGGTATCACATATCTAGGAAATAAGGAATACCATAATAATTAAATTCACTCATTCAGATTCTATATTTACTTATCACTATGATGTTTTCTTTGAAAAATTATATGGATTCATTTTATTCCCTTTTTATTGATTAAATGACATGTCTTTTAATTTTTTACCCTTTCATATTTTGTATGACGTATCTAGTTATATAAATGGAATGAGTGTTCAATTATTTACCTTAGAATATTGTTTTTTCATTAATGATTCATTATATGATCCTCTGTACTTGTCAATTACTGAGCATTCGAGATCAAACTTATATTCTTTCCTTTCCCTAGGATATGACGAAGAATTCCTGGAATGAGTGTTAAGGATGTAGTTTTTTATTTTTTGTTATGTGTTATGTTTTATTTTTTTCCAATGTAAAATAATTACAATGTATGTAATATGGTTTTAAATAATTGATAAACCGATTGGTCCTTCATGAATTTTTTCCTTGTAATCATTATAATTTTAGAAATTATGGCACCGACTCTAGACTTATAAGGTCATGGTTTTTACAGAATTAAAAATATTTTTAATTATTCATGTTATAATAATAGATCACTATTACATGAATTATGATTAATGTTAATTGAATTATTGGTATTGATATTTATAATTTACTATCCTGTTTTGATACTCATATTATAATTTTACACTGAATTATGAATATTGATTTAAATATAATATGTTTACTCATACTGATTTTCTGTGATGACACTTTCTTATGTTTTATTTCACTAGGTTACGAATAATGTTTGTATGTAGGGTATGCATAAGAGGTATAATATGAGAGAATAAAATTGGGGTTGATAAATAATATAACTAATGTTTTTAAATTATTAATTATCATATTTCGATGAATCTACACCCATAGGGGTTTGGTGTGTGTATTTTTATGAGATCTATATGATATTAATCTAAAATAGTTTAATATTACTATATTTAATGTTTATATGTCCTTACAGTCATGTTCTCGTAGAAAACCTAAAATATATACTGGTGATTAAGTTCAAACATGGTTCCCATGGAATGCATAATTTGTTAATGTACAAGATGATGCTATGATGCCTAATGTTTGGATAAGTAAGTTAACTAGATCATTCAAAGAAATTGAATAATACAAATAGTTTATCTCGGTGTGGTGAGTATTTTTTGATCTCCATTATGAATAATATAAATTCATATGATATGTAGGGGTTTTATGATTAAGGGTTAACAGTTATATAAGGGTCAACATTATTTTCTTGGGTTACCTAAAATGGGTTTGATGAATTTTGACACTGTTGATCATTACACTTTGGTGGGAAGGGTCATCAAGTGGTTGAATCATTAGATTTACCAAGTAGGATGGTCATTTAACAAGGTAGACTTCATATCCTAACAGATATTATATTACAATGAGATCTTAATATTTTATTTCCTTTTAATAATTAAATGTGTTTGAAATCTTTCTCCACATGGAACATTGAATGTAAAATATTCCATGAAATATTTCAATAAAATTTTAATATCTATGCATAATCTCTAAAAACAAGACATTTAATTTGTAGGAATTATTATGAGTAATATCTTTATGAAACATCTATGTAATGAAAATAATGTCTAGTATTAATATGATTAAAAAATAATTAAATTTTAAATTATAATATTTTTGGCTATTTAAGGGAAAAATAGATTTTTAAAAAACGTTTTAGGTAAAAAAATACGTATTTAAGGAATAAAAATTTATATGTATTATTTTATATTGCAAATCCTATGTCCAGAATTTTTGGAACAGAATCAAAATGTTAATTTAATAAAAAATTATTATGATTCATTATTTGAATTAAGTATTTTAATCGTGAGATTTAGTTATTTATTTCAATGAAGTCCTTATAAATTTTATTTTATTTATAATAAACAAAATATTTCATGTGAATTCATAATATTAATAACTATTGTAGATATAATATTTTATTATTGTAAAGAAATTTTTCTTCTAAAATCTATTTTTACACATTACATGTATTAATTTTAAAAATAACCATTAATTTGTTATGAATTTTTATTTCATAAAAGGATTTCAACATTTGAAAATCATATAGGTCAAATTAGGTAAATGGTTTTTTTCATTAATATTAATTACTAAGGTTAAAAGTTATTTATCATTGTAATTGTAATTTGTTTTAAAATTTTGAAAGATAATTGAAAAATACTTAAAAAAAATAGAACCCCAAATGATCTATTACGGTGAGTATAAATTGTCAATATCCTTTTAAACATATTTTTTCGATTCAGAAACCATTCTACCCAAAAAAGAAAGCATCAAATATCCGAAAATGTTAATGGTTCTCCAAAATCTCTATTATCTTCAAAATCACCATGGTAACTTATTCTTGAAATGAACATATTTTTAATTGTCGGACCATATCTTTTATCAATAATTATTTGGTAATTATTATATATGATATTTTCTTCATTTCTAATGATAATTTCACGTGAATATTCATGTCCCAGATGCGAGTATCTATATATACATAATGTTTTCTTCTTCTTTTCTTATTATCATTTGGTTCAAAAAACATATAATTATAATTACAAAAATATAATTAATATATTTAAATTTCATTATGTAAGTTAAAAAATGATCTTTTAAATTCCTTCCACATAGAAAAACCAAGACTTCGATCATGTATATGTGCATACTACCACCTTTGCTATGTTTTGTGGTTCTTTTTTCATCTCTGAGTCTCAAAAATTGTATTAATAAAATATTTTAATAATAAATTTATTTATATTTAAGAAATAAAATTATTATCGAAACCTTTTTCTTATACTATAATCCTAGACATTGATTGAGAAATGAGATCCTTAATCATTCAAACATGGGGACTACCACCTCCATAGATAATTAATTTCAATTTTATCACCTACAACTGTGGATAGTTCTATAAGTATATTTATATAGGATATATTATTTATAAGACTTGTTTTATCTTATTAATAAGTAGTATTATCATTTTATAAATAAATCCCATTACTCTTCGAATCATTAAACATATCATCATTTGAGTTGGTTTTACCATGTACGTGATAAATGTTATAATATTTATGTCACAAATTATTTTTGGATATAATAAAATGATATTATCACGTAATAATGGCATATTTATGATCATTTAAAGGATATTGAGATGTTTTCACATATGAAATATTTAAAAAATGTCACCATTGGACAATTAACCACATCGAAAACTTGTTCATCTTGATTTTCCTTTTTACATGATGTTTTAATTTGTCTTATATAATGAAACAGAAAAAAGTAATATTGAAAAATGATTAACAAATCATTAATATTATTTTAATTATTAACTTAAAACTTTTTATGGACAATTAATATCATCTTTGTGAATTCTTTATAAAGAAAGAAACAGAAAGGATTAACAAATGATAATACAAATAATCTATATTCTTCGAATACATGCATAATATATGGTTATAATGTAATTATAAATAGGTTTGTACATGTATATTAATTTTTTTAAATATTTAATTAAGATAATTATGTTTATTATACGATGTTTTAGAGAAGATATTTTTAAGAAGGAATATAATGTAACTTTCTTCATATCAAATTACTATATTTCAGATATATTTAGAATTATACACATAAATTAATTTTTGTGGTATAAATGAAAAAATATCATTCATTATTAATAAGAAATGAATATTTCTATAAAATTACAATCATTATTTTTAAGTGGTTTGGATTAAAATGATTCTTAAGTAGTCTGGGTTCTTTTTTTCAAACTGTAATTCTTTAAGACATGTTAATAATATGTACTAGGATTTCCCTTGAATGGTTAATTCAATTCATATGGATATATCATTATCATATATATATTTAATTCATGGTAAGTTATAGGACAAAGACATTCCTTATCCATAAATTTCGTCCAGTCAATTTTTACCCCAGTTGTAAGGATTTTGTTAACGTAATTTTCATTCATTGGGTTATGATCATTCAATTAGACTTAAATATTTGGAACATTATACCAATTTATTATATTATGTTTTTATATTGATTTTATATTAATGTATAATACTATAACATAATTTATCTTTTTAAAATATTTAATAATTTTTGGGGTATATTCCTCATAATGAATATTTGTAACTCATGTCTCATTTGAATGAGTTACGTTGTTACACCAAAAAATTATTACTTCAATTATTGGGTTCTACAACCCTAATAAGTTGCTCAGGGTTATTTATCTATTACTATATCATTGATATTTTAATGGAACAGACCTCTCCAGACTACTACTTTGTGAAAATGCGGTGTTAGAGGCATTCCGGGAGGTCAAGGTAACTTATCCCCAACGCTTTGCCAACATCATCCTTTTTGATGAACCGTTTCAATGATAGATAGTTTTGAACTGTAACATCAAGTTACATCTTCAGGTACTTTTGATGTTTATAACTACCTTTGGTTTGGGGTAGTGACTTGGGGGAGCATTTGGGTGGAATTTTAAGGGAAACTAAAGGGCAGTAGCTTTCGCACGTGCTGCGTACAGTTTGTCAAAACCGTGTGGCCAAACCATGTGTAGTAGGTCATGGTGGAAGTGGCTTCCACATGGGTGGCGCACGGTTTGTCTAACCGTATGGCCAAATCGTGCTAGAGGGGTGGTCGAGGTAGTAACTAACGCATGAGTAGCACACAGTTTGTCTATCCGTGCGAGCAAACCGTGCGAGCACTTAAATTAGATCCTAAAATTGCGGATCTAACTCGTTTTTCCTCTAAATGGTTTCATTTATGCTCATAGGCGACCATAACTCAGGATTACCCTCCCTTGAAGGCATGAGAACCTCTCCCATGCATTTTAGAGGCGATCTGAAGGCTTCTCTTGGCGAATCGAAGCCGGTTTCTTGAGGTATGTGATCGTTCTTCTTCGTTCATCTTCGTTCTTGATCAGTTTCATAGATCCACATGGATCTACTTCTACTCTTCATTCAGTTTCATAGATCTACGCCCGTTCTGGGTAGATCTAAGTGTTTGGATATCAAATATGATGATATTTGGTCTTGGTTGTGTTAGGATAAGTGATCTAAGGAGGATTCTTGGGGAATCAACCCTGCTTTCTGGTGCGTTCTTCGTTTGTTGGGGTTTTCGTCGAAAGCCATCGAGGTAGGGGATTTGTTGCTTCTCTCTCTTTAATGTGCGGCTGTATTGTTAGCATGATTAATACCACTGGATGAAAATGGAATTGACATAATGAATATTTTGAACCAGATAAAGAAATTCTTATCGATCGTATGTTATTGCCTCTTGTTTCTCTAGATAATGTGATATTTATGCTTACATTGCTTAGCTGTTTGTTCTTGATTGAAATCAATAAAGAACGTGAACTAGGATTAATTGGTAATTGTTTGGATAAAGATAATGATGCATGAAAACAAATTTTTTTCTTGTTTTAATATGATGTTAATCAAATTGGCATAGTATGCTTGTATAATCATTTGTGCTATCATACTGGTTAGGTTTCCCGATGATGGAACCAACAGATTATAAATATGTTAATTCAAGATGGATTAAATAATTTTTTTGTCTGTTAATTCTATAAAGGGTTTTGAGTTACTCTCTTAGTTGTTAAAGGGCCAAAGACCAGTAGTTTTGATGATTGTTTTTCCTACTGCTCGTGTTGTGACATTATCCTGGATGGGTGTTGTGATATGTGGGGGCATAGAGGCCTTTTTTTGTGGCATCAGATGATGGCCAGTGTGGTGAGATGCATCTGTTTATGCATGAGGGTGCCGAGAAGGAAAACATGGATGATGGAATGGGATGGATGTGATTGTTGGATGCTTTATGTTTCTTTGGTTGATTGTCTTCTTTAATTTTACTCACTATTCAAGACAGCTGGTTCTGATTACCCTTCTTCCGGAAGAGGTGAAGAAGCACATGGTATTCCATGTGCTTTTCTGTGTTTAGATTCTCCAGGGAGGATGGGTATACACTATTGTTATAGGTGGAAAAGACTGGATAGGTAGTACATCTACTCACCGAGTTGAGCCCCCTTGTCTTAGTAGCGTAGAATTCATTTCTAGAATGCCTGGAAATATGGGAAAGTAATTCTGTAATGAATATTTGAATGAATTATGTTAACCCATGGGGTTGGTGTTCACTGGAACATAATGATTATGCTCTAATTTTTAAAGTGACAGTAAACCATGGGTTTGATGCTAATGAAGTCTAATGTGGAATGGTTCATTGGGAAATAATGTTTAATTAATTAATTAACGTAAAGTGGATCTAAAAAGAAAAAGGGAATGAGTTAATCTAATAAATTTATTTAAATGGTTGTATTCTTATAGGATATCTAGTTTTAAAAGTGGAAGCCCGGAGTCTGAGAGATGTTAGCTGAAGTTGAGTCTATGACAAGGTTATGCCCATAGTGTGGTTGTGAGATATCTTATATTCTGTACATTTTGTGTTTCTATACACTTCTCCACCCTGTGAGTAAGGGAAACTGACACCGTGGGAATTCTGAGCCCTGGGGGGTGTGTTTTCAGCAACATTCTGATGGGAGGGTGAATGATAGACTACCCCTTTGTCCCCTTTCTATTCTCTTGGTAGTTACATGTGCTGGCAACACATTGGTTAGTTTTCCCCATATATGTGTGTAGAAGGATTTAATGGATTGTGGTTATTCGCACACATATATTTTGGATATAGTATCCTATGGACTACTATAGGTGTAACGTGAATAAACTGTGATGGTATGATGATCCATACTCGGTGAATGGGTTGCAATGGCTTGAGGTATAATACCCGATGTATGATACACGGTATGTGAGATTTGGTGGCTCCCGGAAACTACATGGTTACTTTGTGTTGTGAGGATGGTGTAGTCCATTTCCCAGGTGTCTGTAGGCACGCCTTTGTGTTGCATGAGGTGCACATTGTGGTGCTTCACTTAGGTGACTGTGGGAAAGCCTTTTTGGAGATAGATGCTCAGGACGTGCGACGTTGGGGAAAAGCAGCAAACTAGTGGGGAAGTAGTAGGGGTACCCTTGTTATTCTTTACTATATGCTATATTCTTGTATGCGTTACATGGTGAGAGTAGCCCTGGTGAGGTTGGAAACATAGTATACCTATTTAGGTTACGAGTTAGTTTCACTTATTTTTCACTGTGCTTTAGCATGGTTTCTTTACTTTTTCACGAGAGGCATCAGGGATGATCCTACTGATTATACTATTATACTCACCCTATCTATATATAAACTTTTTTTCAGGTCACTTGGAGCAGGTTGGAGAACAAGATGCTTTCTACTATCTTGTGGTTGCAGGAGCTATTTAGGCCTGTGGTTGCTACTGTTTTTACTTTCTTTTGGGTACTTTTAGTTTTCCCCTTTCAGTTGTAGTACTTTTGCAAGGAATTTCAAATGTGTACCTGAGTTTTCATATATATTGCAGTCTGAGTTGGAGTTGATTGGTGTCTATCTTATCTCTATCATCCGCATGTGTTCTCTTAGAGGGTAATGCCTCCCATTTGTGTGTTTATTATACCCTCATAGCTAGTCACCAACCCGGGGCCTACTGGAGGCAGGACTCGGGGGTCATTATCTCCCTTATCACATTGTCGGGCAAGGAGGGGTACACTTTGAGGGGAGGGGGTTGTGACAGAGTGGTATCAGAGGTCTGGTTGAGGGTTAGGATGGAGTTTGGAGTTATGCACAAGTAAGGTTTCATTTGATGGTTGGGAAACTGTGTCATTCATGTTTAGCAAGTGAGTTAAACAATGGAGACCAGCTGGGACATAAGCGTTTAGGGCCCCCTATGATCTGATGTACAAACCTTTAAGATTACAATGACTACTAAACAAGGTGATAATAGTTGTAGGGTAGAGACCTAGGAAAGGATCATACATCATTCTTCTATGTTCCTATGTTTGAATGAGTAGTCCTTGGTATAGGTTAACCTAAAATGATTAAAATAAAATAATTAATTAATTAATGTCGAGTCTTCCATATTCCAGGTTTAGGAGCTATAATGGTTTTTAATTTTACAGGTACAACTCTAGGTCGACGTCCTCGTCAGGTGTGCACTGAGAATGTCCTGCAGGTTGTTCCAGCAGATCGCCGCTGGGTACAGGTTGACGAAGACGACACTTGGAGGAAGACACTCTGAGAGTTTCACTGCTAGAGTCTATAGACGTTCTAGGGCTCTGTTTTAGATGCAGTCATGGAAGACTGGATGGAGGAGAGTACCTAGGAACGTGAGTCACAGATACATGCTCAGTACCCATAGTTGTTTAATGTTTAACTTTTTTCATGTATCGATGTAACTTATGTGGTCATGAAACATTAATGTTTATGATATGGCTCCCTTTGATGTTTTGGTGGCTTTCTCTCTTTTGATAGGTATCTCGATGGGTGGTCGTTTAGACCCTGTTTCATTTTCTCTTTGGGTGGGTTTTGTATTCTCGAGGATGAGAATGTTTTGATAGGTATATTATGTAATGGCCCAGTCCTCTTTGGTCCACCACTTTGCTAAAATGCGGTATTAGAGGTGTTCTGGGAGGTCAAGGTAACTTATCCACAACGCTTTTCCAAAATCATCCGTTTCGATGAACCGTTTCAACGATAGACAGTTGTGAACTATAATGTCACGTTAAGTCTTTGGGTAATTTTTATGTTTCTAACTACCTTTGGTTCGGGGTAGTGACTTGAGGGTATGTTTTGGTGGACTTTTAAGGGAAATTAAAGGGTCGTAGCTTTCGCACGGGCTGCGCACGGTTGGTCTAAACCGTGCGGCCAAATCGTGCATAGTTGGTCATGGAGGTAGTGGTTTCCACATGGGAGGGGCACAATTTTTCTAACCATGCGACCAAATCATGCGAGAGGGGTGGTCGAGGAAATATATAATGCACGATGAGTACATGGTTTGTCTAACCGTGTGAGAAAACTGTGCGGGCACATAAATTAGATCCTAAAATTTTCGATCTAACTTGTTTTTTCCACTAAAAGGTTTCGTTTATGCTCTCAAGCAGCCACAACTCGGGATTACCTTCCCTTGAAGGTAGGAAAAAATCTCCCAAGCATTTTGGAGGAGATCTGAAGGCTTCTCTTGGAAAATCTAATCCAATTTCTTTGGGTATGTGATCGTTCATCTTCGTTCTTCTTCGTTCTTGATCGGTTTCTTAGATCCAATTGGATTTACTTCTACTCTTTTTTCGGTTTCATAGATCTGCTCTTGTTATGGGTAGATCAAAGTGTGTGGATGACAAATATGATGATATTTGGTCTTGGTTGTGTTAGGAGAAGATATCTAAGGAGTATTCTTGGAGAATCATCCCAGATTGCTTGTGCGTTCTTCATTTGTTGGGGTTTTTTTCAAAAACCTCTCAGGTAGAGGATTCGTTTCTTATCATTCTTATACTTGAAACTGTATTGTTAGCATGTTCAATCCCACTGGATGACAATGGAATTTACATAATGGATATTTTGAACCAGATAAATAAATTGTTATCGATCGTATGTTATTTCTTCTTGTTTCGCTTGATGGTGTGATATCTATGCTTGCTTTTCTTAGCTGTTTGTTCTTGATGGAAATCGGTAAAGAACGTAAACAGAGATTAATTGGTAATTATTTGTCTAAAGCTAAAGAGGCATGAAAATGAACCTGGTTCTTGTTGTCATTTTATGTTAATCAATTTGTAATAGTAAACTTGTATAATCATTTGTGATAGCTTACTGGTTAGGTTTCCCGATGATGGAACCAACAGATTATAAATCTGTTAATTCAAGATGGATTAAAGAATTTGTTTGTTTGATAATTCTATAAAGGGTTCTAAGTTACCGTCTTGGTTGTTAAAGGGCCATAGCCCAATTGTTGTGATGTTTGTTTTTTCTGCTGCTTGTGTTGTGATGTGATCATGGATGGGTGTTGTGATATGTGGTGTCATAGAGGCATTTCTTGTGGTAGCGGATGACGCCTAGTGTGGCGAGATGCATCATTTTATGCATGTGGGTGTCGGGAGGGACACCTGAGATGATGGAAGGGGATGGATGTGATTATTGGATGCTTTCTGTTTCTTTTGTTGTTTTTCTGCTTTGCTTTTACGCACTGCTCAAGGTAGCTGGTCTTGCTTACCCTTCTACTGAAAAAGGCAAAGACGTGCGGGGTATTTCACGTGCTTTCTATTTTTAGCTTCTCCAGGGAGGATGGGTCTACGCTCTTTCTATAGGAAGAAAAGACTCGATGGGCATTACATCTACTCAACGTGTTGAGCCCCCTTGTGTTAGTAGTATAGAATTCTTTTCTATAATGCCAGTAAATATGAGAAAGTAATTATGTAATGAATATTTGAATAAATGATGTTAGCATATGAGGTTGGAGTTCCCTGGAACATAATAATGAGGCTATAATTTTTAAAGGGATAGTGGACCTTGGGAGTGATGCTAATGAAGTCTAATAAAGAATGGTTCAAGGTGAAAAAATGTTTAATGAATTAATTGACATAAAATGGAAATGAAAAGAAAAAGGGAATGAGGTAATCTAATAATGTTCTTTAAATGGTTGTATGCTTATAAGATACCTAGTCTCAGAAGTGGCAGATCAGAGTCCGAGAGACGTTAGCTGCAGTTGAGTCTAAGACTAGGTTATAACCATATTGTGGTTGTGAGATATAGTTTTTTATGTACTTTTTGTGTTTCTATATGCTAATCCATCATGTCAGTAAGGGAAACTGACACCCCGGGGATTCTGAGCCCTAGGGGGGGTGTTTTCCCCAACATTCTGATAGGAGGGTGAATGACTGACTACCCCCTTTGGCCCCACTCTCTTCTCTTGACAGTTACTTTTACTAGTAGGCACATATGTTAGGTTTCCCCATATGTGTGTAGAGGGCTGTAATGGCTTGTGGTTATTGGCAAAAATATATTCTGGATATAGTATCCTATGGACTACTATAGATGTAACATGTATAGGCTGTGATGGCTTGAGGATCCTTACTCTGTATATGGGCTGTAATGGATTGAGGTATAATTCCCAATGTATGATACACGTTATGTGAACTGTGGTGGCTCTCAGAAACTACCGGGTTAATTTTGGTTGTGAGGATGGTGTTGTGCTTTGCCTAGGTGTCTGCGTGCAATCCTCTGTGTTGCACGAGGTGCACGTTGTGGTGCTTCGCCCAGGTGTCTGCTAGCAAGCCTTTTTGGAGAGAGATGATCAGGACGTGCGACATTGGGGAAAAGTGGAAAACCAGTGGGGAAGTAGTAGCAGGGTACCCTTTTTATTCTTTACTTTATGCTATATTATTGTATGCATTACTTGGTTAGATTATACATGGTGAGGTTGGGAACTTAGTAAATATGTTTAGGTGACGAGTTAGTTTCACTTGTTGTTCACTATGCTTTATCATGTATTCTTTAATTTTGCATTAGGGGCTTCCGGGAGGATCCTACTGAGTATACTATTATACTCAACCTATGTATATATCTATTGTTTTTCAGGTCACTTAGAGGTGGTTGGAGATCATGCTGGTTTCTACTAGCTTGTGGTTACAAGAGCTGTCCGGGCTTGTGGTTGCTGCTGTTTTTACTTTCTTTTGGGTACATGTAGTTTTCCCCTTTCAGTTTTAGTACTTTTTTCATGGAATTTATTATGTGTACTTGGGTTTCCGTTTAGATTGTAGTTTGAGTTGGAGTTGATTGGTTTCTATCTTATCTCTCTCTTCAGTATGTGTTCTCTTTGAGGGAAATGCCTCTTATTTGTGTGGTTATTATACCCTTGGTTCTAGTCGCCAACCCAAGGCCTACTCGAGGCGGTACTCGGGGGTCATTATCTCCATTCTCACAATGCCGGCCTAGGAGGGGTACCCTTTATGGGGAGGGGTCCGTGACAGATATATTTCAATACTATAGGGTTTTTTACTCTTTTTACAATCTCACTTTTGAACAATGTTTTTTTGAAAATAATAAATTGTGTTTTTCATTTCAAATTATTATATTTTTTCTTCCACTCCTAATTTCTCTAGGATAAAAATTTTGCCCTTTAAATCATTTTTTTGTAAATTATTCTTAAAAAATTAATATTTTTCATTTATAATTCATTTGACTTTTGAAATTATTTTTGAAATGATTCATACAATAACATTTTAAGTCAATGGAAAAAATATTCTAATTTATATTTTATGTTCTCAATTCCATTGAACATTTATTTCTAAATATTATTTACCCTAATATGGTTAATGTATCACTATTTATACTATAATTTATACTCATCATTTGGGAAAAGGAATAAAGATACAACACATTCTCGTTCTTGATAACTTATTTGGTGGTATCATTCATGAATTATTTTGTAAGGTTGTTTTTAATCTATATCCACATCCTTATATGTTTATTTTGTTACACTAATAAAATGTTATTTTGAAACCATCCACTATATTTTCATAGAAGGAATATTTTCAGGTTATTTTATTATTTCCTTAGTCATATACTGATTTCTCTATATTGTGTGAATTTTTATAATTTGGATTGGATGTTGTCCACTAAGTAATAATGTTGTTCTTTTTACATATATAAATTTATTAGTGTTCTATATTTGTTATTCCAATATAGATCATTATTTTAAAGTTGAAAATATATTTTTTGACTGTGTACATTATTTCACTAGATGTTTTATGATCATGTAAACATTTTTATAGATATTGGGAAATGTATTGAAATTATTTATGACTATTTATTGATAATATATGTGGATTATTTATTAACATTGAATATTTTTCATTACATATATTTATATGTTTGTATTAAACTCATGGTTCCGTAGGGGATGGTAAAATATATATTATTGACTCTTATTATGAATGAATAGGACTTAAGAAAATGTTAGTTGGGGATCAGTATTATATAGCCTCACTATGTATAGAAAGGTCTCACGAGACAATAATGTTTTGGATTTTTTGTGTATAACTCTCCCCATATTAGTACAAATTCTGGTAAAAGTACATGATAAAATGTTTTAGATGGTCATAATTATGAATTTTATCATCATGAGATCACTATTATTGATACCCAAGATTCCAATAATGTTTCTAAATATAGAAATACCTATTTTTAGCATTAGTAGAAAATTATTCAGATCATTTATTTTGATCATATTAATGTTCGATTTTTGAGAGATTTGGTAACATGTTTCCCTTAATAAGTGTTTGATCTCAACCCTTTCTTGTGTTTCAATTTCCTAGGATTTTAATAATCATAGCAAACCAGAAATATTGAGAAGGGTAAAACAAGTGAATAATTATTTGTGGGATATAAATGTCTCATTATGAATTGTGTTGTTATATATATATATGAATATAATTTCATATGATAAAAGAACATGGGATTTTACAATTTCTAATTTTTTGGAAATTCATAAATTTTTACAACCTGAAATGTATCTTGGGATTTAAGTGTAACACCCTAAGGATTAAAAAAGAAATTGAATGGTAAGAAACACTGAGTCTCTTATTTGTGTCACCTTTTTAAGGAGATAGCTATAAATTAGCTGTTAAAAATAATTTTGTTTATTTTGTTATTTGAGTTTTGAAAAACATAAATACATGATTAATATTTGTATATTATTTGGATTCTAATGAGAGAAACATAATTTTTGTGGAATAGTATCCTACCCTTATGAATAGTAACATGAACATTATTAATAGTAGATTGTACAAATGACTTGTAACCTCGAGAATTAATTAATAAAAAAAAGTCATATTATGATCATTATATATATGTAGGAATATTTTTAAGTCATAAATACATAATTACAATTTCATGATAAATTTAATAATTTAAATGATAATTTATATTCCAATAATGAAATAATAAATTATTATTTTAATTTCTTATGGTTATAGGATAATATTATGAGACATTGATAAATTTTTCAAGGTGTTATAATATCATGTTATTGTTTTTGATTTTTTTCTGAATAAATTATTATTTTAGTTAAAAATTATATTTATCTTATTTATAAAAATATTTTAAAAAAATTGAGTTTTTTTGTATTCTTCAAAACGAGAAATGTGTTGGGTGATTATTTGGGGTTTTTCTAAAATACATGAATTTTTTATGAATAGTTAAATACTGTTATTTACAGTATATATACATTATATTATTAATACCCTATTCATACCATCATGGTCGATTTACGCACCCTCGGTTCAAACTCACAAGCTCCTGTTACAGTTTTGGGTCACATGAATTAATACTATTCATTTTCTTGAGAAAAATACGAAACTAAGGATTAATATAATGAAAACCCCACATATCCTCTACTATAGATTCAACCATCCACTTTTCCTATCACTCCTCTTATGCTTTTTGAACTATATAAATATTTTCCCAAACCCGTACCAAGAATCATCCCCATTTCCAATACCAAATGGTCTCACAAAAAGGGAAATACCAATGTCTTTAGGGAGGATCTCAAGGATAAGAGATCAAGTGGTAATAATCCTTTTTCATTTTGTTTCATTTTATTTTCAATTATTTTTATTTTTTTACACTCTCTTCCCCTCCCCTTATCCATGGGGAATGAAAGCTATAGAATATTATATATGCTGAATTTTATCCTATTTATTAAATATCTCATCAACTTACTTCTTCTCCTCCCCCCTTTTTCTAGATATACAAACACCGTCCATGATGTGTCAACTTATCGACATTGTGGATGATGTGTCTTCAATTTCATTTAATTCCTTAAAATAAAGTTATAAAACCTGTTGAATGGTTTAAATAGATTTTAGAGTGTATTATATGAGATCTATTAGGTTTTGGAATTAACTTATATGTATAATATTAAATAAATATGTTAAAACAGGTTCATTTGTATCCAAGAACCACCAAAATGGTCAAAAAATCATAAATGTTTTATCTAATTTTTCATCATTATATATGATAACAAAATGACTTATGGTATCATTTAATAATATGGAATATTATTAATAACAACTCATTCTACTTCTGGTGATTCTATTCCTCATTGTAAAAAAATCCGTTACGAACCAGCCGAGGAAACCATTTAATGAACGTACCTTAAACTATGTAAATAAGAAAATATTATTAATGAATGGGTGGAATATTTTTTTAAAATTATAATATAAGGTTTGATAAACCTGATTTTGATTCATTAAAACATTAATAACACTATTTTAAAGATTATACAAGAGGTTTAAACTCATTTTATGTAAGAAAAACATGAGGTAAGTGAATTCTAAACCCAATTTCCGTTCATTGGGTTAACATTATAGTTGAATTAGTTAGATAATTTAGTGTTTAAGGATATGACCTTATTGTGTTAGTGTTGGTTCCATGAGAACCAAATGTTTTGTACTTTGATTACATGAATGTTCACTTATTATATATCGTTAATTGTTCTGCATGACTATAATATAATAATGTCCTGGGATATTTGTTGCATTGATAAGGTCATGTCAGATCCCCGCTATGATGAGAACCTTGAAATGCTATTACGATATTCTTAAATATAGTTCTGCGGTTGGATGACATACTATGATAGGACACATAGTATACATACCTTCATGTGTGAGTACTCGTAAGAAGAAGAGACTCTCTCTCATGGAGTTCGCACTTGGTAATCTCCAAGATGGGAGAGTATGAGAACAGACCCACCAGTAGTAATTCTGCATGTCTTGGTGTCATCAGATATTATGATCTACGAGTGTGTGTAATGGTCCTTAGACTATATGTTTATCATTAAGTCATGTCATGACTCGCACACTTAGATTTGCTGACGAAAACTGTCACGTAGATAGCTGGAGGGAAGTAGGGTACGTTTGGTGTGTCATGAATGACATGTTGTTAATGGATAAGTCGAAGAAGGATTTGTCACATCCATATTTATAGAAGTAAATATCTCAGGCCCTTTGATTGAAATAGACCCGTTGAACAAATTCCTTGGCCATGGTGACACGGCGAGTTTATTTCTCGAAGTCAAAGAATGAAAGATCATGCATATAGGTTTATGACACTACCATGAAACCTTCTTGATGAGATATTGAGACAAAGGGATTAAATTACACAGTAATCATTCGTATGAGGTGACACGTCAATACAGAGTCAGCTTCTTTCTCTTGGGTTCCTTGAACCGTTTCTAGATAGTAATCTTGGACTTTAGGCAAGCCCGCCTAATGCCAATGAGAAAGAGCCTAGAGGGTCACACACTACATGTATCCAAGTATCTCATGTAGAATAATGATTATTCCCAAATGTGGTTTAATAATTATTCAAGGAAGCCTAAATTATTTTAATTTTTGAGGAAGAATAAAATGAAAACAAGTACATGTCGTTTATTAATGATTACACACCGTGTATTTCTTATTTTGAAAAAAAGTACACACCTTGTATTAATGATTACAAGCAATGTAGTTTTTATTGAAAAACAAGTATGTTGGGTAGTGTTTCCAGTTAGGATTTTGAGGAAATATCGTTTTATTAAATGATATTTATTATAATCAGTGTGGATGCATGTCAAGGAATTAATGATTCGACAAGGGGTTTTCAAAAGAGTTAATGAAATAAATAAAACGCGTAACACGTTTATTTTTTGTTATAACTCTACATCCTCAAAATCGATTATAAATATCCCCACAACCCCGACTCTTTTCTGAAGGGAATCTATGTGCCCAACAATTCTGGAGAATTCTTTCAAGACCAAAAGAACTTCTTTCTCCAAGAGCACTCTCAAGACCGAGAGAGATCCTCTTCCTTCAGATCAAGACAATCTAAAGTGGACAATGCAAGCAAAGTTTTCTCCATGATAGAACCTGGAGACTCCTTTGGTGACGTCCAGAGATACGAGGTGCATGTGTGGATCAAAATTAGAGGATGTCTACCCTTGGATTTTGTGACGCAATGACATATCACCTTGGAACGTGATCAGAAATATCAACGAAGAAAGATCAAAAATGGTACTTCTTTTCAATTGATTCAATTAATTATAATCAACCTATAATGATCCATATTTGTGGTTCTGGGACTGTCCTTTTCTTTGTCTATCTCTGTCATTCGATCTGTTGAGACTAGCGTTTATCATCGTATTGATCCTAGATTTATCATTGTTAATGACAAAAAGCCAAGTGGGCATAGAGCACCCACACACTTCCACTGCTCTAGGAACCTTCAAATGGTATCAGAGGGAGGTTAAAACGTTGACTATAGTTATTTAATTATCATTGATAATTTATGCATTTATATTTGATTCAATCCTAGATAAATCGTTCTCTGATCGGAATAAACGAGATCTGTTATTCCTCATTAATTTCTCGATTTATATCACAGAAAAGACCTTTTATTTTTAATTTTGATTAACATAAAATTGAGGAACTCATCTTGAGGACCCACTCTTTCTGTCTATATAACACGAGAATGCACATCGTGTTGTGAAAAAAACACGTCCTGTACTTAGGTTCAACGAACCAGTACTGGTCCGCTAGACCATGCCGTGTGAATTGAGTATACCTGAGTTTTATTACACCATTTTGACCTGAATTTAATGGAACATGGAAACCGGAATACACATCCTGTATGTTGATTCAACACGCCGTGTAGTCCGATCCGGCCTAGGTGAAAACTGTGTACAAGGAGAATCCATGGTTCGCGTACCAGGGATTTCCAGGCTAGTAGCCACGTAAAAATGAAGTACACGCCATGTTATATTAATATACATTCCATGTACTCCAAAATTTCCAAAGTATATAAAACATGCCAAAGCCCTCGGCTTGTACTTTGGATAAAGGGTGAAAATAAGTACACACCCTGTAAATTTAAAATACATGCCGTGTACTTTCCAAAAATGGAATTTGACTAGGTTCCCTCCAAAAGTACAAAGACCTGTACAAGGAATATTTATGGGAAGAATCTCAAGGACATTCATAAAATAATTTAAGATAAATAATTGATTAATTATAAGATCATAATTAATTGAATTTAAGCGGGACTTATCATAAAATAAAATTACGATTAAAAGAATTTGAATTCTAAATATGCGTAAATGTCATTACATGCTATGGATGATCATGCGCTAGACCAAAGACCCGTTGTATGTGTGTCTGGTTTAATTTAAATTTGAATTATTTGGCCTGCGAGCCTTCCCCCAATATAATTTAGGGCATGCATGCCCATGGTTTCATTAATGTAAACCCCATGTAATGGAGGATCTCCTAAGCCAGTGGAGACGATTAAAAAATAAAAATTTAAGGAAAAACCAACCCAAGAATATGCAAAGGTTGATAGATGGGAGATGAAAAACACAAACCGTCTGGTTCAAGGTATTTTTCATAGGTTAGGGCCAGCTTATCAAAACCACTAGATAAGATAACCAATTGAAGCTCGTGATCATGCCATCTTATTTTATTTCTATTTTATTTAATGGTTTATTTATTATGTATGTGTTGTCTCGATCACATAATAAATGAAATAAACAAGAATGAAAAAATGGAAAAAAATAAAACTTGACTATGCATAATCATTATTAGAACATGGTTAATAACTTAAGAAAGCATAACTTAATATTAACAAGCATGAGATAATGGGAAACTACGCATAAAGGATTAAAATCCATCAAATACCATATTAAGTCATACCAAGCCTTCTGTTACTTGATTAAGGGAATGACTCAATAAAACTATGTGTTTAACCAACCCTTGTTGGGAAAATTACATTTATAAAGGAAGCCCTTATGAAAGGTTTCATGTCGACATAGCCATATTACATCAAGAGGAGTATCCCATGCTAGAAACGGTGTAATATTGGAGGCAAGAGTTGAGGAAATCCAAGTCAGGATTTCAGGATTGGGAAGTCCACTCAACAGATCAAGGAACTATAAGCTCACAGTTGGAAAAGACCAGCCTACCTAAATACCTTCAAATAGCTTGGCCAACCCTGTTGGGGTTATGCGAAGGGGAATATGGATCCTTGCCACTAGAATGTCAAAGAAACAGGACATTTCATGTTCAATGGTGAGGGACATTGGGATTTGATAAAATAGTAGGAGACATTATAAAATATATTATTTTTCATAAAAACAAAATTAAGAAAGTAATGATAAATCTACTCTTTTAATTTATAGAGTCGAAATGAAAAACTCGCCAACCACATTTTCTCTACGATCAATTATGGATAAAGACAATATCCTCACCATCAGTAACTTTCAAGAATGGTTTAGGTGACTTCGGGTTATCCTACACCATGAATGATAGTTTTACATGCTAGAGTCCTCACATCCTGATTCTCCTGCCCAAGGGGAAAGTGATGATGATTTCTTGGTCTATGATCAATATTTGAATGATGCACTCGACGTTCATTGTTTGATGCTATCATCAATGTCTAGTGAGCTCATGAAGTCTAATGAAGTCATGGATGCCTATAGAATGCTCAAGCACCTCTGTGGTCTATACCAGGAGAGAGAAATATAGGAATGGTTTGAGATCTCCAAGGCTCTATTCCAGAGCATGCTTGGAGAGGGTTCCCCAGATGATACTCATGTAGTCATGCTCATTGGCTACATTGAGAACTTGGAGGTTCTAGGGTTTAATATTCCCAAAGAATTGGGTACCGATCTCATTCTTACATCACTCCCAAAGAGCTTCTCAAACATTGTTGTTCACTTCAAGATGAACAACATTGAGGAGTCTATGTCTGATCTTCCTATCCTCATTCACTAGGTGGACAATGCCATGAAGCGTGAAAAGCCTTCTATCCTCATGGTGAATTAAAGGAAAGGAAGGTAAAGAGAATTAATCCCAAAGCTTCATCAAGGCCTTCCTAGAAAAGAAAGATCAAAGGGGAGGCAAGAGAAAAAGAGGCTGTTTGTTTCGCATATGGCAAGAAGGGCCACTGGAAGAAGAGCTTCACCCATCCAAGGAAGCAAGGGGAAGCTTCAGGTGCGTTTGTTATTGAATGCAATATATCTGTTTCTACTAATTGGTTATTAGACACTGCTTGTGGTTCTCACATCTATATCCAAATACAGGAACCACATAGTTTCAGAAAGATTGACCGAGGTGAGGTGGATCTATGAGCAGCCAATGAAGCCAGAATTGCCGATGTAGCTGTCAGAGACTACCACCCCACATTGCATACTAGGATGGTCTTGGTTTTGAAAGGATGTTAGTATGTATCCTATGTATCCAAAAACATTATTTCAGTATCCATATTAGATACTGATGGATTCATCTTCCTGTTTGGAATTGGATGTTGCTAATTTTATAAAGATAACATTTGTTTTGGTAGGGAACATTTATATAACGACCTTTATGTGTTAGCCTACACAAACCAAGTAATGGAAATCGATGAAAAAATTAATTCACATGACTCATACCACACCCAACATTGGAATCACTGACTTGGTCATGTCATTGAGAAACGTTTGACAAAATTACATCAAGATGGGTATTTATATTCTTTAGAACTAAAACAACTTGGTGTATGCCATGCATGTCTATAGGAAAAATGACCAAAGACCCATTTAGTGGGAAAGGTGAAAGGGCTAAAGAGCTTCTTGAATTAGTTCACACAGATTTATATGGACCATTTCTAGTTGAAGCAAGGGGCGTGTTCTTGTACTTCATAACTTTTACTGTTGATTTTAGTAGATATGGATATACTTACTTGACGAGGTATAAGATAGATTCTTTTGATTGGTTCAAAGTATACAAGAATGAAGTTGAAAACCATCTTGGCCAGAAGATTAAGAAAATCTGCTCAGACAGAGGAGGATAATACGTTTATCAGGACTTCATTGATTTCTTCTGGGAGTTTGGGATTCTATCTCAACTCACTCCTCCTTACACGCCATAGTGGAATGGTGTAAGAGAAAGGTGGAACCGCACCCTGTTGGACATGGTGAGATCAATGATGAGTCATGCGATTCTTCCATTATCTTTTTGGGGATATGCATTACAAACAACACCACACTTACTAAAAAGTACAAACTAAATCGATAAATGGTATTCTATACGAGTTATGGAGTGGAAAAAAATCCATGTTATCAAATTTACATTTGTGGGTAGCGAAGCATTTTTTAAGGCCTCTTCAGGTAACAAACTTGCACCCCGAGACACAAAGTGTATCTTTATAGGATATCCCAAGGAAACAAGGGGATATTACCTATACACACCCTCAGATAAAAAGGTAAGAATGGCGAGACACGCCATATTCCATGAGAGGGAGCACATCTACAAAATAGATAGTGGGATCTAGATAGACATCGATGAAGTTGTGGATCAAGATACACAGGAGTGGGTATAAGAACAGATTCCACAAAGCCCCGTGGAAGAACAATCTATTCCAGAGACATAAGAACTGTGTAGGAGCACGAGAGATGTAAGAGAACCAGAATGATTTGGTTTTTTTATCCCTGAGGATGGTGACTAATTATTGGTTGACAATGATGATCCTCTTACATTTAAGGAAGCAGTTCATGGCACAGACGCTGCCAAGTGGAAAGAATCCATGAATTCTGAAATGGATTCCATGTACCAAAACCAAGTCTGGATTTTGGTAGATTTTCCAGTTGATGTAAAGACTATTGGTAATAAATGGTTATTCATGAAGAAAATGGACATGGAGGGACAATTAAGCACATATAAGGCATGACTGGTTGCAAAAGGTTTTAGACAGCGTCATGGAATTGACTATGATGAAACCTTTTCACTAGTTGTGATGCTGGAATCTATTAGAATACTATTGGAAATTTCTGCGTAGCATGACTATGAAATTTGGAAAATGGATGTCAAAATAGCATCTTTAACGAGAACCTCCAGGAATATGTCTACATGAAACAAATTGAAGGGTTTGCGACTCCAAAGGATGCCAACAAGGTATGCATGTTGAAGAAATCCATTTATGAATTAAAACAAGAATCAAGGTCATGGAACATTCGTTTTGATGAAGCTGTAATGGAATTTGGGTTTGTTAAGAAAGAATTTGAGCCTTGTGTCTACAAAAGGATTAGTGGAAGTGCAGTCATTTTCTTAATAGTACATGTTTATGTCATATTACTAATTGGAAACGAAGTACATGTCTTACAGATAGTTAAGGCATGGTTGGATAAATTCTTCTCCATGAACGAATTGTGCGAGGCAGCATAAATTATAGGGATCAAGATCCATCATGATATATCCAAAGAATGTTGGGCCTAAGTTAAAGTATATACATTTACAAGATACTGAAGAGATTTAGTATGGAATAGTCCAAGAGGGGATTGTTTCCAGTATCACATGGTATTCATCTTTCCAAGAAAATGGGTCCTTAAACACATGAGGAAAGAAAGTAAATGGAAAGGATCCCTTACGCATCTGCGATTGGGTCAGTCATGTATGTTATGCTATGTACAAGGATTGTCGTTTATTATGCATTAAGTGCAGTAGACAGATATCATGCTGATCCAGGAGACTGCCATTGGATGGCAGTCAAGATTATCCTTAAGTGTCTGAGGCTTACTAGGCATATGTTCCTGGTTTATGGAGGATATGAGGAACTAGTCATCAGAGGACATATAAATTTTAGATTCTAGACTGATCAAGATTACATGAAGTCGCAGACTAGATACATATTCAGTTTGAATGGAGGGGTAGTGAGCTGGAAGAGCTCAAAGAAATGTGTGGTGGAAGATTCTACAGTGGAATTTGAATAAATTGTAGCTTCTGAGAAAGCTAAAGAAGTAGTATGGACATGAAGCTTTGTCCAATAGATGGATGTTTTACCTAGAAGTAAAGTTCCTATCACACTCTATTATGATAATACTATAGTGGTGGAACTTTTAAAAGAGCCAATGTAACATCAATGGAAAAAAGCACATACTTCGGATGTATCATCTTTTGAGGGATTTTTCTTAGATAGGTGAATTTGCAATGAGAAGTATTTCAAAGGAAGAAAACATAGCGGACCCCTTGACTAAAGCCTTGACTCAGCAGAAGAATGATCATCATGTGAGGTCTAGAGCACTAAAAGTCTTAGGTAGTTGGCTCTAGTCCAGGTGGGAGTTTTTTGGGGTTAGTGACCAAAGAACCAAAAATTTTGTACTTTGATTACATGAATTTTCACTTATTATATATTGTTCATTGTTCTGCATGCTGATAATATAATAATGTCCTGGATATTTGTTGCATTGATAAGGTCATGGAAGATCCCTGCTATGATGAGAACCTTGAAATGCTATAACTTTATTCTTAAATAGAGTTCTGCAGTTGGATGATATACTATGATAGGATGCAAACTATACATACTGTCATGTGTGAGTACTCGTAAGAAGAAGAGACTCTCTCTCATGGAGTTCACACTTGGTAATCTACATGATAGGAGATTATGAGAACAAAACCACCAGTAGTAATTCCACATGTCCTGGTGTCATTGAATTTTTCTATCTGCGAGTGTGTGTAATGGTCTTTAGACTGGATTATTATCATTAACTCACGTCATGACTCGCGCACTTAGATTTGCAGATGAAAAACATCATGTAGACAGTTGGCGGGAAGTAGGGTATGTTGGGTGCATCACGAATGACATGTTGTCAATGTATATGTCTAGTATGGATTGGTCCCTTCCATATTTATGTATGTAGATATCTCGGACCCTTTGATTGAAAAAGAACTGTCGAACAAATTCCATGTCCATGGTGACACGGTGAGTTTATTTCGGGAAGTCAAAGAATGACAGATATGCATATAGGTTTATGAAACTACCATGAAACCTATTTGATGATATATTTAGAAAAAATTATTAAATTACATAGTAATCATTCGTATGAGGTGACATGTAAAAGTGGCGTCAACTTCTTTCTGTTGGGTGCCTTGACTCGTTGCTAGACAGTAATCTTGGACTTTAGGCAAGTCTTCCAAATTCCAACAAGAAATAGGCCTAGAGTGTCACACACTAAGTGTATCCATGTATATCAAGTGGAATAAAGAACATTCCCATACATGGTTTAATAATTATTAAAGGAAGACTAAATCGTTTTAATGTTGGAGGAAGAATAAAATGAAAACAAGTACACGCCGTGTATTAATAATTACACTTCGTGTAGTTTTTAATGAAAAACAAGTATGCACTGTGTAATTATGATTACACTCCGTGTAGTTTTTCCAGTTGATATTTTGAGGAAATATCATTTTATTAAATTATATTTATTATAATCAGTTTGGGTGCATCTCAAGGAATTAATGATTCGACATGGAGTTTTCAAAAGAGTTAATGAAATAAATAAAACGCATAATGCATTTATTTATTATCATAACTCTACAACCTCAGACCCGATTATAAATATCCTCACAACCCCAACTATTTTTCGAAGAGAATCATTGTTCACAACAATTCTGGAGATTTCTTTCAAGGCTGAAAGAACCTCTTCCTCCAAGAATGTTCTCAAGACTGAGAGAGATCCTCTTGCCTCAGATCAAGATGATCAAAGGCGGACAACACAAGAAATGGTTTCTCCACTCTAGCTCCAAGAGACCCCTTTGGCGACATCCAAAGATACGAGGTGCATGTGTGGATCACTAATAGAGGAACTCTACCATTGGCATCTGCGACACAATGACGCAACACATCGAAACGTGATCAGAAATATCAACAAATAATAAACACCAAAAGGTACTTATTTTCAATTGATTAGATTAATTATAATCAACCTGTAATGATCCTACATTGTGGTTCCATGTCTTTCTGTTTCTTTGTCTACTTTTGTGATTTGTTCCATGAAGACGGGTGTTTATCATTATATTGATTCCATATTGATCATTGTTAATGAAAAAAATCCAAGTGGGCACAGAACACCCACACGCTTCCGTTGCGCCTGGAACCTTCATATAGTTGGTATCATATAATGGTTTAGATTAAAATAGGGGTTAGAATACCATTAATAAAATATAATATATGTTTTTTACCTTATGATTATGATATAGCCTCCAAATATTTCCATGTTGATTATTTTATGATATGTATATTCAGAATGATTTTCCACAAAAGAAAGAGGGAAGATAAAGTGGGATGGAACCGAGCATCTAATATCTTTTTGAATCTACAACCTGGAATAGTAAGGATTGGAACCTCGTAGTTTGTGATTGTAATAGATCAGATAATAGAATAAAAAAATGGAGATGGAATTCATGCATGGGAACAACCACCACTACCAAAAATAAACATGATGACAATAGAACATTATATAAGGAAAAATGCTCCGATTTTCAATGGATCATCGGACCTAATGGTAAATGAGGGATGGATTAAATACATTTATAATATATTGTGGGTCGGTGTTAAAATAGTCAAAATTTTAACATTTCCACTTATCATATTGAAGGTGAAGATGACTGGTGGTGGTTAATGCTCAAGAATATCAGGGATAAAGAAGAGATTGATTCATGGGAATGGGATGAGTTTGAGAATAATTTAATTGAAAAATATTTTCCTAGGTGGTTTGAATTAGCATGGAAAAAACTTCTTTGAACATAATAAGAAGGAGAAAGATTTAGTGGGCATGTATGACGAAAAATTCACCATACTATAGATGTATGATACAGATCTTATTCGGGTTCTTCAAAGAAAAATAAACTATTTTTACTCAGGATTAAAACCACAATATCTAAGGGAATTGGTTTCCCATGAATTCAAAAGTTATGAGAATATTTTCTGACGTATGGAGAGGGTAGAAATAGATTTTTCTAATGATCACATGTAATTTGAGAACAGGGAGGATAAGAGGTCCATATGAAAAGTGATGTTTATGAATCAATCAAAGAAATCTAATGGTAAGAACGTTCAGTTTCCAGTTTTTGAATAGTTTGGTAAAAAGATCCCTGGGGAATTCCTCACTAAAACTGGAATGTATTTTTTATGTGGTATGTCTAGACATATGTCCCGATATTTTAATGAAAATGATCCTATGATTAATCATGATTAGAAAACTTTGATCTGTTTTAAGTGTGGTGAGATAAGGCATTATGAATATAGCTTCCCAATGAAATATTTGAATGATAAGAAGCACCTAGAATATTAGTATAAAGGTGTAGTGAGATCCTTTGTGACTAAGTCAGTAGATATATGGCCATCCAATAAAGTGGTATTAGGTACATTGTTTGTGTACACAAATTTTTATAAAGTCTTTTTTGATACATGGTCTACACATTCCATTATTTCTAAGGTATTTTTTATAAATTGAATATATCACCTAAAAATTGAGAGGAAAAAATATTGTTAAAACCCCAATGGAAAATTTTACAGGAAAAATTAATTTTATGAATCTTCATATTGTTACCTATGATATGACATTACCTGCAATCCTTATTGTTTTTCCATTAGTAGATGTTTATATCATTATGGGTATGGATGGACATTATGTTTATCAAACTAATATTGATTGTAGAGCTAAACAAGTTTTTTTAGAATTATTTTCCTTTTTAATACATGAGAAAACTCAAACAGCTAATAACATATCTAGATTCTGATAATATTTTTAATTATTAGAATTAATGTTATCTTTCTCGTATTTTTGAAAATAACGGAACTATTTAGATTAATGACGTTGAAATGGTAAATGAATATCATGATGTTTTTATTGATGAGTCACCTGGAGTTATACATTTTCAGAAAATTGAATTTACTAATGATTTAAATCATGAAGCTAAGACAATTTAAAAAACCCCATATTGAATGACTCAAATAGTACTTCATGAATAGTAAAATTAGTTGTAGGATTTTCTTGATCAATGCTTCATTCTTCACAACAATTCACCATGGGGAGCTCATGTATTGTTCAAAAAAAAAATAATGATGGTTCCAGGATATTTTTCATTGATTACATATATTTTAATAAAATTTCTATTAAGTATATTTATCATATTCCTCAGATCGATGAATTTTTTGATCTGCTCTAGGTAGAAGATTATTTTTCCAAGATTGACATGACATCCAGATACCATCATCTGATGTTTAAGGAGGATGACAACTTGGAAACTTCTTTTTCTACTAGATAAGCATTATGAGTTTTTTTATTCCCTTTGGTTTTCCAATACCCAACATTTATTCATTAATCTTATGAATTGAACATTTTGTGAATATTTGGATATTATTTTTGTTTTTTTATTAACAAAAATTAGGAATATTCAAAAAGTAACGATGATCCTAAAAAAATTTAAGTATTTTTGTGAAAACACTCATTGAAAATAAGTTATATGGAAAATTTATCAAATGTCATTTTTAGTTACAATAGATTTCTTTTATTGGGAACACTGTAAATAAGGATGGAAAAACAGTTGATCCTGCCCAAAAAAAGTGGTTGACAAATGGCCAAGACCTAAAAATGTAATATAGATTTTTAGTTTTCTTGTATTAGAAGGTTATTACTACTAGTTTATTAAAAAAATTGCACTATTATCTAGACTGCTCAATTAGATTACACAAAAGGGTTAAAATTTATATATATTAAAGAATGTGATGCTTGTTCTCAGGAAATAAATAAGTGATTGGTGAATGCTCTAGTTTTGGCCCTACCATCTAGAAATGGGGAGTTTGTAATCTACAATAATGGTTCATTGAAGGGACTAGGTTGTGTTTTCATGCAAAATGATCAGGTAATTAATTATACTTCAAGAAAATAGAAAACCCATGAGTTAAATTATCCACAAAATGATTTGATATTAGTAGTTTTGGTTTTTATTTGGAATATTTGGGGGCCTCATATATAGGGAGGAAAATGTGAAATATAAATAGACCATTTAATATTGAAGTATATTTTCAATAATAAAGAATTAGACATGATTCAAAGAAGAAGTCATAAATTGATTAAGGATTATAGAAGCCCGATCAATTACAATCCTAGAAATGAAAACAAAGTGGTAGATACCCTAATCCAAAAACATCATTCATCATTGACCATGTAACATTTGGAACATGAAAACTTGATTAATTATTTGATGAATTTTGGATTTGATGTTTTTGGTACATGAAATTCCATGATTTTGTTTCTGGTTTTTGTGTATTCATATTTGTTTGATAGAATTAAGAAAGTATAGAATGAATATGGGGAGTTATAGAAAAAGTGACTAGTTTTTAAAATGAGTATGTTTCCAGAATTTATCATTGAAAATGATTGTATTTTGATTTTTGGGAAAATATTAGGGGTGCCTTGTGATTCCCACCCAAATAAATAATTGTTGTGTTAAGATCATAGTTATCAATTTTTAGTTCATCTTCGCGGCACTAAGATGTATAGGGACCTTCACGGATATTACTGGTTGGATGGAATGAAATGGTATATTGTAGATTTTATGGTGAACTATTTGACATATCAATCAGTTAATGTTGAGTGAAAACTATGAAAGGGTATTCTTTAGCCATTTCGATTTCCATAGTGGAAATGGGAAAATATATTCATGGACTTTCACATAGGACTACCGATGACTTCTCAAGGTAACAATGTAATTTGGGTTATTGTTGATCAGCTAAATAAATCTACACATTTCCTTTTTATTAGAGATACCATGAATTTGGATTTTCATTATTGAATTTACCTAAAATATATTGTTAGGTTACATGGAGTTTATCATCCCATTGAATATGAATGTGATCCTAGGTTCACTTATATTTTTTGTAAATCCCTTTAGATGTCGTTGGAAACTGAATTAAATTTCATCACTACTTTTCATCCTCAATCTCATGGATTGACTGAGATAAAAATTTCGGAATTGGAGGATATGATTAGATCATGTTTGATGGACTACCATTCAAGTTGGTATCAACATCTTTTTTACTTTAGTTTTCATATAATAATAGTTTTTATTCAAGTGTATACATGGCACCATATGAGATATTATATTGGAAGCGGTGTCGAACTCAAGTGTTTTGGGATGAATTTCGGGAAACGAAGTTTATGGGACCAAAATCAATAAATTTAGTGGCTGAGAAAGTGAATATGATCAAGAAACATATGAGAACAACTCAGAGTAGGATGAAAATGTATGTAGATAATAGGAGGAATGACTATTATTTCTAGGTATGTGATCATGTGTTTCATAAAATTTCACCATTGAAAAGTGTTATGAATTTTGGTAAGAAAAGAAAGCTAATTCCATGGTTCATTGGACCTTATGAAGTCCTTGAAAAAGTTAGACCAGTTATCTACTGGCTATCTTTTTTTCTTCGTTTATCTTAGGTAGATAATGTTTTTTCTATTTTGATGTTGAGAAGGTATGTTCCATATTTATCTCATGTTTTGAGTGCAGAATTAGTTTAGTTAGAAGATAACATTTACAATAAAGAGAAAACATTTCATATTATTGATTAAAGAGAACAGGTATTGTGTAATAAGGTAGTATAATAGCTAAAGGTTTTGTTGAGAAACCACATGTTGAAGAAGAAACATGGGAATCTGAAAATGCTATGAAGGAAAGGTACACTCACATGTTTAATAAGTAAATAAAATACAAGGACAAAATTTATAAAAGGTGGGGTGAATGTACCACCCCATGTATTTGAAAATAAATTGAAATGCATGAAACATTGAGTCTCTTGAGAGTGAAACTTTGTTTTAAGTATGTAGTTATAAATAATCCACTAACAATAATTCTATTTCTTATATGATTTGGATTTCTAAAAATGGGCATAAAAGATTGTGATCAGTATGTTATTTGGAGTCAAGTGAAACATACATATTTTTTGGTGAATAATAACCAACCCTTATGAATAGTTATATAATCCTTATGAATAGTAAATTTTCGAAATGAGTTTTATCCTCCCTAATGAATGTATAATAACATGTCATCTTAAAAGTGAGAATATGATGATCATATAAGTTTTGGTATTTGGTAAGTAAAAAAATATTATCTACAATTTAATGATTAATTTAATATTTTAAATTATTATTGTTTTCATAAAATGAAATCAAAAATAATTATATTATTATTTTATGGTCATATGATAATTTTATGATAAACTAATTAATTTTTCAACGTGTTATAAAATCATTTATAGTTTTAGAAATGTTTTTTCAAATAAATTATGATTTAGAAAAAATTATATTTATCTTAGTGAGAAAGTTATTTTCCTAAAATGGAGTTCATTTTTAAATTCTACACGTCAAAAAAAATTTGGGTGAATTTTTTCGATTTTTCTAAAATACTTAAATTTTTATGAATAGAGAAATAGGGTAATTTACCACATATAAAAATTATATGTTAAATACAATATTCATACAATCATGGCTAATTTATGCTCCCTTGGTTTAAAATCAAATTCAACTCTTATTGTTTTATGTAACATAAATCAGGATAATTCATAGTCTAGAGTGAATATATTAAAAAAATGATTAAAATAATGGAAAACATGTCATCTATTATACTATAAATACCACCCTCATGCCCTCTTGGACTCACACCTCTCAAGATTTTTTTATTTTCTAAATTATACTAAAATCCCCTCCAAAGTATCTTACTCACATCCAAGACAATATGGTCTCATCTTAGGACAATACCGATGTCCTTAAAAAGGATGTCAATGAGAAGAGATCAAGAGGTAAAAACTCTCTTTCATTCTGTTTCAAGTTCTTTTAAATTCTTTTTATTTTCTTATAATCTCTTATCATCCCATTATTAATGAGGAAATATAGTTCCATAATTTTATATAGTTTGGATATTTTTTTATGTAATAATTCATCAACATAATTCCTCTCCCCCACTCTTATTCTAAAAATAAAAAAATCGTCAGTGATGTGTCGATTTAATGATATTGTAGATGATGCTCCTTCAATTTCATTTAAATACTTCAAATATGGTTGTAATACTATTTCAAAGGCTGAAACATATTTTAAATTTCATTATACAACATATATTTCATTCTATAATTAAGTTATATTGATAATATTAATGGCATATGATGAAATAATTTCGTGTTTATCGAAGAACCGCCAAAATGATCTAAACATCACTAAAGTTTTACCAAATTATTCTTCATAATATATGATAAAGAATTCTTTATGGTTTCGTTAAATATTGTGGAAACATATTAATAACAAATCATTCCACTTTTGGGGATTCTCTTTTATTCAATAAGAATTTCCGTTTCAAAACCACTGTGGAAATCATGTAATGAACACACCGAAAAAATGTAAATTACAAAATATTATTAATTAATGGGTTGAATGATGTTATTAAATGACCATATAAGGTATTATAAACATGAAAATGTTTCTATAAAATATCAATAACACTATTTTAAAATTATTCATGAGATTTAGATACATATTATGTAAGACTAACCGGAGGTAAGGGAATTGTTAACACAATTCCATTCTTTGGGTTAACCTTATGCTTCTCTGATTATGTTGAAATAGGACTATTAATGTAATTAATATTGTTTATAGTATGTTTTATTATGTGGATTTATAGTCTATAAACATATTAATTTCATTATATTAATTCTCAAATATATTATATGTTATTTGAAAAGGATATTCCTTCAAAAATCATCTTTTAATATTCTATAGTTTCAAATTCAATAAAAATGTTTTTATGCAATTATTCATGTTATATGATTATGTTCCGGTTCTTGGGAATTTTTTGTGATGACGAATGTGACCTAAATCTCCCTCTTTTGAATTTGGTTTGTGTATGTTGGATGTCTACCTTATGGTTAATCCAAGCATAACTATTATGGATACACCATAAGGTATCCATGAAGTTTACATTGTAATGTTATAGTGAGGGTTAAAAATCACAAGGTTTCCATGATGGATAAAATATAAGTAAGAAATGTCTCATCATACCTTTATGGTTTTAAATATGTTCTCTAATGTTTTATGGAATTCTCATGTCTCACAAAGATAGTATATATGATTGAGTTGTGTGTATTTATGAAAATGATTTCATATGTTTATATGTATTCATTGACTAATGGGTTATTTCCATATTTTTATTTCCTCTAATGAGATTTTTATGCTCATCCCATGATTTTATATTTTGTTCATAAGTTATAAGTATGTGTAAGAGAAATAATGAACTAATGTTAAATTTTATGAGGACGTGTCAATGAAATATAATCGATATTTTTTGATAGATATTTTATGTTTTAGAAGAAATGGATATTGATTTTCTATTTCCCACTATGTATTCTTGGGGTTTGATATATATGAGATCAGTCCTAACCTTCTAATACTCAAAATCAAAAGAATCATTCAGAATGTAAAAATGTGAAATCTAGTTGAATTAGATTGAATATGTAATGTTTAATGCTGGGTCCTTATATTAATATATTTAGTAATCATGACCAATTTTTAAATTAAGAATGGATATATCCATATTTTGACAATAAAAAATCATATTAGGTATATAAAAAATGGGTTTAGGGAACCAGATCTGGTAGAGAGGGTCTAGGAAGACACGGTTAGTATCAAATTATAGTTCTAGATAATTTAAGATATTAAAATGCCTGATGAGGAAAATTTAAGGGTTAACAAGTTAAGGTTGATCATAATATAGAATTAGTCATAAAATAATATGGTTTAATTATAAGGGGAAAATAGAAAACTATATTTTTTATTTATAAGTGATAAGTTTAGGTCAAAATAATGGAATATGTTTATGTATTTGGTAACACCAATATTCTTTGATAAAGTATGTATTTTGTGGTAATTATTAAGAATACATATCTTTCAAGATATTCAAATGTGAATGTGGATATAGAAAAAATATAACTATGTGTAATCACCCTAAATTGAGTTGGTGGGGAATTTACATAGTCATTGCTCAGATTCAGGATGACTAGGCCAAGAATATAAATAAGGCTCCACACTCCCTATGGGTATGCATTGGTTAATAACATTCTATTTAAGAACGATTTTGAAGAATTTAATATTTTTTTACATGTTAAATTAGAAAACCTAAAAAAATGAAAATAGATAATCAAAGATTGAAAAGGAGATTCATGGGTTAATCTAAATTAATAATATGCTTGGAAAACATTATTTATAAGGTTATACATATTAATATTTATTTTTAATATTTATTTTTTCTATATTAACCTAACATTTTTGAATTTTTTTAGATTAAATGAGATCACGAAGAGAAATCAGGGAAAGGAACGTATCCAAAAACTACTTTGTATTATAAACAAAACATGTATCATAATTAAATTGTTAGTATGATTAGTATATTCTTACTATAATGAATAATTTGATTTTCAATGTCTTACCTATGGTAGTGTGGTTAATATCATAAAATCAATTCATTCATGATACTATTAGATATTTTTACTTTTGAAGTGAAATTTATCAATAAAATTTTGGTTTACTATAAATGTTATGTATGGAAATGAGAATCATCTAAGGACCATTCCTCATTTATTATTCATTAGTTTTTTGAAATTATGTATTTAAAGGTATTAATAACCTTGAGAAAGGATTTCATGTAATGTTAATATTTTTTGAGATTACTAGTGAATAATACATGTTTGACTGATGAATATGAGTTAGGTTTGTTATATATTTGATGCTATGATTGTAACGATTAGTGTGATTTTAAAATTTTATTTTATATGGTATTTATATCTATGGGATTGATGATCATTCAATACATGTTTGGTAGTTTTTTTATAAGGACCTTGCATTATTACATTATATAGTCTCGAATACAATCAATAAATCACTTCCTTTTTACATTGAGGTTCTTTTCATGTTTACAGATTTAGAGAATTGGGGACATACATTCAAAACATTACACATTATTATAGTTTGGATACCATAAAAAACAGTACTCATTCCTTCCAAAATGCAAAACATTCCAAATAAAATATTATTTCTTTGATAGATCATTCATCATTTAAACTTCGCTTCATTCAAATTATTTCACGTCCTTATAACCTTTTAAAATCATTTAAAAACATGGGATGAGCACAATAACTCAGTAAGGGATATAAAAAGAAGTAAAAAACACATTTGTCCATGAATACTTGTAACATATGAAATCATTCCCAAAAAACATACATATAACCTGTATATATATAGGTACATTGTAAATCATGATATTTAAAAAATACATAAGAACATAAGTAGACCATAAAGGTATCATGGGGCATTACTTATATAATCTTGTAAGCCTCTCAGCAAACTTATAATTTGTAACCATCACAACTACCTTATGATTTGTGTAACCATCGTAGTAACACTTGGAGTAACCATATGGATGACCTCCAACTAACACATACCCATTGTGTTTGAGGGAAATATAGGTCCCATCCATCATCATAAACAATGCCCAAGATCCAAAACATAAACATACAACATTAATATAAGCATAAAAACAATGCTTTTTTGTTCTGTAAAACAGAATTTTGAAAGAGGATTTTAAAAACAATTCCTTTATAAAGATCATATAATTGATGTGAGAGTTCATAAAGTGGATTAAATATGTATATACACTATAAATATACATAAATAAATGGATTATAATGATATTTCAACACACAGACAATTAAAATACCACATAATAAATGAAGTAGAAGTTTAACCCAAAGAATGGAAATCTGGTTAAGAATTCCCTTACCTCTAGTTGGTTTTACTTTAAACTTATTTAAAAGTCCTATATAATGTTTAAAAGAGTATTATTAGAATTTTAAAGAAACATTTTAATGTTTATAACATCTTATATGATCATTTCATAACATCATTTTACCCTTTAATTGTTCATATTTTACTCTTTGCACTATTTTTGGGTGAGTTCATTACATGATTTCTATGATTGGTTCACGATGGATGTTCTTATCGATTGAAAGTGAAACACCATAAATATAATGGATTAGTATTTAAATATTTCAAGTACCATCTTTTATACCATTTATCATTTTGAATTCTTACATGAGTATGATTCATAAGTTAAAACATTAATGATGTCCATTGGATCATTTTAGTGGTTCTTCAATAATAACGACCTAATTTTGTTTTATAAATTAAATACATGTGTACAAAAGAATTACAGACCCAAGGATGAGACACAATAAATATATTATAACCTAGTTCAACCATATAAATGTTTTCATGGATAGACGTGAAGGGTTTAAATAAAAATGAAATCACATCGTCCATGATGTCGGTAATTCGACCCATCATGGACAATGTTTCTAATTCATTGAATAAGTGGGAGAGGAGAAAAAGAATGATGATGAATTTTCCATGAACATGAGATCATCCAGAATATTCAATATTCATGAGCTTCCGTGCCTCTTTGATAAGATGAGGTAAGGAAATAATAAGAAAAGAAAGGAATCTTGAAATAATAGAAAACTTGAGAAACATCTCACGAAAGTTCGACAGCCTAACGACGTCTCTTAAAATTTCAAAAAAATACATTGATGGGAGAAAAGGTATATTTAATCACTCTTACATAATATAGATATTAATGGGTTATATTAAATGATATATCCCAACATAAGCCCATGGGAATGGTAGAGTATAACATAAAATGAATGAAAACAAAGAAAATAAAAGAGGATATTTACCTCTTGATCTCTTCTCCTTGAAATCCTTCTTAAGGGCTTTGGTTTTGGACTTTTGGTGAGACCAGAAGATCTATGGTGTGGGGAAGAGCCTTGGGTGGAGTATTGGGCAGAATATCGGCATGGATCAAGTCTTGAGATGTGTGGTAAGATGAGGGGATTTGGGGTGGTAATTATAGTGGATGAGAGAGGGTGTTTTTCATTATTTTAATCATTATTATAATATTTTTTCCCATGATTATGAAAATACATAGTTCATGTGACCTAAAATAGTAATAATGGAATGTTATTTTGAATAAAGTTTCCTTACATCACTTATGATATCATAAATATTGTATTTTACTGGTAATTTGAATATATAGTATTTTATCGTATTTCAGTATTCATCGAAAATTCCCGAATTTCAGAAAGATATAAAAAAATTACCCTAACAATTTTTTGACATGTAGAATTAAAAAATGAATTCTATTTTTTGAAAATAATTTACTAAATATTATAAATTTAAATTTTATATAAAAGTATAATTTTTTTAAAAATTAACAATTCTTATTATTTTAGTACTTCTATGTCATGATGAAAAATTAACCAAGATGTTATTATCTTAAATCCATAAGATAAAACTCATAATAAAATTTTATATTCATTAGGATCATATTAATATTAATTTTTCTATTCATAAGGGTATGATAGTATTCACACAAAAAAACATGTTGGTTTAATCAGACTCCAAATAACTTACTGAACAGAATTGTAGATTACAGTTTCTTGAAATTAAAAACATAGAAGTGGAAAATTATGTTTTAGGTATAGTTATAAATATATACTTAAAACAAATTTCCATGCATTTCTATTTATTTTTACAAAAAAATGGGGTGTTATATTATCCCCACCTTTTATAAATTGCTTCCTCACAATTTTATTTACATATTAAACAACTAAGGGTACTTTTCCAACATTGAATTTTAAGACTCCCATATTGCTTCTTCAACAATGTGGTTTCTCCACAAAACTATTACCTATTGGATAACATTATTCCACAAAACATGTTCCCTTCGATCAAGAATCTAAACTTGTTTCTCTTAATATGATTGGTTCTCATAATGATAAACTACTTCTAGGCTCAAGACATGTGATGAATGTAGCACATACTTTCTCAACATTGAAACATGAAAAACATTATGTACCAGAGACAAACATGGATGAAATGCTACTCAGTATGAAAATATTCCAAAATTCTCTAATATTTCAAAATGACCTGTGAACTCCGAACATAGCTTTCATTTCTTACCAAAATGTATCAAACTTTTCCAAGGAGAGATTTTAAGGAAAACATGGTCACCTACCTCTAAATACAAGTCTTTTATTCTGTTATCTACCTATCTTTTTTCATACTCTAAGCTGCCCCCATGTGCTGCTAGATCATCTTCACATTCTCAACTACTTCTTCTACTAATTCAAGCCCCATCAACTTTATTTCACCGACTTAATCCCAAAACATTGGAGTCCAAAACATCTTCCTATAAAAATCCTCAAAAGGTGTCATCCGTATACTGGAATGAAAACTATTATTATGAGAAAATTCAACTGAAGAAAGATGCTAATTCGAAATTCCCTGATATTCCATTGAACAAGCTCAAAGAATATCCTCCAATGTCTAAATCGGTCGTTCTGATTTCCCATCTTATTGATGATGATTAGATATACTGAAATTTAACTCTATGCCCAAAGACATCTGACGTCCCTTCCAAAAGTTAGAAGTGAACCTGAGATCTTAATCCAATACAATGGAAAGAGAAACTCCATGTAACATGTCAATATTTTTTGAGGTACAGTCAATAAAGTTGATCCAAGGACTTTGTATCTTGAATAGAAAGAAAATGTGTAGATTTTGATAGCTGATAAACAATAACCCAAATTGCATTATTACATCGAGAAGTTTTTGGTAGTCTCACAAAAAAGTCCATGGATACAATCTCCCATTCCCACTCTAGAACTAGAAAAGGCTGAAGTATACCCTTCGGTAACATCAGCTTTGTTTCAACCTGTTGACATGTTAAGCATTTCATAATAAAATCAGTGATATCTATTTTCCTCCCATCCCACCAATAATACTCCCAAAGGTCTCTGTACATCTTAGTACTACCAGGATGAACTGATAATGGAGAACTATGAGCTTCATACAACAAGTGTTTCTTCAACTGAGAATGACTAGGCACACACAAGCTTTTTCCAAATCTTAAAACACAATATTTATCAAGGTTAAATTCTGGAAACTTAGCCATTTTAACCAATTAATTTTTTTGTAGCTCACGGTCTTCCTTCTTTGCTCGCTTAATTCTGTCTAACAACAACGACTGCCATGAAACATGAAAAAAACAGAGGTATTTCCTTCACCAACAACTTCTAAGCCAAAATTAATCAAATCATTATTCAAGGGATGAACTTCCAAACTTAACATAGTTAATGATGCATGATGTTTATGACTCAAGGCATCCACCACATTATTTTCTTTTCCATGATGTTAATTGATCGTGCAGTCATAATCCTTTATCAGTTCAAGGCATCTTCATTTTCTCATGTTTAATTCCATTTGAGTGAATATGAACTTCAAACTTTTATGGTTAGTATATATTTGACATTTTCTTCTGTGTAAATGAAGCCTCCAAATTTTCAAAGAAAAAACCACAGATGCCAATTCCAAATCAGGTGTGGGATAAATTAACTCACAAGGTTTTTGTTGTATTGATGCATAAGCAATTACCTGATCATTTTTCAACAAAACACAAAAAAGTCCTTTCAATGAAGCGTCACTGTAGATGATGAAATCACCATTTCGGAAAGGCTAGGACAAAACTGGTGAATTTACAAATCTCTTCTTTAGTTCCTAAAAACAAACATCACATTATTCTGTCCAAACAAATTTAACCCATTTCCGTGTTTACTTAGTTATCGGCATAGATGACCGAGCAATGTTCTTAACAAAACATCTATAATAAATTTCCAATACAAGAAAACTACAAATCTCTGTAACATTTGTGGGTCATGTATATTTATCAACCACTTTTGTTTTGATAGGATCAATTGTTATTACAACCTTATTTACAATGTTCCCATGAAAAGAAATTTTTTGCAACCAAAAATCACACATTCTGAATTTTCCATACAGTTTCATTTATTTTAATGTTTTTAATAAAACCCTTAGATGTTTTCCATGCCTCTATTTATTTTTAGAAAATATTGAAATTTAATCAGTAATCTTAACCAGAAACTTACCCAACAACTCATGAAATACTATATTTATAAGATTCATGAATAAAACAGGTGAATTGGTTAATCTAAATGTCATAAAATCAAATTCATAATGCGTATATCATGTACGAAAGTATTTTTTTTGGGATTTCATCCTCCTTCACCTTCAGTTGATGGTATCTGAGTCTCGAGTCAATCATGGAAGAGTACTGAGCTCCCTCAAGCAGAACAAATAAGTAATCGATATGAGGTAAAGGGTACTTATCTTTAATAGTGATGTTATTCAAAGCACTGTAATCAATGTAAAGTCTCAAGGAACCATCATTCTTTTTAACAAACAAAATTGGAGCATCCCATGGTGAAGTTCTAGGATTAATGAAGCCTATATTAAGAAAAATCCGTAACTGATTTTTCAAGCAAAGATGTTATATTTGATCCATACGATTTGTGGGTTTTGAAATTGGATTAACATTAGGAACTAATTCAATAGTGAATTTGACTTCCCGATTAGGTATGGAACTGGGTAACTCATCCGGAAAAACATCAAGGTATTAATTTACCACATGCACATCATCAATATGAATAGCTCCCCTATTTTCAACAATATGAGCAAGATAACTTTCATTTCCATCAATCATCTGTTTCATAAATTCCTAACATGTTATCGACTGTATGGATACGTTCTTGTATACAAATTGAAACTCATTATGAAAAATAACTTCTTTAGCTCTACTGTTAATCTTACCATGATAAATAGAAATCTAATCCATTCCCAAAATAACATCAAACTTGAATAAGGGTAAAAGAACAAGGTTTTTAGGTAAAGTCATTCCACATACCACAATAAAATAATTCTTATAATTCCACTTTGCAATAATATTTAACCCTACTATTTTAACAACAAGATCAGGTTTCATTTCTTGAGGTCATATTTCAAATTTACCCGAAAATTAATCAGAGATGAAGGAATGTGTAGAACCCATATAAAAAAACTAGGGAAAATCTAATTAAACAGACAAATTACCCGATACATCTTCATTGGATGGTCCGACGTCTATTGATGTGGTCACAAAGGATCTCATACACCTTTCTATTTGTAGTCTGGCTTCATTGCATCATTCATATCTCTCTTTGGGAAGCCATTTTAATAAGGGACCATCTCACCAAATGTAAAAAATATTATAGTTTTCTTGTCAGGATTAGTCTTAGGATCGGTTTCATTGAAATCTCAGGCCATATATCCAAACATACCACATTTAAAACACTTCCCAATTATTCAAAGACATTCCCGTGGGTTCTTCCTGCCACACTTTTCACAAATTTCATGCTGGATTTTCTTCACATCATATTTATTTGGTTGATTCCTACCCATTCCATTCCACCTGGACCTATTCTTATCCTTATTTCCAAAATGCACGTGATCATCAACATACTCCTTCTCTACCCTCTCATTACATCAGAAAAGTTTCTCATTACTTTTTAATTCACAGTAGGCCAATTCCCTTCGATACATTGGCTTCAGTCCTGAGTAAAAACAGTTGATTTTTCTCTCAAGGTCCAGAATAATATTTGGATCATACCTCGAAAGTCGAGTGAAGTTTACTTCATACATGACCACTAAATATTCCCCTTCTGTTTCAATTCAAGGAATTGCTTCTCCATCCATAGTCGCACTACCTTAGGAAAGTATTTTTCAAGGAAAAAACATTTAAAATCATCCCACTCAAAGGTATCAATATCCTCTATACCCCTGATATTCCTTACCATTGACAACCACTGATCAACTTCAAATTCCAAATGATAAATGGAAATACTTACCTTTTGATTTTCAGAACATAACAAAAATGAAATATCTTTTCAAGGGCTTTAATCCATCCTTCAGATGCTTGTGGGTCAGAAGATCCATTGAAATTAGGGGGTGTTGTCTCATAAAATGTTCCACTACTGTCATGTTCAATTGTGGTAACATTGGTTTTTCTCTTTCATGGATGCCACCACCAATTATATCCTATGTCAGCTATTCCATTACTATCAAAAACTACTCAGTTCCAATCCCTACCATCCTGGGCTTCAGATTTGGAAGGATGCTATTCTATCCATGCCTCTCCTCTTCAGATTCCCTATTTCTTCTACAACCAACCTTTCTGAACAAACATACCCTAGAAGAATAACCATTGTGATCATTAAATAATATAACATTTCATATTAATCATTGATTAAAAATAATTTATGGCACTCTTTTAACTTCATCACAACCCCTAATGTTATCTAAACCATCATATGATACCAACTATAAGAACCCAAATTATTACATTACATAGTCTTGAATTTGGTAAAGATATAACTTCCTTTTAACATTTGGTATATTTTCATGTTTATATATTTAGAAAATTGGGAAAATACTTTCAAAACATTACACATTATTACAGTGTGGATACAATAAAACGCTACTCGTTCCTTCGAAAATTTCAAAGTTTCGGAATAAAACATGATTTATTTGATAGATCTTAAAACATTTAACATTGATTCCTTCACTTTCTTAAACCTCCTTATAACATGTGAAATTAATTTAAAAACAAAGGATGTGCACAAAAACTCAGTAAGTGATATAAAATGAAAGAAAGAACACATTTGTCCACAGATACTTGTAACGAATGAAATCATTTCCAAAAAACATACTTATCACCATTATATATATACCTACTTTTTGAAACATAATATTTCCACAATACATAAGAACATATGTAGAACCATAAAGGTATCTTGTAAGATTACATACATAATTTGGTAACCCTCTCGGCTACCTTATAATTTGTAACCCTCACAGCTACCCTTCTATTTGTGTAACCATCGTAGCTACACTTGGAGTAATCGTACGTCCGTCCTCCAACATACACATACCCAATGAATTGGAGGGAAATATAGGTCCCATCCTTCATCATATACCGTTCCCAAGATCCAGAACATAATCATACTACATTAATATAAGTATAAAAATATAGCTTTGGAATTTTGTAAAACTGAAATTTAAAAGAGGATTTTAAAAGTAAAGACCCTTATAAATATCATAAAATTGAAGTGAGACTTAATAGAGTGGATGAAATATGTATATAATCTGTAAATATAAATAATTAAACAAATTATAATCATATTTAATCACCAAAACAATTTAACAACCTCATAAATAATGAAGTTTATGTTTTACCCAACGAATAGAAATCAGGTTATGAATTCCCTCACCTCAGATTTGTCTTACTTCAAACTCATTTAAACATCCTGTATAATGAATTAAATAGTGTTATTATAATTTTAGAGAAACATGTTCATGTTTATAATATCATATATGTAATTTCATAACATCACCTAATCTGTTAATTGTTCATATTTTCCCCTTAAACAATTCTTGGGTGATTTTTTTACATGATTTCCATGATTGGTTCATGATGGATGTTTTTTCCGATTGGAAGTGATACTCTAGAATTGGAATGGAATAGTATTTACATATTTCAAGTACCAGAAATTATACCATTTATAATTTTGAATTCATACATGTGGATGATTCATAAGTTAAAACATTAATGATGTTCGTTTGGATCATTTTAGTGGTTCTTTGATAATAACGTCCTCATTTTGTTTTATAAATTAAAACCATGTGTACAAAAGAATTCCAGAACCATGTATGAGACATAATAAATATATGAAAACCTGTTTCAACCACAAAAATGGTTTCTTGACTAGTCTTGAATGTTTTAAAGATAAATTAAATCACATCATCCACGATGTCGGTAATTCTACACATCATGGAAAACGTTTTTAATTCATTGAATAAGTGGGAGAGGAGAACATGAAGGATGATGAATATTCCATGAACATGAGAAGATCCAGAAGATACATGATTCTGGGACTTCCATTCCTCTTGTTAATGATGATGTGAGGAAAGAAGAAGAAAAGAATGGAATCTTGAAATAAAGGAAAACTTGAGAAATTTCTCATGAAACTTCTACAGCCTAACAACGTCTGTTAATGTTTCCTAAAAATAGATTGATGAGAGAAAGGGGATATCTTATCAATCTTACATGATACAGACAGTAAGGGGGGATATGAAATGAAATATACCAACATAAGACAAAGGTAAAAGAAGAGAATAATATAAAATGAACGAAAATAAAGAAAATATAAGAGAATGTTAACCTCTTGATCGCTTCTCCTTAAGATCCTTGTTAAGGGCATTGGATTTGGTCATTCGGTGAGACCAGATTATCTTGGATGTGGGGAAGAGCCTTGGGATGAGTATTTGGAAGAATTTAGTCATGGATCACGGCTTGAGACGTGTGGGAAGAATAGGGGAGTGAGGGAGGTATTTATAGTGGAGGAGAGGGGGTATTTTTCATTATTTTAATCATTATTATGATATTATTGCCCAAGATTATGAATATTATTAGTTCATGTGACCTAAAATAGTAATAATGGCATGTGATTTCGAACCAAGTGGCCTTAAATCACTTATTATGTTATAAATAATGTATTTTACTAGTAATTTGTTTAAAAAATATTTTATCATATTTCACTATTCATCGAAAATTCATGAATTTCAAAAAAAATCCCAAAACATTAACCTAACTAGTTTTTGACGTGTAGAATTCAAAAATGATTTCAGTTTTGAAAATATTTTTCTAAATGTTATTAATTTAATTTTTAAATAAAATCATACTTAATTAAAAAATTAACAATTCTAATTCTATAACTTCTTCAATATCACAATGAAAAATTAACCAAGATTATATTTTCCTAAGTCCTTATGAAAATAAAATAATAATAATATTTACTATTCATTAGGATCATATTACTATTCATATTACTTTTTATAAGGGTGTGTTACTATTCATAAAAAACAATTTGGTTTCCTCAGACTCCAAATAACATACTGAACACAATTGTAGTTGAAAATTCCTTGAAATTATTTACATAGAAGTTGAAAAATTATGTTTAAAGGATAGTTATAAATATCTACTAAAATAAATATCCACACATTTCTATTTATTTTTAAAAAACATGGGGGGTTATAGTTTTGTTCTATATTTTTTTTATGATTTAAATTTACAAGTGTTTGACCATATGGAATATAGTTTTATACTATTTTGGGGTTAAAGATAGATTTATTTTTGAAATAATATAAAAATTCTCTATGTTTTCTGAATGGGAGACTCAAATTTCAAATCCATAATTTTTTAAAAAGAGAATTATGTTCAATAAGATATATGACACACAACACTAACCTAAATTAACAATGAAATTTTATTATTAAAATGTAACTATTTTTAAAAGTATATATTAAATTAGAATGTATGAATACGGATACATGATTTATGAAATAGAACAGCATGAAGATAAGAAGCTGACATGAGCCCATCCTCAAAAAAATATATAATAAAAAGGGAGTCAGGCATACAAGGGGTTATTACATAAGCGAGTGTGCAAGACAGCACATCGATCCTCCTCCACCATCGAAGCACAATAATCTGGGGCAGTGAAAGACCACATCATATCAAGTTCACATATATCCTTTTTAGAAAGTGTATCCATGACCCGATTATCCTCTTAGTAAACATGGGAGACAATTATCTGTAATTGATTTACATGGTAGAGACAATGAACCCACTGAGGCAGCACACGCCATGGTACATTTTGAGTTCTAGTGTTCAGAGCATGAACATCAGTCATTGAGTCAGATTCAATCCTGAGCAATATCCAGTTAAATTGTATAGCGTATCTTATCACATGAATCATGGCCTAAATTTTAGCTTCAAAAGCATTACCAAGGCCAAGGTAATAATAAAATCATCCCTTAACAAACCCACGGAACGTGCAGAAGACTCCTCCGCATCCATCCGGACCCGGCACACTTTATGCGGCTCCATCAACATTTACATTGTGGCGCGGTGCAATCGGTGGTATCCATCTTATATGTTTAAGCATCTGAGGTTTGCGTGGACGGCCAGAAATGCCAAGAATCCAAAGAATTTGGAGGTCTGAAATGGTGTTAGACATCACACCATCTTGGACCACTGCCACAGCGTACACATCCCTATGGATGAAGCTCATTCCCTTCCGGACATCAACAACCACACCATAAAATAGGGCCATGTTCTTCGAATCCCACAAGGCCGGAAAAACCGCTACAATAGCTGTGATAAAAAGGTTGAAAATCTTCTCACTGTAGCGCACCTGTAGCAGCCCGGGCAGCAGATCAAAAATCTGGATTCTGCAATCCACTGCTAACCTGAACATCACACCCAAGTAATTCCAAAGTTGGAGGGATTGATCACACTCCATAAACACATGTTGCGTAGTATCTTCTCCAGCCCTGCATACAGTGCACCTAGATGCCAACTGAAATCCAGCACTCTTCAATTGTTCAGAAGTGGGGAGTCTGTTTTTCCTAATCCTCCAAAGTAAGATAAACCGGGCTGGCCAAATAAATGGAGCTCTAAAATTCAGTAGCCAGGTTGGGGAATGATCATTCCCTCTACATGAAATCTTTTAAAATTCTTTGGTGTCAAAGATCCCATTCCTATTGTGTAGCTAAATCAATTTGTCATAATCCATAAAAGCATAACTATTAATTTGAGACAACACATAATCAGAAATATTCAGATCATGTAAATATTGATATGAGAGAAAATCTAAAATGGATATTGAAGCAACATTAGGTGTGACATTCATGAGTTTCAAGGGCCGATCCAACCACAAGGTGCTCCAACAACTAAGATTGGAGTCCCTGCTGACCAGCCATTTAGAGTCCTGCATAATCATTGCGTATGCCTGCTTAAGGGAGGCCAATACCGAAGACTAGAGATGATATTTATAGCCATTAACCAGCCACTTTGTGAACCTGCTCGCCAAGAAGTCATCATAAACCTCATTGGATATTATCCTCTAAGTGAACTTCCCAATCAGACCATCATTAAATGTACGAAGATCCTTAACTCATAATCCACCCATTTCCATAGGTTTTATGCAGTCCTTCCACTTCACTGTGACCATCTTCCTTTCAAAGATTGATCCTGACCATATAAAATTTCTCACCAGGCCTTGTAGTTCCTTAATCCATCCTCACAACCATTTGTAGAGAGAGAATGAGTAAAAAAATTTCGATGTAATCACTGAATTCACGAGACAAAACCTCCTAGCCATTGACATGGATTTCCCCTTCCAACTAGAATGTTGATGAGTAATGCTAGCATAGATACCTTCAAGATATTATTGTTTCACCGTTCCCCAGAAAAGAGGCACCCTAAGATGCTGAATGGTCAGGCATCCCCGCTTCACCCCAAGATAATGAGTGATCCTATTCCTTTTTCCAGTAGTGATTCCATTGCCAAAAACAATTGAGGAATTCTCCCAGCTTATAGCCTGCCCACCCACCTCCTCATAATGATTAAGGAGAGACTTAATATTAGATATGGTTCTCCTTGAGGCCTGCCCCAGCAAGAGGATATCATCAGCATATTGAAGATTTGATGGGGCATGATCATTAATACCAGCCCTCATCCATTTATACATACCCATATGAGCAAGCTCATTGATGCATCAGCTAAAATAATCCTCCACAATGGCAAACAGAATACCCGATAATGGGTCACCTTTCCAATCACCTGTTGAGCAAGTATAGAATTCTCTCGGTGCACCATTCACAAGAATTGACATCCTTGAGGATCCAAGAATAGTTCTAATCAGATTCAGAAAAAAATTCGATAACCCATGTCTGTGAAGTATCTCAATTAGAAAGATCCATTTAAGGGTATCAAAAGCCTTAGATATGTCAATCTAGAGGGAAAAGTTCCCTTCCTTTGACTTCTTTCGCATGAGGTTAACACACTCATTGTCCATGAAAAGGCATTGCTGTATGTTTCTTCTAGGAAAAAATCCAAATTGATTCCTAGTGATCATTCCTCCAACAATTCCACCCAACCTGCACATAATGATCTTTTTGATGAGTTTAGGAATTGTCTTCCCAAGAGAAAAACGTCTGAAGTCCTTAATGTCAAGAGCACTTTCCTTCTTTGGAATGAGTGCGATGAAGCATGAATTCATCCCATGGGGCATATATGAATGCAAGAAGAAATCCTTTATTGCATGATCAACATCATCCTGTACAATATCCCAATAGAACATAAAAAATTTATTACTATAGCCGTCAGGACCCGGAGCACTCTCAAGATTAAGAGAGAGGAGAGCAGATCTGATTTCCTCCTTAGAAGGAGGAGATGTAAGAAACTGATTCATCTGCTCATCTACATATGGGATGATGTTTTCCACCAGATTTGTGGAACAATGCTATCCAGTATCAGAGTACAAACCCTTAAAATAATCAAAAGCAGCTGAAGCTATCACATCATCATCAGAACAGATCTGGTTACAAATCCTGATCATATTGTTTCCAGCACGTGCTCTCTTCTAATTATGCAATCTATTGAAGAGCTTAGAGTTCCTGTCACCATCCTTAATCCAATTCACACTCAGCCGATTCCTCTCCAGCCTCTCCTTAACCAGTAGGAGGTCATCAATCTTATTCTTCGCTATAATCTCCTCCATAGACAGGGTGGGCAGATGCTCATACTCAATCTGAATCTTTCCAAGGTCCTCCTCAGCCTTCTGAATGTCCCAATCAATTTTAGAAAAAGATTTCCTGCTTTATTCCTTAAGTAATCCTTTGAGATGTTTCAGTTTGACAGCAATTCTGTATAGAGGACTCCCAATGGGTTCATGTCTCCAAGCCTCCATGACATTTTCCCTACACCCTGGGATGAAAAGCTGCGCATTATTAAACCGAAAGGGTGTGTGGAATGACCTCATCCTCTGGAAATTAATATCAACAATGAGTGGATTATGATCAGACTGATACTTGGGGAGAGTAAACCCAAAGACCCCATGTATGTCATTCTATTCAATAATTTTCACAAGGCATCGATCAAGTTTAATAGCTCGCTTCCCTTCCCATGTGTACCTACACCATGTGAAATCAGTTCCAGCCAGAGGTACCTAAATTAAATTACAGGAATCAATACACTCAGAGAAATCATATGCTGCAATCCCATTAAAAATTGTCCCAATTTTTTCCTCAGGCGTCAAAACAATGTTTAAATCCTCGACAAGCATCCACCTTTGATTCATCCCTAGTGATGTCGCGTTAAGATCTTCCCAGAGGTCCCTTCTCCTCAAGTAAGAAGTGGAGGCTTAGAAAAACGAGACATAAATATTCTCTCCCTCAATACTACAACTAAGAAGAATATTCTGAGGTCCATTAACGAATGAGTTAATTTTGATGCTATCATGTCTCAAGACCCACAAGTGATCCACGTTCAAGCTATTCTGATTGCTAGATATCATATTGAAGCCAAGAGAACTCCATTTGAATCCTTTCCAATTTCCAAATAGTAGCATTGGCTCTACAATAATGACAATCATCGGTTAATAGGCCATTATATAATATCGAAGGGCTATGACCGTACGGGTGTCTCCTAGCCCTTAACAGTTCCAATATAAAATCTTCAACAGCACTAAGCCTTGCCCCTTATCTGGGGGCCCTCTGTTATCTCAGTGTCATTTTGAGTTTTTCCTTTCTCACCTCTACCTTTATTAGTTCCCCTGGAGGAGGATTTAAAGGCCTCACAAGATTGTACAACCTCACTGCTCTCTTTATCTTTATTGGCATCATTCACACCATCCTGCTCATTCCTTCCAATATCATCCACACTAGAAACAACGTCTGGACCAACCATCCTTTCAGCAGCAACCTCTTCCCTGTCATGAGACCAAAATTTTCCACTCAGTAGAGTGAAAATTTTCTTACCTTTCAGGTGGGGAGAATCAATATTAATTTCCTTTTTCTTCCTATCCACTTTAGAAGGAGAAACCTGGACAAAGACTCCATCTGAGTCAGATGCAGCTGCATGAGCATTGCCTGGACCACACCCATTCTTGTCATTGCCGACAGATTCCCCCTGCTCAGGCCACGGTGTGCCTGCTTTAATATCATCCTCACAGAAAGGTATCATGCAGACATCATAATGTACCCCAATGCTCTCCCCACTCCCAGCTACATTGATAGGGATGTTTTTATCAACCACCTACATAGACATTACCAAAGGAGAATGCAGGATTCCTGCAGTAACTGCCCCCAAAGAGACCTCCTGCCCGAAATATTTACCACTCTGTGAGAGCCTCTGCTCAGGATCTAGACCCTTCCCACAATCATGGAGCACCAAGGCATTATTCTCATCCTGTACCAGTTTAGTCCGCACAACAGCAGACAAAGTAACCAGACCTCCAGCCTGCCCTCAGCATTATTCTGTGAGATCCCTTGCTGAGAATCAGCCTGTTCCAGTTTAGCAGCTAGTGAGGCAACCATATTTCCAGGGGTGTTCCCAAAAGAAGTTCCAATTACCTGAGGGTCTACTCCTTCAGGCAGAGGGCCCTTATCCTCCTAAGGTTCCCCCCATCAAATACTGGAACCTGGTCAGAACCACCATCGCCATGCAAAGGGAAAGTCTCTCCCTTTCCATTTATTTTATTGTAGGTAGTACCATCATGACCTTTTGCATTACACATCGAGCATAATTTGTCCCTCCAGCACTCCGAAGTCAGATGACCAAAGATCAAACAATTCATACAAAATTTAGTCCTCCTTTCATAGAGGATTTCCTATCTCATGCTATCATCCCTCGTTGTGAGAAGAACATCTTCCACTAAAGTGAAAGACAAATCAACTTCAACCAAGACATGAGAACATTGCACATATCTTGGATTATTTGTTTATTTATCCATCCGAATCGGATTTCCCACAGCCGAGGCAATGTCCCATAGGATACGCAGATGCTAGTGGAGACAATTGATCTTGTAAATCTTAATCCACAATTGGGTGTGCGTGCATCGGACTGTCATGGGATCAAAGTTCCTATCCCATTCATGTATACTTAAGAAACCAGGGTTAAAAGGTAGAGTACCTTTTCTCTATGCCCTCCTCTTACTCTCATCGCAAGGGATGACAACATGGTAGTATCCCTTTCCCATTTCCTCCATCCTCCAATCATCAAATCCCCAAAAATCTAAGATCGTTTTCATTAATTCATTGAATTTACAAAGCTGTGCCCCCTTGGGAGTGAGAACCCGAGCAATAATCGAATGACGGCACAGGTTGAATCATTCTTCAACAGCTTCCTGATTGGCCAAGACATGAGAAACCCTTCCTTTCTTAATCACACATCCAGGTGGGGGGGGGGGCAAGATCTGGAAATGATGTTCCAGATGCGCTCCTTACCACATCCGAAAATTTATTCCACTCAACTTCCACTCCATCACGAGTGGGGAAATTCCTCTCCATCCTGGAAAGTGAAAACAATTCCTTGTGGACAACATAATCTTCATTTTCACCAGCCACATCAGCTCATCGGAATTGCTCCGAGGAGTTATCAGTAAATCCAGGCCTCGCGGTCCCTGAAACCCCTTGAGCCGCCATCTCCAACCAATCATTTATGAAATAGATATAATGTTAATACATAGGACCAATGTATTGAAAAATAAATTAGTCAATTATCATTCAATTTTAGTGATGTAATTTTAGTCTATAAAAATATGTATCCATAAAAATTCAATTTAATTTTTAGATTGAAAATTATAAAAACTTCTGAAATTTCTAGATATTTTATTTATAAATGGGATATAATTTCTGAGATCCTTATGTAAAAACTATCTAATGGTGAAATTTTTAGATTTTTCTAAAAAGATTTATTTTTCCATGAACAGTGATAAATGTATCATTAATTGGAAAAATTATCTTCATTTGAAATATTTATAAATTCAAATTAAATTATGGGATAGTTATAAAAAATAATTAGTTACTTTATATTAATCGTAATCCAGTTATATTCTTTGTAATTAATTATATTATTTTATTTTGTATAAAAATGTTTTCTAAGTAAAATCCATTTGTTCTGAAAAGTAATTTTTCATCTCATTTTGAGTAATAAATTTTAATTAAAAATATTACACCATTATGTTATCAATATTGAAAAATAGATTACATATTTTTAAATATTAGGTCCAAATAATATAAATATTCGCCTTTAATTTTAGAAATTAAATATATTAAATATTGAATATTTTTTTACTACACTAAAGGTAAATTGGTTTAATTAATAGAAAAATTCATGGGTTAATGACTAAAATGTATCCGTAAATATTTTCATACTTTTATTTCAGGAGTATTGTTTTTCCAACATCATCTTTAATTCTATTATACGTCATTTTTTCATATGGCCACAATTTTAATCTCTATAATATTTTATATAATGAAATTTTAAAAACGTCAATCTCTTAATTTTATTATCTTAACATTTTTAACATTTGGATAAAAAGAAGTTATATTCTATTATTAACATTAATATTAAGTAAAAATTTCTTTATTTATTAAGGAAATTTATTTATAATTTTTAATGATGAAATAATTACGTTAGGTCTTTATGGAACACCAATACAATATTTATCAAATTAATAGAAAAAAATAAATAAATGATTTGAAAATTTTTTAAATTAATATTATATTTACAAATAAATTTTTTCCAAAACGATTTTAGATAAAAATAATATATTATAGATGTTTCAATGATTTATCATAAAATTACATTGTTTTATTATAGTTTTAAAAGTCAAATTAATTGAATCCTTTCAAAATGGACATTAATGCTATTTTATAATGAATAAAATTTTATTATATTATTTAAAAATAATTCAAATCCTGAACATGACCTGGTTTTTAGAATATGGATTTAAATATCAACTATGTGGAATTTATTGTTTAATTTTCCATTTATTTTTACTTTCTTTACCTTTATAGGGTACATTTTTTAATAGCATGGAAAATATAAAAAATGGATAACGCGTGGAAAATTAAAAGGTATTGGTGATAAAACAACCTAATATTGTTAAATTTGTATTTAATAATATAATTTAATATCAATTATATATTTTATTTTAATATAATCAATTTTGTGCCATCTGAATGTGAAAATTAATTTATATTAATTTCATACATTATGAAATTCCTTGAGTGACTCTCTGCTTTCTTTAAAAGGGACCCTTCTATCGTATTATCCTCACAGATAAAAAATATATATTTTGGAATACCTAAATTAATCCATTATTTACATCCCTTAAAAATTAATATATTCCTTGGTTTGAAAATAAAACCATGTTTGGAAATGTTTTGGGGTAAACCTTACGAGGATGTTCGTTAAAGAGGTATAGTTTTTAAACAAGTATTTTTATTTTTCTTCTTTTAATAAAATCATGAAATCTAATTCAACCATGAATAAATAATAAAAAATATTTGACATATAAGGTGTTTTTATTATTTTAATTTCACAGCCTATATCCATTTTCCTTCCCATCAAATGGTAAACAACCACATCGTTCATGTGTGCGGAATTCTACCCCCATCTAAACTGATGTAATTCCTTTCCCATAACCTCCTCTTACATCTAGTTGTAATTATGGAATATATATATATATATATTATTGAAATATTTAATTTTTTTAATGATAATATATCAATAAATTCATTACATTGACATATAATAAAAAATGATAACATCTTTTGTGTGTACATATAGATTACCATCTCCATAAAGCGATGTGATTCGTTTTACATCAAAGAATCACATGGATGATATTTATATTATATATAAATAAAAAATAATTTAAATTTTATATAATTATAATTTATTAAGGTTAAAATAAAACTTAACTTATTTGAATATAGATTGTTGAGAAATGGGAACATTACTTATGTGTATGTGCGTCCTACCTTATTTTTTATTGTAAAATAGTTAATTTTTCATTAACATATTAAATTATTGGTTTAAAAATAATTATTTATATATGAAAATTATAATTATTTTTTTTATCATTTTGCATAAGATGGAATAATGATCAAATTTTTTTTCGAAGTCATTTTGGACATATGAGGTGAATATCCTCAAAATGATCAATATAAAATCCAATGATTTGGTAATTGAATATAACAAGGTAATATATTATATAAAATGGAATAATAGACCTAAGAGATTTACTTACTAATGTAAATAATATTCATTGTATTTTTATTCATGGAGATGAAGAATGTACATAATTATTCTGACTCAAGGTAAGAGACTCTTTTTAAATCATCTTCTTAATGTTTTCCTAGAAACGTTTTCTCTTCCATGTACTAATTTATAAATATATTTTATAGATGAAATGATGTCTATATAAATTAATTTAAATGGTAATATTATTACACTATTAACTTCATTTAAATGGTTTTCTGGAGAAATCATTTTATGTATTTTTATTAATTTTTGTAAATTTGTTTACAATAGTTGATGTAATTTTCTATTTTAACATATACATCAATATATAAGTTTCCACAACATAATATTGTTTTTTATTTGAATCGATTTTTATGATTCCATGATTTTTATAAATATAAACCCTCATTCCCATTGTTAAGAGAATTTTTGTTTTGGAATTTGGGTTTAAAATGAAACAGATATATCAATATCTAGAAATTTTTTCATATGAGTGTAAAGAATATTTTGAAAAAGGAAATTTTTTTTCTTGTTAGGTTATTGTTATTTTGATTGTTTTATGATTATGGGTTGTTCGGTTACCAACCAAATGTTGTTAGTTCAATGATATCCCTCTAATTAATTGACTATGATTTAGGTCTGGATATTGACTATGAGGGTTATTCCAAGTGTAACTCTTTTGGTTATTACATATATACCCATTATAGTTATTCTATTTATTATAGTAATGGTTATTTAATGATTAAATGTGATCATTATTCCATTTTTTATTATATAGGTTATTCAACATATATGAGTGAAATAAAAATTATGCATCATGTTACCTATTTTATTTTTATAATATTTTTCTATTTTTATAGAATTATTATGCTTCCAAAAAATGAAGTTAAGAAGTTTATTTCTGATATAAATTTTATTCTATTTCATATTAGTGAAAAGTATAACTTTATGAAAATATTTCATGTTCTTTCATTATATAATATAATCTATATTAAGTGTATTTTTTCCCTTGATATTTATTATGAATTGATTTAAGAAAATATTTAAAAGAGAATTTAATTTCATGGGTAAGAAAATGTTTACATTTATACCAAATCATATCATGTTAAAGGATCATTTTTATAAGAATTGATGAATAAAGAAGTTCATTTATTCTATATTTTATGACCCATGATGATATTTTTGTTCTTATACTATGCTTTTATAGTATTTCTCACCATGATTAAGGATATGCAATAACAAATAATATGTACAGTTGATTGTTATGAAAATTTTCCATGAAAGAAAAAATCGTTCCTTTTTAAATGAATAATATATTGGAAAAATGGATACTGATCATAAGTTTAGACATTATTATACATGGATTTGTTTTTTATGATTTAAGACCAAGTTCTATACAACTACAAACTATAAAGATCCTATTCTATGTAATAAAATAAAATCTTAATAAAAAACAATATTATACAATGTTTAAGTATGGATCCTTATAGTTGGTATGAGAGAAAATGTTTTGATAAATTTAGAGACTTTATTATTGTCCAAAATAAGTTGAAAAAATTTTATATCAAAAAATCATGTTATCTTAGGGAGAATTCCAGTTGTTTAGGTAAAATCAAAAGGGTTGAATAGAAGATGAAATAGTTAAGGTTATCATCGTATTTATCCTATATATAATATGGTTTATTATAGTTTATATTATATAGTCATTCTATTTTTTAATTTTAGTAAATGACTTGATCAAGTAGGAGGAATATAAAAAATATATGTGATGGAAAATTTGATCATCGTCTAAATTAGAAACCAAATATAATGTGAGATTTATTAAACCAAATGGGGTTATTATTAGCCAAAATTTGCAAGTAATGATAAAAAAATATTAACAAATATGTCTTTCATAAGACAAAAAATAAGGAAGAAATTAACCTCTTTGGAATATTAGGTGAACGATACTACAAGGGAAATATATTGCGGACCTATGTGTAAATAATGTGGGATGAATAAATCATTAAAATGTCATAAAATAGTGAAATGATTTTTTTTGTGGTAAAGAAAGGAAACAGAAAGAATCTTCAATGGAAAAATAATGAATTCAATTATCACCATAAAGGGGAATAAATTTATTCCCAATGTATAAATTAAATGATTTAAATATGGTGATCATTTTAATTATGAAAATCAATGTCTATGGGATAAATATCAAGAAAAATATCTTCAATACCATAATGTTAAATTATCAACAATGTCTAATTCCATACTATTGTAGTTGAGAAAGCTGAAATTTACATATAAAAGGTACTCATGATATCTTGGAACGTGTTTTTATATTGTTTAATCATTGTAGATAAATTAAAATTTTTTTAGGATGGAATATTTAGGGAATAATATGTCAAAATAATTATGAAGAACATTTAATGATTAAGGTGACTTATATAGGGATTCAGGAGTTATGTTGTAGTGGTATATTTATGGATAATCATAAGTTTAAAATAATTATTTCCCTTTGTATTTTTGTATGTGATGAATGAATTTTAATATAAATTTATTGAGTTTTCTAAAATATTTATGTTGTATGTATCCCTATTTATTTCAATGTGAAAGAGTTATTTGAGGAAGAATAATCTTTTCATTTTCTGGACATTAGTTTAAAGGCATTAATAATCTCTAGGGTTTATATGATCTCTGAATATTATGTTTATTTTTATAGTTATTAATGATTTATTTTATAATATTATATGAATTAAAATATAATTTTTTTAGAAAAAGGAAAACCCACTGACTCGATGACAACACATCACATCTTGAAAGGCCAGATGTCTTGAAACTAGAACTGATGGGATATAAGGGTGAAATGCAAACCAATATAATATATAAAGGCATGATTAATAGGACAAAATATTTTTATAAAAAATTCATTGATATATTATTATTTATTCAATATTTGGGTCATATGTTTTATCATATTAATATCCATGAGACTAAAAATTGATTTGGTGATTAAGTGATTAACTATAACACTAGATATTTTGAGAATTCTTTTTTCAAATTAATTTATTCATTTTGATATTTTTTATTTCATGAAACAATTAATGTAGATTGGTTTATATGAAAGAGTAAGGTTTTACTTTCGTTTCACATAGAAACATGGCAAGCTTGCACTACACCTAAAATCAACATGGCTTGCATTTCATAAAAAAATGAGTTTCTATGAAAAAACACATTACGATTATAATTATTTAAATGAGACTATTCTAACCTCACCATTAAAATTAGTGATATGAATATTAAAAACTAATTTTAATATATTTTCTATAATGGTACTATATAAATAAAACATTTATATAATGGGAAACATAATAGTTTTTATTAAAATCATTATATTTTTTAAAATACCATTATCTTAAAGGAACTTCTTTTCTTATCCTTCTATGAACAGTAATAAAATTATTTTTATAAACATGTAGAAATTGATATTTCTAAAATAAAAACTTTTTTTATTTCAGATTGTTAAAATTAACAGATGGTTAATTTTTGTATTTCTCAAAGAAGTCCCAATTTTTTATAGATAATGAAAATTATTGCACTGTAGTAAAAAAATAATTTTTTTAAATAGTGGTTATGATTTAAATATATTTTTAATGTAAAAAAATTTCAATAGTTAATATATTAATCCAATTATGGTATTTAGAATCATTGTAATAATTAGATATAAAATCTTATTAAACATTCGAACATATCTTTTGACCACCTAATCGTCACATTTCCTGGGATTGTTGTTAAAACTAATTGTTTCACTTCTTTGAATTGAATTAAAAAACAGAATTAAATGGTTGAAATAATTATGGAATTTTAGGTTGAATAGGATAAATTTACTTTCATGGTGGGTAGTAAGTATAGTAATTTTACATACCATGGTTAAGGGTAAACTGGGTAATCAATGGTATAAATAATATTATAATATAATAAAATTACCATGATAATTATCTTAATTTCATTGGATAAGAGGGATTAAACTAAAATAAACCTTATTCAGAATTTATATTCTTGTTAAGCCACATGGGTATGAATATGACATTTATTATATTTTATTTAATGATAAGTCAAAAATTTCATACTCATAATTTTATATGTAACTAAATTTTAATATAGGAATTTACATAAGATAAATTCTATTATATATATTAATTTTAATGATAATAAATTTATATACATCATTAAAATTTATTTATAATTTCTAGAAAATAAATAATTACCTTAAAATCATACAAAATGATTTAGCCTCATTTTATTAATTAATAGAAATACCAAATAAATGTTATTTAAAATATTAATATATATATAATTTGTATTAATTAAGACTCCATTTTTATTTTATAGGATAATATGACATTTTTAGAGTATGTTAAATGGTTGTTTAAAAATTATATTTCTTTTTTTGGATTTTATTTATTGAAAATGTTTTGAATAGTGTCAAAATTGACAATAATGATATTATAGAAAAAATATTTTATTAAATTACATGATAATAAAAAAATAATTATAAAATAAAAATGGATTATTATAATGTCTCTAATGACGTATAGTTTCAATTTATGGAAAATGGACCCCATTGAAGTACTAATTTATGACCTTTTAATATTTATAATTTTGTTATAATAATTAATGTTATTATAGATTAATTAAGGGTAAATCAAAATTATAAGGCATAAAATAAAACAAAAACCTATCCAAAGAGTTATAGGATAAATAATATTAGAAACATATCACATATTGATCTATTTATGGATATTTAGTATAAAATTCCCTAGGAATGAAATTTTTTATATTTTTTAAATCAAATATAGTTACAAAGTATCACTCTCTTTTTATTTAATATATTTTATATGTCCACATATGGAATTTTTTTTGCAATGAATGAATATAAATGCATATTTTGATATTAGTGAAATTATTTCATTATATGAATATATTAAAAAAATGTATATGTTATATATTTATCTTAAAAACTTATTTAATGATAAAATAATATTTTTTTAATAACAGAACAATAGAATAATTGATATTAATAATATTAATTTTGATATATTTTGGTTTATTTATTATATATAATTTATTTTATGGAACATTAAAACATATTAGAGATATTTCAAATCATTATATTCATATTCTCAATTTTTTATGTATTTAATGTAAAATGAAATAAATAGTATTAAATTATACAATAATGATATCTTATTGCATTAATTTAATTTTAAATTATTTAAATTTGAGGATAATGTTAAATAATCACAAGGGGATAGGATATGGGTGAAAATTTATTCTATATTAATTTATCAGCTATTTGTAAGTATTTGGATCTAGAATAATCTTATTATGTTTTAATATCTTGGGGGTTTCCAAAATTGCCCCTCACGTCAATTATAAAAGGGAACCTCTTCCATGTCTTTCTCACACCATTTTGATCCATTTATCATGACCAAAACCTATATATTTATCCTCGTAATATCCTTATCAAAGTCTTGGAAGTCCCGGTCCTCTAAAAATACTATTCCTATTGTCCCTAAGAGGATATCCAAAGGACGTCCACCAAAGAAGTTGTGATTGTTTTACAAATTAAATCAAGTTCTTTTCATTTTTCTATATCCTATTCCTCTGTTGTTTCGATACTAAATTAAAAACAATAGTATAATATATATGCTGCTATTTTTTTATTATTATGGGAAAATTGTATTCCTCCTTTTATCCATCCTATGAAAATCATTATCAACATGCTTGCATATGTACGACCAACCATCTCCACATCATGGTGTAATAGTTTTGCATAACCATATTTAGTGATTGAGAACTGTGATAGATTTAAAAATTATATTTTATATTTATGATATTATTACACCTCTGTAAAAATAATATCCTTTATACCTTTTTACAATATAATATTTTAGGAAAATTCTAATGTTGCTTGTGCGTACGTATGGCTTACCATCTCAATGATGTGATATGACTCTTTATTCACCTATTTTTTCACATGGATGATAATAAGGATGAATTTTATTAATATATAAGTTATATATGACATTAATATTTATTTTTTAATAACCATACACCATATACATACCTTTCTTTTAGACTAGTAAGAAAATTTAAACCGCATTCATGCTTACATATGACCTACCCTCTCCATGAGAAGTCTATATTTTTATCATTAATTATTATTATAAATACATATATAACAAATATATAAGGTATTTATATCTTGTTTTATATTTTTTAAATCTTAATTCATGATCTTAGTTTGAGAATCAAGGATCACAAGTCAAATATTGTCTTATCAATAAGGCGATTATAACATAAAACACAACAATAACATGTTGTTAATAATAAAAAGGTAATATAATGTGTTAAGTAAATATAATATAGTATTAAATAGATTAATATGTTTTAATGATATATGTAATATAAATTTTTTTTATTATAGTGGAATTTTGAATAGGTGTCAAGAGAGTTGGGAAATAATGTAATAGGTTTATATCTCACTATTATTTTTGTGAGACACGTGACCTATACACTACATGTTTCTTCTATGTGGTGTAAATTATACCCATCAAAATATTTTCTATGTCTTAACAATAATATTATTTTATTTTCATATCCATATAATTTTATTTTTTTCATGGTTAATGCTATTATACTGATTATAATGTTTTAAGGGTTAATTTAAAAATATCTTTTTGATTCGGGATTCTTTATATGTAAGTATATACTAAGGATTATTTAAATTCCATGTACAAGTATCTTAAACATGTATTAAGAAATATTTTGACTATTCATACACAATTTTTTTACTTAATTTTTACTAAGGCATGACATTTTATTAAACGGTTTGAAATAAATCATTTGTCATTTACTAAACAAGGTACTTTTTGACCTTTCCAGTAAACGCATGAGAAGACTTTTTTTAAATTTTATACTGCATGAATGTTTTTTAATGTTTTCATAATAACTTAGTAACTTGAATATTACCTTACGGGCTTACTTGGTTATTTTAAAATAAAATGTTTTCTTTTAAAATTGCATGACATTTTACAAAATGAAAATAATTTCAATGAAGAATGGATACTTTTCCCATGAACGATTTTTGAACGATTTTTTCAATGATTCCTTTATATGTTTTCAGGTTGGTTAGAGAAAAGGCTTCTGAAAATGTTTTAAGATTTAAAAAGTGATTTTTAATAAAAACCCATGTTCTATGTGTTCTTTTAAAATCATTACCCACCTGTTATGACATACATTGTTATTGTTCAAGAATACCATTCATATTCTTTCTCAGAATGTTTTTTGTTTTTACTGAATGATGTTTAAGAATCCTGATTCTCTTCACATGTTATTATTTTGATGTAATGATTATGAACCTTGTATATTTTTCTCATGTTATGATATAATTACATGGTTATGAAACCCTTTCAACTACATTGGTTATGACATAATTGTGTATGATCTTGTGGAACATATATGTATCATTTCATTATGACATGGGTGGGACCTATATCTCCTTTCAATGCATTTGGTAACGATTGATATCTCATGATATATACTTGAAGTTCATTGTATACTAAAATGGTATTTGGAGTGAAACTTGACTTCCAAATATGGTTATGGGAATGAACCATGACTAAAAGGATGGTTATGAGAGTGAAAAATGACCACCAATAGGGTAATGGGAATTGAACAAATACTACCAAGATGGACATGGAATCAAGGCCTTGAATAATATGGAAATCAAAATTATTTTCTTATGTGACTACAATAATTTCAGGTTATATTAAAATGAAATGATTTCATGGATCATATTATTAATTTTTTTATGACACATGTTTAATAAACTGCCAATCATTATGCCACGATTCATTTTTTCAGCCATTGATATGCAACACATAATATAATATTTTCATGATCATGTTGACATAATCTTATTCTCGTGATTATGTTTACATTCCACACTTGTTTACCTTTAATGAGGATCATAACTCACCCATTTTATTATGATTTATTTTCCCTAGGTGGTAAAGAATAGTTTTAGTAGGGGGTACTAAAAGGGACGATATTTATGGGACATGTTCAATATATTTCACAAAATGAAAATAATGTGTTCTATGTTTCCAAAGCTAAAAAACTAATACATTCTTTAGGCATTTAATTTGGTAATGTAGTATATATTAAAAAATGTGATGTAATTTCAATGTATGAAAAGTGTTGGTTTCTATATTAACATTATTACATTATAAGTACACTATTTTGGGAACCTTATGAGATTAAGGAAAATGTTTTCTAGATTATATAGTTCTTTATTTAGTGAATAATGGTTGAAATATAATTTGGAATATTATTTTATTTGATGTGGATTTATGGTGAATTATTATCATATCTTGGATATAATATGATTATATCATATATATTTTTGTTATGATATGTTTAGAGTGGGGGATGTTATATAGAAATAATTATAAGAATAATATGTGATAATATAATTATACTAATTGTATATAAATATTATTTATATATATATTTAATAATTATCAGTATAGCTATTTTATAAAGTGACTGAGTTTGATGTTTTGGTGTTACTATTGAAATTTTTAGACTAATATAGTGTTTTTCATATAATGGTATGTTAATTTTGGGAATAATTTTATATTTTTCTAACCATTTTGGTTTTGAAAAATGTTTGAAGATAGATGATATATCAGTTTATCATTTATTGTAACACCCCAATCTTCCACGGTATGCTTCTCTTTGAAAATTAAAATAGCATGCATTGTATGCAACTTCGAGTTCTAACACACCACGACCAATCAAACTAGCCGGTATGAATAGTAATACCTACCTTTTGAAATTTTATAAGTTTTATTTTCAAAATTGATTTCATTTTTGGATTGAGAATATCAAAATTATCTTAGGGAGAATTTTTGGTATTTTTCTGAAAACTTTCAATTTTAGATGAATAGTGAAGACACTTCGTTATTGTTTAAACCTGAATTTTTAATTAAATAATTATTTATTATATTTAAATTTATTTATGTAAAAATAGATACATAATACCGATATTAGTTCAATTTAATTCATTAGAGTCATTTTATAACAAAAATATATGTATAATATTTTTTTGAATTTTTTGATGACTTTTACCGAACATGTAGGTACGTTAGAAAATTTGCATAAATCGTAATTTTACTGATTCTGGGAATTGAATTTCAAAAATCTGAGGGACACAGTTGACATCAGTATGTTAAATGTGGTTGAGTAGGATGAAATTAATTTTTTGTGAATAATATATTCTGAATTTTATTTACCATGGTTAAAAGTAAATAGGGAAATTAGAGATAAAAATGATATTATAATTACCCTAACACATGTCCTAAAGCTATTGGATAAGCGTATTTCGACCAAAATCATCCTTTGGAATAAAATATTATCCTTTTGACCCATCGTAAACATTTAAGAATAAATTTCATTTAATGTTTGAGAACATAATATCATTCTATTTATGAATCAAATAAATTCTATCCATAACAAACACGAATTAGGTAAAAAACATATAAAGGAAAATGAATCAGTTAACACTTGAAACAATGATACTACTGAAATATTATTAAAAAATAAATATTATAAGATCATATATGATATCATATTTATGTTTGTGGTTTTTTTGTAATTTAATAACAATGATTTTAACCATTATACATGAGGTTAACGTACCCTCGATCAAGGAAAAGTACAAGGTAAGGGTTAATTCTACAATATCTTCATTATAAGAGGTTGTTTGTATGTGAGTATCTACTAGGACCTCTTTTTCATCTACAATCGTGTTTCATAAAAATGTATTTCAAAACATTTTTACTATTTCCTAGACTATGTGTTAATGTCATTTATACCCTTGTTTGACATTTTATAAATTTTTATAATGGAATCATTCGATCATTTTTCAAACAACGTCCTTTACATCCTTTTTGTTAAAATTAAGGAAAGAATGTTTTTTTAACATTTACGATGAGTGTGGCTATTTATCGATGTTATATCACTTTCAAAGTTTCCCAGAAAAGATTATAAAAATATTTTAAACATAATTTTTTTTCTTTTATAATTATGTGACTTTTTAATGATTTCAAATTTGAAAGAGATATTTTTCTAAAATAGTTTTTATTTCATCTATATCAACATGATTTGATGGATTTACACTTGTTTGAAGATAATTTAGGATGATACAATAATCAATATTTTATGGAATTTTTTGTGATATGTTTGACTGTGTATGTGTTATTTTTATACCATTCATAGTTTATAGTTAAAGTATTAACATTTTCCATACTAGTTTTAATATGAATGTTTATGTTATGTTTCAACTTTTTCATATGTGGAATGCATTGAACTTAGTAAGTGATGGGTGGAGCCCGCTATAGCACCTTGATGCATCAATAGGTCTCATGAGACAACATAGGATTTGGTACAAGCCCCCCATTTACCATCACTTTTTTAGCACTATTAAATGGGGCCCTTTATCATATCTTTTTTAGTAGCGCTGATAAAAGGGGGGCATTATCAGCAATTTTTTTCCTAGAACTGATAAAGTGTATATTTCAAAAAAAATTATTTCCTAAAAGAAAATATATTGAATTATAAGTATATATATATTTATATAATTATAATAAATAATTTTTATATATGTTTTATAACGATTTCATATGTGGTAGACACAAAACGGACACTCGAGGTAGAAATTATGGCTAGTTGGAGGGATTAAGGACCTTTTAGTGCCTCAAATTATATGATAAGGTGTTCCAGTGTTCATTGTAGTTTAGTTCTATTGATAATCTTCCATTTGATATGTGGTTGAGGCAAAATGGACACCAGGAGGAGATGTTATGGTAAAACAAACACACGGAACAAAAAGTACGACTCTCCGAAGGGTTTTTGGGATATTTTGGGCCTTGAGGAATATAAGAAGGGGTTCCAGTAGTCACCAAAGCATGTATCATTTTCTGATCATAAATTTGATATACGGTAGAGTCAAAATAGACACGTGGATAAGAAGTTATTGTCGTTTTAAATTTTTTAACCCTCGTAGTGCCTAATAACCTATGAAACTCGTAACTCAGTAAAACAAGAAAAAATTCTACTCTAGGTGTCCATTTGAATGCCACGACTAGTCAAATCGAAGATTATGAAATGAGTGGCAACCAAGTCTAGTCGAAACCATGAGAATATCAAAGGAAAATAAGATATATCGGTTATAGGACTCCAAAAAATGACTAAATTCAAACGGCCATAACATTCTCTCCTGGAGTCCATTTGGGCTCTACTACATATCAAATCGAAGGCAGTGAAGTGTTATACACATCAAGTTGAATCAGTCATACTTCCAGTCATGTCAGGGACCGTAAAATCATAAAAAAACTAATAGATGGCTTCGAAAACTTAGTTTCTGTGTCCGGGCCCCTGTGACGTTTTTCTTAAAACGATCATAACACTCGATGCTTGTGTCAGTTTAGCCTCTAGAACCTGTTATATCATAGTTTGTTCCATAAGATTTTTTTATTGTTGAAACAGCTAAAACAGACACCTGGAGTAGATGATATTCCCTTTTCAGTGACTCTATAGTTTGTTAGGTTTTTCAAGCCCCCATTTATTGCACTTTTGTTTTGTCTACTATTTTTTCAAAAACTGTAACTTATGATCTACCTTTCTATTCAGCCTCCACCGCCTATCAAATCAAATATCAATTGATGATATTTGAATTGACTAGTCTCAGAGCTGGAACAGACTCTCGGATTAGAAGTTTTCTTCATCACCCTATGTTTAGGGTGGATGTGTCTTTCTGACTATATTTAAGGGTTGTGAGGGTTTCTCCATTTTTTACAGATATAATGTGTGTGTGTGTGTCTATATATGTATATATATATATATATATTTGTGCATTGGTATTAATAAATTGAAATATATTATCTATATATTCTAAACATATGCATATACATATAAATATATAATATTTATAAATATATATATATATATAATTTTATATATAGATATACATATAATATATATTATTGTGTGTGTGTGCTGTATATATGTGTTTATTTATTTATAAACACACATAAAAAGAATATTTTATAAATGCATTCCAAGCTGATCTTTTAAATATTTTTTAATATACGAATAAATATATTAATATATAAATATAACTATATATATCAATATAAGGATATATATGTATATTAATTCAACTATATATATATATATTAAAAAAACTAAATATATATATATATATATATGAATATAAAAATATATATGTTTATATATTTATATATATTAATATGTAAGTAAATATAACTATATATATAGATATTTTAATAAATGAAGAGAAATACAATACAGTGGAGTGGTAAAGGATTAGGGTGCGCAGAAAATAGGCCATGAGTATGAATCTAGTGGGAGGAAAGTCGCGCAGGTGGGTGGAATACCAGCTAGCATGATTAGAGGGGGGGTGGTGCGGTTAAAGGGTGCAGGAGAGGGTGGTGGCTGGGGGGAATGTGGTGTGTTGGTTGGGGAACTATTAATGTGGGTGTCATGCTGTTTAAGCATACCCAAGTTGAAAAAATACATTTTTTATTTTTTAATGATTTTTATACTTTTATCAGCCCTCAACAAAAGCGCAGATAAAAGGGTACATTTATCAACACTAAAAAAAGAATTGGTAAAGGACCCTTTTATCAGCGCTTTTTTTGAGCCCTGATAAAATGGGCCTTTATCAGCGCTTTTTAGAGCACTAATAAAGGAGAACCCCTTTATCTTCGCCTCGATTAACAACGCTTTTTTAGACCTGTTAGTGTCCTTTTCTAGCACTCAAAAGGGCGTATTTTTAGTAGTGGGCCTTGACAAAATCATATTTGTAGTCTTGACACAAGGCCATGACTATGTGGTTATATGTTCGTAATTATTTATTTTATCATTATGAAATTATATATTGATCTTACATGTGATTATTCAACTATTAGAAAATTCATGTGAATAAGTAAATGTAATTATTTGATTTATCATTTCCATATTATGCTGATATTTACTTTTAAAATGCATTTGTTTTAGTCTTATACATTGCCTTAAATGTTTATGCTTGTTTATGATAGTTTCTGCTATATTGTTATCCTTACTCAGCATCTGAGCTCACCGCTTTCTTATGTTTTATTCTCCCAAGGATTTGAAGAAGTAAATTATGATTAGCACACATAGATAGGCTATGGGATATGAGTGTGTTCAATGGGAACATAATTTAGTTTTTCTCATTACATAACGCACTGTAAATATTTTGTATGTATCTAGTACTTCCAATGATACTAATCTGATCAATCTTTTGGGGCATGATTCCTTGTATCATGCTAATGTTATGTGATAATGTACCGAATCTTGGTAAGTGGGGTCGAGGAATTATAGTTGATATCTGAGAAATTTTAGTACAAAACTAGAAAGCTAGATTTTGAAAAAATCTGATTAGAGAACATTTCCCTAAGATAGACATGGATTATTAGTATAGAAGAACTTCCTAGAATTTGGTATTCTAAATATTTTGTGTATTTTCCATGAAATACATCCCTGTAGGGATATGAACAGGTAGAGGTGGCTCTGGCATAGATGTACCTATGAGTGAAAACTCCAACAAGGAGTTTCATGCTTGACCTAGGGTATCCTGGTACATGACAACAGGCCATGATGCACTCTTGGTTACAATACTCCTGGTGGATATGCTTAGGGTAATTCATATTTTCTTTAGAAACCATTATAAATTATTTATGAGTAAATACTAACTCAAAGACAACATTTATTTATGATTATGGATAATATGGATAAACTGTTCAATTTATGATAGGTATTTTACTAGTTTTACAATTCATAAACTAATCTAGAGTATTACATTGTTTATAAATGGAGCCTAGTGGAAGGAATTGAAACTGAATCAATGCATGAAATCTATGTATGGATTTCCATCCTACTCAAGATAATTATTGTGGATTCGGTGATGCAACCGGTGTTAAACAACTTATTACCATACAGTGACAAATCACTCTCGTTATGAATAATAACCTTACCCATATGGAGCACCCTAATACAAAACACAGAGGATCAATGTTAGACCGCTTAATGAGGAATCAAACACCAACATTCAATGGGACTAAAAATTCATTTTTATCTGATTGATGGATAATTTCCTTAGAAAAAATATTTCATTCATTGGGGAGTAGTGAAAGGGACGAAGTAGTCATGGAAGTTTATCACCTCATGGGAGATGCATATCAATGGAGATCATTAATTCTAAACGAAATGGATGATGAAGAAGTGTCAAATATGGAAGGTAGGGAGTTTAAATAATTTTTCATAGAAAAATACATTCCTCATTACCATCTAGAAAATATGGAAAGACAATTTCTAAGTATGAGAAAAAATGAGGATGAGAAGATCGCAATGTATGAGGATTACATTATAAGGTTTGCAAGGCATAAAAAATGTTATATATGCAACACAATGTGTAAGATTGATAGATTCTTTGATGGGTGAAAATGATTTCTCTGTCGAGAATTAGTCTCACAATACTTCTCATCCTACAAAGATATTTTTTAATGTGTTGTCAAGATAGAAAATGAATTCTCTATGTCTTATGACTTTAATGAAATGTAATAGAAGAATAGATCTGCTGAACACTCTAGAAATGGAAATAAGGGGATGAAGGGAAAGGTTGAATTTCCATCCTGTTGTAAATATGGGATGAGACACCCCAATACATGCCAGAAGGGAATGAGAGTTTGTTACAAGTTTGGTGAAAAAGGCCACCAAGATTGTGATTTCAAGGGAAAGAATGAGGCTGTCAATGTTGAATGCAACAATTGTATAGAAATGGGGAATTACGAAATTAAATGTCCTAAGTACCAAGGTAACATACATCAGAAAAGTCCAAGGGAGTAGGGCCAAGAAAATAAAGTCACTACTGCTGATGTAGAAGATCCAAATAATGTGGTGGCGAGTAATTTAATAGTTTCCTCAAATTTATCCAATGCTTAATTTGATTCTAGATCATAGAACTGTTTTACATCTTCCTTGTTTACTAAGAAAATTTGATATTTCCAATTTGATTTAACTAGATAGTTGTCAGTCAAAACTCATAAGGGAAGTACTATTACACCAATGTTTTGTGAATCAGTTCCCATTAGAGTGTATAAAAGTTATTTATCTACTGATCTCATCGTCATACCCAGGATTGAATTTGATATAAACCTCAATGTGTATTGGAATTCAGACCACGATTAAAAAATTTGTTGTAAAAAGAATGAGGTTCAAATTTTTGATGATGATAAGGAGTACCTTATTTTTAGAGTAGAAACTGCACCATCTGATTCGTATCTTGATCCACCCCCAGTAGCTCTACTAAATTCAATTATTGGGGAGGAGGAGAGTGAATTAACTATGGGTGATTAAATGAAAGTTCAAATATAGGACATACCTATTTTTTAAGAACATGTTGTTGTTTTTCCATAGAATTTACCAAGACATATTCCAGAATGATAAATTGAGTTTTCCATTGATATAATTCCTAGTTCAAGGCTCATATCAAAGACCCCTTATAGAATGGATATTGTAAAATTAGGGGAACTAAATAAACAACATGTGGAATTGAATAATAAAGGGTTTATTCTCCCTACTATTTCTCTATGGTGAGCCCCTGTTCTTTTTGTTAAGAAGAAAGATGTATCTATGAGGTTGGGTATTGACAAAAGGGAGATCAATACTGTAATAATAAAGAACAATGATCCCCTACCTCACGTTGATGATTTATTCGATCAACTTCATCAAGATCTATTTTTTCAATGACTAAACATTGATATGGATATCATCAGTTGTGTGTGAAGAAGAAAGACAATATAAAAAATGCATTTCAAATCTATGTATGTGCATTATGAGTTTACAGTAATGCCTTTTGGACTAACTAATGTACCCTCTGTTTTCATGGATCTAATGAATAGATATTTCAAGGATTATCTTGATGTCATTGTAGTGGTATTTTTTGATGATATCTTGGTTTACACCAAAAGCAATTAAGATCCTGAAAATCACTTTATCACTATTCTAAATAATCATAGAAGAAATGAATTTTATGGGAAGATTATAAAATTGTGAATTATGGCCCCATGAGATTTCTTTTTTAGGCCATACTTTCTATAAGGATGGAAACTCTATTGATCCTTCTAAGACAATAGAAATAAAATAATGGCCAACACCGATGAGTATAACTAAGGTATGTTGTTTTATTTGTTTTTTAGGTTATTATCAGATTTTCGTCCAAGATTTTCCCCAATTGGCTTACCCATTAACCAAGCACACATGTAAAGGGATTAAAATTTCTTGGACAAAAGGGTGTGAAAAATTTTCTGAAGAACTGAAGAGAATATTAGTCAATGTTCATATCTTTACTATACCATTTGGGAATAAGGTGTTTGTTATTTATAGTTCTTCTTCAAATAAAGGACTTGGTTGATTCCTTATGCATAATGATAGAGTTATTACTTATGCATCATGATAGCTACAAATTTATGAACAAAAATATCCCACTCATGATCTTGAGTTAGCAACTATAATCATTTCATTGAAGATACAAAGACACTATATCTAAGTTGAAAAATGTGAGATATATACTCACCAAAAGAGTTTGAATTATATTTTCTCATAGAAATAAATCAACATGAGGTAAATATGATGGCTTGAACAACTCATGGATTATGATTACACTGTACACTACCACCTGGGGAAGGAAAATTAGGTGGCGTATGCTTTGAGCAGAAAGGCTAATGGTGTTCTAAACCAGATGTGAGTTGAAAGGGATCCTATGTTAATGGATCTAGTAAAGATGGATATGGGAATAATCATGGAAGGTGAAACATCAATACTTTTTCAAATGGTTTCCAAACCATCATTACATGAAAGGATAAAAATTTATCAGACTAATGATGAAGAGTTTCAAAAGAAAATTAATGCTGTGAATGATGGTAGAATGATCGACTTCGTATATGAATCTGGGATTTTGAAATTTTGGAAGAGACATTATGTTCCTGACATACCTGATCTAAAAAGGGAATTGTTGTATGATGCCCAAAGCACTAATTTCTCTATACACCATGGTTGTGCATAGATGTAAAGAGATTTGAAGGAACATTTTTTGTGGGACAACATGAAGAGGGAGATTGCTGATTATGTGTCAAGATGTATGGTTTGTTAATAGGTGATGGCTAGAATACAACATCCTAGAGGATTCATGCAACCTCTTCTCATACCTAAGTTGAAATTGGATTATATTAAGATTGAATTTTTCATGGAGCTATCAAAGACTCCTAGTAGGAAGGATGAAATATGGGTCATTTTTGATTGTTTTACTATGTCATCAAATTTTCATGCTATACGGTAGGATTTAACACTTGAACGTTTAGAAAGACTATATATAAATGAAGTTGTAAGACTTCATTGTGTACCCAAATTGGTTGTTTCTGATCGTGTTCCTCGTTTTACATCAAGATTCTAGAAATGCCTTCAGAATGCCCTGGATACTGAACTTTGTATGAGCACTGCCTACCAACCTCAAACTGATGGACAATCAGAACGGACTATTCAAGCTTTAGGAGACATGTTGAGATCTTTCTCAAATGGCTTTGAAGGTATGTGGTATCAATATTTACCTCTGTTAGAATTTTCCTATAACAATATCTTCCATTCCAGTATTCAGAAGGTACCATATGATGTGTTATATAGAGTGTTATTTCACACAACAACATGTTGGGATGATTATGGTGAAAGAAAACTCGTAGTCCCCGAACTTGTTGAGGAAAAAATGGAAAAGTTGAAGATTATCCAAATCCACATCAATGCATCTCAATGTAGGAAAAAGAGCTATACCGATAACCGATGTTAGGATTTTCAATTTCAAGTAAGGGATCATGTTTTCATGAAGGTATCTCCATGGAAGGGTGATATAGGACCTAGTAAGAAGGGAAAATTATATCTCTGGTACATCAGACCTTTCGAAATTCTAGAATGAATTATAGTTATAGCTTACCGTTTGTTAATGCTGCCAAGTCTCCTCAAAGTTCATGACATGTTCCATGTATCAATGTCGAGAAAATACATGCCCAAACCAATGCATGTAATCACATATTAGGAAATAGAATTGGAACCCGATCTGTCTTATTGTGAAGAGCTCATCATGATTCTTGATACCAGATACCATTTGATGAGAAACCGGACGACTCGTCTGGTAAAAGTTCTATGGAGAAACCATAAGATGGAAGAGGTAATGAGGGAACTCGAGAAGCTAATGATGAAAAACCTCCCGAATCATTTTACGCAGTAATATTCTAGAAATTTCGAGGACAAAATTATTTGATGGAGGTAAGAATGTAACACCCCAAGCTTACATGGTACTCTTCTCTTTGAATAATGAAATAGCTAGCGTTGTAAGCAACTTTGATTTTTAACAAACCATGGCCAATCAAACTAGTCGTTATAAACAGTAATACAATTTTTTTGAAATTTTATAAATTTTATTTTTCAAAATGGACTTCATTTTTGGATTTAGAATATCAAAATTAGCTTAGGATGAATTATTGGTATTTTTCTAAAAACATTCAATTTTTGATGAATAGTGAAAAACACTGCATTATTGTTAAAAAATAATTTTTTTAAAAATTTGTGATTTTATTTAAATTTATTTTAAGTTAAAATTGATATATAATACCAATATTAGATTAATTTAATTCATTGGAGTCATTTTATAATAAAATTTAATGTTTAAAATTTTATTGAACTTTTAAACGACTTTTCCCCACCTTCTAGGAATGTTATCAAATTTTCATAAAATGTAATTTTACCACTTCTGTGAATTGAATTTCAAAATTCAGAGAAACATGATTGACATCAGTAAGTAAAATTTTGGACAATAGGTTGAAAATACTTTTTGGTGAATAGTAACTTTTAAAATTTATTTACCATAGTTAAAAGTAAATGTGATAATTATAGGTAAAAATGATATTATAATTACCCTAACATAGGCCCTAATTCTATTTGATAAGTTTATTTCGACCAAAATAAACATTAATAATTAAATATGATCCTTTTGGTTCACTTCGATTATATGTGGATATTTATTATCATTTTATTTAAAGAAGAGTAAAAAGTGTTAAAATTAAATGTTTAATAACTAGACAATTTTTAATATAGGGTAATAGAATAGATAAATTTGACTATAAATATTCATTTGACATATAAAATTATTTCCTAAATAATGGTATTTTATTTATAATTTTTTATAAATTAAATATTTAAATTTTTTTATTACACAATAATGATGCTGTAATTACCTTATTATTGAATGACTAAAAATATTGATATTATAACTATTAATATAATTATATATTGAGACTTCTGATGTATTACCATAATTTTATACGTTAATATTATATTTTAGGGTTAACTAAATACTTTTTTTCGGAGTGATAAGGTTTTTTAATACTTTCACAAAAAAATACCAAATAGTGTCAAAATTGACATAAATGGGGTTTTAAGACAAATACTATATTATTAAATGATATAATATTCATAAAAATATAAGGTTCAACCAAAGAACATAGATAAGGTTAGATATATCAATAATGAACCACTTTGGGTTTGATTGGTTTCTAGAGTAATTTTATAAACAATTTATTATAATAATACAAGAATACCTAGTAAAAGTTGACCTATTTAACTAAGAGAAAAATATAAAAGATAAGTTTAATATGGTGACCTAAACCTGTGTAAAACCTTTTGGTTGAGTGGTTTTAGACCCAACCCCACCTTATCCTAGAAATAAATAATTTTGGAGACATTATAAACCAAATATGATTGTATAATAAAATAATATTTCAAGCTTTTCCTAAGGTGACCCTCACCTCTCTAATGAAAGGGTACATACCCTTCTCTCAAAATCACACCTCCAAATCAATTTGGCTCGGACAAACCCCCCTAAATTATCCTCCCAAATACCCTCACTTCAACATATAGGCCATACTTTGATGTCAATGCCAACATAAAAATCCCATTCGATCAAATCAAAAGGAAGCATCTCATGAAGACGTGATAATTTCACCTCCTTTTTCAAAGTGCTTTCCTTCTTCAACTTACTTTTTATTTGATGTTTCCATAACAAAATAATAAATCCAGTACCTTATACATACTGTGATATTATTATAAATATGGTATAACCATACTCATTATTCTATCCATCCAATTAATTATAAATTCTACATACGTGCGTACATATGACTTACCGTCTCGACGTCGCGGTATAGTTTGTTATTCAACACATCATTATTTTTATCGGTATAATATAGAATATAATTGATTTAAATAATAAATAAAATATGTTAATTATTTTTTATACATGATATACCATCCAATTACATATGATTTCACCACTAATAGAATGATATTGGCGCTCGTGCGTAAGACGGATTACTGTCTCCACGAATGTGATGAGATTAATTCCCTATCGTAACCATTCTAGAACAAATTTTATTTTATGATTAAAAAAATAATATTTAAGAACATAACATAATTATGGATATGAATCAAATACATCATATCCATAACAAACATGACTTTTGTGACAAAACATATAAAGGAAAACAAATCAGTTAACACCTGAAACAATGATACTTCAGAAATATTATTAACAAAGCAATATTAGAAGATCATATATGATATAATATTTCTATATGTGATTATTTTATAATATCATAAAAATTATTTAACAAGTATACAAGTGTTTAATGTACCCTTGATTAAGGAAATGTACATGATAAGGTTTAATTCAACAATCTCTTCATTATCTAAGGTTGTTTATACATGAGTATCTACTGGGACCTCTTTATCATCAACATCTGTGTTTCTTGAAAATGATGTTCAAAACATTTTTATGATTTCCAAGATTACGGTTTAAATTCATTTATAATATTCATTGACTTTTAAAAAATGTTTATAAGGTAATATTTCCGTTGTTTTCTAAACATAGTCCTTTTCGACCTTTTCTACAAAATTAATTAAAGAATGTTTTTTTTACTTATACGACGAGTGTGGCTATTTTCCAATGTTATTACACCTTTGAAGATTCCCTTACAATTTTATAAGAATATTTTCAGAATAATTGTTTTTTTTATAATTATTTTACATTAAAATAATTTCAAATTAGAAATAAACATTTTTCTCATATAGTTTTGATTTCACCTATGTCAACATCCTTCGATGGATTTTACATTTGTTTAAAGTTCATTTTAGAATATAAAATCTTCCATATAGTATTTAATGTCTTGTGATATTACTGACTATGTATGTGTTATTTTTATACCATTCATGGGTTATGGTTAAAGTATTAATATTTTATATGCTATTTTAAATACAAATGTTTCTGTTATGTTTCAGACTTTTCATAAGAGGAATGCATTGGACTTTTTATGTGACGGGTGGAGACCGCTATAGTCCCTCGATGCATGGGTAGGTGTCATGAGACAAAACAGTGTCTTCAGACAAGGCCTTGAAAAAAATATTATTTTTAGTCTTGGCACAAGTTCTTGACTCTCTGGTTTTGATTTCTGGTATTATGCATTCCATCATTATGAAATTAGATATTTATATTACACATGATTATTCAACTAGTATAATATCCATGTGAATATGTAAATGGAATTATTAGATTTTTATTTTTTATATTATGCTGAAGTTTAATTTTAAATGTCATGTGTTTTATTCTAATACAGCACCTTAAATGTTTATACTTATTTATGAATGTTTCCACAATATTGTTATCCTTACTAATCATATGAGCTCACCCCTTTATTATGTTTTATTTTTCCCAAGATGTAATGAAGTATATTATGATTAACCTATAGAAATTGGATATGGGATATGAGTGTTTTCAAAGGGGACACAATGTAGTTTGTTTTTCATTTCATAATGTTATGTAAAACTTATGTATGTATCGAGTACTTCCAAGGCTAAAAAACTGATTGGTCTATCAGGACATGATAAGTTGTATCATGCCAATGTTATGTAATAATGCACCAAAACAGGGTAACTAGGGTCAGGGAGTTACATTTATGTATGTATATTATCCAATGGAATATGATTTTAGTGATAAAGGCATAAAAATTTCATCAGGAATACCCTTCATTTGGGGGAAAAGATAAATTTTTGGTGGAAATTTATTAATGAATGAAATCACACATATATGTTAATTATATTTCCTTATATACATGGTATAGATATAAATGTAAATTATCAACACATAAAAAATGATATTGATAAAAACAATATTATAATATTACATTTATTTATGATGAATCTATAGTCTATTTCACACAACATTTTATTTAGGGTCTTTTGATTATTATATTTCACATGATTATTTATATTCCAATGATCAGTGATATATTTCACTCCCAGACAAAATTTGAAATTTATTATTTTATTCCGTGTATTAATTTTCACATTCCACTAATATCTTCATACTTGTAAATATATTACCTATTATTCATTATGATATTAATATCTTACTTTTTTTCACAATTGTAGAGTAATTTTAATTAACCCTTTTTATGGTGTGGGATTTCATCAATGGTATTTTAATATGTATTTTCTTTAAGTAGAGCAAGTTCAAATGTCTAAAAAATAATTTATTTCAGGGGGTAGAATATAGGGAAGTGATATTTTAAAATGAAAACTATTATCGACTGCATATACGACATCCAACCCCATGCCTAGAAAACCATCAAATATTATTATTTCATTATGATCATTATAACTTAGTCCATAAATTGAAACATATTAAGATGTTTAAATAATTTATAAAATCTAAAATTTGGATTAATAAAAAATAAGTTAAATGTTATTTCTCCGTAAATAATCACACATTTTTGTTTAATTCCATCTTATAAAATAAGTTCCCTCAAAATAATTCCACTGTTTTATTTTTTTGAGAAAATTTTATATTTTTTTGGAACATTTATAAATTTTATTTGATAAAAAGGATATAATTTTTATATCATAATTATAAAATTATGTTATAGTGAAATTATGTTAATTCTCCAAAATGTTTGATTTTCTAATGAATAGTGAAAATAATTATTTGTATTGAGAAAAAAAAATCATCTCAAGTATTCATAAAGCCCAATTTTTTTTGATTTGTTTTAAAAATTTATTTATTTCTTTTTATTAAGAATTATGAAATTATAGTCTTTTAAATTTTAGTTTAATTTAGTATAAAAATATTTATGCACTTAAAAGGATAATTTCAGAAATACTATTTTCACAACATTTAATGTGTTTAATTTCAAAATAAATTCTACCGCATATTTGTATTTAATCCTGAAAAATTAATTCAATATATTAATTCTTGAGTGAAAACTTTTTTAAATATTTACCTTTTATTTTTAGACATTATGTAAAATAATCATAGTAGATTTTGTAACCACGGTAAGGTAAAATTGGATAATTAATGGTAAAAATTATATGATAAAGACTTTAAAGTATCCTTATCACATTCCATAATTTTATTTTAATTGTATATTTCATCACTAATCATAATAAATTTATAATATATGACCTTTTGAGTCTATATGAATAATATTTTGACCATTATAATATTTGATGTAAATAAATCATAAAAATATTTGTCTCTTAGTTATATTATCTTCAATTTTTTTTACATATGGATAAAAGGAAGTGATATTTTGATGTTAATATTCATTTAAGATATAATATATTTTATTTATCAAGGTACTTCTTTTCCAAATTTTAGTGGTTAATTAATCACCATAAATTCATTTACATCGTCGATACAATATTTATTCAATTAATAAAAAAGTTAATTAAAAATTTTAATATTGTTAACAGTAATATTATTTGAGTGAATTATTTGTTTTATTTATTTTTTCTAATAAAAATGAAATTATATACAGGTTATAATGCAATATATTCTAATACAATTGGTGTATTGTGGTTCTAAATATAAAATTTAATGAATATTTTAAAAATTGATGTTAATGTTTTATATAATAAATAAAATAATATTAAATGATTTAAGAATGATATAAATTCTATATTAAGCCAATATATATTTATTTTGTTCAAAAATGTAATTATGTTTAATTTATGGATCGATTTTCCTTTTTTGTATCTTTAATAACCCATATAGTGTTAAATCATTAATACTGTTGAAACTATCCAAATGGGTTAGCATGGGTTAAAACGACTAGATAAGGGTGAAATAAAATCACAAAGAATGACTGATTTATATTGTATGAGATTAGTTCTACTGAAACTCGCGTTAGATTCAAATGATATTAATTTTTATGCTTTTAAATTTGAAAATTAATTTATATAGATTTAATGCTTAATGAAGTTATAGGAGTGTCACTCCCCTTTTTAGTAAAAGGGTATGAAATGTCCATCTTTTGTAACACTTTAAAACATTTTGATTCATCGAAAACCTTAAAAATACCTATCATAGATAACTCCACATATCTTATAACTCTTAGTTTGATAATGGGAAAACATATTAATTATTTTGGTCAAGTCCTTTAGATTTTTTTCTAAGATGGGGTATTGTTATTAAGCAAGAATTTTCATTTTACTTTTTTTATAACCTCATCAAAAAATATAAAACTGGTATCATCCTGATCTAGTTTCCACACACTAGACCATTTACTAGTCTGTTATACTACCTAAAGCACTTCTCTATGAATTCTAGAGGTAGATGATTAGCCACGAGGGTCTAATTTCAATCATGGGGTGACTATACCAACCATATGAACATAGAAAAATAAAGGATGTAAAAAATGATATAACCAAAATCCAAACAAATCTTGCGTCACATGATGACCAAGGATGGAGTAAAATAACCAATACTAAACAATCAATATGTCATGCTGAAATATGTGTCATGTTTCAATATTAAAAAACCTGAAATAAATAAAATCATTGAAAACTCCAGAATGTGTTCTGAATCATTTCTTATTCCTTCATCCATGTTCTATCCAAATCAGTCCTCGAATGTAGGACTCTTATTCTTATGATGTTTGAAAAAATGAAATCTATTTGGGTACTGATCAGGATGCCTGAGTAGGGAGTGAGTAAAACTCTGTAGGCCACCTCCAATGGAATCTAAAACAATATATAGTGAAAAATAATGTAGTTAATTTTATAAAGAATTACATATAATGAATAATTAAACTATTATAAAATTTAAAATATTCATTAATTAAATGGTAGAAACCCTTAGATTCCTAGGGAAATCTAAATGTCAATACCTATTTTCACCCATGTCAGATTCTGAACCATTTCAAATATTCGATTTTGAGTTTATTATAACACGTGGTATTTCATTACCTATTTCGTTTCAAATCATGTTACGTTGAATTGGAACCATATTCTAATGTCAACATGTTTGGACAATATTTACCTCCCTAGGACCCCATGAGTATTTGAAGTAGTAGTCTATAACCCACAACATATTCCTCAAACTACAACACATTTAGGAATTTGAAGAAGCAAACCATGCCCCACACTCATTTATCACTTTCGATTTTTGATTCAAACGACCATATTCCACAAAAATTTATCACTATTGTGTTTTCAGGTAGTAGACCATGCCATACACACACATTCCAAATTTATCACGACATCAAATATATCACAATATCTCATATATCACCTCACTCAATGTTGAAAAACATTAACCCTACTATCAGATTTCAAACCATTATATGCTATTCCAACTAAAAAAAATCATATTCAACACTTTACTAAAATATAAATAATATGACCAATCACCATTATTCCATTAGGCAATATTTAATCATATATCTCAGTAACACATTAAAATTAGACCAACCATCACATGATTCCCAGAGTCAATTAATTAATAAAAAAAATTAATTGAATAATTACACCAACTCATTTATCAAGAAAACCATTATTCAATTAATAAATTAATCCCTCAATCATACCAACCGTTAACTAATTAAATAATTTATTAATCAAATTAAATAATCAAAATATTGAATGAATGAATTAATTAATTAATTAATACAATTAAAAAATTTCATAATAATAAAAATCTATATATAATTCACCAATAAATTAATCATACCAAACCATTTCTAAATTCCACGAATTTGTCCCAATTTATCATCACATAGAAATTACTTTAAATAAATTCCATTATTTCATAAAATAAAAAATATATTAATTTATTCAATTCAAGGTTCATTTTTGAATTATTATAATTTAAATTTCATAAAACATATACATAATTATAATTCCAAACAATGATAATTTGATTTAGACAATTTACATAGAAATCAGTGAAGAATGATCACAAACAAAAATCCCCAAATTGAAGAAGAACATTCAATTGCACAATGGAGAATGATATCTAGATCAAAAACCATGATAAAAAATCAAACATACTAGATAAACCATTTCTTAGAACTATACCCATATAAATTGTGAAAAACATTCGCTAAAAGGATGAGAAAATGATGGAAGTGTAGGATGAAACTACCCGAGATAAGATTCTCATTCCGAACGAGGTAAAGTTCTTCAATCCACTGTTCTAATCATGAATAAAAGAGACCAAAATGGAATTGAATCCATAAAGGTTACTCCAAAAATAATATAATTTGATTATGTATGAGCATGGTCAAATTTTGGTGAAATCTATAATGTATTTGAATTTTAAATTTTACTCTCTGTGTAAATATAACCACACACAGAGAAACCTGGTAGGTGGTTCATGATTTTACAAACTCGGTACCTTAACTATGCACCTATTATAGTGGTGGGGGTCATAGTTACTCCTAATAAGACACATATTTTTAGAAAATATGCACCATTTGATATTCCCCTCTATTTTGGTTTAAGTTATTCTTTGAGCTGGGAGCACGGATTGGGAAAACCATCTTCCAACCATGTACTACTCCTCTTCCTAAATCTTTTCTCCAATTTTTTCCCAAAACCACCTATGGTAAAACCCAAAACAATGAAAAATAATACTTTGAGAATTTCTTGAGATATATTTAAAAAAGGTTAAGATCTTATAATCTGCCCACCTTTTAACATCTATCCCTTGAGATATACTCAGATGTTTCTTTACGATTCATAGTCAAAACTATTAGGCTAATAAGGCTGCATATCTCATTCTCTCTCTTATGTTTCCTCATGTACATGGCCATGTTTCAATTATATATGAACTATCAGCATGATATCTCACCACAACAATTTCTCACTATGATTCAAAAATTGTATCAGATGCTTTTTAGAAGATGCATTGGTCTCCCACTCTACAACAACCATATTGATCACATGACCAGGTTTTGGGGGATACCTAAGAAGCAGTGACACATGAAAAAAAATCATTCAAAACTTTTTACCTCTATGGAAGAGCCAATTTTTATGATACCATTAGGATTTTATCAACAACTTAAAATAGTCCAACAAATCTAGGCATCAACATTCCCTATCTTTGTAACCTCTGATAATCCAATCATGGTGAGACAAAAAGAAATATGTGATCACCAACATCAACCCTAGTGGCCATCAATGTTGATAAGCCAACTATATATATATACTATGGGGACTAGCCATATGATTCAAAATCAATTGATCCCACTCCGACGTCTCCTGTATGAGAATCAGTCACAACAACTTTGACTCACTTGCCTCCATCCAGCATAGAAGTGATCTACATGTCCATCCATGAAGTGACTCATATGGTTAAATTATAATATTTTCCTCATAACTATTGTTATAGGTTAGCTACACTAACTCTAGGTTCCTCTTTCAAGGCCCACCGCATCCTATGACACCTTAAAAAATCATATCTAAAAGAAGATGTATAGTACATTCCAACATCCCATCTATTAGTAAGTGGAATGTTGTACACAATAAAACATGTATACCCAATGAATTTTGCAGGCCTATCCATAAGTGAACACTAAATCATGAGATAAATTATGAAATGATACTCTGTGGAGACCTGTACAAACAGACTATCTCTTTAACATAAATATCTCTAAGCTAGTCCACTCTTAAGTCCCTCATATAGGCATACAAAGTGATAACTTAGCCAATAGGTCCACAATCACCTAATTAGGATAATTCGATCAATGCATCCACAATATACCCACCACTATGTCTATGGTAATTTCATCCCACTTCCAAATGGGTAATGGATGTAGTAAACCACCAGGTCATTAATGCTCATCCATAACCTGTTAACATGTGTAGCTTCTTTTCATGAACCCAAATATATATATTTTCATTTATGACCAAAAAAACTCATCATAGGCGACAAGTTACATGGGTCACAACGGGATGCACTGACCATGTTATGGCATGAAATTCTTGCTTCAAATCACCATGTATACTCATATACACAAAAATTTGATTCCTCTCATACATGATCTCATCCTCCTCTATGGTCTATCCTGAAAGTGTATCCCCAACTTCAACAATTTACATGAAGTCCAAAAATATCATAAACTGACACTACTTGTCACTGATACATCTAAAAATATTATAATCTAATGAAACTGATACGAGGTTCATCTGCACATGGCTCACATGAACCACAAGATGCATCTTAGCTGATAAAGTCATCATTCTCCAATCAACACTAGACTCCTAAACTACTTGATCTTGATATTTCCTCATTAATGTGTCAGAAAAAATATTTACAATACTAGAAATATTTTCTTGGTCAATTTCTATTAAATAAACAATCTCAACCCATATCCAATACTAGAGATTCAGTTATCATTCGGATAAATATACTTTATGATATTGTGATATGTATACATAGTAAAATTATCTCCCAACTGATTATTTTTATAACAGTTCAAGTCATATACAACTTTATAAAATGAAAATTTATGTGTAGGGTAGTTCCATTCATGTGGCCTCAAAACTAAGTGCCAGATTCCACAATTTTATCTCCCTTCATAATCACAGATCTATCCCTGATTCTCGAAGTGTCACACAAAACTATATACTACACACATGGATGGGGTAGCATCGAGATTATTTTCATTGTCAAACAATTCTTCAACTCCTAGAAATCAATCTCACATTCTCTAAACAATTCAATCAATAATCCTCTCTTGGTCATGCTTGAAAGTAGTGCTTAAAATTGAAGAATGTCTGGAATGAAGCTCATATAACAACAAGAAAACCCTAGAAAACAATATATGTAAATAAAATTATTTGTATTATCCCTAGAAACCACTACCCACGCATTTTATAGGTCCACTAACATACTTTCCTATGAGATTATTGGATCAATGAAGTGTACTTGAATGTTCATAAACTAACACTTAGATAGTTTGGTGTATTGCTAATTCTATCTCTGTGTACTCAGGATGATGTTATGATGTTCATCATGATCACCATGAGTCTAAGAGAACCCCATGATGTCATAAAAAACAATAAATAACTAATCCAAATACATATATAATATTCTATTCATCATGTTCCTAAAAACTGCTTATCTATTCGTTAACCTAAGAAACATTACAACGGACTCATAAAGGATATACATGCTTTTGAAATCAGTCCTCGGAATATTAAAATTCTGAATTCTCAACTTATGATACCCTGATCTCAATTAAATCGAGGAGAAGATACAATCATCACTCAAATAATTTAAAAGATCATCGATATGCAGAAGAGGATACTCGTTCATCATAGTGATCCAATTTAACTTCTGGTAATTGATGCATAAGCATAGAGTCTTTTCAACCATCTTTATAAAAAAATAGGTGAACCCCAAGGCGACATACTCATATGAATAAAAACCCTTATCAATTGAATAATCTTGTTGAGTATTAAGATCTTGGATCATTAACGGTTCCATTATTTAGGGTGGAATAGAAACTAGCACATCCCCTAACATGAGCTCAACATTAATTTTCACATATCTATCTCTCTCTCTCTCTCTTGGTCTCTCTCTTAGGTGCCTTCCCTAAGAATTATTAATGAATAAAATCATGTTATATGTCTACTATAGGTGGAAATAAATATTGATTTACCACTCTATCATCCATAAATTGACTATAAACATGGGCAGTAAGCACCCCCAGTTGCCAGTGAATTGGCCTGATAGGTCCCGCCTAGATACCACACACACTACAGGGAATGTAATTGTCATCTTCAAGTGAATTAAAATTCACTTTGAAGAAGTAATAATCTATATGGTATTGATGTTATACTAACCCATTCATACCCATATTTAGGTCAAATATTGAAAATTAATGGATGTAAAGGACTTAATTGAAATGATACGTACCTACCTCGAGGGAAATCCTGTTGCACAAATAGATGTCCCTCAATCGTAGTCCCAATGGGTTATCTATAATCATATCCCCACTAGAGAAATCCATACCTAGTATCAAACCATTCAATATTTTTGTAGAAATAAAACTATGAGATGCACCTATATCAAATTACGAACTAGCTTGTATAGAAGCTACTTGAATTGCACCTCTAACTATCTATTGTCCAAACTCGCTATCCAAAAGTATAGGATGAATTAACTACAACTATCCTACCCCTATTCACTATGAATTAGTATGAGTACCTTATGGTGAACCAATCTATTGATATGAGTGTTCTTTATCAGGAGATCCGTGTCCAATACCTCTACGCAAGAACTAGTTGAACTCCTACTACTAGAAAAATACAGTGTAGAAGAAACCCTTCCCTCACTCTAGTTCTCTCTAATTGTCCAATCATTACCGATTTATTGAATGTTCTTGTAGAACCTATGTATATTTCACATCCTATGACACCCTTTAAACTCTACTAGTGGTCAGTTGAACTATCTATAGAAGTGTACTGATCAACCACATTAGTGAATGATCACTCTAGAGAGGTCATGTGTAACTGAACCTTCCAACTATTTACAATTCATGATATCACACTGGATGAAATTGTCATAGATATGATTCATTCTCTTATATGTAAGATGTCTTGGCCATCCAGGAGAAACCACATGTCCTCCAATAAAATCCTCATTTGGTTTCCCCTATGATATGAGAGCATGATTCACCAATTATATAAACTTATTTAGCCTGAAGATATTCACCAGGTGAATAATTTCACATTTAAGGCCATCCCGAAACTACTTTTACATGGTGGAATCATACCCTTACAATTCTAGAACCAAGTACTAGAAGTAATTAAATCCTACAACAGGGTCAAAACTAAGTCACTATCACTAACCTTAACCAGCTAAAATCTTGGTTATGAGAAAATCGTAAACGTATTCCGATTATTAAATTCTCACAGTAGACACCCATTTGATCAAATATTGCTTCATTTTAAAACATTCAATTCATATCTGGAAACTTTTTTATGTTCAGAATCATAAGAATAGAAAACATTTAAAAACTGAAAAGTTACTTAAAACCCACTTTTTCCTTATGAATCCCCAAAAATGATTCACGGTACAATAAATATTGAGTTCTGTGAATGATTCATGCATACTTAACTCTCAGTCCATTCTAGGCCACATGCCAAATCCCAGAAACTCCTAATTAATAATCACATCACAAAAAAATGAATCACTCGTGGTGAAATATAATCAACAATAACTGTAACACCTCTACCCAAGTTAGGTAGAGTGAGTGAATTAACACCTAAAATTGGCATTATATCAAGGGATCAAATCTTTAATGACCAAACAGTTATGTATCCTTGGAAGTAATAGATACGAACATAAGTTTTACATTACATTATAAAATAAAAAACAACAACGTATTGAATACTTTTAGAACATTCATCTCCCTTAGACTATCCCAGAAGGTCAGTCATAATACACTTCTTTGTATCCTAGAAAAAATAAATAATATAATGGGGTGATCTCAGGTGCTCAGTAAGGATAAAAATATAATAGAAACTTTCATAAAAAAGCACAAAAATTTAAGGCAATGTATAAGACTATAACACAAGACTTTTAAACATAAACTACAACATAATATGGAAAATATAAAACAAATAATTTTGTTTACTTATTCACATGGATATTATACTATTCGAATAATCACAAGTTATATCAACAGACAATTTCATAATATGGAATGCATAATGCCGAACATGTTAACCACATAGTCAAGGCCTCGTGCCAAGACTAAAAATTTGATTTTATTTCATGGCGTTGATCCTAGACACTAGTTTGTCTCATGAGAGAAACTGATGCAATGAGGAGCTATAGTGGTCTCCACCTATCATTTACTACGTCCAATGCATTCCTCATATAAAAAGGATGAAACATAACATAGACATTAATTTTAAATCTAGCTAACGAAATGTTAATACATTAACCATAAACAATGAATGGTATAAAAATAACACATCCATAGTCTACCATATAACAAATACTTCAATACAATATAGAAGATTGTATCATAATAAATCATCTTCAAATAGGTGTAAAATCCATCAAAGGATGTTGACATAGATGAAAACAAAACTGTTTGAGAGAAATACCTCTTTCTATTTTGAAATCATTTAAAAGTCATATAATTATAAAATAAACATTTATTTTGAAAATATTTTTGTAATATTTTATGCATTTCTTCAGAGGTATTATAATGGCAGAAAATAGCAGCACCTGCTGTATAAGTTAGAAAAACATTCTTCCCTTAATTTTGTCAAAAAGGACATAAAGGACATTGTTTGGGAAATGACGGAAAGATTCATTTAAATTTATTTTATAAAAATTATAGAAAGGTTTTAAATTAATTTAACCCATAGTCATGGAAATAGTAAAAATGTTTTGATATACATTTTTAAGAAACACAAATATAGAAGATGAAGAGGTCTCAGTAGATACTCACGTATAAACAACCTCGGATAATGAAGAGGTTGTAGTATTAACCCTTACCTTGTACTTTTCCTTGATCGAGCGTACGTTAACCTCCTGTATAATAGTGAAATATTTTTTATTAAATTATACAATAACCACATACATAAATATGATATCATATATGATATTCTAATATTTCTTTGTTAATAATATTTTAGCAGTATCATTATTTCAAGTGTTAAATTATTCATTTTCCTTTATATGATTGGACAAGTATTCCATGTTTTTTATCGATATGATGTATATTATTCATATCCAGAATTATATTAATTTCTTAAAAATTATTTTTAATCATAAAATCAAAATTATTCTTGAATGGTTATGATGGAGAATGAATTTCATCACGTTCCTAGAGACGGTAATCCGCACGTGAGCATGAGCGAGAATATCATTCTTTTGATGGTGAAATCGTGTGTAAGTGGATGTTATATCATATATAAATAATTATTAACATATTATATTTATTATTTACAACATTTATACTCATTATTAACCCCATCCAAATAATGATGTGTTTAAATAACATACTACACCATGATAAGAAGACAGTAAGTCGTACGTATGCACGTTTGGTGACTTGTCATTCATATGATGGATATAATAAGGAATTTAATTTTACCATATTTATAATAACATCACTGTATTTATAAGGTAGTGGAGTTATTATTTTGTAATTGAATCAACAATGAAAGAGTAAGTGGAAGAAGAAAACAACGTTGAAAGAGGTGGTGAAATTATTACCTCTTCTTCAGGTTTTTCCTTTTGAGTTGATTAAAAGGGATCCATAGGTTGCAATTATTAACAAAGTAAGGCCTCTAGGTTGAATTAACGGTAGTTGGGAGGATATGTATTTAGTTTTTGGCCAATATGAATGGATTTTTAGGTGTGATTTAGAGAGAAGGGGAAGTTCCCTTTTATAAGAGAGGTGAGGGTCATTTTAGGAAAAGCTTGAATCATTATTTAATTATTCAATCCTATCCAGTTTATAATGGCTCCAAAAGGATTTATTTCATGGATAAGCTGGGGATGGGTCGTCAATAGAACATCCCATATGTTTTATACAGGTTTATGTCATCATATTAATCTTATCTTTTATATTTAACTCTTAGTTAAATAGTTTATCTTTTACCATGTATTCTTGTATTATTATAATAAATCATTAATAAACTTACTATAAAAAGACAAGAAACCCCCAAGTGGTTCACTATTTTTATATCTAACCTTATATAAGTCCTTTCACTGAACCTGACAATTTAGGAATATTATACTAATTTATAATATAGTATTTATTTAAAAACCAATTTATGTCAATTTTGACACTATTTGGTATTTTGATTTTGTGAAAGTCATAACAACTTTATCAATTCGAAAAAATTTATTAAATCGACTCTAACAAGTCATATTAACCTATAAAATTAGTGAAATTTATTAAAAGTAACAATTTATACTTATTTGGATATTTATAATATCAATTATTTTAATCTTTCATTAATAAGTCAATTACTGCATTATTATTTTGTCATAAATAAATTTAATTATTTAATTTATAAAAATTATAAATAAAATTCCATTATGTAGGAAATAATTTTTATATTTCTAATGAAAATTTATAGTCGAATTTATCTTATGTATAACCCAATATTAAAAATGGTTTATTTATTAAACATTGAATTTAACACATTTAACTCTTCTTTAAACAAAATAAAAATAAACATCCTAATCAAATCCAAGTGGATCAAAAGAATCATATTTTATTCATATGGTTGATTTTGGTCATAATAAACTTATATAATATAATTAGGATATGTGTTAGAGTATTTATAATATCTTTTTTTACCTTAATTACAATATTTACTTTTAACCGTGGTAAGTAAAAGTCAAAAGTTACTTTTCACCAAATTGTATTTTCATCTTATTGAACCACATTTTACATATTGATGTGAACCATGTCTCTCAAATTTTTGAAATTCAATTCAATGTAGTGGTAAAATTACATTTTATTAAAATTTGCAAATGTTCCTAAAAGGAGTGTAAAAGGATGTAAAAAGTTCTATAAAATTATATATATATATAATATCATTATTATAAAATGACTCAAACGAATTAAAATAAAAATATATAGATATTATGTATCTATTTTTACCTAAAAAAAATTTACATAATGTAACCAATTATTTGAATAAAATTTCAGTTTTAAAGAATAACGTAATGTTTTTCAATATTAATCATAAAGTGAATGTTTTTAGGAACATACCAAAAATTCACCATAAGAGAATTTTGATATTCCGATTCAAAAAATTAAGACGGTTTTGAAAAATAAAATTTATAAAATATCAATAAGAGGTTATTACTATTCATAAAGGCTAGTTTGATTGGTCGTGTTGTGTTAGAACTCGAAGTTGCGTAAATCACACGCCATTGTATTATTCAAAGAGAAGTGTACCATGGAATCTTGGGGTGTTACATTCTTCCATCCTTCAAATAATTTCATCCTAGATATTTCTAGAATATTACTAAATAAATTATTTGGGTGGTTCTTCATCATTAGTTCCTTAGGATCCCATGTTTCCTCTTCCATCATATAGTTTCTACATAGAACTTTCACCAGACGAGTCGTCCGATTTTCAACTGTAATTCCCCGAACCCTTTAGTACAGAGATGGTTCATTACAAAGTACATTGGAATGGTTAGAAGGAAAAAATACCGAATGAATGATCAGTTTAGTAGTCTTGAAGAAACTAGATACAAATATATAACACAAATAAATTAGAAAAGGTTGCAGAATACAATACATAACAAAAACTAAAAACTCCATCCATAGGAACTCAATAAATGATCTTCTCATCATCAAATGTTTAAGGTTGAAAATGATAGGGGTGAGCTCAAATGATCAATAAGGGTTACGTATAGCAGAAGCGTGAATAAATAATAACTGAATTGTAAACAATTTGACATAATCAATATGGCATGATGAATAAATGAAAAAATCACACCATTTGTAAACTGAGAATGAAAGTACATCCATAGATTTTTTCATATGGAAAACATCATAAATAGTTATATATGATAACTAATAAATAGAATTATTATTAATTGGTTGTCATGGATCTAGAACATGATACCATAATACTTTAAAAATGGTTTAGTTCCGTTGGTAGAAACCCGACTGATTTTTAGAAACAAAATCGAAGGGTTTTGCCAACTAATTTGTCTCATGAGACCTACCGATGCATCGAGGGGCAGAAGTGGGTCCTATCCACCAATCCATTCCAAAATAATTATTTATACATTGAATTAATTCAATAGAAATATTCTTTTTCCGTATCCCTATAGTGTAGAGGATACTGATTCATCAATATTTCCACAGTTAAAACAACATTCCAAATAATCACCGTATGCAAAATGGTATACAATTTAGACAGTAAACAAATCCATTATATGAGAATATCTATATTTAATTGAAATATAATTTCAAATGAGAAGTGATCTCAAATGGGTAGTAGGTATACCACATAATGATTATTAGGTGCACAATAGAATGTTTGTCTCAATGAAATGGAAGCTGACACAAAGTCCCTTACTACAATGCAATCAGACGAATTATATTAAAAAAACTTAACAAAAACCAAATTAATAATTGAATACCCTGAATATAAAGTGAATAATGATATTATATGTGAAATGGAAGTACACATACACTACATACATGAAATAAGCGGCGAACAATGGAAATCTCACAGAATTAAATGTAAGATAAGAAACCCCTTACAAACAATTCATTAGGGTAACAAGAGTTCTTGAGAGGGATTAATGAGAGGTAAAGGAGTATCCCAATACTTATATATCACAAGATAAGTATGGGGGGGGGGGTTTCTAAAACATAACTCATCATTAGGTATTAAAAATACAAGGTCACAACATAGGGGAGATTCTTGAACAAAACTGAGAGTGAGGATCCCTTAACTTAAACTCGAAGGTGTTCAAGATAGTTATTAACAACAAAAATAATAAAATTTAGCTTCATAAATTAATAATTCCCGAAGTGAATCAACATGTAAATTTTATGGTACAACCTTTTTAAATTCGTTAATGGAATTTTTGATGTGGTTAAGAGATTAAATTGTATTTTTTTTGGAAGCATTTTTTAGCCGGTTTCATGATTCATTTACTTGTATTCATGAATGGAAGTTAATTTGAAATGTGGTTAAACATCCATAATAATTAATATATATTATCAAAGTCATTATAGTGATATAAATTATCTTATAATGATTTTTTTTATGTACCATGATGATGACTAATTCAATGAGTTAATGATAAACCCTTGGATTCGGCTTGACGGTTTTGTGCACGATGAACTTGTTTTGTGTTAGTATTCCATTTTTTTGAGTGTATAAGGATTCCAGAACATTATACATGATAAAATACATATATATTGATTGGTTTCAATGATTTAAATGTTTTCATGACCCGTATTTAAGATAGTAATTCAAATTGAAAACTTGTCTTCTTTGAGTGTGTAAATTAACACATCTCGGACGGTGTTTGTATTTATAATATAAACGGAGGGGAAACAGGAAGATTATAATGAAATATTTCATAATCAAAATGAAATTATAGTAAATGTGTGGTACTGTAATTTTCATGAATTTTGATGAGGTGAGGTCAGAATACAGAACCAAATAACTAAACTTCTAAAAGAAATTGAAATAAAAAGGAAGAGAGGTTCACCTCTTGAGTACTCCTCTTTGAGAAACTACTTAAGACATTTGATTTTGGAATATTGATGATCCCTATAGGTATTGGACGTGGGGGATGAGGTTATGGTTCTATTGGAGAATAATTTGAGATTGGGTTGATGTTTGTGTGGTGTGGGTGGCAGAGCGGGTGAGGGGTGGTTTATATAGTGGAGGGGAGGAGATTTTTCTTAATATTATAACCATTAATTTAATATTTCTTCTTAAGACAAGAAATAGTGAGTATTCCATGACATAGAATTGTTTCAAGAGAATGTGAGTACTAGATTTGTGTTCTTATATCACTCATGATGCTAAAAATAGTTAATTTAATTTATAATGTATTTATATGGTACATTAATGTATTTAACTATTCACCGAAAATTCAAGTATTTCAGAAAAATATCAAAAATTCACCCTAACAATTGTTTGACATGTAGAATCCCAAAATAAAGTCCATTTAAAAAAAATAATATTCTAAATATGATTAATCAAATAATTAATAAAAATAAATATTTAATAGAAAAATATAAACACTTAAAATATTCATCATCATTTTTAAGGTGCCTAAATTTATTTATACATTCAGGGGTATGGATAGCATTCATAAAATTCATATTACTATTCATATGATTAGGTTAATATTCATAAGGGTAGGGATCTATTTTTAAGGGTTGGTTACTATTCACATTAAATTATGATAATTTTATAAGACTATAAATATCATCTTGAAAACAACTGTGTATGTTAGATTTTCAAAATTCAAAACAGACAAGTGAAGAATTTAAGTTCGATGGCTAGGCTATGACTATACACTAAATAAAAAAGTGTTGTTTCAATGAAACTCAGTGCTTTATGAAATATAGGCTATAACTCAAATGTATTTAAGAGAAACATACAACAATATATTTGGGGTGCTACATTATTCCCAACTCTGGAAATTTTGTCCTCGATTTTTTTCATTTACAATGCCGAACAAAATGAAGTGGGTGGTTCTTCATTATGACATCATCAGGTTCCCATGTTGCTTCCTCCATATTTTGGTTTTTCCAAAGATCCTTTACTAGATGAATTGTTTGATTTTACAATACATGTTCTCTTGTGTCAAGGATCCCGGTAGGCTCTTCATAGTTTGACAAATCAGGTTCCAGTTCTATTTTTCCATAGGTGAGTAAATGTATTATATCTGGCATGTATTTCATCAACAATGAAACATGTAACAAATCTTGAAAATTGGAGATACATGGAGGAACTTCTTAATGGTAAGCTACAACTCTGATTCTTTTCAGAATATCAAATGGTCCAATGTACCTAGGGATTAATTTCCCATTCGTACCAAATCATAAGACACCCTTCAATGGAGATACATTTATAAATACATGATCTACCACTTGGAAATCAAAATAATTTCTCTGGTTGTCAGCATAACTCTTATACCTACTTTGGGCTTCATTAATATGGACATGGATTGTCTTCACCTTTTCCATGGTCTCTTAAAAATGTTCTTGTCCTATAAGTTTCCTCTCACCAACTTCATCCCAACAATTTGAAGTTTGAAATCTCTTTCTATATAATGCTTTATATAGAGCCATTTGAATACTAGAATGGAAAATATTTTTTGTAGAAAAATTACACCCTTGGAAAGTATTTATCCCACATACCTTGGAAGTAAATAGATCATGATCTCAACAAGTCTTCTAGAGTTTGAATAGTCCTTTCAGACAGTCCGTCAATTTGGGGGTGATAAGTAGTAATCCTACGAAACTCAGTATTCAAAGACTTCTAGAGAATTTTCTGAAATTTTGATGTAAACTGGGGATTTTAATCATACACAATTGATATAGGTGCACCATTATGTCTTAAAAAATCATTAGTATAATGTCTTTCAAGGTTCTCAAGTGGTAAATGATCTCTTATAGAAAGAAATGTGATGATTTTGTGAGATGATCAAGAATTACCCATATTTCATCATTCCTTATAGGTTTCCCCAATAGTCCAGTGACAAAATCCATCGTAATATTATCCCACTTCCACATAGTAATAGTAAGAGTTTCACATTACTCCTCTGGGATGTTTTCCCTCAACCTTCACTTGTTGAAAAATTAGACACCTTTCCACATAGTCAACAATTTTTTGCTTCATATTATCCCACAAAAAATATTCCTTTAGATATCTATACATCATTGTTCTACCTGAGTGTATAGGGAATTTTGAGATATGTGAATTTTCTAATAGTTCCCTTTTTAGGTCATGTACTAATGGAACACATAACCACTTTCCATATTTTAGAACTCCTTCTTCGTACACGAAGTCTTCCAATCTCTCATCCTTAAAAGCATTAATTTTCTTTTTCAGATTCTCATCATCAGAATGATTTCTTCTTATCTTCTCAAATAAAGATGGTTTAGCAATCATTTTAATGAGGAATTATGTTTCCCCTTCCATAAAAATTCTCATATCCATCTTCAGAAGATCCATGAATATAGGATCTCTTTCAATCCTCATATGGGTCAAGATTCTGTGATCTGACCTGCTTAATGAATTTTCCACCCTATTAGACTTTCTTTGGTGGTATTGTACTGAACAATTTTAATTTTTGAGTAACTCGATCCATCTCCATTTCCTCATGTTGAGTTCTTTTTGTGTGAAAATGTATTCCAAACTATTGTGGTCTGTATAAATATCATATCTTCCTCTGAAGAGGTAATGTCTGTATATTTCTGAGGAACGAGTATGGCTACTAAATCAAGATCAAGAGTGGGATAAATTACATCAAGAGTCTTCAACTAACCTGATGCATAACTAATAACTTTATTGTTTTACATAAGGGCACAACCATGTCCATTCATTGATGCATAACTATATATCAAATATCCCTCATTTCCATATGGAAGAACAAAAATTGGAGAATTGAATAGTCTTCTTTTCAATTCATTAAATAATTTTGTACATTCTTTTGTCCATTCAAACTTAACACATGTACATATGTTCTTGGTTAGAGGGTCATTCATTCGGGAAAAATGATGAACGAAATGCCGATAGTAACATGCTATACCAATAAAATAACGTACAATGGTTATGTTTTTTGGTGTGGTCTATTATTGGATTGCCTTTTTTCTTTGATGGATCAACTAATATTCCATCCTTATAGAATATATGGAAAAAAATTAAATTTTTTTAATCCATTATTTTCACTTTCTACAGTTCCCACAAAATTCATTTCTTCTAAGTGTTTTCAGAATAATCTGCAAGTGATTATCATGTTCTTCATAGAATTTTTAGTATACCATGATATAATCAATGAATACCAAAAAAAAGTTATCAATATATTAATTGAATAATCTATTCCTTAAATCCATGAAAAAAGAGGGTGCAGTAGTCAGTCCAAAAGGCATAACTATAAACTCTTAATTCCCTGACCTAGTTCGAAACGTTATCTTAGGAATATATTCCGTCCTCACATGCAGCTGCAGATATCTAGATTGATGGTTAATCATCGAAACGCATTGAGCTTCATTAAGTTGATCAAATAAATCATCAATCCATGACAGACGATACTTATTATTGTTTGCAATTTCATTGATTTTAATAAATTCATTGCCTCGTGGATCCATATTTCTTCGTGACAAACAGGAACTGGGCTCCCCATGGAGAAGCACTTGGTTAAATAAATCCATTGTCACACAACTCCTCTCATTGTTTATTTTACTCCACTATCTCTATAGTGGACATTCTATATGGGGTTTTTGATATAGGTCTTGCACCAAGAATTAAGTCAATGGAAAACTCAATTTCCCACTCTAGAGGATGTCCAGGTAAATCCTCTGGAAACACATCAATGTATTCTTACACTATATACCCATATTCAATATGAATATTTATTTCTTCACCCATAGATATTGAGTTCTATTCAACTCCAAGAATTGAATTCAGTAGAGCTACTAGGGGTGGGACTATATATAAATCAGATGGCATGGTATCTACTCTAAAGATAAAATATTCTACACCATTTTTACAAATTGTAACTTTCAATTTCTTGCTATAAATCTTGGCATCATTATTTGACAACAAATTCATAATGAGAATTATGTCCAAGTAAGTCATTGGTATGATGACCAGGTTTGAAACTAAAGCCCGTTTATGTGTCACGAGGGGGAGTAGTGGACATGATTTATTACAATGATGCATCCCATAGGAGTTTTGACTATTAACTCCTTTATTAAATCAAATAGGACACATCTAATTTTCTTGGAAAAATAGAAAGATATAAAATAATGTGATGATCCAAAATCAAGTAATTTTTTTGATGAGTTTGATGAGTCTATTAAAGTACCAACGACCACATCATTAGAAACATCAACTTTCATGGTTGTAATCACATATGTTTTCTGTTTCCCTCTTAGCCTTTTCTATGTAATGTTTCTTAGGATCTTAGGATAGTCATTTGCATAGTGTCCCATCTCTCTACATTTTTAGCACTGAACATCATCAAATTGTTTCTTCCCCTTGCATTCATTTGATAGATGACCCTTTTATCCACAATTATAGAAGACTCACTTTCCTTTCATACATTTCCTGAGATGAATCTTACCACGATTCATGAATAATGGGAATTTATTCATTCCATTTTTCTTCATTGGTGCTTCACCTTTCCCTTGGTTATCAGAGTACCAATTTTTATCTGGGTGTCCCTTTAATAAATTTTATTTACAAAATTATTTCTCTATTTTTATGGCACTCGATACAATTTCATCATATGATGAAAAAAATTTAGAATCCAGTCCCATCATTGACTTGGCTTAAGAACATAAATGAAATGATAAATCTTCCCTGCTGAGTCTCATACGTAATCTACCGCATACCTAGCTAGCCCTGTAAAGGTAACCTCTCACTCTACAACACTAGAAACTTCCCTTTTATTTATGCCAATGAATTTCTTCTTCATTTCAGTTCATTGCTCACGAGGGAAGTATTTTTTGAAGAATATTTCCTTAAAAGTCCTCTATTCGATATATTCTATTTCTTCTTCCACTGTGGTATTCCTAATCAATGACCACCATTGATCAACATCGCCCTTGAGACAATATTCCTCCAAAACTATCTTTTCATTTTCATTTCATCTAAATCCCCTGAATATCATATCAAGGGTCTTGATACAGTGCTCAGTAACCACTGAATTAGTAGTCCCACTAAATGATGGTGGCATTTTCTGCATGAAACGATCCAACACAGGTGTGGAATGGTTATTCATCACAACCAGAGTATGTTGTTCCAATATGGGCATGATCTGATCTGCTTGAACATTGAATTTATTAACATGCTTAGTGGGGAGATCCCTAAATTTCCCACGAGTATTGATTCCCCTTCTTCCTTTAGATGAAATTTATAAGTAATGGCACACACTAGATTAGGGTATGAAACATAATTTATAATCATACCATAACAACATATGTAGCATAAATTGGGATCTTACGCATGGTTAATCCCTTAATTATAAAAATGGTTTCTTTGAGAAATAATTTACATTTAAATACTTCATAATGGCTTGTAATGAAAATATGAATTATCCTAATAATATCCCGTAGGCGTGTTAAAACCAAAAGTACAAAATGGCCCGTTGTTGTGTACAAGGATTCCTTGGGTGAAGCCAGAAACTCTTTGTCAAATCTTTCACCCCTAGCTACATATGTGCCATAGCCACCTCTACCTACTCGTATCCAGACAGTGATGTATTTGATAGAAATATTCACATTATATATTCCTTAAAAAAATATGAGATTATTCTTCTATTTTTATTCTCAAATACTAGCCTATTGCTTTTTTCGCTACTATACATTTCTTACTCTAGTTTCCATGTTTTCTACTAAACTTCCTCTGATGCCAACAGTAACACCCCGAACCCTCTAGACCGTATCTGGTGCATTAATATATAAATTGGAATGGCCAGAAGGAATGAAATTACCATTGGAATGATCAAATTAGTAGTCTTTAAATAACTAGATATATAGATGTAACTCAAATTACATTGAAAAAGGATAAAAAATAAAATACATAACAAAAACTAAAAACTACTTCCACAGGAACTCAATAAATTATATTCTCTTCATCACTCGTTTTAGGTATAAAATAAAAGTGGAGGGCTAAAATTATTAGTAAGGGTTTCACATATCACAAACATGAATCAATAATAATTTAATTGTAAACAATTTGACATAATCAATATGGTATGGTGAATAAATGAAAAACTCACGCAATTAATAAACTAAGAATGAAACTGCATCCTTATATATTTTTTCATAGTGAAAACCTCATGGATAGTAATAACTAACAATGAATAAAAAGAATTATTATTAATTGAACATCATTTATTTGTAGCATGATTCCATAATATTGTAAAAATGTTTTAGTTTTGTGGTTAGGAACTAGTCAGATTTTTTGAAAAAAACTCGATGGGTTTGTCGCCAACTGATTTGTCTCATGAAACCTACCGAGGCCTCAAGGGGATCTAGAGGGTATAAATGAATATTCATGTCTAAAACATTCATTATTAATTTATTTTATACAATATCAATATTCCTTTTCTATATCTATTTACTATAGAGGATACAGATTCATCGATATTTCCACAGTTAAAACAACATTCCAAATAAACATCGTATGTTAATTCTATACAGTTTAGACAATAAACATATCCATTATATTAGAATATGGATATTTAATATAAATATAATTTTAAATGAAAATAAATCTCAAATTGGAAGAAGGTACATCGCATAAGGATTATTAGGTTCACAATACAATGTTAGTCACTACGAAATGGAAGTTGACACAAAGTCCCTTACCAAAATGAAATCAGTCAAATCATATGAAAAACCCCTAATAACCATAAAATGAATCATGTAATACCATGAATATAAATGTAATCATGATATTATATGTGAAATGTCAGTAAAAATATACGACATACATGTAATAAGCGACAGACAATGGAAATCTCACAGAATTAAAAGTCAGATAAGAAACCCCTTACAATCATTTCGACATGGTAATGAGTGTTCCTATGAGAAATTATAGAGAGGTAAAGTGGTATAACATTATTTATATATCATAAGTGATGTATAGGGGAGTTTCAAAAACATGCCCCATGATTAGGTATTAAATATAAAAGAGTATAACATAGGGAAGATTCTTGAACAAAAGTGAGTGAGGGGATCCATTACCTTAAGCTCGAAGGTGTTCATGATAGTTATTAATGACCATAATAATAAAATATAGATTCATTAATTAATAATTCAAGAACCTCATAAACATGTAATTGATATGGTATAACCTTATTAATTTCATTAATGGCCTTTTTGATGTGTTTAAAAGAATCAATTTTATAGTTTATGAAGCATTTTCTTACATGGTTTCATGATTCCATTACTTGTATTAGTGAATAGATGTTCATTTGAAACGTGGTTAAACATCCAAAATCATTAATATATCTTATTAATTAAATTATAGAGATATAAATGATATTTTAATGATTCTTTTTATATACCATGAGGATGACTAATTCGATGAGTTAATGATAAACCATTGGATTTGGCTTGGTCGTTTTGTGCGCAACGAACTTGTTTTGTATTATTATTCCATTTTATGAGTGTGTAAGGATTCCAGAACATTAAAAATGATAAAATACATTTATTATGATCTTTATTAACAATTTAAAAGTTTTCATGACTAGTCTTGAAGATAGTAATGCTAATTGAAAACCCATCTTCCTTGAGTGTGTTAAATTAACACATCTTAGACGATGTTTTCATTTATAGTATAATAGAATGGAAAAATATAGATTGTAATGAAATATTCCATTATAACAATAAAAATCAAGTACATGTCTGTTATTGGAATTACCATGTAATTTTGATGAGGTGAGGTGAGAAGAGAGAACAATATAATGGAACTTGTAAAATAAGTTGAAATAAAAAGGAAGACAGGTTCACCACTTGAGTACTCCTCTTTGGGAAACTCTTTAAGAACATTTAATTTGGCCTTTTGATGAGTCCAGAAGGTATTGGATGTGGGGGAGGATTTTATGGATCTATATGAGTATAATTTAGGAATTTCTTGAAGCTTTGGTGGTGTGGGAGGAAGAGGGGGTGAGGGGTGGTTTTTTATAGTGGAGGGGATGAGAGTTTTAATAATATTGTAACAATTAAATTTTTTTTTTATCAAAACAAGAAATAGTGAATATTAATTTAATTATAATGGTAATAAGAGCATGTGAGTTGGATAGTTGGGTGATTACATCACTCATGATTCTAGGAATTGTTAATTTAAATTATAATGTATTTATACGGTAAATTAATTTATTTTACCATTCACAATAAGTTCATGTATTTCCGAAAAATACCTTAAATTTGGCATAAACATTTTTTTAAGTGAAGAATCCAAAAATTAAGTCCATTTTTTGAAACTAATTTTCTATATATGATTAATTAAATATTTAATTAAAACTTATATTCAATCAAAATATATAAAAACATAAAATATTCATCTTCATTTTTATGGTTTCTAACTTTATTTATACATTCATGGGTATAGATACCATTAATAAAATTCATATTAATATTCATAAGGGTATGTTACTATTCACAAGTGTATGTTACTATTTATAAGGGCTGGTTACTATTCCCCAAAAATTATGTTAATTCTATCAGACTCTAAATATCATCTTTAACACAACTGTGTATGTCTGATTTTCAAAATTAAAAACACAGAAGTGGAAAATTTAAGTTCAATAGCACAGATATGACTATATCTTAAATAAGCATGTTTTGTTTCAATGAAACTAAGTGTTATATGATATATAGGCTATGACTTGAATTTATTTACGAGAAACATACCACAAAATGTTGGGGGTACTACATCAACACTTGTTTTCTGGTATCAAGAATTCTGATAGGCTCTCCACAATAATATATGTCGGGTTCTAGTTCTATTTATTAATTGGTGAGTACATGTGTTAGGCCAGGCATGTATTTTCTCAATAGTGATGCGTGGAAGACATTACGATTAATGATGAGACTTGGTGGAATTACAAAATGATAATCTAAAACTGCAATTCATTCTAGAATTTTAAAAGGTCCGATGTACCTGGGACTTAATTTTCCCTTCTTACAGAATTGTATAACACCCTTCCATAGAGATACCTTCAAGAAAAACTAATTTCCTACTAGAAATTAAAGGTATTTCTATCGTTTATCGGTGTATATATTTTTTATAATATGACCTAATTGATGTGGGTTTTCATAACCTTCACCTTTTCAATTGTTTCCTTAATAAGTTTTGGTCCTACGAGTTTTATTTTACCAACAACATCCCAACATGTTGGTGTGCATCATATTTTTTCTATATAATGCTTCATATGGTACCATTTTAATACTTCAATGGAAGCTATTATTATATGAAAATTCTAAGAGAGTTAAATATTGATCCCACGTACCTTGAAAGTCATGTGAGCAATATCTCAGCATTTCTTCTATGGTTTTCATAGTCTATTCTGATTGTCCATCAGTTTGAGGGTGGTGGGAAGTGCTCAAACGAAGTTTAGTATCCAAGGCCTTCTAAAGATGTTTCCAGATTCTTGATGTAAAACGGGGATCACGATCAGAAAAAATTGCTAAGGGTTCTCTATAAAGTATTATAAATTAATTAATATATATTCTTTCTAAACGTCCAATTGGAAAATCTTCTCTTATTGCAAGAAATTGTGATGGCTTGGTAAGATGATCAATAATGATCCATATTTTATGATTCATTTTATGAGTCTTCAGTATCCCCATGATAATGTCCATCATAATATTTTCCCATTTCTACTCAGTTATGGGAAGAGGTTTCATGGATCATCTTGGATGTTGTCTTCCTGAATTCACTTATTGACAAACCATACATCTTGACACATAATCCGAAATCTCCCTCTTCATTTTTTCCCACAAAAAATGTTCCATAAAATCTCAATACATATTAGTGATAGTAGGGTGTATATATAAATTGGATCTATGTGCATCATCCAACAATTGTCTTTTTAGTCTAGGTATATCAGGAACACAAAGTCTCTTCAAAAATTTCAAAATTCTATCTTCATATACGAGGTTAATCAATCTCCCATCATTCACAACCTTATTTTCATTTTTAAACTTCTCATCACCAGTCTATGAACTTTTTACCCATTCTCGTAAAGATGTTTAGACAATAATTTGAAAAATTATTGATGTATCACCTTCCATTCTTATTGCCACATCCATATTTACTAGGTCCCTGAACATAGTATCCTTTTCAACAATCATATTGTTAAAAAATATATGATCATTTCTTCTCAAAGAATCTTACACCTTATTTTCTTTCCCCAAGTGGTAGTGTATAGTGAAATCATAATATTTAAGTAGTTCAATCTATCATCTTTGCATCATGTTGACTTATTTTTTGAGATAATATACTTAAAAATATTGTGATCAGTATATATCTCACATTATTCAACATAGAGATAGTGTCTCCATATCTTCAAAGAAAATATTACAGTTGCTAACACAAGATCATGACTGGGATAGTTTTGTTCAATAATTTTTAGTTGTCTTGATGTATAAGCAATAACCCAATCATTCTGCATAAAAACACAACCATGTCCTTTCATTGAAGCATCACTATAAAAAACACACATCATTCCCCGAAGGTAGAGTCATGATAGGTTCATTGACTAATATTCTCTTCAGTTCATCAAAATATTCATCACCCATTTTTATCCAATCAAATTTAACCCCTTTAAATGTGACCTTGGTTAATCTGTTTTCCAATTGGGAAAAATTCTGGATAAAATGCCAATAAAAACCTGCTAAACCAATACAATTGTGTACATCAATTATAATTTTTTTTCTATACATTCATGGATTTCCTTTTTATTTTAAGGATCAAGAAATATTATATCCTTTGAGAAAGTATGGAAAATAATAGAAATTCCCTAAACCCAAAAATCACACTTGCTAAACTTCCCAAAAAATTCACTTCTTCTGTGGGTTTTCAGAATAGCACGCTAGTGATTTTCATGATCTTCGTATCTTTTTTATTATACCAAGATATCATCAATAAATAACATTATAATTTCATCACGATATTCCTGGAATATTCTATTCATTTTCTCCATCAAAACAAAGGGTTCATTTTTTAGTTAAAATGGAATTACTATAAATATCTAATGCTCATACCTAGTTTGAAATGTTGTTTTCAGAATGTATTCCTTCTTTACACAAAAATGATGATATCTAAATCAATTTCAATCTTTGAAAAATATGGAGGTCTATGAAATGGGTTGAATAAATCATCAATATGAGGTAGGGGATACTTGTTTTTTTATTGTTATAGCATTGATCTCCATATAGTCAATGCACTACCTTATAGATCTGTCTTTCTTCTTAACAAGAATAATATGGGCTCCCCATGGAGAAAAACTAGGGAGAATGAATACTTTATTAATCAATTGCTCAAGTTTATTCTTTAGTTACACTAATTTTTCATTGGCCATTCTATAAGGTGTCTTCAATATGGGCCTTTAACCATTAATTAAATCAATGGAAAACTCAATTTCTAGTACTGAAGGATGTACATGTAAATCCTTTGGAAACACAACAACACATTCTTGCATAATAAGTACATCCTCTATTTGAAAATTCTTTTCCAGACCCATAGTTATTTTATTCTCTTCCTCCCCAATAATTGAATTAAGTAGAGCTACTGGGGGTGGATATAGAAAATAATCAGGGGATGAAGTTTCTTCCCTAATGATAAGGTACTTCTTATCATTATCAAAAATTGTATCCTCTTTATTCTTACAATAAACTTTTGCATCATAGTCAGAATGCCAATCCATACCAACGGTTATATTAAATTCAATCATGGTTATGATGATAAGATCAGCAGATAAAGAAAATTTATATACCCTAATGGGCATTGATTCACAAAACCTGGTTGTAATGATACTTCCCTGTGGAGTTTTGACTGAAAACTCCCGTATTAAATCAAATTAGAAATATCTATTTTTTTAGAAAACTGGGAAGATATGAATCAATGAAATAATCCAGAATCAAATAAATCATTGGTTAATCTTTAGGAAACCATTTAATTACCTTCCACCATTTCATTTGGAGATTCATCCTCATTAGTAGTGATCATATAATCTTGGAATTGTTCCCTTGTCCTTTTTGAGGTAGTTTTCCTTGCTCTTAGGACTTTCATTTGCATAATTCCCCAGTTATCTACAATTGTAGATTCAACATTGACATCCTTTTTGTTTCCCTTGAAATCACGAGCATGGTGACATTTTTCACCACATTTTTAAAAGACTATCAATCCATTCAAGAAAGTACTAGGGAATTTCTTCCCACATTTACTGTAGGATGGAAATTCAACTTTTCTTTTCTTCCCCTTATTTACATTTCTATAGTGTTCAACATATCTCTTTTTCTCTTACTTTTCTTAGAATTCATTAGAATTAGAGAATTCCTTTTATGTATTGAGAGCACATGAGACAATATATTTGTACGATGAGGAGGATTGTGAGACTAATCCTATATGGAGAAATGGTTTTAACTCATCAAATAATCAATCGATCATACTCCATGGGTTTTGTATACAATTTTTTGCATGCCTTTCTTTCCGTGTAATGTTATCCTCATACTTTGTGACATTCTCAACATCCTTTTTCCTCACACTCTAAAATTGTCTTTGATAATAAGGTTGATGGTCACGAGGAAAGAATTTTTCTAAGGAAATATATTTAATCTCCCCCTATTCCATATTCATAATTCTTCATCACCCTTTGTGTTTTCAATTAATGGACACTATTGATAAACATATCTTATGAGATGATAAACTACCATGAAAACTTTTTCCCTTTCTCTACTCGACAAAGCATGAAATATTTTCTCTAAGGGACTTATCCATTGCTTAGCTACAAATGGATATGTTGTCCCATTGAATGTTTTTGGTTGTTTCCACATGAAGCGGTCTAACATTAATCTTCCGCCTTGTGGATCAGGGTGCTCCATACGGGTAAGGTTATTATTCATAACCTGAGTGAGTTTTCCCAGTATAGTGATAAGATGATCAATACCAATTGCATCACCAGATCTACTATAATTATCTTGAGTAGGAGGGAAATCCCAACATGGATTGTGTGCATTGATATTATTTCCACCCCTTTCACTAGGCGCCATTCATAAATAGTGGCCTAAACTAGATTAGTTTATAAATCACAATATATAATTACAAACTTGTAAAACACTTATCATAAATTGAATAGTTTATGGATATAATAAATAGTGATAAAAACATTTTCTTTGAGGAGTTATATACCCATAAAACCTTCATAATGGTTTAAAAATAAAATGTTAATTATCTTAAGAAAATCCCCCAGGAGTGTCGTAACCAAGAGTGTAGAAAAGCCTATTGTCGTGTACCAAGATACCCTGGGTAAAGCCTGAAACTCTTTTTCGAAGTTTTCACTCCTAGGTACATTTGTTCTAGAGTTGCCTCTACCTGGTCGTATCCAGAGGGGGATGTATTACATGGAAAACTGACAAAATATCTACATTACAAAAATTCTAGGAAGTTCTTTAATACAAATCATCAAAGTATATCTTAGGGTAATGTTCTCTAATCCGAGTTTTTTAAATCTAGTTTCCATGGTTTTTACTAAATTTTCTGTCATAAAAAATGTAACTCCCTGACACTAGTTACCCAGAGTCAGTTCATTATTACATAACATTGGCATGATCCCAAGGGATCATATTTCGAAACACAGATCCGTTTAGTTTCCTTTGAAGTACAAGATACAAACATAAGTTTTACATTATATTATGAAAGAATAACAACATTGTGTCTTCTTTTAACACATTAATCTCCCTTAGACTATCCATATAGGTCAGTCAAAATATAATTCATCACATCCTAGGAAAAATATAATATAAAAAATGGTTAGATCAAGTGAACAGTAAGGATAACAATATTGTGAAAATTTCATAAATAAGCATAAAATTATAAGTCAATGTATAAGATTAAAAAATGACTTTTAAACATAAAGTTCAGCATAATTTGGAAAAGATAAATCAAATAGTTCTATTTACTTATAGACATAGATATTCTATGAGTTGAATAATCACATTTGATGTCCATATCCAATTTCATAATGATGGAATGAAAAATGCCGGACATCCTAACCACAATGTCAAGGCCTCATGAAAATACTAAAATAATTCTTTTGCCAAGGCCTTGTGCCAAGATACTAGATTGTCTCATGAGACCTACGGAGGCATCGAGGAGGTATTGCGGTCTCCATTCGTCATATACTAAGTCCAATTCATTTATCATATGAAAAGGTTAAAACATAACAGAAATATTCGTATTAAAACTATCATAATATATGTTAATACATTAACCATAAACCATAAATGGTATTAAAATGACAAATCCACAGTCAAACAAATCACAAAACCTTAAATACAATATGTAAGATTGTATCATAATAAATCAACTTCAATCTAGTGTAAAATCTATCAATGTATGTTGATATAGATGAAATCGAAATAGTTTGAGAGAAACATCTCATTAAATTTTGAGATCATTTTATTGTCATGTAATGATAAAAGAAAAATATTTATTTTGAAAATATTCTTAAAATCATATAAGGGAAGCTTCTAAAGCGTTATAATAGTGGAAATAGCTTCACCTGTCGTATAAGTTAAGAAAACATTCTCTCCTTAATATTGTCGAAATGTTCATAAAGGACCATGTTTGGAAAATGACGGAATGATTCCTTTAAAACATTTATAAAAATTTAAAAACGGTTATAAATGAATTTAATCAATAGTCTAGGAAATCATAAAAATGGTTTGATAGACATTTTTATAAAATATGAATGTGGATGATAAAGAGATCCCAGGAGATACTCACATATAAACAACCCCAGATAATGATGAGATTGTAGAATTAAACCATACCCTATATTATTCCTTTATCGAGGGTACATTAAACTCATTTATATTAGTTAAATAATTGTAATTAAATTATAAAAGAACCACATACATAAATATGATATTATATATGATCTTCTAATATTTCTTTATTAATAATATTTTAGTAGTATCATTGTTTCGGGTGTTAACTGGTTTGTTTTCCTTTATATGCTTGGTTATGTAAGACATGTTTTTTATGGATAGGATTTATTTGATTCATATCATGAATTATATTATGTTCTTAAAAAATATTTTTATTCTTAAAATGAAATTTATTCTTCAATGGTTATGATGGGGAATGAATTTCATCACGTTTGTGGAGATTGTAATATGTACATACACAGGAGAGATAATATCATTCTATGTATGGTTAAATCATCTATAATATTAAACGTATATCATATATACAGAATCATTAACATGTAATATTTATTTTTTACATCATTTATACTCATTATTATACAAATAATAAAGTCTTTGAATAACAAACTACTCCATGACGTGGAAACGATAAGTCGTATGTACGCACATATGTTGAATTATTATTCATATGATTGATAGAATAATGTATATAGTTGTAACATATTTATAATAAAATCAAAGCATATATAAGGTACTGGTGTTATTATTTTGGTATGGGAGAAAAAAATAAACTTTAAGTGGAATAAGAAAGGAAATTTGAATGATGTGGTGAAATTATTACCTCTTCTAAGGGTGTTTCCTTTTGAGTTGATAAAAAGGTCCCCTTAGGTAGGCTTCAGGATCAATGTAAGGCCTTTAAGACAAAGTGAGTGGATTTGGGAGGATATTTGAGTGGTTTTTGGTTGAGAAAATGGATTTGGATGTGTGATTTTTAGAGAAGGGGAAGTACCCTTTTCTAAGAGAGGTGAGGGTCACTTTAAGAAAAGTTTTAAATTTTATTTTATTATAAAATCATATTCATTTCATAATGGATACAAAATAATTTATTTATAGGATAAGGTGGGATTGGTTGAAAAACTCTCAACCAAGAGGTTTTACATGGGTTTAGGTCACCATATTAACCCTATCTTTTAGATTTAACTCTTAATTAAATAGTTTAACTTTTACCATGTATTCTTGTTTTATTATAATAAATGGTTAATAAACATTCTATAAAAATCCAATAGAATCCCAAGTGATTCATTATTGATATTTATATAATTATCTTTGTTCATTGGCTGAACCATAAAATATTAGGATTATTATATCAATTAATAATATAGTATTTATTTTAAAAAATCATTTATGTCAATTTGGACACTATTTGGTATTTTGTGTTTTTGAAAGTCATAACAACATTATCAGATTGAAAAAAATTATTTAATTCAACCTAACATGTTATATTAACCTATAAAATTATTTTAATTCATTATATATATCAATTTATATTTATTTTGATATTTATAATATCAATTATTTTAATATTTCATTAATATGTTAATAAATTCATCATTATTGTGTCGTAAATAAATTTAACTATTTAATGTCTAAAAATTATAAATAAAATACAAATATGTATGAAATATTTTTAGATTTCTAATGATTATTTATATTCGAATTTATCTTATGTATTAACCTATATTGAAAATGTTTTATTTATTAAACATTGAATTTAACAGTTTTAATTATTCTTTAAATAAAATAATAATAATTGTCCTAATCAAATCCAAGGTGACAAAAAGAATCATATTTTATTCCAATGGTTTATTTTGGTCAAAATAAACTTATCCAATAGAATTATAAAAAATTTTAGGGTAATTATAATATCATTTTTTACCTTTAATTGCCATATTTAATTTTAACCATGGTTAATAAAAGTACAATTTTACTATTCACCACAAATTATTTTCATATTATTGAACTAAATTATACATACTAGAGTCAACTATGTCACTATGATTTTTTTAATTCAATTCACAAAAGCAATGAATTATGTTTTATCCAAATTTTCAAATGCGCCTAGAAGGTGGGTAAAAGATGGTAAAAAGATCAATACAATTTTATATGTCTAATATTATTATAAAATGACTCCAATTAATTAAATTGAACATATATAGGTATTATGTATCTATTTTACCTAAAAAAATAAATTAAATAACTAATTATTTGAATAAATAATTGTTTATAAACAATAATGCAATGGTTTTCACAATTGATCAAAAATTGAAATTTTCTTAAAAAATATCAAAAATTCACTTGAATCTAATTTGGATATTTCTAATACAAAAATGAAGTCCCTTTCGAAATATAAAATTTATAAAATTTCAATAAGTGGGTATTACTATTCATAATGACTAGTTTTATTGGTCTTGGTGTGTTAGAACATGATGTTGCATACAACGCAAGCTATTGTATTATTCAACGAGAACGGTACCATGGAATCATGGGGTGTTTCCAAAAAAACACACATTAATAAAATAATTATACCATGGGTTCTTTTCGTTTAACCTCATACATGTGTAAGACAATCCCATGCTCCATCTCTTGACCATGGTCTGACTCATCAAATTCACTTTTATTCCATTATAAAATAGCAATAAAAATTAATGAAAACAAATATAATGTAATACCACTTTGTAATGTCCCGACCTAGGTGCCACATATCGGTGCATTGAGTGGGTCGTTTACATGACCCCAATCAAACCTCCCTATATTCCACAATCTACTGACATACAACGAGGGTCTAATATTGATCATGGGGAGACTATACCGTATTTGTCATAGTAGATCAACAATTAAGATAAATAAAAAAAATAAATTATATTACCAAAATACAAACTGAACCAGTCTCACATGATGACCAAAATAAATAAAAATATAGAAAACAAAATAGTATATATATAATACAAAAAATATTTGTGATGTTTAAATAAATGAAACCCAAAATAAATAACGACACTGAAAGCTCTAAAATGGTTTCTAATCACATATCATTTCGTCATCCATCCTCCATACCAATCAACCATCTAAAAAAAGGTTTACACTTTTTTTGTCTTTCAAATATAAAATATATTTGGGTACCAATCTTGTAGCCTGATAAGGGAAAGAGTATAACTTAGTTGGACACCATTAAAAACATCTAAAACAAAATCCTATCAGTAATAATGTATGCGGTTGTATAAAGAATAAAGTACAATAAATAAGTAAATTGTTATCACATTTTAATTATTATTTAATTAAGCTACATAAACCCCTAGTTTCTTGAGGAAACCTGAATCTCAATACCTATTTTGGCCAGTGATGGATTCTGAACAATTTCTTATATTAAATTCTGAATTTATTTTATGAAACTGTCTTTCATTATCAATTTCATTTCGATTTATATTATGGCCAATTGGAACTATAGTCCAATTCAAAAATCGTGTGCCCAGATCACAATTCCTAGGATCCTGTGGGTATTTGAAGAAGCAGTCTATGACCTATAACTCATTCACCAAACACTATCACAAGTGGGATTTTGAAGTATCAGTCTATGTCCCACATCCCATTATAATAATTGGCTTTTGATGCATAAGAAAACTTTCCCCACATGTTTATCACAATGGGATTTTCATTTAGTATAACATGCCCCACACACAAATACCAAATTTATTATAACATTACATATACCAAAACATCTCATAAATCACATTAAACAAGAAGGACCAACATTAACCCTCTTATCACATTTTTTTCTCATGATAATCCATTTCAATTATCAAAACATTTAATGGTTAATACTTTACTGACATTGAGTTATTATGAAATATCACTATTGTTCTATTTATCAATATTTAATCATATATATCATTAACCAATTATGGTTAATCCAAACATCACATAATCCCCACAGTTAATTAATTCATAAACATGTTAATTTACCAATTAAACCAACACATTAATTAAGAAAATCTACATTTAATTAATTATTCAATTCCACAATCATAGAAACCATTATTTTATTCAACAATTAATTAATCTTATTAAACATTCAAAACATTAAATTAAATAATTCCAAAATTAATTAATTCAATTAATTGATTGAATAATGAAAACAATTTATATTAAATAATTCACTAATTAACAAATCTTATTCAACCAATTCAAAATGTCCTGAAATTATACCAATTTGTAATCACCTGGAAATTACATTAAATCAGATCCCTAATTCCATAAATTATGTAATTAATTAATTTATTCAATATAAGGTTCAATTTCTAATTGTGCAAATTGAAATTTCTCAACATCGAGAATAAATTGGAATTCAGGAATATTGGTATTTTATTTAGATCACCTACCTCTAAATCAATGATGAACGCTCACCAATAGAAATCCCTATACTAAAGTAGAACATTCAATTGTAGAAAAAATAATTAGATATAGATCCAAAACCTATATCCAAAATCAATAGGAATAGATCTTCCAATACCTAGATCTATATTAAAATGAAGAGAAATAAATATCATCAATAAATAAGAGAAGGTCAAAAGAGTGGGATGAAACTAAATAGTATGAAATTATATTAAAGGGAGAGCTTCATTTCATCAATCTAGGCATCAAATTTTTTTGAGAGAAGTTTAAAAGGGATTTGAATCCATCTAGGAGGCTTTATAAATTATATGAATTGTTTATGAATGAGTTTGGTTGAATTCGGGTGAGTCATTGGAGTTCTAGAATTTGAAATATAATTTTCAGGGTAAATTAAATTGCTCATATAGTTTCCTAGTTTGGTCACATAGTTTTACAAACCATTCACCTAAACTGTGCATATCTTCTGGGGGATAGACCATGGTTACTCATAAGAGGGAACATAATTTTTCAAACCATGCACTGACCTTGTGAATCGGGTCTGTTTGTGTGCACACTGTTTATTGGGCTGGGCACACAATTTGAAAGAACTATGCACCAACCATGTGCTAACTATGAACTAGAAATCATTCTTCCAATTTACTCCAATTTTCATAGATACATACCCCTAGTAAAACCCAAAAAGGATATACTCAAAATAAGAAATAATAATACCTAAAAATAAGAATGATACATCCCAATAAAAGGCTAGGGTCTTAGATAACCATGATAATATAATAACAAAACTACAAAAAATATATTGAATCATTATTATGTCAATGTAATAACAAATATCCATCTCCTATTCTATCAAATGGTATAAAAATAATCCTTTCTGTGTACCATAGAACCCAACCTCATAAATCAATGTAATTTACTTTCAATAACATCTTTTTATAGCTATTTATTATTGTGTATTTAATTTACATTTTTTATATTCATGAAAAATTTATCATTGTGAAAAGATTATATAATTCTCACTCTTTTACCATTCGATTGATAGACAAATGATATTGTTATTTATGCGTATATGGGGACAACCACCACTATAAATCAATAAGATTAATTTTTCATCACCACATCACATGGTTGATATATATATATATAAGTATATTTAAGTAAATAATATTATATTTTTGATATAAGTATCATTATTTAATGAAAAATTAATACATTCATTATTTTTATAATGATAGATGAAAAATGGAAATGTTACTATTGTGTAAGTACACCACACCATCAATATGGATATACTGTAATTAATTATTCTTAAAATCCATTAATGGATTTTTATAGAAGTATAATTCAAATATTAAAAATTTAATTATATCATGAATATTGATTTTATTTTTTGAAAAGAAGGGAGGATAATATTAATGATGAATATCAGCAACAGTACATAAGCAGAGACAAGAAGGGAAGTTGTCCAACCATAGCTGCTTGACATCGAAGGGGCCTGAGGCCGCAAGCTAATGGGCTGTGTTGTTTCCTTCCCTTTTGGTAAAGGAGAAGGTTCAACAAGAGAAGTTTTGGCGCAACGAGCTGATTCTCCTAACGATGAATCCAAAGGCCTAAAGTCCGACGTCATTATGGTAATGGAAATGATAACAGAAAGGCAGTAGGACTCGATGTTGATATCAACCCATCCATGTTCGATGGTAAGCATCATCTCTGTAAGAACGGAATAGGCCTCAGCAACATCAGGTTCCCAGAAGGCATGATATGGTTCATATTTGGCTGCAATGATGTTTCCCAGATGATTTCGAGCGAGGAGGCTGAGAGCGACGGGCTTATCCTTGGGGAGAGAGGCATCCACGTTGAGCTTAAGACTCCCTTCCTTGGTGGGGGGGGGGGGGGGTCCAATGAGGGGGATATGAGGGGGTAACTCCTAGAAAAAGGTGTCCTTTGCGGTCCTTCCAGCCCTCAATCCATGAAGTGGATCATTCAATCCAGGACTCGGGGGGATGATGAACATGGTGGAAAACCGAATCGGTGTTTTGAACCCATATGATCAAGGCCAAGGTGCAATGAGTTCTTGCATTTGCTGATGAAAGAGAGTAACACCAGTGCATCAGAAGATCAAGGAGGTCAGAGGCAATGTCTAGTGAAGCATCCGAAGTCGAGCCCCATTTATTCCAAGTTTCGTTGGCTCCCGGGCAGTGAATGATGGTGTGACAAGGTGTTTTAGGAATATTCGGGAAGAAAAGGAATGAATCAGCGCTGTCCATATGTCGATAAAAAAGGAGGCCCATTGTAGCGATGGTGCCCGTGCACACCTGCCACGAAAATTGGGGAATTGTTTCGGGGACTTTGAGCTTCCAGAGCGCTTTCCATGGCCCCTCATCAGGGTCGCGAGAGTGAATGCCAAGAGCCAGTCTGTACCCGGATCTCTCCGTGTACTCTCCTGAAGAATCATTTTCCCAAAAAAGATAGTCTGGGACTGCATCAGGGACCCAGGGGATGCTCAGAATATTTCATTGGCCTCTTTAATTAAACCATTCCTGGATCATTTCCACACACCATCCCAGGCCCTGGTCTGAAAAGAGGCAGTTGACAGTGGCGTCTTCAAGACCTGGTTGGGCGGGGGATGTGTCCCACAAAACATCCTTATCGAAAAGCCAGGGATTGGTCCACATGTTGATAGAAGAGCCATTTCCAATCCTCCAGCCCAACCCTTTTTCTAGGAGTGTTCGGGCCCCCCAAATACTTCTCCAGAGGAAGCTAGGGCAGGGGCCAAGAAAGGAACCACGAAAGTCCATGTGCGAAAAGTACATGGCAGAGATTATCCATGCACATAAAGATGATGCACGGTTAAGAAGGCATCATCCTTTCTTGTCCAACAGAGCATCATTAATCAGAAGAAGAATCTGGAATCCCATTCCTCCCTCTGACATGGGAATGCGGAGTTTCTCCCAGGCCAACCAGTGGGGTCAATTTCTTCCATAATTTTACCCCCACCAGAAGCTGTCAGTATGTGAATGGATCAGGTTAATGATGGCCACTGGGAGCTTAAACATTGACATAAAGTAGTTGGGGATAGAATTAATGACAGATTTAATGAGTTTTCCCTTGCCAGCTTTAGAGATGCATTTTGGGGTCCAGCCTTGAATTTTTTTCTCAGTCCTCTCCACCATAGCTGCAAATATTTTTTTTTGGACCGACCAATCACTGTAGGGAGTCCGAGATAATTATGGTGTTTATCGACCAAATGGATTCATGTAGATGCACAATGCTCAGCTCTCTTGGCAGGAGGCACCACTGTGCTGAAGGATATTTCCGATTTTCCGTGATTAACAAACTGTCCAGATGCCCGCTCATATTGCCAGATTGCTTGGATGATCACTTGTCATTCATTAACAGTGGCTCTGGAGAAAATGAGGCAGTCGTCTGCAATGAAGATATGTGACACTTGTGGGATCTCATGGTAGACCTTTTCACCATGAATGGACTTAGAGGATGGAGCCATGGAAATAAGGTTAGATAAAACATCAGCTACCAAAATGAAGAAAAAAGGAGAGAGAGGATCTCCCTGGCACATTCCACAAGTTGGGGTGAATCTTCATGGTTTTCTCCCCATTGACCCTGATTTTGAAAGAGATTGTCAAGATTTAGTGCCTGACAATTTCTATCCATTTAGTGCAGAAGCCCATTCCCAGCATCACAGCTCTAAGGCACTACCATTCCACTTTATCATAGGCTTTGGTCATATTTAGTTTCTAGGGCATGGTTCCTCTTTTTGCAGTGGATTGAGTTTACATAGAGTGGAACACATCATTGGCCACCATTGCATTATCAGTAATCAGCATCTTGTCCATGAAGGCTCTCTAGTTTTTGGTAATAATATCAAGAATCCAAGGACGCAGCTAATTGAAAAGGATTTTTGAGAAGATCTTATAAGAGACATTGCAGAGACTAATCAGTCTGAAATCAGGGATCGCCTGGGGTTTTTATATTTTGGGGATGAGGACGAGGACCATTTCATTAATGGAGGAAATTTTTGTATTCCCCACCCAGATGTTTGTTATCATTTTTCATATTTCGGGACTGATAATGTGCAAGTATTGTTTAAAAAATAGGTCATGAAAACTATCCGGTCCCGGGGCCTTAGTGGGGTAGATATGCTTCAAAGACCGATGTATCTCATCATCTGTCACATCTTTTATAAGCTTCCAGTTGATCTCCTCGGTGATCACGGGTCTGATGAATTCTTCCACTTCAGCAGACATGAATGAAGTCCCTTTGGAGAAGTAGTTCTGGAAATAGCCTACCAAAGCCTCGTGAATGCCGCAAGTCTCAGAAACTTTGCTTCCATCAGGTTTTGAAAGGCTCTTGATAGTGTTTTTTGGTGCCTAGATGTTGATTTCTGGTCGAAATGTCTTGTATTAGCATCACCCTCTTTAATATGGATGTCACGGGCCCCCATAGCTCAAAAGGATTCCTTAACACGAGGGGCCCCGTCCATCTCTCTTTGAGTGGAACCAATCCTGGAGATGTTTCCATTGGATGGGGGTTGCCTGAGAAATTTTTGCAACTTAATTTTAAGGGAATCACAATTCCTAAGAGGTTGGTGGAATTTCTTGTTGCTCCAATATCTCAGACTGGAAGAAAACTATTGGAGATTGAGGCCAACATCTTCCTGGAAACTCTTCCAACTTGATCAGACCACCTCTTCGCATTCCTGGTCTTTTTCCCAGAAGCTCTCAAACCTGAAGGGTCTGCTGAGTTGTCGATTTCATTCACCTTGTAAACAGTCAATGAAAATTGGTTAGTGATCCGAACAGTTGAGGACCATGTGGCCAACATGAATCATGTTGAATAGATTGATCCAATTAGTAGAACCCATAAATCTATCAAGATGCTCAGTGATGTGAGTACCTTCAGTATTGATGAAGAACCATGTAAAAGGGTTACCTCTGAACTCTAGATCAACCAGGTTCTTTATAGTGCCCGTGTCTTTGAATTTAGACATCGTGGGTGAGTGTCGAAAACTTCCGCCTCTCTTTTTCTTGTAAAACATGATCTCATTGAAATCAACTCCGAAAAGAATAGGTCTAGGTAAATCATGTCACAGCTTGTAGAGAAGGTCCTATGACTTACCCTTATCGGAATGGGATTACCATCCATAGAATCCCATAATGGTCCAGGGTGGGTGCTAGTCCGTTTGAATAATCGCATCCATGTGGTGCATAGAGAAATAGAAAATTTTAACATCAATATTTTCATTCCAGAGGAGACAGAGGACCCCAGAATGGCCTTGTCTGGGAACTGAAAAGTAGCCGTGAAAGACACACATCAGAGAAATACCATTGGTGTCCTTGTTTTCCAGTGTGGTTTCAGACAGGAACACCATATCAGGGCGTCATTGAGTGCAATTGTGCTGAAGCATGCGAACCGTTCGTGGGTTTCCAAGCCCACAACAGATCCCTCATAACAAAATCATTGCTCTAGGCGGGGATGGGTCTCACCCGCCGCCACCTTTGGTTCCTCGAGACTCGTTTCATCACTTTTCATTTTCCCTCTTTTGATGGGATTCCTCCCTATTGGCATATTTCAGTATGTCATTTCCTTACCCCAGTGTTAGGGTCTTCCGTGTGACCATCACTTCCTCCACGTTGCACCCTTTTCCACATGCGATGGGTGATTGGGCCCAGCATTGGAGTTCTCATCATTCCATGGGCCTCCATTAGTATTTTATCAATTACAGACGATTGTGGATCCGGATCCAGATCTGGTGGATCGAAGTGCATCTGCATTGGCATTGAACATTGCCTTGGTGGTTATTTTTTCCTCGTCTCCGACCTTGTGGATGGTTGAGTTTTGACCTTCATGTGGTTAGGATGAACTCCAGATTCCCTCTGAGTGGGATAGTCCGCGTTGGAGAAATCCAGAGGTCCTAGAAAAATGGCTTTCCCATGTGTAGGTTCCAACTGACTGGTATGTGCCAATGTGAGACAGTCACGGTCCTTTTCTTTTTCCGTCTCAGGGATGAAATCATATTTATTCTTTTTTGCATGGATCTAAGGGCCATATTAGTGGGTGATGTCACCTAATCCACTATACGGTTTTGAGGTACACATTCTTTCCAGGTGGCCAAGATGACCAAAAAAAAGCATAAGAGTGGGAGTTTCTAAAATTCAAATGATATCCAAGTGTTGGAGTCCTCGACTTTCAGGAACATTCCCCTCATCAGGGGCTCTGACACCTCAATTTCTGCCTTGATCTGAACCTCGGGGCCCCATTTTATTGGGTCTGATCCATCCCATTCAATAAAGTGGCCTAGATTGTCCCCAATTTCCCTCATTATGAATTCTGTTCTAGTGTGGAATGAGATTCCTTTAACTCGTATCTAGAAGGGGGAGCGGGTTAAGGTCACTCTCTGGATATCATCTCCCCCTTTGAACTCTTCCATGAGGAGGAGTTTATTGTCAAATGAGCATCATCTTCCATGTAGTATTTTGTCCTTATCTCTATCGTTAAAAACATGAAGATGATGTGATTAGTCCCCGCCTCCCGAATAGCCACTCCTGCATCATTTTTCTAGATGGACTGGAGGGTTTTTTTGAGAGCCCCCTGATTAACTGAAATTCTTTCAACGATCTTTCCAACAACGAGTAGGGACATGCGTTTTTCCGAGATTGGGTCTTCATTTCTCCGTACCTCGATGGCCGCTTTTTATTTTTCTGTTAGGGACAACCCCTTCCACTGATTAACTATGTCGGTTTCCATAACGCAAGTCAAAGGATGTGTGAACAATCCTCTAAAAGGGTCGACACCCTTATTGATGATCATTAATTTTGTGAAGAAAACTTGAGGCTCCATACTTACGTAGGGTTCTTCATCCATAATTTTCTCATACAACAAACTTTGGGTTCCTTCCAAATGTAAAGTTCTTTAACCTTAATTTTCTAACAACATAAAGTTGATTAACCATTGTTTTCTAATAGCTCATAAAATTAACATAGAATATAATCCTTACGCTATGCTCTCCAACGTACAGTACAAACAATGTTTCAGGAACACACTGAATAGATTTCTAAACACTATGAAAAATATTTGAAATGAACAATATGCTTCAATATTATTCCAAAATTGGGAATATAAATAATATTAATTTCATGGAATATAATAAATGTAAAATTATTAGAATAAAAAATAATGTTTTTTGTGATCATCAAAATCATCATAAAAATATAGATTATTGTTGAAACAATAAATGTTCAACAATATCCCCCTTTTTGATGATCAAATAACCCATAAAATTACTTACATGTTATTTATAATTTTCCAAGGATAAAAAAATATAATTTTTATGTCCAAATACCTCTTTGAAAATATACAATCAGGGTTTATCCAAATTTCTCTCCACATGTTCCCGGTTTTAAAATTTTTCCCCATAATTCTATTTACAAAAAAGTTATCTTTTTTTAAAAAAATAACGTGTCTTTCCTAAATTTTCTCCCCTTTTTGTGATATCAAAAAGAATTATAGAATAAAGAATATAACACATTTAACGTTTCACTATACTTTTAATAATTTCTTTTTTGATAAAATGTATATCAATTATGAATATGGATTTTTAGGTAGTCTAACATAGACAGAAACAATGTAAAAACCCATCAAAAATGATAAATATGAAATTTCATTATGAAAAAAATATACAAGTACATAAATGAAGATGAATAAATGTTTTTGGGATAAATGTTAGAAAAAGGGTATCTCAGCGATTCTAAAAAAAATCATTCAACTCTGCCAAATGTATCCTCAATCTCTTCATAATACCATCCCCAAAAGAATTATTAGATCCCTTCCTTCTGGTGGTGAATGATGATCATCAATGAGGTTCAGTATGAAAAATTAATGCAATTTTTCTTTATTCTCCATAAACTGATTGAGATTCTTAGTGAATTTGTTCAGCAATTCTTGAATACCTAGTTTACCTAAGACAATACGCTCAATAAGATGCTTTTTATTATCTAGCAGTACTGACAAAGGAGTGTTATTTCATTGTAAATCCTGAAAAATTTCATTAATACTTTTCATTACATTTGTAAGGGCATGTAATATTTTGATCAAATTAGGAAAAGTACCTAAAAAACATTCCTAACTTTCTCCTATAGTTTCAAGCTTTTGCTCTATAATACTTTTCAGTTCTGCCAAATTTGATTTTAGCACAACATCAGATTTTAATTTTGAAACATCTACCAACAAGCCTTTATTAAAAACATAATCTTCTTACTTTGAAACCGAACTATCTTTCATATTTGTAAATATCTGCTTCTAGTTTTCTAATAATCTTCATAAAGAAGCATTCTCTGCTTGAGCTCTATTAAATGTTCGTGACAAGCTCCTCAACATGACCAGACATAGAATCAGAGGAACCCTATACATGATTCACAACTGGATCTACTAATATTAGTGGTAATGATTGAGCATATAATCTCTCGTCTTCGTCACGATTTCTTATCATTTTAACTGACTTATCTCTAGAGGCCTTACCTGAATCCTCAAAAGAAAAATTTTAAATCAAAACATCTGTATAAACTACAGAAAACTTTTCATCCTGAATAGACCCTTCTTGCACTTGTTATTCCTGAAACTGAGTAGCATCAATATAATAAACACATTTTTTCATTTCTTGTGATTCTTCAATTTTAGGTACCTCCTAATTTCTTCTCTCTACCTCAGCCTGAGGAAAAATATCCACTTCTTCTTGAGAAGTATCTTTCTCTTTTCATTCTTCTTAAACATGTTCTCTCACAGACTTATAAAATAAAAGGTCTATTGTCATAAAAAATTTTAGGAGAATATTCTCCACCAATTTGAGCTTTCATATGACTATTTTAATGTCCTTGTTGAATTTCATCATCAACAGGGACATCTTCTTTTATAAATATATGTCTCCTAGAAGTCTTTGAAACGTCCCTTATTCTTGATTCAGCTATACCTTCTTTAGATTTGTCATGTTGCTCCCCCTGAGCAAATACATGATCCTCATCATCCACAACTAACATGAGGATTCCTTTAGAAATACTCTAGAAAAATTCTAGTTTCCTCAATGGTCTATCTTTAAACACATTACTATGATGGAATTTGACTCTCTCATCAACTAGTCTTACCACATCCTTCTTGAACAAAAATTTCAACACAATTCTCCCATATATATAAAAATTCCTGCGAGCCTTTGGTTGAAAGAATTAATTTAGATATGTAATTAGATATCATTTAAAATTCATCTTAATTACACATAAAAACAAAAAAATTATATACATATTAGGAAAAATAATCTTCCCCATTTCTAACATTCTTGTAGATATCCCAGTTTGAATAAACATAACCTTGATTTTTTGATTTGGTTCTAAATCCTTTACTAGAATTTTTCTAATGTTAGTAGAACAAAATAAAAATGCAATGATATCCAAAGATTTATAGTTTATATCCTTGATTGACTTTAGATTGAAATGAACACACCCTCTTGAGGGATGTTCAAGATCCTTTCTATTTCAATAGAAGAGATTAAGAAATCTCTATCCCATATATTTGAGATTATTGAATATTCTATATCACCCAAACTAAACTGAATAGATTTATAAAAACATATCAATACTACCTCATGTTGGAATTTAATTTAATCCTCACTGAAAGTCTATTCGATATTTTGAAAAGCTTGGGATTGCTTTAGCATCAGATGCATATGGTATAAAATCATTAAATTGATTACCTTTCCTTGAATTAGTTTCCAGCCAGTAGATCTCTGACGCTTAGAATCGCTAGTTTCACTTCCTTGATACTCTTTTTCATGGATATTTATATCGAAAAACACTGAATGTTTTATGTTCTAGGGTTTTAGAGGTGCGAGAAATGGTAGACTAAAGGGGTGAAGGTTTTTGGTATTTTGAATGGTTTTGAAAAAATGAGGAGGTTTGGAATTTGAAACAGTCTTTGATAGAGCCTTGATTCCAATGTCATTACGTACATAATAATAATTACCAAATTAAATATAAATTAAAACGTCGATGGGGTATTTAAAATTTATTATAGAAAAAATCAAAGTGTAACTTATTTAAAACAAAATCATTTTAAATAGTGAAAATAAAAAAATATAAAATGTGATCAAATTAAATTAAGATTAAAATTAAATAAAACTTATTTAAAATTTAGAAAATATTTAAATTAACAAAATATTTAAAATTAAATAATCCTAAATCCCCTTTAATAAAATAAAAACTTCTTGTGGGTAGTTTTCTAGTAAAAGTATCAGCTAACTGAAATTTAGTACTTATATATTCTAAAAATATATCCTTTTTAAGGACATGATCTCATAAAAAATGATGTCTCATATCAATATGCTTAGTTATATAATTAATTGTCGGATTTTTTTGAAATATTTATAGCACTAGTATTGTCAAATAAAATAGGTGTATTATTGAAATCTAATCCAAAGTCTATAAAAGTGTTTTCAAACCTAAAACATGCGCACAATAACTGCCTGCTGATACATATTCTACCTGGGCTGTTGACAAATAAACTGAGTGTTGTTTCATACTAGACCATGAAACAAAATATTTTCCTTAATAGAGATAGGTTCCTGAGGAGATTTTTATGTCTAATATACAACTTCTTAAATCTGCATACGAATATGAAAGGAAATTAAAATCAGATGTTTTTGGATGAAGGAGAGATTGAATGATAGTTCCTTTAAATATCTAAATTTACTTTTGATATTTGTAAGATGATATTACTAAGGATTTGATTGAAATATTGAACAAGGACATATTTATCACATAGTATGTAGCATGTTATTAGTAATATATACTAAACTACCAATCATAACTATATTTAACTTGTTGTCTATTGGATTTCCAGTTTTATCCTAATCATGTTTTATTTTAGTACACATAGAAGTTGTAAATGTCTTGTTGTTTTCATGTCCAATTTTATTTAGTAAATCTATAATTTATTTACATTGATTAAAAGTATTTCCAAAACATTGTTGATAGATTTTAAGTCCAAAAAAATTTAGTTCTCCTGTTATTCTCATTTCAAATTCCTTTTGCATTAAACTTGAAAATTCATGACTAGTCATTTTATTGGTTGATCCATAAATTACATCATCAACATAAATTTGAACCAATATAGTATTAGAATTTATTGTTTTCTTGAAAGGTGTTGGATCTTCCATACCAACAGTTAAATCATTTTCTTAAAGAAAAGAACTTGATCATTCATACAAATCTACAGGTACTTGTTTAACGACATAACGAGGGTTAGTATATTTAAAAACAAAATCTGGTTTTTGAGAATTTTCAAAACCAGGAGGTTGAATAACATAAACCCCCCCCCATTAAATAACCATTTAAAAGGTAGAACTAACTTCCATTTGAAATAATTTAAAATTCATATGAGATACATTGTCCAAAAGGATCTTAATGGATTATAATCAAGTGACAGGGGAATGGTCTCATAAAAATCTACACCTTATTCCTGATTATATTCATTGTCTATAAGTCTTGGTTTATTTCTTATTATGATCCCTTCATCATCTTATTTATTTCTATAGACCCATTTAGTTCTAATAAAAGGATAGTTCTTTGGTCTGCCAACTAATTTCCAAACTTCATTTCTATTGAATTGGTTTTGTTTTTCTTTCATTCCTATCATCCAACATTCTAAACCATAGATACTTCTATTGACATAGAATCTAATAGGGATAGAATGGTAGAAAACTCAACTCAATTTCTTATATTTCATCTAGATTTTATTCATGTGTCTAGATCTCCAAAAAGAATTTCGAAAGGGTGATTCTTTTATAGTTCTTGATTGTCTATGAAAAGCACTACTAAGATCATCAGTGTCATGATCTTATGAACATGATTAAGATGTTTTTATTTCATTTTGAAAACAATTTTTTAGGTTTTAAAGTCTCATGTCATCATTAGAGTCGGATTCGTCATTTTGATATTTCTTTCTATCAAAATGCTATGATTCATCATATTCCACATGAAATGACTCTCCAAGAATCCTTGACTTTTTATTAAAAACTCTATAAGAATCGGATGTAGAAAAATATCCTAATAAAATTCTTTCATCAGATTTTGGATCAAATTTACCAAGATTGTCTTTGGTGTTTATGGTGTACACCTTGCATCCAAAAACATTAATGTATTTCACCTTAGGTTTTCTATTATTCTAGAGTTCATAGGGTGTCTTTTTGAAAATTGGTCTAATTACAATTGTATTAATTATATAGAAGGATCTGATTACAGTTTCTTCCCAGAAATAGGTAAGAATATTATATTCATTTAGCATAGTCCTAGACATTTTCATGAATCGTTATGTTTCTTCATTACACAATTCCATTCTGTTGATGTGTTCTTGGTGGTGAGAATGTGTTTTTTAATATGTAAATTTTAGAAAAAGGAATTGAATACATGATTATCAAATTCTCCACCATGATCACTTCATAATGAAATTATTATAAAATTGTTTTTATTTTGACGAGCTTTTCAATAAATTTCAAATATAGTAAAAGCACCATTTTTATAATTTAGAAATATATATACAAGTTAATATAGAATAATCATCATCTAATACATATACATATAATTTAAATGACAAATGTTCTACTCTTAATGTTCCAAATAGATCTATATGGATAAGTTCAAAAGGTTTAGATGAAGCAATTTTTTTAATTTATTTGAAAGAGGATTTGATTTGTTTTCTAAGTTGACATGTATTATAGAATCATTCACTATCAAATTTAAGACAAGGTAAATCAGAAAATAATTATTTCTTAGGCAAATTATATAATGAATAAACATTGAAATGTATTTGTTTTCTATTCCAAATAAAAGTTTCATTTATTATAGCCGTTAAACAATTGACTTTTTGTTTACACCAGGAATTTAAGTCCAGGGTATAAACATTGTATATTTTGAATGCTCTTAATTTATGAAATTTATCATTAAAAAATGAATAGCAGTTGTTAAAAAAATCAACAAAATAACCAACATCAAAATTTTTAGATATAATTATCAGGTTATGTTCCCATCCTTGTATATAAATTACTTTATTGATTGAGACATCTTCTAGATCTCCAATTGTTCCAACAACAATGATTTTTCCTTTGGAATTGTCACTAAAGGTGACTAATCCACCATCCTTTTGTGTTAAGGTTTCAATGATCGATGAGTTTCTACTCATATACCTAGAGAAGCCACTATACAAGTACCATATTTCTTTTCTGATTCTATGACCTACTTCCAAGAAAGGCATTTAAACAATGGTTTGTTTTGGTACCAATATTCTCTTGGTCCTATAGTGTAAGCAAGTAGTGATGTGGGAATCCATATATTCATTGTTTTTCTGTAATCATTTGAGTCAAATAAACTATTTAAAATAAAGACCATTTTAATTCCTCTTATTTGGGGATTTATTAAATAACAGTTTTTTGTTATGTGACCTTTTGTTCTATTGTAATTACATATTACAACATTTTTTTTATGGAACAAAATACTTTTTTGTACAGTATATGTTTCTCACATTTACTTCCTATTCTATATCATTCATTCTTAATCAAATTATTACCGATAATTTAATTTAAATTATTTTATATTTTTGTAAAAAAGAGAGCTTCAATTTTTAAGGTTTCTACTTCACCTTGTAGTGTTTTGATCTTAGTTCCATGATCTACATAATTTTTTTTAATGAAGATATATTTCTCAATTAATTCTTGATGTTATTTTAGTGAAGTGTCGATTTCTCCTAAAATTGAATTGTGAATATTTTCTATTGATTTATGATTATTAAATAAGGAATCATATTTTTCATCCAGCATATTGCATTAGGCTGTATGTTTTTCATTTTTGCAGCTAGGTTTGGAATCAGAATTAGACGATTAATAGGATTTTACATCATTATCTTCATCCATTAAAAACATGTTTAATTTTAGATTTTATTCATCCTTTTCTGAGTCATAATTTGATGAGCTACTGGAGTCTATAAAATCCCTACATATAGCTTTCATTGCTCTTCTATTTTTTAATTCATAATCAGTATTACTAAAAAACTTCTTTTTATTTTTTCTTTTTAGCATATGATAGTTAGGTCTTATCTGATCCATTTTCTTGTATTCATAGCACCTTCCTTCCTTTAAATCCTTCTCATATTTCATCAAGGATTTCTTGAATCTTTTTTCCTTCTTATAATTTTTTTTAAAATTTTTGTCCATCTTTTCTCGTTCCATTTTTGAATTCGATGACTGAGAACATTCTTCCTTTTTGATCTCTTGATTCATATTTATGATATTCTTCAAAGATGTAACATTCAAATTAGTATTTAATATTTTTATCAAAACGTTTTCTCATTAGTTTTATCTTCCATATTATATTCATACATCATTAGAGTTACAATCATTTCTATCATAGTTAAATTTATAACAGGTGATGGTTCTCTAATGGATGCTAATATCCCATTCCATCTAGTTGGTAGTACTCTTAGTACTTTTAAGTCCTGATCTTCATGACTGATTGGATATCCCAAGGTAGTAATGTTGTTTAACATCTCTGTTAGCCTTCCATTCATCTGAGTTACGCTTTCACCATCATGAATTCTAAAAGTATAAAATTTCTATTTTTCTGCAACATACCTCATTTGCCTGACATTTACAGTTCCTTCAAAATAAAATACAATTTTTTGCCACATCTCATAAGTAGTCGGGCATTGGGATACTCGATTAAATTAATATGTCCATAGACCAAATATGATATCATTCATAGCTTTTAAATTTATGTCATTCTATGCTTCAGTAGCTACACTCCATGTTTCAGGATTCTCAACAATTTCATACGGAGTAAGAATTTTTTAATAAAATCTATATCCAAGGTTCCTTATGTAGATGATCATCCTCGATTTACAATATCCATCGTTTTCACTATTAACGTATGAGGCCTGATCCATTGACATTCCCTCTCGTGTATTAGACATTTAGATATCTGTAGAATCATTTACATTCATATTGTTATAGAATTAACAAAACCCCACGCTCTGATACCAATTTTTGGATCATGTTATACAAAATATACACTAGAGGGAGGTGAATTGTGTCTTTAAAAAAATCATTTGATGAATCTTGATTAAAATACAATCTCCCCATTTATCATTATCAAATTGTTTATTTAGAGGAAATAAATATATATCAGGACACAATTATTTATAGTGGTTCAAGGCACCAAGATACCCTGGTCCACTCCACAAATGCCCTTATCCACGAGCTTAGGGATTTTCACAAACCGGTATTAATTTCACAAGACCATCCACATCTAAGTGATGGTAGTTGACACATATACAACTGAAGACTAAAATTATGACATCTGGTTGAAATCACAGAACCAGTAAAAAAACATATATTGAGAAGCTGGAACTCAAAAAAGTGTATTTGTTTGATAATACTTTCCAATTTTTCTTCACAATTTTTGTAGTACACAACTAACAGTAGATGGATTGTCGTATTCAGAAAGTATTTACATCAGGTAAAAGAAATTAAAAATCTATTTGGTTGCTATTTTATCTTAAAATGAAATCAGCAGCATATAAGTAGTTTACGTACAATTGATCTTTAATGTAGAATAGGTAAATATTCAATGTTTCTATTTCTGATATAAAATAGAATATGACCATTGTTTTTAGTAGGATATTTTTAAAATATCTTCTTAAAGAATCAACATATCTCTATTTTTGTGAAACTCAAATATATCTAGATTTGAATCTTTTAATAAATGTGAATTCCAAATATATATTATTTTTTCCTTTTTTTTCAAATTCTAATACAAAAGAATATATAGAATAAGAAAAATCACTTATTTTCAAAAATTAAATCCACAATGATCGCCTGATATATCACAATATTCAAATCTTTGAAAAAAGAGCAGTCGTAACATCCATTATTAATCTTCATGAAATTTTCCTATTAAACCAATAATTTGAATCACATATAAATGGCTTCAAATCAGACAAATATGTTCTTTATAATAGGGCTTTGAGAATATTTTTATACCAACCTAATATTCCTCAAAATACGATTGTATGATAATGTCGTAAATTCAAATCTCCAATGCTTGAGGAAGTCAAAATCAGTGTTCCAAACATAGGTTTTATTGCAAACGTATGGTTGATTATCGATATTTTTTATCATCAACATTAAAATGTATGGTATATGATTCATACTTTTCATTACATCATTACATAAGGTATATGATCCATAAATTTTGATAAAAAATAGGGTTTATTATAAAAGTAGGGTTGATGATCCATAATTTTGTGAAGAAAACGTAAGGATCTATACTTATGTAGGTTTATTCTTCCATAATTTTCTCATATAACAAATGTAAAGGTCATTCCAAACGTAAGGTTCTTTTACCATAATTTTCTATAAATGTAAGGTTGATTAACCAGTATTTTCTGAACACTCATAAAATAAATGTAGAATATAATCTTTACGCCACTCTCTCCAATTTACGGTATAAACAGTGTTTCCAGAACATGCTAAATTGATTTCAGAACACATTGAAAAATATTTCAGATGAATCACATGGATTACTAATATTCCAAAATTGGTAATATAAAGAATATTAATTTCATGGAATATACACAATGTAAAATCATTATAATAACAAATAAGGGTATTTGTGATAATCAAAATCATCATAATAATATAGAGTATTCTTGAAACAATACATGCTAAAAATAGTGAGATTGAAATTAGGTATCATGTTATCTATATGATTTCATCATGATTTATATAGTTTTCTTATGGAAATATAATGATTTCAAAATGGTTAAAGAGACATTATTTTCAAAGGAAAGCATATTCTACTTCTTACGGAAGAAAATAATTAGTTTCTTAAAATGTTTCATGGGGTTTTCATGTTTCAAGAGAACCCATTAGGAGTTTTATTTTTTCTATTAAGATTTATTATTAAATGTTTTATGAAAATATTTGTGTAGATAAGTTTATTTTTTAGATACGAAAAAGTTTATATTGAACACAATTATTATTTTAAAAAATGAATTTTGTTTATTATTATTTATGGACTAGTAAGTTTCATTATTCTTTCAATCAAATAACTTAATGAGTTTTCATTTCTCATAAAAAAATTTAAAAAAATTTCCAGTGGGTTTAATAATGGTTAATACATATGAGAAAACCTATTGAATGTGTCTTGATAATTTTTTATGAAAAGAATACATATTTCTTTTTAAAACATTATATTGTGGAAAAAATGGATATTGAGCATAGGTTTCCAATATTTAAATTTTCATAATTTTAGAGTTATTGAAAAATTATAGGAAATAATAAACCATACTGATTTCTTGGTATGTCAGAAAAAAATACATTACTAAAAAATCATGATTATGTAATTTTAAATGCCAGGAAAATATACAAATGGATTTTAGAAATGTATTTTATGAAAAATACATGATTTGGGAGTATACATACTTGGGTATATTATTAAATCAATGGTTGGAGCTATTTGAAGATTGATATATAATGTTATATATAATTAGAGAGTAAGTAAGATGTAAAATTTGGGGTTATACCATAAATGATGAATTTGTTAGGAATACCGTGTCATACTTTATTTTATGAGTACTAATTAAATTTTATGCAACTCAAATTATTTTATAATGCATGAATGTAACACCCAATGATCTTAATTTGTGATTAACTTTTATTAATTCATTGTGTTTGAGAGATTTCTCCATACGAAACATCGAACTAAAATAAAACTGTGATATTTTTAGATTAAATACAAATATATAATTATGACCATTAAAAACTAGTAGTTGAATTATAGGGAAATTAATTCTTTAAACCATGATATTATATATATACATAGTGAAAATAAATGTTACTATTAATAATAATTAAATTAATTTTTATTGTAAAAATAAAAATAAGACCATTTATTGTTTAGAAAATTCATTTTCTAAAAAATATCCATTTTTGAATTATGAACTAATATTTCAGGAACCATATTATTTTTTAGAATAAAATATTATTGATATAAATAATTTGATAACACTATTCAAGTTTGTAAATGGTATTATATAAGAATCATAATAGTTAGTATTTAAAAATGTCATTTTCTAATAAAAATGGGTCTTCCTTATACATTATGATTTTTTCTACTTTTTTTGAATTAATTTAATATTTTTAATTTAAAAATATGGAAATAAATATTGGGTTATCAATAAAAATATTTATTAAATAATTAAATTATAATATTTTCAAAAAAGTTTCATTTAGAGTTGAGAGGTATAGATTTTATAAAAAGCACAATTTTATTATTTTGTAAGCATATCCTAGAAGTTTATGAATCCTTTTACATAAAAAAATTTCATTTTGAATAAAATTATAACTAATTTTAGCGGTTATAAATAAAATTACAAATTTTTTTGAACTAAAATTGAATTCATAATTTAATAATCAATTATTTTCACCTATTTTCATTGAATCATTTTTATTAAAGTTGAGATTTTATTTGGGATTTCCCTAAAAACATTGATACTTTTAATATTTTTTAAAACCAAAATATTTAATTGGAATTTTTAATTTAATTAAATATGGATTAAAAAAACTTTATTTATAGAAATCATTCTAAAAAAACTCAGTTTTTCTTATCAGTTCCACAAATCTAGATAACATTCAACACCATATAAATTTTATTTTATAAAATAATTTAATAATTAAAAAATCACAACGGTAAAACAGGTTCATTGGTAAAATTTTAATTTATTCATTAATATTAAATACTATGGTTAATAATTAATTACTTAGGTAAAAGTAAATTCAGGTAAAATTTTCAGAGTCAAAAGAAAAATCCATAAAATAATAAAATATGTATCCCAAATGATTGTGGGTTCATGCGAACTATTTTATTCACGATGTGATGTTTTTTGATTTTAATTACGTCTTCTAAATACTTGTATTGAGAATGGATTTTATGGGTAATTTTATTTCAATGACAGAACTACAATTTTTATATAGTTCTTTTTTAATATACCATTTTCTTTCCATTCACTGAGATATGTGGTCATTAATCCTACTCACATAAGATATGTCGCCTCCATGAATAATGAAATTCATTTTTTATCACCACCCATATTTTATTGTTATAAAAGTGGATATATTGAAGATAAAATCTAATTAAGTATTGTTTTATATTAATAATATTTCATATTATCATTATCTATAAGAATTAAACTACCCAGGAAAACATTATAATACATTTCCATTTGGGTTGGGTTTTCCACCTACACGAACTATGCTGTATTTTTTTTATAAATGATTTTGGGATGTTATTAATTATAATAAAATTTAATAACAAAATACTTATTTTATTTTATTTTAAAAAAAATATTTGTAATATTTAAATTATTTATTAATATATCACCATGTAATCGATAATGTGGTTGAAATCTAGTTCATCATGATACCCATTTTTATAACTCGTAATCATGTTTTCCACCTACAAAATGGGAGCTATGAAATATATTAATTTTTGGAATATTCTGGAACTAATGACCAGTTAATTGTGAACATTAAAACTGTTTGTGAGAATCAATCAAATTTTGCTGATGTTAATACAAAACAGGTAATCGAATATTCAAACAAAAGATATGAAAATAAACCTTAATAAGTAAATATATTACAATTATGTTGCCATAAAATTATTATAAAAATGGTATTATATTAATATTATATTTATATGATTTATAAAAATTAATATGTTCATTATAAAGGATATTTGAGATTGATTTATTTAAAATTAATATAAGCTAATGGTTTATGTCAAAAATTCCACTCCTTGAAAAATGTTTCGTATTATGAACCAAATTTGATTTATGTTATGTATATATAAGAATTTTTATATTTTATATCAGGATTTATACTTTAATAATCATAATTATAGTTTAAATTCATTCCCTATATTTCAATGTGTTTTTATTAAAACATTTCTCAATTCACAAGAGTTCGTCGTCTAAAACTCAAATTCCTTGAGGTGTATTTATGTTATTCCCCATAATTTTGTAAGAATAGTGTATTCATTAACTATAGATATTTCATTCTCATGTTTTTTTATTTATGGTAAATACTGATAAAAATAATTATCTTTCCATTAAATATATTTTACTCAGTTTTAAACTTATTTGTTAATCTATTATAAATTTTTATTCATTCATTATGTTTTCATCATCCAATTATACCATGATAATGGTTACAATATATGAATTGATTATATAATCTGTTATTTTATATATTTTCTATTAATTAAAATTCATTCAAATCAATCCACTTTTTTGAAATATTACTTACTCTAAATACTATGTTTCTCCAAAGTAATGTCAGTGGCTCATGTCTTCTTTAATTGAGATACATTATTTTGTTATGAATATTTTTCATCCATGAATTTGTTATATGATCATAATATTTTATTTTATGTATTTTTAACTTACTCAAGGTTAAAATTATATTTTTATATTAAATAGTTATTTTTTACTATTTTTTAAATGTGAGTTTTGAACAATTGGTTTGCATATATAATAAAAGGGGGTTTTCATTTCACATTCGTATGCTTATTTATCCACTTGAAATTTCTCCACAAAAAATATTATGTTATTTGTGTTCTTTATTATTTATGATTAATTAATTAAATTTAACGGTTTTCAATGGGTTTTCATAATAATATTTAAAAACGGTATTTAGAAGGGACTCATAATATTGTCTTTTATATCATTTATAGAAATGTTTTTTGAATGTTCTTTTGTTTTTTCATTCTGATTTCCTATTATTATTCAAAATTATTAACACTAATAGGGTTTTTAATTCCATTTTATAATATTATATATATATATATATATTTAATATTTTGTGACGTGAACTCATGATAGCAAAAAATTCATTTCACTATCGCTTCTTAGGTGATATCATTGAAGCATTCTTTTGAAAGGCTATTTTTAATCTATATCAACATCATTATATGTTTTTATTTTTATACTAGGTAAATATACTTTTAAACCATCCATTTCATTATCTAGATGGTTTATGATCATGTTCTCCCAAAATTTACTAAGTAATATACACATTTCTCGATACAATGTGAACACCACATCATACATAATTATAACTAGATGATGTTCACCACGAATGAATTATATTCTATTAACATTGATAAAATTATTAGAATTATATATTATGTTATCCTTATATGTATATTTATTCAAATTTAGACTATTTATTATTGAATTATCCACCTCAATTCAATAGATGTGTTAGGTAGATGTTATTACATTTATTGGAATGAGGAAAACTAATGAAATTCATGATGACCAGTTACTGATATCATATGTTTAGTATGAATTAGTGCACATTGTTTTCCATTTACATATAGAAGCATTTTTATTTAACTCATGTTTCATTTGGGAATGATATGAAATGTCTTATGGAAACATATTTTGAATTCCATGGAAAAAAATAATTTATTGTTATAGCCCCAAATTATATGACACCTCAAAGAAGTGAGATGTCTAATGAGACAAATCATATTTGATTTCAGTATACACCTCTCCCAATTTTAGTATATAGAAAATGAAAAGGACATTGATAAAAAGTTTTTGATTTCCAATATTACTCTTACAAAATTATATGATGAGAATAATTTATATCCTTTTTTTCTTGATTCACATGTATTTATAATTCCCCCTTTTTATTAATTAGGAAATTATTCAGATCATTTAATCCTTCCATATTATTCTTCTATTTCTTGAATCACCACTTATAATATAACTTTATTGAGAATTTGATATATGTCCATTATTAAGTTTCAATTCCAAATGATATGAAGAAAACTAGTACATGTGACATGTTTAGAAGGATTTTACATGTGATATAATATATTATAGATATTGGGGGACCAATTGTGGATTATGCAGTTTTATAAATAAAAAATACCATTATGGTTAAACGATCAGGATAATGTATAGTAAATGTTTTTTGTTTCTCTATTTTATTAAACCAAAAATGTTCCTTGGAATATAAGTGATGAAATAATTATTATTTTTGTTTTAATTATGGATGTTTATTTGAATGATTTTACACTAGGTATCAAATAGAGATGTATGGTGCATTTTTATATCACTAAATTTTGGAGAGAGGTTTTATGGTGTCACAAGTATTATATATAAAGAAACTATATAAAATATCTATATTTCACATATAATAATTTAAAAAAGGGGTCTGATATTCTATATATTATATCTATAGATATCCATGATTTATCTCACATATCAATCTCAATTTCTCAAAGGTCTTCTCTATACATTTTTTATTTCATTGAGTTCAATTATAAATGGTAAAATGATTGAGTCCTTATCCAATCATTTACATTTTCCTAGTCCTTTTTAGTTACATCATTTAAATTATCACAGAGTCCAAGGGTTTCATATTCTAGTATTTCTTATCTAGGTTTTTTTTCTTGATTTGGGGTTTTTAAGGGTTTATAAATGGTTTCATGGGTCATTCGTCATAGATTAACAAAAATTTCTACAAATTCATCTATTTGAGTTTCGTTTTTCAACACATATTCCATTAAATTTATAATCATTTATTTTTTTTCTTATATTGAGATATTAGTATGAATACTATAGAAATTATATTATGTGTAATATGTAAAATATTACAATGTAAATTAGTTCTCCACTTGATTTTTATTTTGAAATGGAAATTAATCATGATTATTTTTTAATGAACCTTGTTTCACAGATATTAATATTACCTCATTTTTTCAAAACCATTAATAAATCACACAAACAAACTCCAAAAGATCGCATTAGTCTAGTACTTTTGGAAATATTGAAGCATAAACTCTAGTACATAAGTGAGATAAATTATTTCTAAATTGGTTCTCTACTCGTATCATACTCTGTATAAATATCATACATAATATATATATTTATAATGTGGGTAAAAGAAGTATTCAAAGGGGTGGGATAATATGTTCATTAAGGGTAATAAAAGACTATATTTAATCATAAAAACGAATATACATGTATGAGAATGTGATAATTCCATTAGAAAATCATACCCAACATAAAAATTATCATAAACATGAATTATTAAATAAATATTTCTATTAGATAAGACATGAATCATAATGGAATCAAGAGTATAATCCATAAAATAAAAACATTGGAATATGACATAGAATTTTTGGAAGACACATAATTATATACAATGATTTGCACTGTAGTCAAGACATCACTAAAAAGACCATATCAGAATTTTGGGGTTTTCCCCATGCCCTCTAAGTAGACATGGATTACTCTCATGACCATCTTAGTAGACATGGTTCACTCCAAAGACCATCTTAATTGACATGGTACTTTACTGAACTAAGTTAACTCCACTTTTTAGACATGTCTTTCTGATGAGATATAAATTTTTACCCAATAAATTGTAGGGAGATATATGTCCCAAATATCTCATAATGAAATCATACATACATGATCTATAAGATAATAAACAATCATATCATAACCCTTTAAATAAAATGGTTAATATAAACATGAAATCAAATCATAACCTATGTATAAAGACATAGGTTTAATAATAATTTCATCAAATAAAACACCACGAAATAAAAATGGTTTCATATATATATAAAATATGAAAAATGAATGGGTTTCCTAGAAATATAATATGTGAAGGAGAAAAATGTTTAATAAACATCATTCTATCAAAACTTAAACCATTCGGTGAAAGAATCTGAATGGAAAGATTGGTTAATATATATAGAAAATTCATGTGTAAGACCAAATAATGAAATATTAGATGGAAAAAAATTGTGAAATATATTTTAAAATTATTTCTTGAGGAGAATATACTTTTTTTAATAAAAATTTATTTTTATAATAGAAATCCGTTTAAAAAAACATTTTTATTAAAAACATATTAAAGATACCTGATAACTTGTTGAAAACCATTTTCACTAAAAATATATTTTAAAACATATAAAAAATTTCATTTATTTAATTCTCCATTAAAATTGGATTTAATGATCATTTTAAAAACTTTTATGAATTTTTTTTTTGAAATTTTTTTTAAATGAAAATTTTTCTGACGTAAAAGAGAAATGAAATCAAATTCTATTAAAAATGATTCTTGATTATCCTAATAATTATGACCATAAAAGTGGTACCAGTAAATAAATATTTCATGAATTAATGTTGGATAATAAAATTCATGATATTTATTGAGAGATGTATCCTAATATTTCATGAATATGTTTCATAATCATACAGAATCCTGATAAATGATTTGATTGTTTCAATAGACTCCAACCATATGGTAATTTTAAATCATACTCCCGAGGGAAGAAAATAAAATATCATGATGACTGAAATATAATTAAAATAATTTTATTCATGATATATCATATCAAATATCTGTGTATATATCTCATAGAATATCATAGGTTCATATCATGTCATGTGTCTCAAAGAAGAAAAAGTGGGACAAAACTACATCATAGATTTGGTGACTAATGAAACATAAACCCCATAAAATCCACATAATAAGGGTATATTTAAATTAAAATAAATATCATTATAATAATCATATAATAAATTCCTATGTAGTATATATACCAGACAAAAGGAATGGGTGGTGCATGTTATATGTTTCTCATAGATATAAAAATTGATATGAGATAAACCTTACCTTATGTCTTAACTTCTCTCATACACATAATAAAATCCTATATAATAAATATAATGTTAGTATAAATTTATTAAAGAACCATATTCTTATATATCATATAATATATGATTTTATTTTGTCTTTATTTTACCATTTTATGAAAAATTCCATGTTAATGTCACACATTGGGTTATATTTTCTTTGTTCGTCGTACATGTTTTGACTTATGATTCCCTATCCACTTACAATGATCACGATTTCCTTAGATAATGTTGAAAATAATGATATAAATATCATATTTACAGTCATTATATATGTATTTATAGTAATATAAAAAATAAATAAAAAAATATTAAATGAAATACACTATTTGTGGAGGTGGTAGGTTGTACGTAGGCATTAACATTGTTTCCGTTTTTATCTTTTATTGAAAGAAAAAATTAAATAAAATATATGTATGTATATATATATATAATTATTTTAGTATTATTATTTCATATATACCATATAATTTTAATAAACCCATCATTAATACAATACATGTATATTTTAAATGGATCACATCGCTTTAAGGAGACAGTAGTACACATGTCCACAAGAGAAGTAACCGTATTTAAAAAATGGAAACTAGGTAGGTATGTTTTAAATAAAAAATGAGCATTGATAAATCATAAATTTAAATAATATCATATGAAAACTGTATTTCCATCATAATTCCAAATCATGAGAGGCCATAAAGGAGAAATGACCAATATTGCTTCGTGAGGCGGTAGTTCACCATATACAAGAATAGTAAGTGTGTTACCCATTATATGGAAGTGTGTGTTTGTGTTGGTATACCCCTACAATAAAAAAATAATAAATTAAGTATAATTATGTTATGATAGAATCAGGGAGTAGTTATATTTCATATGGTAGTGAATCGAAACAAAACGAAGGAGCTTGAGGAAGGATGTTACCTCTTCTTTCAGTAACTCCTTTCGGTTTTCACCAGAGTGATTCCTTGGATGGATTTATGCCCAATTGGAGGTTTCAGAGAATGAAGGTATGGATTTTTTTTCAAAATATTTATGAATTTTTTTATTTGAAATTAATGGTTTGATAGGTGTGAATAAGTGGGAGGGGTGAGTTTCTTTTTATAGTGAAGGAGGAGTGGTATTCTTAGAAATTTTTGAAAAAGGAATCCCACTCATATTTTCCCAAGAAACGTGGATCTATTGTTGGTAAGAATCAAATAAAAAGGAGGATACAGTCGAAATAAGCACATCCCATTTAATTTTCAATGTCCTACAAGTCATTTTTGGTCATATATTTTGGGCTTAGTCCTTTGTTACACTAATTTTTCTCTTAATCATTATCATTAATTTAAATCACATTCATTAGTATTTTTGTTCAAAAACTATTGTTACATTATTATAATTTTTAACATATTAGGATTAAAAATATGAGATTCATTTTTTAAAATTCCAATCATAGAAGTGTCAGACGTTAATTTGAAATAAATCCCACAGACATGTCATGATAGTGGGGTTTGAAGAAGATATTTTTAAAAGCATTAAGTTTTTTCATATCTAATTTCACTGCTAATTGGTCACAATGAACTAAATTGGATTAATTTTTGTAAAAATTATCTAAATAAACTTTAAAAAAATTTAAATATAATTTAAATATATAAGTAAATTATATGAAAAATAAGTTTTGTATTAAAATTCAATGTTTGTCTCTATTCATCCAAAAATGACGTTCATCAGAAAAATCTAAAAAAATCAACATAAAATAATTTTAAAATTTTCAATTATAAAATTATATATATTTTATAAAATTTTAAATATAATGGTGTCTAAAATTATTTTTATTATTTTTCATAGTAGGACATAAAAAGAAGATCATTTACAAAAATAACAATTTCAACCATATAAATACAATTCTAAAAATAATATGTCAGATTATCAATATGTCATATTATAAATATGTTTTATTTTTATTCAACTATTAAAAATAATATTTTAAAATTTATTATTACTATGTTTAATGTCTATGTTATAATTATCTCACTTAGAATTTACAATAATAAAATGTTATTTCGTATAAACATAATGTTGCCTGTAACACATTCCAATTCTGTATTTCATGTAGCCAAAGATTAAATAATTATAAAATATAATGAATGATTAAATTTTCATAGTGTTTAATGAGAAAAATCAATGAATATTAATTTATTTTTTAAAAAAAGTTTCATAAAAACTCATGGTGTTATATTTTACACCCCATAAAATTAATTCCACCCTTGAAATTCATCAATAAAATACAAATAAATAGGATAAATATAAATAATCATATCCTATATTTCCCATGTAGCCTCTTCTAACTGGATATTTATTCAGAAAACATTGAGCAGGTGGGTGTTCTTTTTCATAGAGCTTTCTCTTTATGATCCAAAATTTCAACTATTTATTACTCATAAGTGGGATCCTACTACAGTGATTTGACCTATGGGTTCAGTTCATGTGAAGGATCAGGTATTTACATAGTTAGGAGAGATATAAAGAACACATCATGGACTTGAGAGAGATTTTTAGGTAGTTACTATAAATTTTATAACTTCCTGATATAATCAATTATTTCATAGGTACTGATATACCAAGGTCATTGTTTCCTATTATTATCAAATTTTATAACCTTATTTTAGGGAGATATTTTTAGAAAAACCATCTCTCCAACATTAATTTTTAGATCACATTGTTTGTTATTAGCATAAATTTTCATCAAACTTTGATCTGTTTGGATATGCTTTTGAATGGTTCCTACCTTGTTAGTAATTTCATCACATATCCCAGGACCAAATATAATTCATTATACAAATTAATTGTATTAAAGTGGAGCTATACATTTATTCCAATAGAGGGCCTCATAAATAGAAATCTGAATACGCGACTGAAATCTATTTTTGTAAGAAAACTCAACTATAGGAAGCGGTTGATTCCAATCACATTTGAAATCAAAATAATAGGATATCAACTTATCCTTATGTGTTTGAATTGATCGTTTAGACTGACCATCTATATAAAGATAATAAGAAGTGTTAAAAATTAATATTGTATCATGTTATTGCTGAATAGTTCGACAGAAAATTGATGTAAAACACAAATCCCGATCAAATAAAATAGAATGTGGTACTCCCGGAATCCTTACAACTTCATTAATGTATATTTTCACAAGCTGATCGAGAGATAATTCTTCTTTGACATAAATGAAGTGTGATGACTTTGTTAGGTGATTGATCACCACCCATATAGAATTAAACCCTTCAAATGTTTTGGGGAGTCTAATAAAATAGTCCATATTCAAGATCTCACAATTCAATTTTGGTATGGTTAATGGTTTCAACATTCCATTAGGCATTTGTATTTATACCATAACTTGATGTGTATAAATCATCGAGATACAAACTCTTTGATACTCATCCTCATTCCATATTGTTAGAAGTGTTCCTTCAATTCATTATATATCTTTTTTACTTGTTGGTATAATTAATAATGAATAACTATTATCTTCCTCTAATATATACTTCTTAAAATCCAACATGTATATAACACATACACCCAAACATTATTTTTCCATCTAGATCAAAGTTAAAATCAAGAATATTTCATCCTTACTTTTCAACACAACATCCTCTATCTATGCATCATTAATATTTATTGGGATAAAGTATTGATCATTCTATTGATAAAGATAAAAACGTCCCCCTTCCTTTATAGTTTTTAGATCAGGAAATAATGGATATTTTTCAATCCTCGTCATGTATAAGCTATAATGATCATTCTAATTAAAAGAATTAGCCACACTGTTTACTTTCCTATGATGGAAATTTATTGAGAATTTGTAATAAATTATCATCTATAATCACATTCTTTGTAACATGTTTAACTACCTCTATGGGAAAATACATTTCTTACTTTTTTTGATTATATATATAAATATATATCACAATTTTCTCAATAAATATAATGTCTCCATTTCATTAAACGAAAATTTACTGCAACTAGCTCTAAATCATGAGTTGGGTAATGTCTTCCATGAATCTTTAACTATCATGGGGAATTTTTTATAACCATGTTATTCTTCATAATAATACATCACATTTCATTCTCCAATGCCTCACTATAGATTACAAAACCTTCTACACTAATGGTAAATGTAATAATAGGTGCACTGAATAACATTCTCATTAGTTCCATGATATTTTCCTCACATTAATCTATCTAGAGGAACATGGAATGATTTATAGTTAACATAGTGAAAGGATTAGAATGTCATGAAAAATTCACCACAACCCATATATAATATATATCTAGACCAAGATAACTTTGGATTTCATTCACCGTGGTTGGTCTAGGCCAACACTTAGTAGACTCCTTATTTGATGGATCTACTTCTAACCATCTCTTGAGAATATGTAACCAAAAAATTAAATCTTTTACAACCAAAATTTATCTCTTTTCAGTTTTCATTTTTCTCCTCCTTCATTAGGATCATCATTACAATTCCCATGTGTTTTTAGTTATCTTCTTTTCTCTTTGAATTTTAAAGAATATCATCTATATAGGAAACCAAAAATTGATCGAGATAACCTGTAAAAAAAAATATTCATCAAATCGATGAATATAATATGGTAATTAGTAAGTCTGAATGAAATAAATATATTTTTATAGTGTCCATACCAGGTACGGAATGTTGTTTTATTTAAATGCACTTTCTGGACCCTAAATTGATGATATCCAGGATGAAGTTCAATGATGGAAAAATCTTAAGATCTATGTAGTTGGTCAGACAAGTCATCAATATGGGTAATATGATTCTTGTTCATGATCTCAACATTGTTCAACATCCAAAAATAAATACAGAGTTCCATTTTTCAATATTTTTTCAAAAAAATTATTGGTACAACCTATGGTGACACACTTTTTTGAATGATTCTCTTGTCATTGTTTCCATGGAGTTTCTTTTTAAATTCAAACAATGAAATTGAGGCCATTCTATAGGGAGTCATTGATAAATGTTTGGAAAAAGATATGAGCTATATTTATAACACAAATTCATATTTTGGTGGAAGGATATAAAACAATTAACGAAAAACATCCATAATGTCCCAAAAAATACGCATATAATCGATATTGATTTTCTACCCACCCATTTGAGATAAAAAAATTCGGAATGGTTATTAATACACACCCACACTGAGTGGAATCCCCATTGGATGATCATATATACCATCAAATTGATAGAAAATCATAGGTTGGCTTGAAATATCAAGTGTCACATCCCTTCCTAACCAATTGATGTGACATTTATGAAGAAAAATCACATTGATGCCTAATAAGTCATCAAATAGAACCAAAGGTAGAATGAAAAGATTTAAATGATACACATTCCCATAAACATAAACCGATGATGAATCAAAGACATGAGATGTAATAATCAAAACATTAAAGGATTTAACTTATAGTTCCACCTATAATCATTTGGGTTGAATCGTAATACAAAAATAAAATTATTTGTATTTTGATGAGTGGGTATATTTAGAATAGAATAAAACATTTCAAGTTCTAGAATGAATGGTAAGTTTAACTTTCACCAATGAGCTATCACACCCCTCATTAGATATAGTGATTTCATGTTACTTCCCCTTTTACATTGGTTTAAGATGTTGTTGAAGCTGATTATCATCACCAACCATCATGATTGGGCCTTGGTTAGAAAAATTCTCATTTCCTTACATTTGTAGCACTGATGTGAGGGAGGTGATTTTTGTGCAGTTTTCCCTTAATTTGAATTATTAACAGACTTCATCCCATTACATTGGAAATTGAATGTTTGATATACTTCTATTCCATTATTAAAACATTTACTAGACACCTTAAGATAGTTTCCTCCATGAATCATTTCACACATAGAGCATGAAGTAAAGGTCACCTTATTCTCTTAGTGGTTTTTAGATTTTCCTTTGAACTCCAACTTCAATTTTTTTCAAATTCGTGAGATTGATACATAAATATAGCATCCCTTTAAATATTGATAGAAAAATTCCCAATTTCTTCCTACCTACTAATGTATTTTTTGGCCAACACCATTACGAGACTTGACCATATTCCATAAATAAATATGCCAACCTCACTTTCTAGTTAGATTATAACACCAGATTTGTACCACAAATGAATTTTGAAATTGTACTTGTATGTACATAGGTATTTATTGTCAAATTTCATTAACATAGGGAACTCTTTCTCCATATTATTATGAATATCCAAGGAAATTACTTATTTGATGATAATGTTATGATCTTGTCCCAATCCATGGATTGAATTTCATCTTGATGCTTCATACTTTTTATCAGATTACACTAATAGTCTACTTCTCATTATAGATGATCACATGCCAGAATGACTTTTTAATTTTCTCAAAACTAGAGTATATAGAATATATTTTCAGTGGTATTTATCTAATATTTAGAAACATGTGGATCAAGAAGGCCCCCTGAATGAAGGTGGAAGTTTCCTCATGATGTGTAAGAACCCAGATCTTCGTTTCAGGAATGTCTTTCCTTTTCTGGAGTTTTTGAGAATTTTTTTGGAGTTTCTGAAAATTTTTGAAGTACACGTCGTGTACTTTCTGAGTACACGCCGTGTACTCTTTTCCTGCTCGAAACTGTCTGTTCTCCATGTCCGGACCACACACACGGTGTGTAGGGGTGACTTGGAGGCCGATTTGGGCAGAGTATGGAAAACCCACTACACGCCGTGTACTTTAAAAATACACGTTGTGTACTTTTATTTTTTTTTTCACTAAATGGACCGAGGTTGCGCCTCATCGCCATAATCGTCTTCGTCTAGGTCTGGTTCGACCGAGAGATGTCTTACGACTGCGAAACTTCTCTGGATTCCCGAGCCTCTATCAATTCTTTGATTCGAGCTCTGTCGATTGCGTTGGAAGCGCAGTGGTGAGTTCTCCCTTCTGCTTGAGCCTTATTTTCCAATTCTTCATCTTGATCAAGTTATTAATGATTGAACATTTTGTGTTTTTTCTTAGATCTACTAAGTTTAAGGAGAACAACCATTGTGGATCAAGTATATCAATTTCCTAGGATTGAGGTAGGTGGTTTGTGCCTTATCGTTTAGAGTCTATGAGTTTTATGTGAGAATTTCCATCGATACCCATTAACGGGGTATTGTGTGTTTGTAACGACCCAAAATTTTGAATAAATCTTGTTTCCTTAAGTTTTTGTGTTATTTTATTTCATACTCAACAAAACATTTTCATTTAATAAAATGAGTATAATTAAAATGAGACAGTTGGGTTTTGACTATTATATGATCGTTAGTCAGTATGACCTTTGGAAACTAAATGTTGCGATTATAATCTCTAAATACAAGTGATCTTGGATATTTAATATAAAAAGAAGATTTGATGGCCTCATCCAGTAGTTTCGGGCTAATCGAAGCCCATCTAGCAAAACTTGGGAAGGAGGAAGTAGCACTGGGATTTTCTCTGGACCAAACCCAAGCCAAACAACATCGTGTGAAGATTGAACAGAATCGCCTTCGCGAGAAATTAAAACTGATAGAAATTACAACTCGTGCGATTTTGGCTGAGCCGCCCTCAGATTCTTTCACCTTAGCACACCTTACACTTAGGTCATATGCTGGGGTTATAAGGGGCTATGTAAGGAGACCATACCTTCATTGTGTAATCCTTTGTTATAAATAAAATTGTGTTTTCTTCTTATAGTGATGTTTTTGAGTTTTCAAATGTTAGAATGAATATAGGATGTATTTTGTGGATGTATTTTGAAAAAATGATAATTTAAAATATTTATGTAAACCTTAAATAATTAATTATGTGTAATGATTTTCAAAAAATGGTCTTCTGCAAATGTCTTTTGTAAGAAATTTAGAGTCTAATAAGATCAACATAATTTTTGAGGAATAGTAATTTATGAATAGTGATTTCACGCATTGAATTAGTAATGTGGCCAAATAGATTAGTAATCTCATTTAAATAAAGTATTAATATAATTTAGGTACCTTGATTAAGTAGTGTGATTCAATAAAATAGGTAAATAACCGTTTCATTAATTATTAGTCAAGTATTAGTTTTTTCAGGTGAATAGTGTTTTTTAATTAAAAATTAAATTAAAAATATTTCGAAAATTATTTTTATAAAATGAACTATATTTTTGAACTTAGAGCATCGATATTATGTTAAGCTAATTTTTGGGGATTTTTCTGAAAAAGATGAATTTTCAGTGAATAGTGAAAATACAGTTTTTAAGTTACGGGTGTTTAATGACATCATTAAATGATGTATTAAGTATGTAATCAATATTGACACCTTATGAATAGTATGATAAGGTATGAGGTGTCCCATGTGTCCAATACCATGGGAAAATACCATGGGTAAACCCATGGTTTTTCCAATACCACCAATGAGGTGTCCCTTGGCCATTAATGCATTGTCCCCTCACATTGCCTATAAATAACCAACCTTTACTCCTTTAGTATAGACTCAAAATTCTCCCCCAACTATGTTATGGTCTCATTACCCCCCAGAGAGTCCTCCCAAAGGTTCCCCCAATCCCTCAAAGTCCCAACCATCGAGTTTTAAGAGTTATGTTTTAAGGTGAGGGATCCAACCTCTCTCTTTCTTTTCAAATACTCTCTTTTAAGTAATTTCTTTTATGCTCCATGTTCTTATGTTGGAGGATATCCTTTTATATTCCTCTTACTTCCCTTTTAATGTTCATATGATGATAGATCCCCTCTTACTCTCATCATTTCGTTTTATGAATGATTAAGTGGCGCCGTTAGGCTGCCGAAATTTTTGTAACGGATTTTTTCACCCATCTCATTTTCATGTTCTATTTTCTTGTCATGTCTCCAAAGATTCTTTTTATTATGTTGGGGTATGATATCTATATCTATCATACTGATATTTTATGTTCATATGATGAGAGACCATATTTGATCTCGTCAATTCATTCTTTTAATGTTTAAGTGACGCCATTAGGCAGCCAAATGTTTAAGGGATTCTTTCAGCCTTCTCATTTTCAAGTTCTATTTTCTTGTCAGGTATTTCAAGTTACATTTTATTGTGTTGTGGTATGATCTCTATATATATCATACTGATCTTTTATTTTCATATTATGAGAGACCCTATTTTATCTCGTCAATTCATTTTTTTGATGTTTAAGTGATGCCTTTAGGCTGCCGAATTTTCATAAGAGAAATCTTATTTTTGTCGTCCCTCAATGTTTTTCATTTCATATGGTATGTATTTAAAATTTCATTACCATGTTATTATATCCATTATAATTTGTCCCTCTACTGTTTTTTGGATCATTTATGAGGGGGTGACCCATGTCCCCTCTCTTTTCAATGTTTTCTAAAACCCTGCAACATAACTGTTATGCTGCTGAATTTTCGTCTCAAAATGTTCTCTATTTTTCTCAAATTCTTTTATTTTATTAAGTGAATACTCAAAGACATCTCTTATAAAGGGGTATTAACATATAAATCAAATGATCTATTTAAATTCTAGGACTTACATAAATAAAACCCTCTTTCCTTTTTCTGTGGGTTTAAAGTGACATAAAGATCACGTCTTTAAAGAAGTTTTTAAAATGTGATTACTATGAAATGAAACCCATTTCTTATTTGATATATGGGGTGTTTATGAAATTATTGATGATTATATATGTTGCTCAAATTATGATACATTCAAATTTTAGGGTGCGCCTTGATAGCGTTCCAATGCATTGGGTAAAGACTTAATCTCTAGAGATGACTATTTTTAACGACGCCTTGGTGAATAACATTTGTAATTTTTAATGACACCTTGGGGATGGACCTTGGTGAAACAGAAATGATTGTCTTTGTTAAATGTTGTAGCCACATCTTCAAGTTATAAAACACTTTATTTTTATTATGATATTCCTTATGAACTCTTTCTGATTCCTTGAAGTTATTTTTCATGACTTTTGATGTATCTCAAGTTCTCATGTAAAATGTTTCCCTTGTATCCCTTACTGGGCCTCCTGCTCACCCTTTCCTTTGATGTATGCTCCCAGGTTATGAGATGCTATAATGAACTTAGTAGGAACAAATTAATAATCCTTTCAATTGTTTAAGAAGAATTATTTTTTTGTCATGTATCAAGTTCCTGGTTTCCAAGACACTAAACCTTAAAGATCCTCGGTTTTGTATAATGTAATGAAAGTTTATGTGATAAAAGGTGGGATGCTATAGTTGTTATCAATGGATGATTTAGTTATTTTTGGAAATTAGGATATGAAAACTTTAGGAAGAACCCTATAGAAAAGTTTAAATATAGGAAATATTCCTGATATTTTGGTGAGTATTGTGTTAGGGGTTGCAAAGAAAATACATCCCAGTATAGATAGAAGCAGGTAGAGGTGGCTCTGGCATAGATGTATATAACGGTAAAACCCAAAAACACTGCTTTGAGCTACACTCAAACGTGAACTGGTACATGACAACAGGCATTGCTGCACTCTTAGTTACGACACTCCCAGAGGATATGCTTTGGTAAATTAATAAGAATAGTATTAACCATTATTAAAGTAACAAAGATAAAATAAAATAAATATTCATATAAAAATATATGATCATGGATAACCTAGATTGGAACCTAGGGGATCACAAGTTATGGTATACTTTACATCTACAAGTTTATCCTTCTATGCTTAAAGGTTCATTTTAATAATTATTGGCTATGTATTTAAGCCCGTAATTATTGTTTCTTTTCTTAGTTAATGGCGGAAAATGGAACAACATGTCCCAACAACCAATGTGATAGTAAATGTGATGATTTCCCTGTTAATGTGATAGAGATGACGAGAGATCATGTTGAACATATTGTGATTATTCCAAAACATCTATCAAAAATCACAATTAATAATTGGTACCTAGTTGAATGCCCAAATTCATCAAGGAAGAAGAAGACAAAGTCTCAAGGATATTCATCTGATAATGTTTATAAGGGAAAGAAGACCCAATTTCTTTTTTTGCAAAAAGTTTGGGAAGAGGCACGAAGGATAATGTCACAAAGGAACCGAGATATGTTTAATGTGTGGGGAGATAGGGCATAAAGTATCCAATTGCTTTAAAAATGGATAATGTTATGAATGGAGATAACGTTCAATCTAATGTACCTTATGCTATTCAATGTGGTAAATGTGGAGAATATTGACATTATCCAAGGATATTATCTCTTGGAAGGGATGAGAATCCTGATGAGCATCAAAAATCTTTATGGACAAGGGAACAATGCAAGTCCTATGCTGAGATGGATCATGATGACTAAAGTACATGTAACTTCTTCTCAATAGTTGTCTATGTCATTTTGTATTTTAGTTTGTGCCCTGTGAGCACATCTTTAATGTTTTCTAAGAACATCGAGTAACTAATTAAGATGGTTTTATATCATTAAGGAAAACATCTATTGTTATGTACCACATATTGATGTTGTGATGTTTTTCTTCTTGAAGAAAAAAGAAGATTAGGGGATTAAAATATGATTATTATTTTGGAAGATGTTCACTATTTTGGGGACCCTATATGATCAAGGTAAATGGATTACTATGGTATTTTCTTTGAGGAGAAAATGTTGACATATATTTTGAAGAATCGATGAATTTATGGCGATGTTATGGTAATTTAGGTTATTTATGGAAATTATTAACCTATATTGGGGAAATGTGATTAGGTTAGTTTCTTTTGTTATAAGATGATAAGAGTGGTTGATGTTGTTTGGAGATGAATGATAAAGTTTATCTTGGAAGACTATGTTATCAAATACTTGTTGTATTTGGGTTTTAATCTTAGTTAGGTTTATTTTGAGGAATTTTAAGGATAGTTATTTATGGAATGGTCTATGATGATCTTTGGGTAGTACCGTGGAATTTTGAGGATTTAAGAGTATTTTCCCTTCCTTTGGGGTTCTTTCTTTTTGAAGAGTTGTTTTATCTTACCCTTTCTGTTTTTGGGATAATGTTTAAAGATAGTTGAAATAGATAGTTAGTATTTTGGGGATTACGTGACTCTCTAGAACATGATTCTTGTGCTTTTGATGAGACCAAGTGTTTTTGAATTCTCATCGTTTGGAGAAAAGATTAGTTTTGGTATAAACTTATTAATGGATGAAACTCTATTTGAAGATCGGAATATTTATTTATGTTTTTATTCTATGTATTAAAGGAATTCCTCAAAATTATTTAAGGGAACGTAAAACAAAAACATTGTTGGTTTAAGTATCCTACTGGGTAATCAATGACCGTTTACACACATCATAATTTTGTGATTTTCTTGTGGTTAACTTTCTCCTAATCATATTTTCTATCACTCTCCATCAAAACATGACCCTTTTTTTTTCTTCCATATCCATGTTTTCCTACAAGGAATAATATTATAGGTTAACTCGGGTGACCTTTGTACTTCCGTTTCATTATTTTAAAGTAATAGTGTTACTGACTCTTTTTCTGATGTGGGACTTTCAATGAAATTTCCAAGCCCAATTTTCAAAATTGCGAGGACACAATTTCTTAAGGGGGGATGATTGTACGACTCGAAATTTAGAATAAATCTTGTATCCTAAATTTTGTGTGTTATTTTATTCCATACTCAACAGAACATTTTCATTTAATAAAATGAGTATAATTAAATTGAGACTATTGGGTTTTGACTGTTATATGAAAGTTAGTCAGTATGACCTTTCGAAACTAAATGTTGCGATTATTGTCTCTAAATACAAGTGATCTTGGTTAATTAATATAGAAAGAAGATTCAATGGCCTCATCCAGTAGTCTCGGGCCAATCGAATCCCATCTAACGGAACTTGGGAAGGAGGTAGCACCATTGGTATTTGCTCTGGACCAAACCCAAGCTGAACATCATCGGTTGAAGCTAGAACGGAATCGCCTTCGTGCAAAATTCAAACTGATAGTAATTTCTAATCATGTGATGTTGGCTGAGCCACCCTCAGTTTCACTCACCTTAGCACACCTTACACTTAGGTCATATGCTGGGGTTATAAGGGGATATGTAAGGAGACTATAGCTACGTTGTGTAATCCTTTGTTATAAATAAAATTGTGTTTTCTTCTTATGGTAATGTCTGTGAGTTTTCAAATGATCGAATGAATATAGGATGTATTTTGTTTATGTATTTTGAAAAAAGTGTATTTTAAAATATTTACGTAAACCTTAAATAATTAATTATGTGTAATTATTATCAAAAAATGGTATTCTGCAAATGTGTTCAGTATGAAATTTAGAGTCTAATAAGATCAACTTAATTTTTGATGACTAGTAATTTATGAAAAGTGATTTTACGCTTAGGATTAGTAATGTGACCAAATGGATTAGTTATCTCAATTAAAGAAAGTATAAATATAATTTAGGCACGTTGATTAAGTATTATGATTCAATAAAATAGGTAAATAACTGTTTCATTAATTATTAGTCAAGTATTAGTTTTTTTCGGGTCAATAGTGTTTTTTAATTAAAAATTAAATTAAAAATATTTAGAAGATTATTTTTATAAAATGGACTATATTTTTGAACTTAGAGCATCGATATTATGTTAAGGTAATTTTTGGGGATTTTTCTGAAAATGTTGAATTTTCGGTGAATAGTGAAAATACAGTTTTTAAGTTACGGGTGTTTAATGACATCATTAAATGATGTATTAATTATTTAATCAATATGGTCGAATTATGAATATTAATATAAGGTATGAGGTGTCCCAAGTGGCCAATACCATTGAAAAATACCATGGATATGCCCATGGGTTTTACAATACCACCAATGAGGTGTCCCTTGGCCATTAATGCCTTGTCCCCTCACTTTCCCTATAAATACCCACTCTTTCCTCCTTTAGTTTTCACTCCCAACTCCCCGTAAATGAATATATGGTCCAACTTCCTCCCAAAGAGTCCTACCAAGGTGCCCCCAAGTCCTCAAGGTCCCAACCTTTGAGTTTTAAGAGTTACATTTTAAGGTAAGGGATCCAACCTCTCTCTTTCTTTTCAAATACTCTCTTTTAAGTAATTTCTTTTATAATCCATGTTCTTATGTTGGAGGATGTTCTTTTATATTCCTATTACTTCCCTTTTCATGTTCATATGATGAGATATCCCCTCTTACTCTCATCATTTCATTTGATGAATGTTTAAGTGGCGTCGTTAGGCTGTCGAAATTTTTGTAATGGATTCTTTCACCATTCTCATTTTCAAGTTCTATTATCATGTCAATTCATTAAAGTTTCTTTTTATTATGTTGGGGTATGATATATATATATATATAATACCGATATTTTATGTTCATATGATGAGAGACCCTATTTTATCTCATCAATTCATTTATTTTAGTTTAAGTGACGCTGTTAGGCTGCCGAATTTTTAAGGGATTATTTCACCCTTCTCATTTTCAAGTTCTATTTTCTTATCAAGTCTTTAAAGTTACTTTTTATTATGTTGGGGTATGATATCTATATCAATCATACTGATATTTTATATTCATATGATGAGAGACCCTATTTGATCTCGTCAATTCATTTTTTTGAAGTTTAAGTGACGTCGTTAGGCTGCCGAATTTTCATAAGAGAAATCTTATTTTTGTCTTCCGTCAATGTTTTTCATTTCATATTCTATTTCTTTAAAATTTCATTACCATGTTCTTATATCCATTATATTATGTCCCTATACTGTTTTATGGATCATTTATGAGTGGGTGACCCATGTCCCCTCTCTTTTCATTGTTTTATAAGAGCCTACAACATAGCCGTTATGCTGCCGAATTTTCGTCTCAAAATTTCTCTCTCTTTTTCTCAAATTATTTTATTTTATTAAGTGAATACTAAAATATCTTTATTCTACAGGTTTATTCACATATAAATCAAAATGATTTATTTTAATTCTGGGACTTACATACATAAAACCCTATTTCCTTTTTTCATCTGTTTAAAGTGACACAAAGATCACGTCTTTAAAGCAGTTTTTAAAATGTGATGACTATGAAATGAAACCCATTTATTTTATGCTATATGGGTCGTTTATGAAATTATTTATGATGATATATGTGTATCACATGATTATAAATAAAAAATTAAGGGTGTTCTCTGATATCTCTCCAATGCATTGGGTAAAGACTTAATCTCTAGAGATGACCATTTTTAACGACGCCTTGGTGAATAATCTTCGTAATTTTTAATGACACCTTGGGGATTGACCGTGGTGAAATTGAAATGATTGTCTATGTTAAATGTTGTAGCCACATCTTCATGTTATGAAACACATTAATTTTATTAGGATATGCCTCATGAACACTTTATCATGCCTTGAAGTTATTTTTCATGACTTTTGATGTATCTCAAGTTCTAATGTAAAATGTTCCCCTTGTTTCCCTTACTGCGCCTCCTGCTCACTCTTTCCTTTGATGTATGCTCCCAGGTTATGAGATGATGTAATGAATATAGGATGAAAAATGAATATTCCTTTCATGTGTTTAATAAGAATGTTTTTGTTGTCGTCATGTATTAAGTACCTGGTTTCCAAGACACGAAACCTTAAAGATACTCGGTTTTGTGTCATGTAATGAAAGTTAATGTGATAAAAATGGCAGGATGCTATAGTGTTAACCTCTTTACCCTTGTTGTTTTCATGCCTGGCTTTTATGCTTGTGTAGAGGTAATTTTACCATTTTAGAGGATAATTTGTTGTTCTTGGATGTATTTTCTCTTTCTTTTTTAAGTTTACAACCTTTGGGTCTCGTTTGCCTTTGGCTGCTACACCTGTTTTCATGCCTTGCAGTTATAGGTTGAAGGGAAACTCATGAAATTCTTGTCCCCTTGTAGACTGTTTAGATAAGTAGCTCTATAGGTGTACTTTGGTTACCCAAGTAGCTCTATAGGTGTGCTTTGGCCATATAGAATTATCTTGCACTGACTGACATGAGGCTGAGAGAACCTGGTCCTATAGACTATAAGGGATTGAACGAGCGAGCTTCCCAGAGAGTCGTAGATATTATTGAAAACATGGGATGGACTGAGTGAGCTCTCAGCGAGTCTTGGATTTTATAGACTACAGGAGGGTAGACCGAGTGAGCTTCCTCAGAGAGTCTTACCTTGTTTGAATCTATTTAAGAACCTTCCTAGGCTAGAGGAGGAATTGACCGAGTGAGATTCCTCAGAGAGTATGTGGTATATCTGAGGATATAGGAGGAATTGACTGAGATAGCTTCCTCAGAGAGTCTCTAGACATTGGGTCTAAGAGTGTTAGACTGCATGGTCTTCCCCAAGAGAGTCCTTGACTACCCTAGTCTATATGGGGAATTGACCGAGTGAGCTTCCCCAAAGAGTCTGATAAATTTGTATGACCAAGCCAAAGGGGTTAGGCTGAGTGTACTACCCAGAGAGTTGTGGTACTTCTTGGATAAGACTAGAGGGGATGGATGCGAGTACTTCCCAGAGGGTTTTCTTCTTTTCAGCTATTTGTTTCACTACTGTTGTCAGTTTTGGAATGATTGTTGTTGTGTATCATCCTTCATTGCTTCTAACTGTTTACAGCCTACTGCTTGTTGTTGCTGTTTACTATATCGTGTACTTTTTCCTGCCATATACTCACCGAATGTTACGCACAGATCTTCTGGTGGTTGCCTACTGGGATTTTATCTCACACCCTGTTTGGGCCATTCTTTTGGGCCCAAGAATACTATTTTGTTGCAGGTGTAGACAAGGGCAAGCACCCATTGACTTCTGGAACATGATTGCTTGGATCAGGAGAGCATGGGACCGAGCATTGGCTCCTGATTCTGAGGAGTTGTTTACTTTTATTTTGTTCTTTTTTGGTTCTGTAGTGTTTTTCCGGCATTGTGACTTGTTTGGCTTCATTCCAAGTTATGTATCATGCATCATTTCATATATACATATGTTCTCCAGTTTGTTGATTTAGTCTTATGCTATTTATATTGTTGGTTATTAATACTTCAGCTATTGAATGTTTATTTTTCCTCCGCTGTGTACTCTGCCAACGAGGGCATAGTTTCCCCACTGTCACACCCAAGGCCCTCGCTGCTAGTCGGTAGCCTCTGTTGTTTGGAGAAATGTTCTTGAGGCCATGTGACCAACCGGGTATGGGGCACCTCTGGGTGGCTTCTGGAACCAGGACGTTACAATTTGGTATTAGAAAAATACATTTCTGTTGATTTACTATTTGGAGACTTTATCCAGGGATAGGACGGATTCGGTACTTGGTAATAAGTTGTTCTTGGGAGTAGCTAACCCGTGTACAGGGAAAATCCATACTACCTCATTTATTGAAGTTTTATGGTTTTGAGATTTTACGGTTGATATGATTTAACCTAGAGTGATTCACAAGCCTTGTGCAGTTATTGTTTTGATATTACGGTTCTATTTCAATCGCAACCCGATGAGATGTGGGTATTCCATCTCAGGCATCATATAGGCACTTGTAGAAATCACATTCCATGAATTCTTTCCATGCCATTTTGGATGCATTAGTGATTTCATGCTCTTGGGATAGACGTTTTGTAGATTATGCATGCTGTTGTGATAGATTCTTGATAGAATCTATGCTGCTTGTTAGAGAATTGTTTGTATTGTACATTGTTTAAATTAACTCCAAATTTTGATTCTTGAGGTGTTACGGGCCCTCTTGAGTCAGAAATTGGTGGATCATGATCCTGCTTTCTCTTGTACATGACTGGAGGGGATGCCAATCTTTGATTCGCAGGGAGTATGGGCCCTCATAGATCGGAATTTGGAACCTCTTTTCCTTGTTTTCAGTGTTTCTAGGATTCTGTACAATTTCTATGCTACTACCCAGAAAAACCCTGAATACACGACATGTACTTTTTGATTACAGGCCGTGTAGTTTTTAGACCGTATCACTGACCGTGGGACTAGGGACACACTATTCTGAAAATAACTTCAGGAACACACTATGTACGGTATGTACACTCAGTGTAGTGTAGAGCCTTGTACCCGGCCGTGTCACTAAAAACATGGGTTGGGGAAGCTCGTGTAGAACACATCGTGTTGTAAAGGAACACTCCATGTTGTTCTGTCCAGGTATCCGGCCGTGTCATGAACAACACAGGTCGGCGTGACCTTCTTTAAGACACGCCGTGTTGCTTTCAGAACAGGCCGTGTAGGCTTTCCCAGGTACCCGATCGTGTTATGAACAACACAGGACAGTGTCACCTTCTCCTATACACTCCTTGTTTGTTCGGAACATGCCGTGTATGGGCCAACATTGTAGACATCCGTGTAACTAACAACATGGGCCACTGAGATAGTGTCTAGTTCACGCCGTGTAACTAGGGAACACATCGTGTAGTCTGAGGCTATTTTGAACTATGTGGGTTAGCCGTATAAGAAGACTCGGGAAGGAGTTTAGAGTTCAATTACACGCAATGTGTGGGAACAACACGCCGTGTAGTTTGGGGTGTTACACGACCTGTCGGGTAGGGGTACACACCCATGTTAGTGGTTAAAGAAGACACGCCGTGTAGTTTTTATACACATCATGTAGTTGTGTTTTGTAAAACATGATAATTTCTTCCCCCCTGTTCCCATTTTGTACTCCTGTGTTTTCTGTCCTCATTAATCCTAATCTAAGGTGTTATTTTGATCATTCAGAGATATGCCTCTGAGATGTCCTCCGGTTGTACGTCAATTTTTAAACGGTGATCAGACACCGGATATGGCCGATCAGGGACCTCTTGCAGATCCTCATGATATTCCAGCATTGACACCAGCAGTTATAACTGTCGTAGGCACCGATGCACAGTTCAAGGAGGACCTCTTGAGGATGATGCTGACCATCCAGGGAGCGCCACCTCCTTCCCCGTCGATGGCTGAGTTGATGTGGGTTTTCCAGTAGCAACATCCTTCTACTTTTTCAGGGGATGGAGGACCTCAGGCTACAGAGTCTTGGATAGAGGCCACACTGACCATCTTTGATCACATAAAGATCCCTCCAGAGAAAAGGGTAAAGATGCCTACTTATATGCTCTGGGATACCGCCATGAGGTGGTGGGAGGTGATCTCACGATCAGGGCATCGGCAGGATATGTATTGGGACGAGTTTTGATGCACCTTCTATGACTACTTATATCCGGAGTCCTTGAGGGCCGATCGAGCCTAAGAGTTTCTGAGTCTGCAGTAGGGTACTCCTTCTGTTATGGAGTACTCATCTCGTTTCACTGATCTGTATCTTTTAACACCAATCCCAGCAGGTGATGAGTTGTTCCTTGCTAGGAAGATTGAGGACAGTCCCAGGCCAGAGATCTGTTCCTAGGAGAATATCTTCCAGTTGACTTCGATATCATCCATCCTCAACCAGGCATTGATCACTTAGTGCAATCTGAGAGATTATGGAGCAGTAAGCCAGGGCGGTTTGATATCCAGAGCTAGTGTTCCTCCTAAGGATAGTAGGAAGTGTCGCAGAGAGTCTTCTCGAGGTGATCGGGGTTTGCGGGATATGTCTTCTGGCAGCCAGGTTGTATGCTACCAGTGTGGTAGAAGTGGGAACACTAGGCCTTAGTGCAAGAGAGATCTGATGGAGTGCCGATCTTGCGGCATGGTGGGCTATCTTCAGCACTTCTGTCACATCTTCTGGCCTTCAGCTGGTGGTAGGGGTTCCTCTATGACCCCACGTTCTAGAGATGCTTCACCAGTTTCCCACCAGTCTGGGAACTGGAGTTCTTCTGGCCGTTCAGGCCGAGGTGGAGGTGGCGGCCATGGTGGTTAGTCACCAGGTCATCAGTGACAGTAGAGTCGATCAGCTCAGAACGGTCATCCAGGGGTGCAGGGCCGTGGGGCAGGCCAGTCATTCATTGTGGAGCAGACTTATCAGGAGCAGGATACCGTCCATTCTATAGTTCGAGGTAGAATCTTAGTATCCTCAGTTTTATCATCATCTCTTTTCGATACTTGTGCTTCCCATAGCTTTATCTCTTTTGCAGTTGTGGAGAGCGTTGGGCTTTGTATCTTTGCATCTGTTGATTTGTTGACTCTTAACACACCATTGGGAATGAGGACATCTAGCATAAGTCAGTGCAGAGAGTGCACTCTTGAGTTTTAAGGGTGTCTTTTCTTATGTGACCTCTATGTCCTAGAGATGATGGGATATGACTTCAATCATGGGATGTACTGGTTGGTTCCCTTCCAGGAAGTCGTTGATTGCTATCGCTGTAGGGTGAGTTTCGTATCACCAGAGGGCGGATCATTCCATCATAAAGGCGAGTGGGATGACCATGAAGGTAGAGCTGGACTCGAGCATCATGGGCTAGGGGAAGTTACAACCCAGATTTCCACTCATTATCTGGATGACCAAGGGACTTCACAGTTAGACTTTCCCCCAGTGGTGGATCATTTCAGGGATGTCTTTCCAGAGGACTTTTCAGGTTTTCCTTCTAAGGGTGAGGTATAATTCTCGATTGAGCTCGTTCCAGGAGCGGCACCAGTGTCCATTCCTTTTTATAGGATGGATACAACTGAGTCGCAAAAGATCAAGAAGCAGTTGGAGGTGTTGCAGGAAAATGGTTTCATCCGAACCAGTACTTCTCCTTGGGGTTCACATATCCTATTCGCGAAGAAGGTAGACAGTACCCTTCGTCTTTGTGTGGATTACCGGATGTTGAACCAGATGACAGTTAAGAACTGATATCCCTTTTCGAAGATCGATTACCTCTTTGATCTACTTCGAGGAGCCCGGGTGTTCTCGAAGATCGAATTAAGTTCTGGTTATCATCAGTTGTACGTTAGACCATCAAATATACCTCAGACAGCTTTCAAGAGTAGGTATGGTCTTTTCGAGTTTACAGTCATGTCGTTCGGTCTTACGAGCATGCATGCTGTCTTTAGGGCACTGATGAACCGAGTGTTCCATCCGTACTTGGACTCCTTTGTCGTGGTCTTCATGGATGATATCTTTGTGTACTCTCACGCTCGACATGACCATGCAACACATCTTGAGATCGTTCTGAGTACACTGAGAGAGCATCAGCTGTATGAAAAACTCTCGAAGTGCCACTTTTGGATGGATCAGATTCACTTCTTGGGTCGCGACATCTCAGAGTTTGGAGTATCTGTGGACCCAGAGAAAGTGAGAGCTATAGATTCCTGGGAGAATCCGAAGAATGTTTTTGAGGTGTCGAGTTTTATAGGGCTGGCGTGGTACTACGGATGCTTCCTTCAGGACTTCTCTCATCTAGTATCACCGTTGATAGGTCTGACCAAGAAGGGGGTGAATTTTTTATGGTCAGATTCTTGTGAGTCCACCTTTCAGAAGCTAAAAGGGAGGTTGATGACAGCACCGATACTAGTATTTCCGGATCCGGGTAAGGGCTATACTTTTTATGATGATGCTTAAGGTATCGGGCAGGGAGCCGTGCTTATGTAGGGAGATGGAGTCGTTGCGTACGGGTCTCAACAGTTAAGGACACACGAGAGACTCTACCCGACGCACGATCTGGAGTTGGCAGCAGTTGTTCATGCCTTACACCGTTGGTGACACTGTCTTTTGGGAGTTCAGTTCATGGTTTTTTCAAACCACAAGAGTCTCATGTATATCTTCACTCAACACGATCTAAATATGAGATAGCGCAGGTGGGTCGAGTATCTTCAGTCCTTTGACTTCGAGCTCACCTATACGCCGAGAAAGGGAAATGTTGTGGTAGATGCATTGAGCAGACACACTTAGATTTAGGAAGTTCAGGAGGGAGCAGTGAGTGGCAGCTTATGGATCTATTCTTGGATATTCACTTATAAGTGAACGAAAGGAAGGGACATACTATCCTATCTTCTGTGGCTGTTACCTCTACAATTCTTGATCGGGTCCGAATGAGGCAGCTATCAGACTCAGAGTCCTTGGTCTTGTAGGAGAGTGTGTCGGGATCAGACCCTCTTCCTAGATGGATAGTGGATTAGGATGAGATCTTGTGTTTTCAGGGATGCGTATGGGTCCCAGCAGACATACATGAGGAGATGATGCAGGATTTTCATTCATCAGTTTGGGCAGTTCATCCTGGCATCACCAAGATGTATCAAGATCTTCATCGCCAATATTGGTGGCTAGGTATGAAGAGATATGTTGCTGGTTTTGTCATGAGATGTTCTACTTGTCCTCAGGTGAAAGGAGAGAATCAACGACCATCAGGGATCTTACAGTAGTTACCCATTCCAGAGTGGAAATGGAACGATATCGCGATGGACTTCGTGACCGGGTTACCAAGGTCACCTCGTGGAAGTGATGCTTTTTGGGTTGTCGTCGACAAGCTTACGAAGGTTGCACACTTCTTGAAAATCAAGGAGACATTTAATGATGATGATCTGGGATGACTGTACATTCGAGGGATTGTACGTATACATGGACTTCCACACTCTGTAGTTTCAGACAGGGATGTACGCTTTATCTCTCGGTTCTAGCAGGGACTTTAGAAGGCCTTGGGTACAAAGGTACTTTTGGGTACAACATACCATCCCCAGACTGATGGCCAATCTGAGCACACGATCCAGGTGCATGAGGATATGCTCTGAACATGCATTCTAGACTTCGGGGGTTCTTGGGTGAAGCATATACCTCTTTTGGATTTCGCCTACAACAACAGTTTTCAGGCGTCCATTCAGATGGCACCACACGAGGCTCTATACGGTAGGCCATGCCGATCACCATTAAGCTAGCTGGAGGCAAGAGTGGAAGCTTTACTAGGACCTCGTCTTGTTTAGAAGACCTGAGAGAAAATAGAGCTGATTCAGAAGAGGATTGCTACAGCACAGTCTCGGCAGAAGTCTTATGCAGATCAGCATAGATGACCTCTGGAGTTCGAGGTCGAAGATTGGGTTTTCCTGTGTGTAGCATCGAGGTTGGTGCGTAAGATGATTGGGAGACAGGGTAAGCTTTCACCGCGTTACGTCGGGCCATTTGAGGTATTGGAGAGAGTTGGGCCGATTGACTATCGGTTGAAACTACCTTAGAGGTATCGGGCTATGAACGACGTCTTCCACCTCTCTCAGCTCCGACATTACTTTTCAGACCCTTCTTATGTATTTCAGCCCGATGAGGTTATGCTCGAAGCGGATGCATTGTTTGAGGAGCATCCCATCCGGATTGTCGATCGCAGCATGAAGGTTCTCTGAGGCTGGTATGTTCCTCTGGTATGAGTGCTATGACAGCACGAGTGAGTACATGACGAGACTTGGGAAAGGGAGGCCGAGGTTCGATCGCAGTGGCCGGTGCTGTTTGAGGTTTCTTCTTCTACGACCCTCTAGGGAAATTCAGGGACAAATTTATTTATGGGGGGATGTTTGTAAGAACCTCGTTCTTCGTTTCAGGTATGTATTACCTTTTCTGGAGTTTTTGAGATTTTTTTTGGAGTTTCTGGAAATTTTTGAAGTACATCCCGTGTACTTTAAGAGTACACACTGTGTACTCCTTTCCCACTCAAAACCCTGTGCTGGCCGTGTCCGGACCACATACACGGTGTGTAGGGGTGAGGTGGAGGCAGATTTTGGCGAAGTATGGAAGAACCCACTACACTCCATGTACATTAAAAATACACACCGTGTACTTTTTTTTCACTAAACAGACAGGGGTCGCGCCACATCGCCATAATCTTCTTCTTCTAGGTTTGGTTCAACCCAGAGATGTCGTACGGGCGCAAAACTTCTCTAGTTTCCCAATACTCCATCCTTTCTATGATTCAATCTCTGTTGAATGCGTTGGAAGTGTAGTGGTGATATCTCCCTTCTTCTTGAGCCTTGTTTTCCAAGTCTTCCTCTTGCTCATGTTTTCTATGTTTGAACATTTTGTGTGTTTTCTTAGATCTACGACATTCTAAGGAGAATCAACTGTCATGGTTCTAGTATATGGATCTACTAGGATTTAGTTATGTGGTTTGTGCCTTACCGTTCAGAGTCTCTATGTTTTATTTGAAAATTTCCACTGATACCCGTGAACGAGGTATTTCGTGTTTACCTCTTTACCCTTGTTGTTTTCCTACCTTGCTTGTATGCTTGTGTAGAGGTAAATTGACCATGTTAGAGGATAATTTTTTGTACTTGGATGTATTTTCCTTTTTCCGTAGGTTTAAAGTGACATAAAGATCATGTCTTTAAAGCAGTTTTTAAAATGTGATGACTATGAAATGAAACCCATTTATTTTATGCTATGTGGGTTGTTTATGAAATTATTGATGATTATATATGTGGATCACATGATTATAAAGAAAAAATTAAGGGTGTGCCCTGATATCGCTCTAATGCATTGGGTAAAGAATTAATCTCTAGAGATGGCCATTTTTAACGACGCCTTGGTGAATAACCTTCGTAATTTTTAATGACACCTTGGGGATTGACCTTGGTGAAATGGAAATGATTGTCTATGTTAAATGTTGTAGCCACATCTTCATGTTATGAAACACGTTAATTTTATTAGGATATGCCTCATGAACACTTTCTCATGCCATGAAGTTATTTTTCATGACTTTTGATGTATCTCAAGATCTCTTGTAAAATGTTTCTCTTGTTTCCCTTACTGCGCCTCCTGCTCACTCTTTCCTTTGATGTATGCTCCCAAGTTATAAGATGCTGTAATGAATATAGGATGAAAAATGAATATTCCTTACATGTGTTTAATACGAATGTTTTTGTTGTTTTCATGTATTAAGTACCCGGTTTCCAAGACACGAAACCTTAATGATACTCTGTTTTGTATCATGTAATGAATGGTAATGTGATAAAAATGGCAGGATGCTATAGTGTTAACCTCTTTACCCTTGATGTTTTCATGCCTGGCTTGTATGCTTGTGTAGAGGTAATTTGACCATGTTAGAGGATAATTTGTTGTTCTTGGATGTATTTTCTCTTGCATTTTGATGTTTACAACCTTTGGGTCTCGTTTTCCTTTGGCTGCTACACCTGTTTTCAGGCCTTGCAGTAATAGGTTGAAGTGAAACTCATGAAATGATTGTCCCCTTGTAGACTGTTTAGCTAAGTAGCTCTATAGGTGTACTTTGGTTACCCAAGTAGCTCTATAGGTGTGCTTTGGCCTTATAGCATTATCTTGCACTGACTGACATGAGGATGAGAGAACCTGGTGCTATAGACTATAAGGGATTGACCGAGTGAGCTTCCCAGAGAGTCTTAGATATTATAGACAACATGGGATGGACTGAGTGAGCTCTCAGCAAGTCTTGTATTTTATAGAATATAGGAGGGTAGAACGAGTGAGCTTCCTCAGAGAGTCTTACCTTGTTTGAATCTATTTAAGAACCCTCCTAGGCTAGAGGAGGAATTGACCAAGTGAGCTTCCTCAGAGAGTATGGGGAATACCTGAGGCTATAGGAGGAATTGACTGAGATAGCTTCCTCAGAGAGTCTCTAGACATTGGGTCTAAGAGGGTTATACCGCATGGTCTTCCCCAAGAGAGTCCTTGACTACCCTAGTCTATATGGGGAATTTACCGAGTGAGCTTCCCCAGAGAGTCTAATAAATTCGTATGACCATGCCAAAGGGGTTAGGCTGAGTGCACTACCTAGAGAGTTGTGATACTTCTTGGATAAGACTAGAGGGGATGGCTGCGAGTACATCCCAGAGGGTTTTCTTCATGTCAGATATTTGTTTCACTACTGTTGTCAGTTTTGGATTGATTGTTGTTGTGTATCATCCTTCTTTGCTTCTTACTGTTTACACCCTACTGCTTGTTGTTGCTGTTTACTCTATCTTGTACCTTTTCTTGCCATATACTCACCGAATGTTACGCACAGTTCTTCTGGTGGTTTCCTACTGGGATTTTATCTCACACCCTATTTGAGCCATTCTTTTGGGCCCAAGCATACTATGTTGTTGCAGGTGTAGACAAGGGAAAGCGCCCTTTGACTTCTGGAACTTGATTGCTTGGATTAAGAGAGCATGGGACCGAGCATTGGCTCTCGATGATGAGGAGCTGTTTACTTTTATTTTGTTCTTTTTTGGTACTGTAGTGTTTTTCTAGCATTGTGACTTCTTTGGATTCATTCCAAGTTATGTATCATGCATCAATTCATATATACATATGTGCTCCAGTTTGTTGATTTAGTCTTCTGCTATTTATATTGTTGGTTATTACTACTTCAGCTATTGCATGTTTATTTTTCCTCCGCTGTGTACTCTGCCAATGAGGGCATAGTTTCCCCACTGTCACACCCAAGGCCCTCGCTGCTAGTCGGTAGCCTCTGTTGTTTGGAGAAATGTTCTTGAGGCCATGTGACCAACCGGGTATGGCGCGCCTCTGGGTGGCTTCTGGAACCGGGACGTTACAATTTGGTATCAGAAAAATACAATTCTGTTGATTTACTATTTGGAGACTTTATCCAGGGATAGGACGGATTCGGTACATGGTAATAAGTTGTTCTTGGGAGTATCTAACCCATGTACAGGGAAAATCCATACTACCTCATTTATTGATGTTTTATGGTTTTGAGATTTTACAGTTGATATGATTTAACCTAGAGTGATTCACAAGCCTTATGCAGTTATTGTTTTGATATTACGGTTCTATTTCAATCACAACCCGATGAGATGTGGGTATTCCATCTCAGGCATCATATAGGCACTTGTAGAAATCACATTCCATGAATTCTTTCCATGCAATTTTGGGTGCATTAGTGATTTCATGCTGTTGTGATAGACGTTTTGTAGATTATGCATGCTGTTGTGATAGATTCTTGATAGAATCTATGCTGCTTGTTAGAGAATTGTTTGTATTGTACATTGTTTAAATTAACTCCAAATTTTGATTCTTGAGGTGTTACGGGCCCTCTTGAGTCAGAAATTGGTGGATCATGATCCTGCTTTCTCTTGTACATGACTGGAGGGGATTCCAAGCATTGATTCGCGGGGAGTATGGGCCCTTATAGATCGGAATTTGGCACCTCTTTTCCTTGTTTTCATTGTTTCTAGGATTATGTACAGTTTCTGAGCTACAGACCAGAAAAACCATGAATACACGACATGTACTTTTTGATTACAGGCCGTGTAGTTTTTAGACCTTGTCACTGACCGTGTGACTAGGGACACACTATTGTGAAAATAACTTCAGGAACACACTATGTGCGGTATTTACACTCTGTGTAGTGTAGAGCCTTGTACCCGGCCGTGTCACTAAAAACATGGGTTGGGGAAGCTCGTGTAGAACACATCGTGTTGTAAAGGAACACTCCATGTAGTTATGTCCAGGTATCTGGCCGTGTCATGAACAACACAGGTCGGCGTGAACTTCTTTAAGACACGCCGTGTTGCTTTCAGAACACGCCGTGTAGTCTTTCCCAGGTACCCGATCATGTTATGAACAACACGGGATAGTGTCACCTTCTCCTATACACTCCTTGTTTGTTCAGAACATTCCGTGTATGCGCCAACATTGTAGGCAGCTGTGTAACTAACAACATGGGCCGCTGGGATAGTGTCTAGTACACACCGTGTAACTAGGGAACACGCCGTGTAGTCTGAGGCTAGTTTGAACAATGTGGGTTAGCCGTATAAGAAGACTCGGGAAGGGGTTTAGAGTTCAAGTACACGCCATGTGTGGGAACAACACGCCATGTAGTTTGGGGTGTTACACGACCTGTCGGGTAGGGGTACACGCCCATGTTAGTGGTTAAAGAAGACACGCCGTGTAGTTTTTATACACGTCGTGTAGTTGTGTTTTGTAAAACATGATAGTTTCTTCCCCCCTGTTCCCATTTTGTACTCCTGTGTTTTCTGTCCTTGTTAATACTGATCTAAGGTGTGCTTTTGATCATTCAGAGATATGCCTCTGAGATGTCCTCTGGTTGTACGTCAATTTTTTGATGGTGATCAGACACCGGATATGGCCGATCAGGGACCTCTTGCAGATCCTCATGCTATTCCAGCCTTGACACCAGCAGTTATAACTGTCGTAGGCACCGATGCACAGTTCAAGGAGGACTTCCTGAGGATGATGCTGACCTTCCAGGGAGCGCCACCTCCTGCCCCGTCGATGGCTGAGTTGATGTGGGTTTTCCAGCAGCAGCATCCTTTTACTTTTTCAGGGGATGGAGGACCTCAGGCTACAGAGTCTTGGATAGAGGCCACACTGACCATCTATGAGCACATAAAGATACCTCCATAGAAAAGGGTAAATCTGCCTACTTATATGCTTTGGGACACCTCCATGAGGTGGTGGGAGGTGATCTCACGGTCAGGGCATCAGCAGGATATGTCTTGGGACGAGTTTTGATGCACCTTCTATGAATACTTATATTCGGAGTCCTTGAGGGCCGATCGAGCCTAGGAGTTTCTGAGCTTGCAATAGGGTACTCCTTCTCTTATGCAGTACTCATCTCGTTTCACTGAGCAGCATATTTTAACACCAATCCCAGCAGGTGATGAGTTGTTCCTTGCTAGGAATATTGAGGATAGTCCCAGGCCAGAGATCTATTCCCAGGAGAATATCTTCCAGTTAACTTCGATATCATCCATCGTCAACCGGGCATTGATCACTGGGTGCAATCTAAGAGATTATGGAGCAGTAAGCCAGGGCGGTTTGATATCCAGAGCTGGTGTTCCTCCTACAGATAGTAGGAAGTGTTGCATAGAGTCTTCTTGAGGTGATCGGGGTTTGCGAGATATGTCTTCTGGCAGCCAGGTTGTATGCTACCAGTGCGGTAGAAGTTGGCACACTAGGCCTCAGTGCAAGAGAGATCCGATGGAGTGCCGATCTTGCGGAAAGGTGGGCCATCTTCAGCACTTCTGTCACATCTTCTCGCCTTCACCTGGTGGTAGGGGTTCCTCTATGACCCCACATTCTGGAGATGCTTCACCAATTTCCCACCAGTCTGGGAACTGGAGTTCTTCTGGCCGTTCAGGCCGAGGTGGAGGTGGCGGCCGTGGGGGTTATTCACCAGGTCATCAGTGACAATAGAGTGGAACAGCTCAGAACGGTCAGCCAGGGGTGCAGGGCTGTTGTGCAGGCCAGTCATTCACTGTGGAGCAGACTTATCAGGAGCATGATCCCGTCCATTCTACAGTTCGAGGTAGAATCTTAGTATCTTCAGTTTTATCATCATCTCTTTTCGATACTGGTGCTTCCCATAGCTTTATCTCTGTTGCGGTTGTGGAGAGCGTTGGGCTTTGTATCTTTTCATCTGTCGACTTGTTGACTCTTGACAAACCATTGGGAATGAGGACATCTAGCATACGTCAGTGCAGAGAGTGCACTCTTGAGGTTGAAGGGTGTCTTTTCTTATGCGACCTCTATGTCATAGAGATTATGGGATATGACTTCATTCTCGGGATGTACTGGTTGGTTCCCTTCCAGGAAGTCGTTGATTTCTATCGCTGTAGGGTGAGTTTCGTATCACCAGAGGGCGGATCGTTCCATCATAAAGGCGAGTGGGATGCCCAGGAAAGTAGAGATGGACTCGAGCATCATGGGCTAGGGGAAGTTACAGCCCAGATTTCCACTCAATATCTGGATGACCAAGGGACTTCACAGTTAGACTTTCCCCCAGTGGTGGATCATTTCAGGGATGTCTTTCCAAAGGACTTTTCAGGTTTTCCTTCGAAGGATGAGGTAGAATTATCGATTGATCTCGTTCCAGGAGCGGCACCAGTGTCCATTCCTTTTTATAGGATGGCTACAACTGAGTTGCAAGAGATCAAGAAGCAGTTGGAGGTGTTGCAGGAAAATGGTTTCATCCGACCCCGTACTTCTCCTTGGGGTTCGCCTGTCCTATTCGCGAAGAAGGCAGATAGTACTCTTCGTCTTTGTGTGGATTACCGGAAGTTGAACTAGATGACAGTTAATAACCGATATCCCTTTCGGAGGATCGATGACCTCTTTGATCTGCTTCGAGGAGCCCGGGTGTTCTCGAAGATCGAATTAAGTTCTGGTTATCATCAGTTGCTCGTTAGACCATCAGATATACCTCAGACAGCTTTCAAGAGCAGGTATGGTCTTTTCGAGTTTACAGTCATGTCGTTCAATCTTATGAGCATGCATGCGGTCTTTAGGGCCCTGATGAACCGAGTGTTCCATCCGTACTTGGACTCCTTTGTCGTGGTCTTCATGGATGATATCTTGGTGTACTCTCACGCTCGACACGACCATGCAACACATCTTGAGATCATTCTGAGTACACTGAGAGAGCATCAGCTATATGAAAAACTCTCGAAGTGCCACTTTTGGATGGATCAGATTCACTTCTTGGGTCGCGTCATCTCAGAGTCTGGAGTATCTATGGACCCAGAGAAAGTGAGAGCTGTAGATTCCTGGGAGCATCCGAAGAACGTTTTTGAGGTGTCGAGTTTTATAGGGCTGGAGTTGTACTACAGATGCATCATTCAGGACTTCTCTCATCTAGTATCACCGTTGATAGGTCTGGCCATGAAGGGGGTGAAGTTTTTATGGTCAGATTCTTGTGAGTCCGCCATTCAGAAGCTAAAAGGGAGGTTGATGACAACACCAATACTAGTATTTCCGGATCCGGGAAAGGGCTATACTATTTACGATGATGCTTAAGGTATCGGGCTGGGAGCCGTGCTTATGCAGGGAGAAGGAGTCGTTGCGTATGGGTGTCGGCAGTTAAGGACACACGAGAGACTCCACCAGACGCACGATCGGGAGTTGGCAGCAGTTGTTCACGCCTTACACTGTTGGTGACACTGTCTTTTGGGAGAGCAGTTCATGGTTTTTTTCAACCACAAGAGTCTCATGTATATCTTCACTCTACGTGATCTAAATATGAGATAGCGCAGGTGGGTCGAGTATCATCAGTCCTTTGACATCGAGCTCACCTATACGCCGAGAAAGGGAAATGTTGTGGCAGATGCGTTGAGAAGACGCACTTAGATTTAGGCAGTTTAGGAGGGAGCAGTGAGTGGAAGATTATGGATCTATTCTTGGATATTCACTTATAAGTGCACGAAAGGAAGGGAAAGACTGTCCTATCTTCTGTGGCTGTTACCTCTACACTTCTTGATCGGGTCTGAATGAGGCAGCTATCAAACTCAGAGTCCTTGGTCCTGTAGGAGAGTCTGTCAGGATCGGACCCTCTTCCTAGATGGATAGTGGTTGAGGATTAGATCTTGTGTTTTCAGGGATGCGAATGGGTGCCAGCAGACATACATGAGGAGATTATGCGGGATTTTCATTCATCAGTTTGGGCAGTTCATCCTGGCATCACCAAGATGTATCAGGATCTTCATCGCCAATATTGGTGGCCCGGTATGAAGAGAGATGTTGCTAGTTTGTTCATGTGATGTTCTACTTGTCCTCAGGTGAAAGGAGAGAATCAACGACCATCAGGGATCTTACAGTAGTTACCCATTCCAGAGTGGAAATGGAACGATGTCGCGATGGACTTCGTGACCGGGTTACCAAGGTCACCTCGGGGAAGTGATGCTTTTTGGGTTGTCGTCGACAAGCTTACGAAGGTTGAACACTTCTTCAAAATCAAGAAGACCTTAAATAATGATGAACTGGGATGACTGTACATTCAAGAGATTGTACTTATACATGGACTTCCACTCTCTGTAGTTTCAGACAGGGATGTACGCTTTATCTCTCGGTTCTAGCAGGGGCTTTAGAAGGCCTTGGGTACAAAGGTACTTTTGGGTACAACATACCATCCCCAGACTGATGGCCAGTCTTAGCACATGATCCAGGTGCATGAGGATATGCTCCGAACATGCATTCTAGACTTCGGGGGTTCTTGGGTGAAGCATATACCTCTTTTGGATTTCGCCTACAACAACAGTTTTCTGGCGTCCATTCAGATAACACCACACGAGGCTCTATACGGTAGGCCATGCTGATCCCCATTAAGCTGGCTGGAGGAAAGAGTGGCAGCTTTACTAGGACCTCCTCTTGTTTAGAAGACCTCAGAGTAAATAGAGCTGATTCAGAAGCGGATGGCTACAACACAGTCTCGGCAGAAGTCTTATGCTGATCAGCAGAGATGACCTCTGGAGTTCGAGGTCGAAGATTGGGTTTTCCTGCATGTCGCATCGAGGTTGGTGCGTAAGACGATTTGGAGACAGGGTAAGCTTTCACCGCGTTACGTCAGGCCATTTGAGGTATTGGAGAGAGTTGGGCCGATTGACTATCGTTTGAAACTACCTCAGGGGTACCGGGCTATGAACGACGTCTTCTACCTCTCTCAGCTCCGACATTACTTTTCAGACCCTTCTTATGTATTTCAGCCCCATGAGGTTATGCTCGAAGCAGATGCATCGTTTGAGGAGCATCCCATCCGGATTGTCTATCGCATCATGAAGGTTCTCTGAGGCTAGTATGTTCCTCTGGTATGAGTGCTATGGCAGCATGAGTGAGTACATGATGAGACTTGGGAAAGGGAGGCCGAGGTTTGATCGCAGTGGCCGATGCTGTTCGAGGTTTCTTCTTCTACGACCCTCTAGGGAAATTCAGGGAAAAATTTCTTTATGGGGGGATGTTTGTAAGAACCTGGTTCTTCGTTTCAGGTATTTATTTCCTTTTCTGGAGTTTTTGAGATTTTTTTTGGAGTTTCTGGAAATTTTTGAAGTACCTCCCTTGAACTTTTTGAGTACACACTGTGTACTCTTTTCCCACTCAAAACTGTGTGCTGGCCGTGTCCAGACCACATACACGGTGTGTAGGGGTGAGGTGGAGGTAGATTTTGGCGAAGTATGGAAGAACCCACTACACGCCATGTACATTAAAAATACACGCCGTGTACTTTTCTTTTTTTCACTAAACAGACAGGGGTCGCGCCTCATCGCCATAATCTTCTTCCTCTAGGTCTGGTTCGACCCAGAGACGTCGTACGACCACAAAACTTCTCTGGTTTCCCAATCCTCCATCCTTTCTATGATTCAATCTATGTTGAATGCGTTGGAAGTGTAGTGGTGAGATCTCCCTTCTTCTTGAGCCTTGGTTTCCATGTCTTCCTCTTGCTCATGTTTTCTAAGTTTGAACATTTTGTGTGTTTTCTTAGATCTACGACATTCTAAGGAGAATCAACCGTGATGGTTCTAGTATATGGATCTACTAGGATTGAGTTATGTGGTTTGTGCCTTACCTTTCAGTGTCTCTATGTTTTATTTGTGAATTTCCACTGATACCCGTGAACGGGGTATTTCGTGTTCACCTCTTTACCCTTGTTGTTTTCCTGCCTTGCTTGTATACTTGTGTAGATGTAAATTGACCATGTTAGAGGATAATTTTTTGTACTTGGATGTATTTTCCCTTTCTTTGTCATTTTTACGACCTTTGGGTCTCGTTTTCCTTTGGCTGCTAAACCTGTTTTCATGCCTTGCAGTTAAAGTTTGAAGTGAAACACATGACATTCTTATTGCCTTGTTGTCTGTTCAGCTAAGTAGCTCTATAGGTGTACTTTGGTTAGCCAAGTAGCTCTGTAGGTGTGCTTTGGACTTATAGAATTATTATGCACTGACTCTCATGGGGTGAGAGAACCTAGTGCTATAGAGTATAAGGTATTGACCGAGTGAGCTTCCCAGAGAGTCTTAGATATTATAAACTATAGGGGATGGACCGAGTGAGCTCCCAGCGAGTCTTGGATTTTATTGACAATATGAGGGTAGACCGGGTGAGCTTCCTTAGAGATTCTTACCTCTTTTGAATCTATTTAAGAACCTTCCCAAGCAAGAGGAGGAATTCACTGAGTGAGCTTCCTCAGAGAGTCTGTGGTATACCTGATGCTATAGGAGAAATTGACCAAGATAGCTTCCTCAGAGAGTCTCTAGACCTTGGGGATAAGAGGGTTAGACTGCATGATCTTCCTCAAGAGATTCATTGACAACCCTAGACTATACGGGAAATTGACCGAGTGAGCTTCCAAAGAGAGTCTCATAAATTCGTATGACCAAGCCATAGGGGTTAGGCTGAGTGCACTATCTAGAGGGTTATGGTACTTCTTGGATAGGACCAGAGGGGATGGCTTCTAGTACTTCCAATAGGGTTTTCAGCTTGTTAGCTGTTTGATTCACTACTATTGTCAGTCGTGGATTGATTACTGTTGTGTATCATCCTACTTTACTGCTTACTATTTACTACATATTGCTTACTATTGTTGTATACTGATTCTTGTACTTTTGCTACCATACACTCACCGACTATTAGGAACAGATCTTCGGGTGGTTGTCTACTGGGATTTTATCTCACACCCTGTTTGGGCCACGATTTTGGGCCCAAACATACTATGTTGTTGCTGGTGTAGACTAGGGAAAACACCCTTAGACTTCTAGAACTAGATTGCTTGGAGCAGGAGAGCATGGGACTGAGAATTCGCTCACGATGATGAGGAGCTGTTTTCTTTTCTTTTTTACTTGTTTTGGTACTGTAGTATTTTTCCAGCATTGCGACTTGTTTGGATGCTTTCCAAGTTATGTATCATGCATCATTTCATATATACATATGTGCTCAAGTTTTTTGATTTTGTCTTCCGCTGTTTATATTGTTGGTTATTACTGCTTCTGCTATTACATGTTTATTTTTGATCTGCTGTGTACTCTGCCAATGAGGGAATAGTTTCCCCACTATCACACCCAAGGCCCTCACTGCTATTCGGCAGCCTCTGGCATTTTGAGAAATGCACTTGAGTCCATGTGACCAACCGGGTACGGGGCTCCTCTGGTTGTCTTCCGGAATCGGGACGTTACATGAAGGAATCAACTGAATGGTGTTCCATCCTTTTCAAATTTAGATGTACAACGTGGTTTATATATTAAGAAATTTTAATGATCATAGAAATTATAATTTTTATCCCATCACCCATAGAATTGTAATTTATAGGAGAACAACCATTCCATTTTTGGTCACAGTCAGCTTTAACGCAGTTATTTCGTGTTCCAATCAATGAATTAAACCATAAATCATATAGTAAGAAATAATAATCATAGTGGTAAAAACATAATATTAAAAAATCCATATAGTTTATATTAATTATGACACATTATTTCATCTATAAAATATTATTTTTGTCTTAATTTATTTATATACAATTCATATTTAATTCATTCGTAATGGTTCATGAAGTGTTTGTGAATTTTCAAAGCATATTCCTTGGGAGTGTGAAACCAGGGGTGTAGTAAGGCCCATTGTCATGTACTAGGATACACGTCAATCAGGCCCGATGTACCATTTTGGTGTTGTTACACTGAGGTACATCTATGATATATCCCGATGAAATTTTAGTATCCGACAAGGGATGTATGGTTTGGAATCCACTCACTCTATTCTTTAAATAAATTCCATGACCTTACCCTATACATTTCATTATGCTATGAATTATCCATAAACATGTACATAGGGTTCTCACTAAGGCTTTCTCATCCCAATTTCCCAGGTTTAACTAAAATTTTTCTATGATACAAACTATAGAGGCCCTCACTTTACATGAATTAATATTACATCATTTTTTGTAATACATGTTACATTATATAAATAGATTCTAAAAGACCATATTAGTCTATTTAATTTGGAAACAAAGAAATATAATCCCAGGTAAATAAGAGAGCTATATTATCTCTGCCAAGTATCTCCATGACTAGAATACTTCTTATAAAAATTCTACATTATACATCTCTTCATAAAACATGGAAGAGAAACTTAAAATGGGTGACATCAGATGCTCCACAATGGAAAAAATTATAGATATATACGAATAAACATGAGTATTATGGCATGTGAAAATAATCAAAACATTAGAAGATCATAAATATCATAAATTTATTTATAAACATGAATTAGGGAAAAAAATATTGGTATTTTATATCACATTAATCCTAAGGGAATCAAGATCATAAACCTAGAAAGAATAATATATGAATAAAACATTGAATTCGTGGAAGACACATACGTATAAAAAAGTATTTTTGCAGCAGTCAACGAATAACTAATAATTTCATATTAGTAGTATGGATTCAGTCCCCATACCATCTTTTTAGTCATTTTTTACTCTGATGACCAAGTTAGTAGTCAAGGTAGAATTCCAAGGCCATCTTACTCAACAATTTCCTTTACTGAATCGATTCTACTCCATATTTTAGCTATTTATAATTCATGAGATATATATCATACCCAATGAATTGGAGGGATACATAGTCCTAAAAATTTCATAATTAAATTATATATATGTTTTCCACATGACCATAAAAAATCATATCATACCCCAATAAATTATAGGGGTACCATAAACAAGTAATCATATCACATCCCATATAAAATGTGCTAGGTTTCTTAGTCATTTTATCACAGAATAACCCATGAAATGAAGTAGGTTTCATAATTATTTAATCATTCATTGGGAAATGAATTTCATTGATATATAACATGTTAACTAGAAACATGTTTAATAAATTGATCTCCATGGAATCAAAAAGAATCCGAAAAAATAATAGGAATAAAAAACTTGGATCATATTCCCATAAAAGGCCTGATTAACACCAATAGATAACATATTAGATGGATAATAATTTTTAAATATAAATTATAATTATTTCATTAGGAAAATATCATTTCTTATTTAAAAATTATATATAAAATTTAATTCCTCTTGAAGACCTTTTTCTTTGAAAACAAATTGAGGAAAATTGAAAAGATTTTAAATATTGTTTTTATTTAGAATAACTTGGAAAAATTATAATTCTTTCTGATTTTTTCACTAGAAATTTGATTAAAAGATAATTTAAATAGATATGCCTTTTTTAAAAAACATGGTTTTAGAAATAAATAACTTTCCCACTAAAAATATAAATAAGATCAAATTTTAAAAAAACATATTATGAATTATAGTAAGTACCAAAGAGTGGAAATTTTTTGATAATTCATGAATATATAATGAATTTATAGAGTATAAGAAAATTAATGAGATTTCTTATGATATAGAAACTAATGTTTCATCAAATAGAATAATAATCATAAACAGCCCCAATAAATGACGAGATTTATTTAATAGAGTCTTACAACTTGGTAACCATGAATCATACTACTAAAGTCATAAAATGAAATTAAATGAATCTTAAAATCGCATGAAAATATATATATTCCTAATATAACATGTGAATGATCACTTTATACTACTCATTTATGAACATTGGTTTGTATCATGGAATTTCTCTCAAATAAGACAAATTGAGATAAAACTACTTTACTGATTTTTTATATTTTGAAACATAAACCCCATGAAGGAGAATTTAGAAAATAGATATGTAAATACCCATAAATTTAAATATTATAATCATAAAAAACATAAATAGGGTGTAAATATACCACAAAAAGAAAAACATGGTGAACGTGGCACAGATCACATAGATATAAAATGTGAGATGAGAAAACACTTACGTTGTGTACAAAATCTAATCATACTATATGAAATATAAAGTATAATAAATATGTGTTTATTAATAATATATTAAAAAAGTAATATTCTTATATCTTATATAATATATAATTTCATTACGATATTATATTAAACATTTATAAAAAATTACATGTTAATGTTATGCTTCTTGTAATATGTGCTTTGTTTTCCGTACATGTTTGGACTTGTTATTCATGGTCTTCTTACATAGATAATGATTTAATTTTTTTCCAGAATTTAAAACATTAAATAAATATAATATATAGTCACTATATAATAATATCATATATAAAAAAAACATTATATTGAGGATACTACATCGTTTCAGGAGTCGGTAGATCACAGTATATAGGAATGGTATGCTCATTTCACATTAGATTGAAGTATGTGTGTGTAGGTAAAAAAATGATCATAAAATATATCAGTATATTGAAGATACTATGATTATTATATAATCATTCATTATAAATATTTTATATAAAGTAAAATTAAAATATAATAGTGGAGTTTGAGGGAGGATGTTTAATTTTATTCAGGTAACTCCTATGGGTTGTCCCCAAATAGATTTCCCTAGTTGGATTTATCCCCAAAAAAGGATTATAAGATCAATATACGATATTTGGGAGGATATTTAGGTATATGTTTTCAAATAAAATGTTCTTTAGAGGAGTCAATTAGTGGAATGGTTGGGTTAATTTTTATTGTGGAGGAGGAGTGGAAGTCATGTAAATATTTGAAAATGTAATTTCACCCACATTGTTACCATGAACAGTGTACCTCATAATGGTCCAAAACATATAAAGGGGGTTATAAGGTAGAAATATTTCCATAAAATGTCTTCTGAAAACGTATTCTATGTCATTTGGGGCCTTACATATATGGATTCGTCATTTGTTAAGCTAATTGTTTTCTTAATCGCTCTAAAAACTATCAATCAAATTCACTAATATTTTAGGTAAACAATATGATGAAATTATTATAAATTATAAATTTTCCTTACTCAAAACATGGAATTCATTTTAAAAGAATAAAATAAAATAACTGGAAAACATTAATTTAATGATAATCACATAGTCGTGTCACAATAGAGGGGTTTTCAGCGAAAAACGTTTAAAATATTGAATTGTTTTTATATCCAATTTCAATGTGAAATTTAGTCTAGTTACCAAAATTGGGTTAAATTATGTACAAATTATTTAATTAAACTTTAAAAAAATATTAAATTTTAATATAACTACAAAAAAAATTAGACAAAAATGTTATTTTGAATTAAAATTCAGTATTTCTCAATATTTATCCAAAAATGATGTTTTTCATAAAAATCCCAAAACACCACCCTAAGAATATTTTTGTCATTATGAATTGATAAATGATGATTATTTTATCTAATATATTTTCTATATGAGTCTTAAATTACCTTTATTTTTATTTATAAGGAAATAAAAAGAAGGACTTTTAAGAAAATAGTATTTTCAAACATATAAATACATTACTGAAAATTAAATGTTTTATTATAAATATGTTGTATATATATAAAAATAGTATCAATAATTTTAAAAATTAATTTATTACTAATCAGATTACTATGTATATTGGCTAGGTTATAACTATATCAGTTAAAAAATTATGATAATAAAATGTTGTTTCACAGAAACTCACTATTGCGTGTAATGCAAAAAAAAAATATGTTGTGTGTGCAAAGAAAAAGACATTGTATCCTATAAATAATGTTTTATTATTTTTTCAATTAATGTCATTAAATACAATTAATTTATTCAAAAATGGCTCATAAAAACTTGGGGTGTTACCTATATACATCAAACTACTCGTCACATAAAATATACACGCACAACAATTGTAAAAATTATTCGGAGGATAATTTTTAATTAATTTGTTATGTTTTTTTGAATGTGATTCCAAAAAAATATAAATTAAGTCAATGGTGTTTTTAATAATTTTTTTTTCATAGGTTATTCTTGTATTCATTAATATTTGTTAATCATTTTTTATTTATCCTTTGGGATACTTTATTCTTATTTTTGGGTTGTTTTATCTTGGTTGGTATTGAATGATGTCTCAAATGATTTATTAGATTTTTTTAAATTAATGATATTCTTAAGGAATATTAGGCACATAATAAATAAGTGATCTTGATACATGGAAAATATCGATGATAGAACCCTTCACATATGTGATCTATGTAATGAATATGATCACTTAAATGAATAAATAAATAAATATTCATGATGTAATGTTCATTGCGCATATGCATTTTGGTTAATAGAAAACCACAAATAGAATTGTTAGAAGTTATGGTGACCATATTACACTATTTTTGATGCCATAATGACCCAGCATAACATATATAGATAATAAATCATATTTGGTGAATATTTATTACATTAAAAAAATGTGTTCCCTAAGATTGTGGTTGTTTAGTTATTATGTGTGAGGGGTTTGTGTTCATTTAATTTATTTCTACCCACAATATAAAAAATTCATGCCATAAGAAATTGGTTGTTTAGTTCCTATTTGTTAGGGGTTTGTGTTCATTTAATGTAATTGTAGCCCCACAAACATATTATATATATACATCACCACCCACTGTGTTGTTAAAAACTAGAAAGATTCATAGACACATCATACACTGTACATACCTTCACAACAGGGGATAATGAAAACAATTTAAGGGTTAGATCAGATGCTCAGTATGGGAAAACAAGAGAGATATGTTAGAATAACATGAACATCAGGGTTTTAGAACATGAGAATAAAATTTGAAAACTATACCCAACATATAAAATATCATAATCATTAGTTTTTAATAAATAAAGGAAATTCAGAAGATAGTAGTCCCCTGGGAATTAAAAAACATAAGATATGAGGTCATAACATTGGCATATGACATGTATTTATGGAATACACATAATCATATAAAATTATTTCCATATTAGTCATGTCTCATAGCCAAGACTATCATAACAGATGAAGTCCTTAATTTAACAAGTTCACCCTTCGTTCCAACCCTATATTACAGTACCGAATTCACTCCTTATTCCAACTATATATTCTTTTATCGAGTTCATTTTCCATTGCACCAGTGTATATTTTATAAGATACATAAATTATTACCCAGTTCGTTGAAGGTAGATATAGGCCACATCCATCACATAATGAAAACCATATTTATTTCTTCCAAAGGATCATAAACATTCATCATTTAATTATATATTAAACTATTGAAAATTTAAATGTTTCATAATCATTTCATCACCGAATAACCCATGAAAGTGATAAGCTTTTATGATCCTATAACATGTGGAAGAAAAATAGGCTTCATAAATATATAACCTATAGAAGAAAAAATGAGTTTCATAAGCGTATGACCCCTATAAGAGAAAAGGGTTTAGTAAAAATCATGACATAAAAATATAAACCATTCATAGAATAAATTTTAATGGTACCCTATAATAATATTTCTAGTAATGAATGAGTAACAAAAACATATTTTATATTATATGTAAAATAATTTTTAATGATCATTTAATATATTTCATGAGGATAATATTATTTCCACATTGAATTTTATTAATATATATATCATTTGAAAAACCGTTCAATTTGATAATAAATTTGAAAACATACTAATGAATCTTATAAGATTGATTGGCCATGATGTCAGAATATTTTTTTCATGACGTACACATAGAAACAAATTTCTAATTCATATGGTACAATTACCTGAGGAAATTGTGTATGAATAGAGGAGAAAAAAATCATGATAGTTTTTTATAGGTAGGTCATTTTATTTTAACATTAGAGTCTAATTCATATACAATACCAATGATTGTTGAGATGGTAACAAAAAAGTTTTACCATTTAGTGACATTGAATCACAAAAATCATGATGTGATAACATAACATGAGAGATTCAATATCACGAGGATGAATAAATTCATGATATTACATTTCAAAGGGGTAGTATGTACACTTTATGGAATAATATAGGTGTATAACATAACAGACATCTGAAATATGGAAAATTTAGACAAAAGTCCCCTTACCACTTTGGTAACATTTTAACTATAAACAATAAGAAATATAGATCATTAAATAGATATGTAAAACCCAATAATTTTCTATAAAAGAATAATAAAATACATATTTCAGTAGTATAAAAACTGTATATAAGAAATATGTGGGGAACATGTATTGCGTCTTACAGAAAATGAATGTGAGAATGAAATCCTCCACCTCAAGTCATAACTTCTATTGCTCTCATTTAATCATCTTTTATACTAAATATATGTTTATTTTACACATATTTTTCATCCATACTCATTTATATCAACCAATATATGATTTTATTATAGCCTTTTATTACCCATTTGTTAACAATTCCAAGTTAATATTATGGTTGTGGTTACAACTTCTTTGTTTTTCATATTTATGATCTATTTGTTATATTTTTGGTCCACTTACGTTAATCATGATTTAATAATCTAATGAATTATAAAATATATATACATAGCACATATATTTTATATATTTTTTGGTAATATAATATATTAAATCATGTAATAGGAAGTGAAATACACCATTCATGGAGACGGGATACCATGCGTATGCATGAACACATATTCCATTTATAGTCAGATTGAAATATGGAAAAGTATATTAGATATTATCAATATATAATAATTTTTATATCACATATATCACTTATATTTATTATACCCATCATTAATACATTCCATTAAGAGTGTGAACGAATCACATAGCTTCAAGAGATTGTATTCCTCCCTACACACAAATGATGTTATCGTATTTCCAAAAAATAGATAGAACAATGGTGTCTGTGATATAAAAATTAATGAATAATAATAAAATCATAAAACTCATATTTAATAATTATTTATCGAAATATTGAGAATCATTATTGGTGGTAATGGAGAAACAAAATATATCAATTCTCTATGCAGTAGACCACCTTACACAAGAATGATGATTTCGTAACCCATTTGATGGTAGTGGGTGTGATAGTAGGTAGTACATTTAACAAAACAAAATATGTGTATATTTAAGACACACATTTTATTATATAAGTATTATATTTAATGAACAGAATGGATTTGAGTATGAAATAGAAAAAAAATGTTTCTTAATGAATGTTACATCTTTTTCAGGTATCTCTTTTTAGTTTTCACCAAAGGTCGTCATTGGTTGGATTTTTGAATAGAGTGAGGATTCTAGGTTGATATAAGGGAAATTAAAAACTGGGTTTTTAGGTCTTGGTATAAATTATTTTTAGGGTGTGATGAGAGGGGAAGAGTGGGTGGCCCCTTATATTGTAGGTGAGTGGAAAACTTATAAATTTATGAAAGAGATAATCCCGCCCAAATTTTTTGCATTTCATGTGGCTAAAATAATAGAAAAATCTCTATAATATAATGTATAAGGTATAAATGTTTCTATAAAATGGGTTCTTGAAATTATTATACCTAATTTTCCACCTATGATTAAAGTCTAGTTCATTAGTAAACATTGTTTTCTCTAAATCGACAAGATTAATTTTAATTGTAATAACTTATCATAATGGTAAAAAATTATATTGGACTTACTAAATTATTTAAATTTTAATGGTTAAAAAAATTTAACAAATTTTTAAAACTTCAACTTATTGAATTGACATAAATTAATTTAATATTCAATCCCATAGATGTGGTGTGACTACTGGTTGTTAAGTTGAAAAAGATCAATCCTTTGAAATATTTTTATATCCCATTTCAATTGGAATTTTTCTAAATGAACTAAATTGGATTAATTATTTTATAATTGAAATTATTAATCTATAAAACCAATTTAATATTTAATTTACCATTAATAATAATTTAAACAAAAATTCTATTTTTCATTCAAAATTTAGTATTTTTAACTATTCTTAGTAAAATGAAATATTTCCAAAAAACCAAAAAATTAACCATATGATATTTTGAACATTATGAATTTAAAATGAAGTTAATTATTTAAAATTAAACTTCTATAAGTGTAAAAATGTATTTTATTTTCTTCCACAGAAGGATAAAAAATAAATTCCATTTTGAAAAAATATTATTTTCAAAACATATATTTTTTTTGAGATTTATATTTTCCATTATAAATATGTTTTCTTTTAAAAATTAAAATCACATTTTAAAATTAGTTACTACAATTCATATTACTATGTTTTATAGGTGGTTCCTAACTATCTAGATAAAATAACAATAATAATGAAATGATGATTCATAGAAACTAAGTTTTGCGTATAACATAAGTTATAATTATAATTGCATGAAACAAAAGAATAGAATGCTATTGAGTATAAGGAAATAAAATAGATAAATTTAATTAATTTATAAAAATTCATCAATACTCAGGGTGTTACATTTTAGCCATATTCAAATTAATTCCTCCCTTGAAATCTGTCACATTAATACAAACAAACGAGGAAACTTCTGCCTCATCATATCATCATGTTCCCATATATATTCATCAAACCAGTGGTTTCAATATAAAACATTGACTAGGAGGGTGGTATTTTTTGATAGAACACTCTCTTTGTGATCTAGAATCTATATCATTTGTTTCTCATATGAATGATCCTACTCTAGAATTATGACCATTGAGATTAGTATATGTGAAGGGTCAAGTATGTACTTTCTCAAAATTGATATACGAAACCCATAATTTACTCGAGATAGGTTCGATTGATGATCCATGCAATAGTATACCATCATGATATGATGAAAAATTTCAATGTGTCTCATATACTGTGTTTATAGATTCCATTTCCTCAAAAATATTATAACCATATTGCACTTATAATTTCTTCAAAACCACTTATCACCATCTTCAAAATCTATGTCACACAATCAGTTATCAGCAAAAATTCTAATGAATCTAAGATACCTTGATATGATACTGAATGGATCCAACCTTCTAATCTATTCTATCAGCTATTTCAGGACATGATATCTTTCTTTCTCCAACTTTATTCCAGAACAATGGAGATCTAAATTTATTTATGTATAGGGCTTCATAAGGATCAATATAAATTCTTGAGTGAAGGATATTTTTTTAATAAAATTTATCCATTTTATGCCTTATCATCAATCATGAAGATGTTAAAAATATGGAATATTTATAACCTTCTTTTTCAGCTCTATATATACATTAAATGTCACCTTAATATTCTAATATAATGATGGTTTATAATTTATTGATTCTTTCTAGAGATGTATAGATCTTATTTTATGGTATTATTTAATAATATTTTAATTCTATCCTAGTTGGGGTTTACAATTAATAAATTTTTTTGTTGAAATTTTGGAATTTTAAAAGGAAGAGGGGTAGTGCTTAGTTGGCACACGATTTTCCCAAACCATGTGCCAAGGCCAGTAAGCTGTGTAAACTGAAACATAGGAGACATTGATAGCTATCATATGCGTTTTTAAATAGTGGGACCTCATAGAAATAACCACTCTTCCCATTGGAGTTGGCAGCCTATTAGGCTCACATTTTGAAGAAAACGTGATCCCTAAGGAGGAAACTCTGCTCAAATAAATTTGAACCACCAAAAAAATAAAATAAAATCATGTCCTCCCTAATATTAATCTAAAATAACCCCACATGGAACTAAATGGATTCAAGAATAGTTTAGAGGCTCTTAGAAGAATTCAAAGTAATTCCAACCTATGATCGTTAAGAATCAAATATTGGATCTAAAAATATATACACCCCCCTATAAGTGATATCTCCTTGTTTGTTTTCCTCTATTTATCATATCATTATATAAACCTTTAAAGGATAGTTTTCCTCTACTGAAAATGGTTCTAGATCTAGGTTTTTATAGATTTAATATATTTTATCTGGGATCTAGGTTTTGGATCTAGATCTTTTTCTTCTTTGTGATCTCGGTAGTTTCACATCAAATTGGGAATTTCAATTAGTGAAAGTTTTCCATCAATATTTATGTAAGTGGTATAAATTAGATTCCCATATTTATTAATTATTATTGAGTTTATGAATTATGAGATTTCAATTGGAACATATGGAATATGAATCATGTGTTATATATATTTATTGATTTAATTATTTTGTATGTTATTGAAAAATGAGTTGAATTTAGGAAAATTGATTTTGGAAATTGTGCTTATGAAATTTCTTAATAATGGGAAATACAATTGAGTGATTATTGGGATTGCAAAACTGGTCAATTGATGGGATTTCAGAGATAACTGAATAATTGAATATTGATGTTGTGGATTAATGAGAATAAAAGTGATGATTGTATTAACTATAATGGTTTATTGAATTATATAGTTTAATGCTATTTATTTATTAGTAGTGACTTATTCATATTATTCTAAATGAAGGAGACAATGATTTATGTTTTTTGTGATTCATTGAAAATATGAACATGAATTAAAATGTTTGATGATAAGATTAATGATTTATAACATTGATTTATATGAAATTTTAATTATTTGATATTATGTTATTTGTGATTTTTGAGACATTTGTGATATTGTGGCTTAGGATAGGGAATGAGGATCAAAATAAAAACATGTGTCATTTAGCATTGGATAGAGACTAAGGCTAAACACTCCCACGTGATATCGAGGTGGGGAACATAAACTAAGGCTCGAGATACCCATATGAGATAATGTGTGTGGGATAGGGACTCGGGATCCAAATAACTATGTGATATTGAGGAGTGGGATAGAGAAATAGTCTCTATATACTCATGAGGTATTAGACATGATGTGATATGCCTATGATATTGGAAATGGAATATGCTACCAATTGGACGTGATATTTTTTGAATTTAAATAATAAATAATGACCATGTTATTGCAATATGTGATATCCCTGGGGGATAATTCAGACTCTGGTATTGGATAAAGTATATATTGATGGATTGGGATTCATGATAAACCCTAGAAATTTATGGGGTGTATTAATGAATAATGAAGTGTAATAACATGTTCAATTTATGTATTTTACGTCATTTTTTATACAATTTCAGACACTATTATTTACATGATGTTGATTTATAATCTATTGGGGTGCCCTATTCAGTTTAACTCACAACCAACTATGGATACTAGATCACTACTTGAATAGACTTCTTGCTTGATGGATATGATAAGTGTATAGTCCTTATGTTATATGTATGATTGAGGTTGGATCATGAATTAGGGATCCCAACAGGGTTTCGAGATTCACTTTGTTGTCTCATTATTTCTTTCATTTGGTTTTCCATTTGACACATGACATGCACCTTTCCTGAAATATATACTATTTTGCTCCGGATATTGTATTATTGTTTTAGTCATTATGTGATAATTGGTTTATTGGTTATTGATTATATAAATAGGTTATTATTGTACTATTTAAACAATTTTATTATGCTGATATAATGGTTACAACCTCCCCATGTTTATTATTCGACCCTTGTATAATGCTATCTTCCTTTAGTGTATGTGGTGGAGTTCTTGAGGTCATATAACCGACTACCTGTGGGCATCGTTGTGTGGCACCTCGGCCAAGACATTACATGGTTGATCATTCATTTGAGGAAAGAAAATATTTTCCCATTAATTCAGGATTTAGTGATCCATCCATTGACTTTATAGAAATATTCGATCTTTTGGGTTCCTTAGCATGGATAAGATATCACGATCCTTTAGACTCAAAGAATCAGTCATGTTGTTCTCTTCCACATGGTGGTAATGTATTGAGGAGTCATAATTTTTAAAAATATTTAACCATTTTCTTTAGTGCATGTTCAACTCCATATGTGTAAATATGTAATGTATACTTTTTTGATTAGTATATATATCATAATTTTCTTTCTAATGATAATTCCACCATATCTTAAATGAAAAATTACAATGTCTAACTCCAAATCCTGAATTGGGTAATTTTTATCTTGTATATTCAATTTTTAGGAAGCATAATCTATAACCATTTTATTCTAAATAAGAATATTCCCTATTATCTTCAGCAGTAAATCAATTTAGATTATAAACCCTCTTCTACTATAGGGTAATATACGAATATGGTCATGGAATAATATTCTCTCAAGTTCCATGAAATATTCTTCACATTCATCTACACAAGCTTGGATAGTGGACTAGATTAATGGGATAAATTCTCTAAAAAATATCAATAATATCCCTCTAAACAATGAAAAATATTGATCTTAGTCATCTTCTTTAGACTAGTCCACATTTAATTACCTCTATCTTTGACTGATCTACTAATATAACCTATCTTGAGTTTATGTGACTGAAAAATTAAACCTTTTCCAACAAACATAAACACTTTATAAAATATTCATATATTTTCTCCTATCAAAGGATGTTTAGTAAAATTAATTTGTGATCATCATCCTCTTACTTTCTCATTAAATAGATAAAAATATCTTATATAATGACTTCCAGAAACATATCAAGGTAATCTCTAACGATTGTATTCATTACATCCTTAACGACAATAATGTCATTAGTAAGACCTAATGGAATCAACATATATTCATATTGTGAATACCTTGTATGGAATTTCAAAATGGATATATCATTATTATTAACCCTCCATTTATGATATAAAAAATTTATTTCAATCATGTAAATGCATTGAGCTCCGCATAGTAGATCACAGAAGTCATCAATATTGGAAAAGGGATACTTTTTCTTGATTGTGATCTTCTTCATATCTCGATAATAAATGAAGAATAACATCGATCTATAATTCGTTTTGAAAAAAAAAGATAATTTTGAAACCTCAAGGTGATAAATATGGAAAAATGAATACCATATCAATGTCTTCTTGGAGTTTCAACCTCAATTCTGACAACATGATTGGGTCCATTCAATAGGATGTCTTCAAAATTGGTTTGGAACTAGTTATGAGTTCTGTTGAGAATTGTACTTCGCATTTTTTTGAATACAAGATAATTAATATAGAAATAAATCAACAAATTATTAAACAATAAGCATATCATAGATGTTGGGTTTCTCCCAAATCATCTGAGATAAACACCCCTTCGAAAAGGGAATAAAGACCAATACATTGGATGTGATCTCCATCCGAATCTAATACTAATCATCACACTACGAAATATTCATTGGTTGGTTTGGAATATCATAATTGTTTTCATTACTCTGAAATTGACATGGTATTTGTATATATAAATCCAATCCATGCCTCAAATGACATGGAATTCAATATAAGAAAGAATAAAAATATTTTCATGACAAACGTTTCCACCAACATCAACCATAGAGGAATAAAAAACATGAGATGTGATCATCATACCATTATGGGGTCACATAGATAATTATACTTCTATTCATTTGGGAGGCATATTGATACCCCTATAAAATTCATTAGATGTGAAGGAATGGGTAGATTTAGAGTCAAATAAGCCATTAGCAGTTCTAGAGTGGATGGTAAGTGTATATTTGACCACGTCGTAATCGATCCTCTCATTAAAAACAATAATATAATAATATTTATCATTTTCCATCGCATGAGGGGATCGATTATTATAGATATTTTTTTATAAAATTTATATAAATAGATTCTCAAAGACCATATTAGTCTATTTAATTTTGAAACAAAGAAATATAATCCCAGGTAAATAAGAGAGCTATATTATCTCTTCCATGTATCTCCATGCCTAGAATCCATCTTATACAAATTCTACATTATACCACTCTTCATAAAACATGGAAGAGAAACATAAAAGGGGTGACATCAGATGCTCAACAAGAGAAAAAATTATAGATATAAAAGAATAAACATGAGTCTTATGGCATGTGAAAATAATCAAAACATTAGAAGATCATAAATATCATAAAATTTATTATAAACATGAATTATGAAAAAAAACTATCATTTTATAAAACATGAATCCTAAGGGAATCAAGATCATAAACCTAGAAAGAATAATATATGAATAAAACATTTCATTCGTGGAGGACACATAGGTATAAAAAATTATTTTTACAGTAGTCAAGGAATAACTAACAATTTCATATTAGTAGTATGGATTCAGTCCCCATACCATCTTGTTAGTCATGGTTAACTCCAATGACCAAGTAAGTAGTCAAGGTACAATTCCAAGGCCATCTTACGCGATAATGTCTTTTACTGAATCGATTCCACTCCATATATTAGCTATTTATATTTCATGAGATATATATCATACCCAATGAATTGGAGGGATATATAGACCTAAAAATATCCTAATTAAATCATATATATGTTTTTCACATGACCATGAAAAATCTTATCGTAACCCAATAAATTATAGGGGTACCGTAAACAAGTAATCATATCACATCCTATAGAAAATGTGATAGGTTTCTTAGTAATTTCATCACATAATAAACCATGGAATGAAGTAGCTTTCATAATTATTTAACCATTCATTGAGAAATGAATTTCATTGATATATAACATGTTAACCAGAAACATGTTTAATAAATTGATTTCCATGGAAACAAAAAGCATCCGAAAAAAGAATATTAATGGAAAACTTAGATCATATCCCCATAAAGGGCCTGATTAACACCAATAGATTACATATTAGATGGAAAATAATTTTGAAATATCAATTATAAATATTTAATTAGGAAAATATCATTTCTTATTTAAAAATTCTAGTTAAAACTTATTTCCTCTTGAAGAACTTTTTCTTTGAAAACAAATTGAGGAAAAATGAAAATATTTTAAAATTTTTTTTTATTTAGAATAACTTGGAAAAATTATAATTTTTGTTGATTTTTTCCCTAGAAAAGTAGATTTAAATATCATTTAAAAATATTCTCTTTTTTTAGAACATGTTTTTAGAAATAAATAACTTTTCCACTAAAAATATAAATAAGATCAAATTTAAAAAAAAATATTATGAATTATAGTAAGTACCAAAGAGTGGAAATATTTTGACAATTCAAGAATATATAATGAATTTATAGAGTATAAGAAAATTAATGATATTTATTATGACACAAATACTAATATTTCATCGAATAGAATAATAATCATAAACTGTCCCAATAAATGACGAGATTGCTTCAATAAAGTCTTACCACTTGGTAACCTTGAATCATACTACTAACGTCTGAAAATGAAATTAAATGAATCTTAAAATCGCAAGAAAATAGATATATTCCTCATATAACATCTGAATGATCACTTTATACGGCTCATTTATGAACATTGGTGTGTATCGTGTAATGTGTCTCAAATAAGACAAATTGAGATGAAACCTTTTTAATAATTTGGTATATTTGGAAACATAAACCCCATGAAAGAGAATTTAGAAAATGGATTTGTTAATAGCCATAAATTTAATTATTATAATCATACAAAACATTAATAGGGTGTAAATATACCACAAAAAAGAAAAACATGGTGAACGTGGCACGGATCACATAGATATAAAATGTGAGATGAGAAAACACTTACCTTGTGTACAAAATCTAATCATACTATATGAAATATAATGTATAATAAATATGTGTTTATTATTAATATATTAAAAATATAATATTCTTTTATCTAATATAATATATAATTTCATTATGATATTATCTTAACCATTTATAAAAAATTACATGTTAATGTTATGCTTTAGGTAATATGTGCTTTGTTTTCCATACATGTTTGGGAATGTTATTCATGGTACTCTTACATAGATAATGATTTAATTTTTTCTATAAATTAAAAAATTAAATAAATATAATATATAGTCACTATATAATAATATCATATATAAAAACAAACATTATATTGAGGATACTACATCCTTTCAGGAGTCGGTAGTTCGTAGTCCACAGGAATGGTATGTTCATTTCACATTAGACGGAAGTATGTGTGTGTAGGTAAAAAAATGATCATATAAAATATAAGTATATTGAATATATAATGATTATTAAATAATCATTCATTATGAATATTTTATGGAAAGGAAAATGAAAATATAATAGAGGAGTTTGAGGGAGGATGTTTTATTTTATTCAGGTAACTCCTATGGGTTGTCCCCAAATGGATTCCCTGGATGGATTTATCCCCAAACGAAGGATTATAGGATCAATTTACGAAATTTTGGAGTATATTCAGGTATATTTTTTCTAATAAAAAGTTCTTTAGAGGTGTGAATAAGTGGAATGGTTGGGTTAATTTTTATTTTAGACGAGGAGTGGAAGTCATGTAAATATTTGAAAATGTAATTTCACCCACAATTTTACCATGAAAATTGTACCTCATAATGGTCCAAAACTTATTAAGGGGGTTACAGGGTAGAAATATTTCCATAAAATGGCTTCTGAAAACTTTTCTATGTCATTTTGGGCCTTACATGTATGGCTTCGTCATTTGTTAGATTAATTGTTTTCTTAATCGCTCTAAATAATATCAATCACATTCACTAGTATTTTTGGTAAAAAATATGATGAAATTATTATAAATTATAAATTTTCGTTATTTAAAATATGGAATTAATTTTTTTAAAATAAAATCTCATAAGTGGAAAGCATTAATTTAATGATAATCACATAGTCGTGTCACAAAAGAGGGGTTTTCAGCGAAAAGGTTTAAAATATTGAATTGTTTTTATATCCAATTTCAATGTGATATTTAGTCTAAATACCATAATTGGGTTAACTTATGTAAAAATTATTTAATTAAACTTTAAAACAATATTAAATATTAATATAAGTACAAAAAAAGGCAAAAATGTTAATTTGAATTAAAATTCTGTATTTCTCAATATTTATCCAAAAATGATGTTTTTCATAAAAATCCCAAAACATCACCCTAAGATTATTTTTGTCATTATGAATTGATAAAATATGATTATTTTATCTAATATATTTTCTAGATGAGTCATAAATTACCTTTAGTTTATTCATAGAAGGAAATAAAAAGAAGGACTTTTAAGAAAATAGTATTTTCAAACATTTACATTACTAAAAATTCAATGTTTTATTATAAATATGTTATATATATATAAAAAGTATAAATAATATCTAAAATTAATTTATTACTAATCAGATTACTATGTATATTGTCTTGGTTATAAATATATCATTTAAAAAATTATAATAATAAAATGTTGTTTCGCAGAAACTCACTCTTGCGTGTAATGCAAAAAAAACTATGTTGTGTGTGCAAAGAAAAGTCATTTTATCTTATAAATAATGTTTAATTATTTTCTCAATGTGTGTAATTAAATACACTTAATTTATTCAAAAATGGCTCATAAAAACTTTGGGTGTTACATATATACATCAAACTACTCGTCACTTATAATATGAACACACAATAATTGTAAAAATTATTAGGAGGATAATTTTTAGTTAATTTGTTAACTTTTTTTTAATATGATTCCAAAAATATATAAATGAAGTCAATGGTGTTTTTAATTAAATTTTATTCATAGGTTATTCTTAGATTCATTAATATTTGTTAATCATTTTTTATTTATCCTTTGGGATACTTTATTGTTATTTTTGGGTTGTTTGATATTGGTTGGTATTGAATGATGTTTCAAATGTTTTATTAGATTTTTTTTAAATTAATGATATTCTAAAGGAATATTAAGCACATAATAAATAGATGATCTTGATACATGGAAAATATTGAAGATAGACCCCTTCACATATGTGATCTATGTAATGAATATGATCACATAAATGAATAAATAAATAAATATTCATGATGTAATGTTCATTGCGCATATGCATTTTGGTTAATAGAAAACCACATATAGAATTGTTAGAAGTTACGGTGACCATATTGCACTACTTTTGATGACATAATGACCCAGCATAACATATATAGACAATAAATCATAATTGGTGAATATTTATTACATTAAAAAAATGTGTGCCCTAAGAATGTGGTTGTTTATTTCCTGTGTGTGAGGGGTTTGGGATCATTTAATGTATTTGTACCCCCACTAAAAACAATTCATGCCCTAAGAAAGTGGTTGTTACTTCCTATTTGTTAGGGGTTTGTGTTCATTTAATGTAATTATACCCCCACAAACATATTATATATATACATCACCACCCACTATGTTATTAAAAAATAGCAAGCTTCATAGACACATCATACACTGTACAAACCTTCACAACATGGGAAAATGAAACAAATTTAAGTGTTAGATCATATGCTCAGTATGGGAAAACAAGAGAGATAAGTAAGAATAACATGAACATAAGGGTATGAGAACATGAGAATAAAATTTGAAAACTATACCCTACATATAAAATATCATAATCAATACTTTTGTAATAAATAATAGAAATTCATAAGATATTAGTCCCATGAGAATTAAGAAACATAAGATATGAGGTCATAACATTGGCATATTACATGTATTTATCAAATACAGATAATCATATAAAATCATTTCCATGTTAGTCAAGTCTCCTAGCCAAGACTATCATAATAGACAAAGTCTGTTACGTTAACAAGTTCACCCTTCGTTCCAACCCTATATTACAGTACCGAGTTCACTCCTTATTCTAACCATATATTCTTTTATCGAGTTCATTTCCCATTACACCAGTGTATATTTTATAAGATACATAAAACATTACCCAGCTCGTTGAAGGTAGATATAGGTCACATCCATCACATAATGAAAACCATATTTATTTCTTCCAAAGGATCATAAACATTCATCATTTGATTATATGTTAACCTATTGAAAATTTAAAAGTTTCATAATCATTTCATCACCGAAAAACCCATGAAAGTGACAAGGTTTTATGAGCCCATAACATGTGGAAGCAAAATAGGCTTTATATATATATAACCTATATATGAAAAATGAGTTTCATAAGCGTATGACCCTTATAAGAGAAAAGGGGTTAGTAAACATCATGACATAAAAATATAAACCATTCATAGAATAAATTGGAATGGTACCCTATAATAACATTTATAGTAAAGAATGAGTAGCAAAAACATATTTTATATTGGATGTAAAATAATTTTCAATGATCATTTAATATATTTAATGAGGATAATATTATTTCCACATTGAATTTTTTTAATATATATAACATTTGAAAAACTTTTTAATTTGAGAATAAATTTGAAAACATACTAATGAATCTTATAAGATTGATTGTCTATAATGTTAGAATATTCTGTTCATGACGTACACATAGAAAAAAGTTTCAAATTCACATGGTACAATTACCTGATGAAATTGTGTATGAATAGAGGAGAAAAAAATCGTGATAGTTTTTTATAGGTAGGTCATTTTATTTTAACATTAGAGTCTAATTCATATACAATCCCAATGATTGTTGAGATGGTAACGAAAATGTTTTACCATTTGGTGATATTGAATCAAAAAAATCATGATGTGATAACATAAAATGAGATATACAATATCACGAGGATGAATAAATTCATGATATTACATTTCAAAGGGGTAGTATATACACTTTATGGAATAATATAGGTTTATATCATAACAAACATCTGAATGATAGAAAATTGAGACAAAATTCCCCTTACCACTTTGGAAACATTTTAACTATAAACAATAAGAAATATAGATCATTAAATATATATGTAAACCCCCATAATTATCTATATAATAATAATAAAATACATATTTCCGTTGTATAAACACTTTATATAAGAAATAGGTGGGGAACATGGATTGCGTCTTACAGAAAATGAAAGTGAGAAAGAAATCCTCCACCTCAAGTCATAACTTCTATTGCTCTCATTTAATCATCATGTATACTAAATATAAGTTTATTTTACACATATTTTTGATCCGTACTCATTTATATCAAACAATATATGATTTTTTATTACCTTTTATTACCCATTTGATAACAATTCCATGTTAATATTACGTTTGTGGTTACACCTTCTTTGTTTTTCATATTTCTGATTTATTTGTTATATTTTTGGTCCCCTAACGTTAATCATGATTTAATAATATAATGAATTATAAAATATATATACATAGAATATATATTCTATATATTTTTTGATATTATAATATATTAAATAATGTAATAAGAAGTGAAATACACCATTACTGGAGACGGGATACCATGCGTATGCATGAACACATATTCCATTTTATAGTCAGATTGAAATATAGAAAAGTATATTAGATATTATCAATATATAATAATTTTTATATAACATATATCACATATATTTATCAAACCCATCATTAATACATTCCATTAAGAGTGTGAATGAATCACATCTCTTCAAGAGATTGTAGTCCTCCCTACACACAAACGACGTTATCGTATTTCCAAAAAATAGATAGAATAATGGTGTGTGTGATATAAAAATTAATGAATAATAATAAAATCATAAAATTCATATTTAATAATTATTTATCTAAATATTGAGAATCATTATTGGTGGTAATGGAGAAACAAAATATATCAATTCTCTATGCAGTAGACCACCTAACACAAGAATGATGATTTCATAACCCATTTGATGGTAGTGGGTGTGATTGTAGGTAGTACCCTTAACAAAACAAAATAGGTGTATATTTAAGACAAAAATTTTATTATATAAGTATTATACATAATGAAAAAAATGGATTTGAGTATGAAATAGAATAAAATGTTTGTTGATTAATGTGACATCTTCTTCAGGTATCTCCATTTAGTTTTCACCAATGTATATCATTGGTTGAATTTCTGAAAAGAGTGAGGATTCTATGTTGATATAAGGTAAATTAATAAGTGGGTTTTTAGGTCTTGGTATAACAAAAAAAATTTAGTGTGTGATGAGAGGGGAAGAGTGGGTGGCCATTTATATTGTAGGTGAGTGGAAAACTTATAAATTTATGAAAGAGATAATCACACCCAAATTTTTTCCTTTTCATGTGGATAAAATAATAGAAAGATCTCTATAATATAATGTATATGGTCTAAATGTTTCTATTAAATGGGTTTTGGAAAACTTTATAATTAATTTTCTTCTTATGATTAAAGTATAGTTCCTTAGTAATCATTTTTTTTCTCTAAATCGACAAGATTAATTTTAATTGTATTCACTTATCATAATAGTAAAAAATTATATTGGCCTTACTAAATTTTTTAAATTTTAATGGTTAAAAAAATTGAACAAATTTTTTAAACATCAACTTATAGAATTGACATAAATTAATTTAATATTCAATCCCATAGATGTGGTGTGACAACAGGTTGTTAAGGTAAAAAAGATCAATCCTTTGAAATATTTTTATATCCCATTTCAATGGGAATTTTTCTAAATGAACTAAATTGTATTAATTATTTTATAATTTAAATAATTAATCTATAAAACCAATTAAATATCTAATTTATCATTATTAATAATTTAAACAAAAATTCTATTTTTCATTAAAAATTTAGTATTTTTAACTATTCTTAGTAAAATGAAATATTTCCAAAAAAATCATAAAATTAACCATATGATATTTAGAACATTATGAATTTAAAATGAATTTTATTATTTAAAATTAAACATCTATAAGTGTAAAAATGTAATTTTATTTTCTTCCGCAAAAGGATAAAAAATAATTTCCTTTTTGAAAAAATATTATTTTCATAGCATATAGTTTTTTAGATTTAAAATTTCCATTATAAATATGTTTTCTTTTAAAAATTAAAATCATATTTAAAAATTTGTTACTATAAATAATATTACTATGTTTTATAGGTGGTTTTAAACTATCTAGATAAAATAACTATAATAATGAAATGATGTTTAGTAGAAACTCTGTTTTGCGTATAACATAAGTTATACCTAGAATTGCAAGAAACAAAAGAATAACATGGTATTGAGTATATGGAAATAGAATAGATAAATTTAATTAATTCAAAAAAATTCATAAAAACTCAAGGTGTTACATTTTAAACCTATTAAAATTAATTCCTCCCTTGAAATCTGTCACTTTAATACAAACAAATGAGGACACTTCTGGCTCATCATATCATCATGTTCCCATATATATTCTTCAAACTAGTGGTTTCAATATAAAACATTGACTAGGAGGGTGGTATTTTTTATAGAACATTCTGTGTGTGATCTATAATCAATATCATTTGTTTCTAATATGAATGATCCTACTCTAGAATTATGACCATTGAGATTAGTATATGTGAAGGGTCAAATATGTACTTCCTCAAAATTGATATATGGAACACATAATTTACTCGAGATAGGTTCGATTCATGATCCATGCGATAGTATACCATCCTGATATGTTGAAAAATTTCAATGTGTCTAATATACCGTGTTCATAGATTCCATTCCCTCAAAAATATTATAACCATATTCCAATTTTAATTTCTTCAAAACCACTTATCACTATCTTAAAAATCAATGTCACACAATCAGTTATCAAAAAAATTATACTGAATCTATGATAGCTTGATATGATACTAAATGGATCTAACCTTCTAATCTATTCCATCAGCTATTTCAGGACCCGATATCCTTCTTTCTCCAACTTTCTTCCAGAACAATGGAGATCTAAATTTATTTTTGTGTAGGGCTTCATAAGGATCCATATAAATTCTTGAGTAAAGGATATTGTCTTAATAAAATTTATCCATTGTAAGGCATTGATCTTAAAAAACATCAAAATACATAGAATAAAATCTCAACATATCCTATCGATTTTGAATTGTTCATTCAGACTAACCATCATTTTGAGGATTATATACAGTTATTAAACACAACACTATATGAAGAGCTTGAGGAATACTTCACTAGAACATTGATGTAAACATCGAATCCTGATTAGATATAATGGAATGGGGTAATCCATGAAACCTTACCAATTCCTAAAGGTATATACAAGAATTGTGATCAAGAGATAAGTCTTCTTTGATAGTGAGGAAGTGTGCTGACTATGTATGAATATCCACAAAACCCCATATTGCAATATCCCCATTAGAAATTTTAGAGATAACAATGATAGAATCCATGGTGATATTCTCCGATTTACATTCTGGTATAGGTAATGGATGAAACATCCTCTCATAATTTTTTCTTTTATCCTTAACATGATGTAATATCATGAACTAATATACAAACATTGTAATATCTCTCTTCCTTACATCCAACCAAAAGAATTCCTCAAATATCTATACATATTTATACTTCCTGAATGAATAGAGAATGAATAAAATTGAGTTTACAAAACCATATACATCAAATATTAAATATATAGAGAACATAAAATGGTTTTATGGCTTATCATCAATCATGATGATGTTAAAAATATGGAATATTTATAGCCTTCTTTTTCAGCTCTATATATACATTAAATGTCACCTTAATCTTCAAATAGAATGACAGTTTATAATTTATTTACTGTTTCTAGAGATGTATATATCTCATTTTATGGTATTATTTAATAATATTTTTATTCTATCCTAGTTGGGTTTTACAGTTAATAGTTTTTGTTGTTCAAATTGTTGAATTTTGGAAGGAAGAGGGGTAGTGTCTAGTTGGCACACGATTTTCCCAAACCATGTGCCAAGGACAGCAAACTGTGTGAACTAAAACATAGGGGAATTTAATATCTGTCATATGGTTTTTTAAATAGTGTGACCTCATAGTAATGGCCATTCTTCCCGTGGGAGTTGGTAGCCTATTAGGCTCACAGTTTGAAGAAAATGTGATCCCCGTAGAGGAAACTCTGCTCAAATAAATTTAAACCACCAAAAAATTAAAATCAAATAATGACCTCCCTAATATTAATCTAAAATAACCCCACATGGAACTAAATAGATTCAAGAATAGTTTAGATGATATTGTAAGAGATCGAAGTAATTCCAACCTGTGTTCTTTAAGAATCAAATATCGGATCTAAAAATATGTACGTCCCCCTATAAGTGATCTCTCCCTGTTCGTTTTCCCCTATTTATCATATCATTATATAAACCTTTAAAAGATAGTTTTCCTATACTGGAAATGGTTATAGATCTAGGTTTTTATAGATTTAATATATTTTATCTGGGATCTAGGTTTTGGATCTAGATCTTTTTAATCTTTGTGATCTCGGTAGTTTCACATCAAATTACGGATTTCTATTAGTGAAAGTTTTCCATAAATATTTTTGTAAGTGGTATAAATTAGATTCCCATATTCATTAATTATTATTGAGTTTATGAATTATGATATTTCAATTGGAAAATATGGAATTTGAATCATGTGTTATATATATTTATTGATTTAATTATTTTCTATGTTATTGAAAAATGAGTTGAATTTAGGAAAATTTATTTTGGAAATTGTGATTATGAAATTGGATAAAAATGGGAAATACAATTGAGTGATTATTGGGATTTCATAATTGGTCAATTGATGGGATTGCAGAGATGAGTGATTAATTTAATATTGATGTTTTGGATTAATGAGAATAAAAGCAATGATTTTCTTAACCATAATAGGTTATTGAATTATATAGTTTAATGCTATTTATTTATTAGTAGGGAATTATTAATTTTATTCCAAATGAAAGAGACAATGATTTAAGATTTTTGTGATGCATTGTAAAGGTAAACATGAATTAAAATGTTTGATGATAAGATTAATGATTCATAACAATGATTTATATGAAATTTTAATTATTTGATATTATGTTATTTGTAATTTTTGAGACATTTGTGATATTGTGGTTTAGGATAGGGAATGAGGATCAGAATACAAATATGTGTTATTTATAATTGGATAGGGACTAAGGCTAAACATTCCGATGTGATATTGAGGTGTGGAACATAAACTAAGGCTCGAGATACCCATATGAGATAATGTGTGTGGGATAGGGAATATGGCTCCAAATACCTATGTGATATTGAGGAGTGGGATAGAGAAATAGTCTCTATCATGAGGTATTAGACATGATGTGATATGCCTATGATATTGTAAATGGATATGGTGCCAATTGGATGTGATATTTTTTGAATTTAAATAATAAATAATGACCATGTTATTGCGATATGTGATATCCCTGGGGGATAGTTCAGACTCTGGTATTGGATAATGTATATATTGATGGTTTTGGAGTCATTATAAACTCTAGAAATTTATGGGGTGTATTAATGAATAATGAAGTGTAATAACATTTTCAATTTATGTATTTTACTTAATTTTTTATACAATTTCAGACACTATTATTAACATGATATTTATATATAATCTATTGGGGTTCCCTATTCAGTTTTTCTCACAACTAACTATGGATACTAGATCACTACATGAATAGAATTATTTCTTGATGGATATGATAAGTTTATAATCCCTAGGTTATATGGATGATTGAGATTGGATCATGGATTAGGGATCCCAATAGGGTTTCGAGATGCAATTTGTTCTGTCATTTTTTCATTCATTTGGTTTTCTGTTTGACACATGACATGCACTTTCCCTGAAATATATACTATTTTTCTCTGGATATTGTATTATTTTTTAGTCATTATGTGATAATGGGTTTATTGGTTATTTATTATAAAAATTAGTTATTATTGTACTATTTCAACTATTTTATTATGCTGATATAATGGTTACAACCTCCCCATGTTTAATATTAGACCCTTGTAGAATGTTGTCTTCCATTGGTGTATGTGGTGGAGTGCTTGAGGTCATATAACCGACTACCTATGGGAATTGTTGTATGGCACCTCAGCCAAGATATTACATGGTTGATCATTCATTTGAGGGAAGAAAAGATTTTCCCATTCATTCAAGATTTAGTGAGCCATCCATTGAATATATAGAAATATTCGATCTTTTGGGTTCGTTATCTTGTATATTCATTTTTCACGAAGCATAATCTATAACCATTTTATTCCAAATAAGAATATTACCTATTCTATTCATTAATAAATCAATTTATATTATAAACCCTCTTTTACTATAGGGTAATGTAAGAACATGGTCATTGAATAATATTCTCTCAAGTTCCATGAAATATTTTTCACATTCATCTATACAGAAGAACTTGTCTCCCTTAAGAGTTATCTTGGACTATGGACTTGATTAATGTGATAAATTCTCTAAAAAATATCAATAATATCCCTCTAAATAATGAAAAATATTGATCTTAGTCATTGTTTTTGGACTAGTCCACATTTAATTACCTCTATCTTTGACTGATCTACTAATATAACCTATATTGAGTTTATGTGACTGAAAAATGAAACCTTTTGCAACAAAAATAAACACTTTATAATACTTTCATATATTTTCTCTTAACTTAGGGTGTTTCGTAAAATTAATTTGTGATCGTCATGCTCTTACTTTCTCATTTAATAGTTAAAAATATCTTATATATGACTACTAGAAACATATCAAGGTAATCTCTAATGATTGTATTCATTACATCCTTGAAGACAATAAGGTCATTAGTAAGACTGAATGGAATCAATATATATTAATATTGTGCATACCTTGTATGGAATGTCAAAATGGATATATACTTATTATTAACCCTCTATTGATGATATGAAATACTTATTTCAATCATGTAAAAGTATTGATCTCCACATAGTAGATCACACAAGTCATCAATATTGGAAAAGGGATACTTTTTCTTGATTGTGATCTTGTTCATATCTCGATAATAAATGAAGAATCGCATTGGTCTATAATTCTTTTTGAAAAAAAATAATTTTGACACCTAAAGGTGATACACATGGACAAATGAATACCATATCAATGTCTTCTTGGAGTTTCAACTTCAATTCCAACAACACGATTGAGGCCATTCTATAGGATGTCTTCGAAATTGGTTTGGAACTAGTTATGAGTTATGTAGAGAATTCTACTTTACATTTTTTTTGGAATACTAGATAATTAATATAGAAATAAATCAACAAATTCCTAAACAATAGGCATATCATTGATGTTGGGTTTCTCCCAAATCATCTCAGATAAACCCCCTTCAAAATGGGAATAAAGACCCATACATTGGATGTGATCTCCATCAGAATCTAATACTAATCATCACACTACTAAATAGTCATTTGTTGGTTTGGAATATCATAAAGGTTTTCATTAATCTGAAATTGATATGGTATTTGTGTATAGAAATCCAATCCAAGTCTCAAATGAAAAGAAATTCAATATAATAAAGAATAAAAATATTTTCATGACGAACGTTTCCACCAACATCAACTATAGAGGAATCAAAAACATGAGATTTGATCATCACCCCATTATGGGATCACATAGATAATTATACTTCTATTCAATTGGGAGGCATATTGATACCCCTATAAAATTCATTAGATATGATGGAATGGGTATATTTAGAGTCAAATAAGTCATCAGCAGTTCTAGAGTGGATGGTAAGTGTATATTTGATAACGTCGTAATTTTATCCCCTCATTAAAAACAATAATTGAATAAGATTTATCATTTTCCATTTCATGAATTGGATACTAACATCAATCATCATCATTAACCTACAGTTATAACATTTTTTAGTTCACTTAAGTCAATTTCCACCATGTTACTTCCCACACTTTTCACATAAATTAAATATCATAAACTTTTCTACATGGTTTTATATTTTCCATTTAACCCCATATACATTTTTTTTTCAAAACCCTGAGATGGATATGTAAATCCAACCACAATTTTCCCCATGATAGCACAACACCCAATCTATTAATCAATATATACGTATGTTATGGCTAACACCCTTTATAGTATTGGTTATAATTCACTAAGTAATTGATCAAAAGTGATTCCATGTTGGATGATAGTACTAGAATCATATCTCACATGTCTTGTATGAGTAGAATAATAGGTAAAAATAGATTCATCATCACTTTTATTTATACCAAGACACTACTTATCAGTCTTTTTACGAAGAACATGAAGATATTTCCTATTTAAAAAATATGTTTTTCAATTCATCACAATGTGGGGAGTTGATTTAATCTAATTTCCTCATATTTCTTGGAAGTTTATTTCATGGATTTGATTCTCTTTCAAAATGATATAAAACCAAAATGAATTTTTCATGTGTTCGAACAATGAAGAACAAGAAATATATTTTTTGTGTCACTGATTCAGTGTTTAACAACTAAGGGATTAGAAGACGCACTGGAAAAAGAGAATTTTTCCTTATGAAGGACTCAAAAGAATATTGATCCCTTGTTTTCTCATTTGGAAATACCTCATAATTTGTAGCTTCAGAAATTTGTGTGATAATAGCCACTTAATTTTTCATTCCATCTCTAATATCATTTGGATTCTGAAGAGGGGAGTGGCAGAATTTTCTATTGTACTCAACATTAACGTAGTTATATTGGGTACCATCCATTGACTATACAAAAAAAAAACCAGAGTGTAATAGACAAAATATTACAGGGGAACCGAAAAGCGAAGAAAACCAACATATAGGATTTCATTGTCTTGAATCATTGTTTTTTAATCAATGAAACCTTAGTTTTATCATAGGTAATTCATATACATCATTTTTTTAAATATTTCATGATTTTTTGTAATGAATTTTTGAATTTTTGAAGCATATCCCATGGGAGTCTCAAACCAGGTGCGAAGAAATGCCCACTTTCATGAAAAATATCTTGATCGAGTCGAACTCAATAGGGTGTTTTATGGGGTTTACCCCAATATTCAATAATGCCTCATCCATATTCACATGAAGTATATATAAATAATTTAAATTTCATGGAAACAAATCACTCAATCCTTTACCACAATTCCCAGATACTTTCCAATACTTTAAGACTTATCTTTAGACTTGAATTTTGGGATCTCACTAATCTTTTCACATTATTATTTCTGATGGTTAACCAAACCATTCCATTGATACTGACTATAACAACCCTTAAATAATAAACATAGACATTACATAATTTTGTGGAATAGTTATTACATTACACAATCAAATTCTCAACAACTGTATTAGTATAATTCCTTTAGAAACATGGAAACAAAAAATGGTTTATAAATGAACTACATCATCTCCCACTACATTCTTTTAAACTATAAACCTTAGTAGACACATCATACACAATACATATATTAATAACCTATGGAAAGGATAACTTAGAAAGGGTGAGATTAGATGCTCAGTAAGGGTAAACAAGGGATGTAACAATGAATAACATGAACATACGGTTATGATAACATTATCATAACATTTTAAAAATGTACCCTATATACAAATCCTAGTAATGAGTCATGGAATATTGGTTGGAAGTTCCTAAGACCTGAATCATATGTTAAAAAAATAACATGATCCAAAAGATCATAATATTGTCATAACACAATAATTTGTCGCATAAAAATAAGATTATATAATAATTTAAAAATTGCTCAAGTCTCTTTAGAAAGACCATTATAGCGAACAGTGTACATTATTTTACTATGTTCACACCTTGTTCCAATCTTGAATTACTATATTAAGTTCACTCCTCATTCAACCCCTATATTACTATACCAGTTTCACTCCCCATTCCAACCATATCTATCTAATAAGATATATAAATTTTTACCTAATTCATTGGAGGGTCTTATAGGTCCCACCCATCACATAATGAAAACCATATTTATGTGTTCTATTAGATCATAACAACTCATCATATCATATTGAATGTAATTAAATGGGAGTCAAATACATTTCAACACATCCTAACATATTTAAAATAGATAGGTTTCTTAATCATTTCATTATAGCATAAACTGCTAAAAGAAGTCGGATTTAGAAGTATAAACTCATAGAAGAGAAACAATTTCCCTAATCTTATAACACATGGAATAGAAATGGGGTTCATAAGAATATAATCCAAGGAAGATAAATGATTTTTATAAAAATTAATCCATAAAAAATAAACCATTTAAATAAATAATATTAATGCTACCCTTGGATCATATCCCTAGTAAGGCATGAGTAACACCAGTGACTTCCATCTTATAGGGGAAATAATTTTGAATGATCCTTTAAAAAATTTGTAGAGGAAAATAACCTTTCTGATTTAAATTTTTTTTTAATACATAAACCATTTTGAAAACATTTTCCTTTGAAAATAATTTTTAAAAATAACAATGTAATCATCATGGAAACAATTGGTCATGACTTCAAAATCCTTACTTCATGTCATACATTCATAAAAAATGGTTCTTTTCCCATTTTTTGTAAAATAAAAAAATGGATTTTTTGGAAATCAACATGAAGATTCCTTTAATTTATTTAAAATTCAAACAAGGGGAAATGTTTCGTTCAAAAATTATAAGAGGTCAATAAATCATTTTTGGAATCATTTTTATAAAACATTTTTTAAATGAAAATATATTTCTGATTGATTAGATAGATAAATATTAATATTCAAAAAAACAATTTTTAATTCATTTATGTACCAAACATTGATAAATTGTTCTATTACATGATGATATCATGAAAATAAGAGGATAAAAAAGAATTAGAATTTTTAGAGTTTGGTCATAATGTTTTAACATTATATCCTTAATCCTAAACAATCTCAATATTTTCTTAGATTGTAACATGAATTTTTTACCACTTTGTCATCACTGAATCACAATCTACACGAAGGAATAGAGATAAAATAAAAATAATATTAAATGTGGAATATAATATTCACAATATTACATTCCAAAAGTGTAGTATATACCCCATGTAAAATAATATAGGCTCATTACATATATAACGTATAATATAATGAAAACTGAGACAAAACATATGTTTACACTTTAGTAAATTTTTAACTATAAACCCCATGAATGGGTGATCATTAAATTGATATATACATATGAATAATTTTTTTTATATGAATTATAAAATAAATCCAAGTTATGTATGCCCACAACATATGAGAAATAGGAGGTGGAAATGGTTTTTATATCATAGAAAATAAATGTGAGACTGAAATCCGTTTCCTTATCTCTTGACTTCTATTGTACTAATTCCATATTCGTATATAATAAATATAGGTTTATTATACATACATTATATAACTATATTCATTTTAATAATATTAGAATATTTATATAGATTATAACCATATGGAACTAATCCCCCCCAGCCTCTATATAGTGATGTTGCTCTCAACATTCACAAGGCTATTTAGCGAGGTTTCACATGGCTGTACAGGCTAGTTCCAATGACAATTCCCTAAACTCTCTTTTTTTCAAAATCTGTTAGCTTCTACTTTGGTGAATGCATATTCTCCAAATCTTCACCATGATTTTTCTTCTTTTAGAGTCTTCTTTTTCTATTAAACACAATTTTAGGTGGCCGGAATACCGTGAGGTGGCTCGAAGGCCTTGAGGTGGCCTGAGAGCCTTATTGGCCTAAAGGCCTTGGATGGCCTGAAGGTCTTGAAGGACCTAAGGACCAAATTGGTGGCCAAAATGACCGAACAGATGAATTTTTCTAGCAATTACTGCACTAAACTGTACCAGCTATAGTTCATGTTATAGTACTTCTACAGTATGAGAAATTATATCTCCACCCAGATTTGAACTTAGGTCACATCATATATGTTTTGATTTGTTATACATATCGACATATTAGTTTAATAAATATTTCACCATCACAATAATGATAAATATTATATAAATATTGTATATAATCACTATATATTAATTTATATTAATCTATAAAAGATATAAATAGTAAATTAAATGCACTATTCATTAAGATAGTTGTCGTGCATACACATGAACGTTGTTTCCATTTTCTTGTCCTATAGAAGGAAAGAATTTATATGGAATATTATAATTATATAATTGTTTTTACTTCACATATAAAACATATTTTATTCAACACATCATTAATATATTACATTTAAATTTGGAATTAATGACATCACATTGTGAGGTGGCAGTCCACTGTACACAAGAACGAAGTTATCGTATTCCCATAAAGTGGGATGAGGGAAATTATTCTTGATATAAAATTAATTAATACTAAAAAAATCATCAAAATCATTGTTATAATAAATATTTAGTATTTCCATCCTAATTACCATCCCCAATAGGTGGTAATGGAAAAACAACTAACATTCGATCAAGATGCATTAGTACACCATACACACGATCGATGATTTTGTAACCCATTTGATGGAAGTGGGTATGGTTTTAGGTTTCAACCCTAAAATAAAAAAAAATATAAACATATTATATATAATTATTTTAGTTTTTAGGCACCATAAAAAATTAAATTTTCGGTTTTGATGAAGAAATAAAAAACTATTTGTTGATGAATGTTATCTCTTCTTTAGGTGTCTCTATTTGGTTTGCACCAACGACCTTTTTTTATTTTTTAAAATATGAAGGCCTATAGGATGAAACTAGGGGATTAGAGAAGTTATTTGAACTATTTTTGGCACAACTAATAGGTTTTTAATGTGGGAAGTTAGTTGATAAGTGTGCGGTCGTTTATATGGGAGGTAAGTGGAAAACTTGTAAATTTTATAAAAAGATAATTCAGACCATGTTTTTTCATATAATGTGGATACAATAATGGAAAAATGTCAACCATATAATGTATATGGTTTATATATGGGTTTAAAATTTTTGTTGGACCTGTTTTGAGGCCAGTTTATACCTTGTGTTGAATGTTTAGCCTTTAGTAAAGTTATTTTTCTCTTAATTATCATTATTAATTTTAACTATTATCAGTAATGAATGTGGTCCTAAATTATATTAAACTAATTGAAAATTTTAAATCATTATTATTGAAAATATTAAATCCATTTTCCACATTCAACATTCAGATGTTGATGAAATAAACCTAAAATGTATTCCCGTAGAAAGGATGAGACAACATGATTATAAAAAAATTCAAGTTTGAATAGTTTTTATAAAAAATATCAATGTGATACTAATTTCAATGACATAAAATAGATTTATTTATTTATAATTTTACTAATTATATTTTTAATCCAATTTAAAATATAATATAGTTTTATAAATATATTAAATGAAAATAATGTTTTCAATTAAAATTCATTATTTTTAGGTATTCATCAAAAATTGTATTTCTCCAAATGAAACAAAAACTAATATTATGATAATTTTGAATTTATAAATTCAAAATTGATGTTTACTAAATCAATTTCAAATTATATAAGGTTAAAAAAATTAATTTTATTATTTTTCATATAAGGACTAAAAATCAATTCTTTTGAGAAAATAGTATTTTCAAAACATATAATGTCTTTACCGAAAATTATATATTTCATTATCAATATTTTTTATTTATGTATACCAATTATAACATATATTGATAAATTTGTTATTAAAATTAATGTTACTAATTCTAATGGTGTATTCATAACTATCTTGTATATATAATTATAATATTGAAATATTGTTTCATAGAAACTCTGTGTTGCATGTAACTCATGTTAAACCTAGTGTTCCATGCAATGAAAGATTAAATTTGTGTTGTGTATATAGAAATACAATAATGAAAATTTTTTATTCAAAAAAAAACAAAAAAACATGAGGTGTTATAAAAGCTACTCTATATAGTGGCCCGAGGGGATGATGTTGTCCCATTTATGGTATTGTACCTCATAATTATGCAAGATTGGGTAAAACATACTGTTAGTATTTTCAATACCATTGAGAACTAATTTGATAAATTTCATATTCATGATTACATATATTTTTTATACTATTCCTAGGTGTTCACAATAGTATTACTATAGATTATCATGTTACTATTTCTCTGGGATGATAATTTAAATTTATCAATTGTTGTTCATTTATATTGACATTCATATGAACTTCTTACTAATTTTTATGATTATCCGTATATCCTTTTAATATTATTTTATTTTTGAAATATATATATATAATATGTGTTAATTATTTCCCATAAATATCACACTGATCTTCCCCACATTATAATGAAAATTTTCACTCATTCCATAAAGGAAATTGTTGTTTAATGATATATTATTTTTCCAACATTCCACTAGTATTATTTGAATATTTATTCCTATAAAATGTTTTAGGTAAATTTACCAATTTTTTTATTAAATAGGAATGGATCATTTATTCTAATATGTTACGAAAAATACATAATTACTATTATCTTGAATGAATATTTATAAAATGATTTCTTTCAGAACAGAAGAAATGGTTTTACATGATGAAATCATGATACATGTTTTGAATATAGAGGAACATTTTAATTCTATAGTTTCATGTAAAATTATAAGAAAACGAATTTGAATTCAAAGGTAATTAATGGAGTGTGGTGAAACATCCTAGTCATCATAAAACCTAATAAAGTAGATATATTAAATAGTTGGTATAATATAATAGAGTTACAACATGATACAATAACATTGTAGTCATTTATGGTGGGATATGTATATACGTCACATTTTAAAACACAATATAGAAAATAATCATATTGTGATAACATTATTATCGCTTCCATAATATCTTTGAACATACACCATATTTCTCATTATATATTTATGGGGAATGTAAAAATAATAATTTTGAGATGAGATACTTAATAGGGAGTAGTATTCCACAAAAGATATGAAAAAAAAAACATGGAAAATCATTTATACTAAGAATAAATAAACAACATGAAGACATAATATATTGAAACTAATAGAATAATGAATCAATATAAATAATATAAAACCTCGATAACAATAATCATTGATCTCATACTAATGGAATTCATAATTCTAGAAATTGGAACATACTTTCAATTACTTGTTCCAAGACACTATAATTATATATAGACATTTATAAAGAAAAACCTCGTTAATTTATTCATATAAGGCCGATAAATTAATCATGTAGATATAAAATATAGGCTACCAAATATCAACTAAATAAGTTCATTTTAGTCACTTAGAGAGTCACAAAGACAATTTATATAAATACATAAGATACATGTGGATGAATTAATACATAGCTATCCGTATAATGATAAATCTAGAAAATAATTCCCCCTTAAATAGATTAATGGGTATTTAAACAAAAAAATACATTTAACAAACCAAATTAATGGTGTATCAAAAATGTAATTTTATGTAACCTTATCAAGGAAAAATAGTGATGAGGTAAATTTTTATGAGTTAGATTTTCCATGGAAAACCGTAATTATGTTCAATTGTGTTCATTTGTTAAAGATTGTAGTTGGAGAAATCCATTATCATGGTTGACAAAGATTATGTGAATATTCCAAATCAGATGAATTAGTATTATTTAGGTTGGAGTAAAATTTTGAATTTAGTCATCATGAATCATATCTATGATTGAGTAAATTCTCATTAAACTAATTTCGGGGTGATTTACCATTGAAAACTGCACAATTTTTACTTAACTAAGACATCTGATGGGTTTTACACCATGGAAATTATTATGTTTCACAAAAATATGGTATGTCAAGAATAAAATAAATGAAGTAAAGTTAATAACATTTTATTTAAAATGCCTTGAAATTCATGATTAAATCAGTAAAAAATATTCAGTGGAAACATATACAATACACATAATGAAATAGGAGGTGAATATAACATTACTTCCAAATAATTAAAATTTAGATAGAAAAAAGAAACATAAGGATTTTGTACCATATTCATTAAAATCCACATGAAATGGAGAGTTTTAAATTATTCATTATATTCCATAAATAGAAGTAATTTAATGATATAATATCTCACATAGGTAAGATTAATTCCATGTATTAGAAATTAGATGTGTAAAAAATCATTTCTCTATGATGGGTATTTGAGATGGAAAACTATTACCTATTTTAATGACTTACATGAATGTACATTACCATCCTATTTCTCAACCATATTTTTCATAATAAATATATTATGCACATTAATCATTAATTTTTTGAATTATAATATTCCAATATATATATAATTTATATATGAATTCATGTTTGTTTACCTATTTTATCACAATAGTAATTTATCAATTAATCATTTTTATATCTTTAATAAAAAGTGTGTTGGTAAAAATTATATTCAAAATTTATTCCATTAATGTTATTAAAATTTACTGAAATATATTTTTTGATTTTTAATGATGTAATCTCAATCCCTTAGTTTTTTAGTTATGTTGTGTGAAAGTGGAATCAGTGTCGACTAATTTTGGAAATTTTAGTCACATAAAGGATATTTAAATAATAAGATGAATACATAGTATAAAAACTATATAACGAAAAAAAATTATTCAATTAAATAATTTAAAAATTATTCATATTTATGTAAACATAGTCATCAAAAAATTTGTCTTATAGAATTGATCATGTAGGAGGTCAAACCGACCAGAACATGAAAATACCATTCTTAGATGATTATTATGCGGTGATTAATTACATATATCACGAAACCAATATTATTATTATATAATTTAGTGTTAATTTTTTGTTATATATCAATATTATAAAGTATAATTAATAATATTTAACCGATATGAAAGAATTACATAACCTTTATTGAGTATTTTCTACTTAATAGACTTGTTTTCAAACAATTCAATTAATGATCAAAATAAATTGATCCTATTATTAACTGGTTTTCCTATTTTTCATAGAATAACCTTTATGAAATTATAAAAATTATATATTTCCATGAAATCCTTTATTGAAACCTTTAGGGATCTGTGTTGATGAATAATTATTTTCATTTCTCCGGGTGGAAGTAGTTCATACATGCACATGAATGATGATATTGGTATTCTTAATGGATTGTATAAATTAATATATAACAATAATAAAATATATGTAATAATTTTATATTATATAATTTATAATAATATCTGGGTATTTATTTTTCCTGATTAAATTGTAATGAATATAAATAATAAGATAAGTTATTTTGTTGATAACACACATGTCGATGATTTTAGTTTTCTTTTGAATTCTCCTTGGAATTGAAGGCCTTATGCTAACTAGTGGAGGAAAATTTATTATAGAATATTAATATAGTTTTATATGAAAAAATTTATTATATTTTGAATGGAAAATTAAATTTTTAGGAGAGACATGATGTTGTGGGGATGTTACCCTTTTTTATGTGATGGGAAGGTTGGATTTGGGATTATTCCTTAAAATATTTGTTAGAACATATACATGTTGAAAATTATTAACATGGATATTAATTTTAATGAAATGAAATGATTTATTATAATGAAAATATTTTAATATTCATTAAATTGAATAAAAATTCGAATCTCACCTGGAATATAACTCGTTTAATGATAAGACATAAAACAATTTTTATTAAAGCATCATTTTAGTTCAAATTTGTTTTTCATATGTATTATAATTTCAATGATTATTTTTAATTGTATAAATTTATTACACAATTTTACATGTTATCATATAAATAAGTTTCTAAGATATAATTAAATTCTTAATTAATTCTAAAATCATGATTTATTTTTTGAAAATAGTATTTTTTTGGAAAAAAAATATATTTAGAAAAAAATTATAAAAACATACTATGATTATAGTGATATGATATATTTAAAAACTATGTAAATTTTGTAAATTTTAAATTCTAAAATTTATATATTTACCAAATTCAGTAATTACATTCTTTTGTGTGATTATTGTGTAACTATTTCAATATTTACTATTGATCTGATATAGTAGATTCCCATGTATTACATTCCGCTATTAAATAATTTCATCCTTGAAATTGTATTATATATCATCTAATTAATAAATGTTGATATTTCTTCTTTGTATTTTCTTTATTATCCCCATTTCACTCTTTCGTTGTGTTATTTTTTCAAAGGAATATCACCGATAGAGTTTCCCGATTCCACAGTATATTCTATCTTGTGCCTAGAATTTGTAAATAATTTTCATAGTGAGACATGTAAGTATCCATATATATATACATTTATGTGATAACATTAATTTTATCTATCTTAAATTACAATAGTAAGGAAATATTTAATATTTCTTGTAGTTTATAGTGGATTAGAATTAAAACCAATCAATATTCTATAATTCTTACTCTATCTAGTCATTCAAATGTCCAAATATACCAAGGTATTAAGTACCCATTTGAAAAATTATTTTAACTCCCTAATATGGTGAACATTTTCATGAATATTTCCTCATCATCCTAAAATTATGCTTCATTACTTATATTATCAAAATATAACTTTTTACTACTCTGAACTGCTTTAATATATCATGAAATGTCCTTAAATTGATGGTCATCTCCTCCAAAAGAGCTATCCAAACTAGATTTACATCTCTATATTTTTTAACAGGTTAGAGAATGAAACCTGATACCATGCAATTATTCACATGGCTCTATATAGATATACTAATGGAATGTATTATTGTATAAAAATTACAAAATGGTAGACACAAATCCCACATTTAATACAAGTTAACAAAAATTTATTTTATCATATCTTACAATATATGGATATTCATTTTAGATAACCATTAGTGTGGGTCTGATGTATTGTTCATAAATGTATTTTACTTTCATGATCCCTATTATGTCACATCATTAGTTATTGATGTGGACCAAGGGCCCTGATTAGATTTAATCGATAGAGGTTCCCTTTGAATCCTTACAATTTCATTGAAATATATCTATGAATGTTTCCCAATGGGGTGAATTCTCTCTTATCACTAATAAATGAGTAATCATTAAAAGGAGATCAAAAAGGACACATATATCATCATTATTTTTTGATTCCTTGGGAGACCATTTAATATATCCATTATTATATTATACCACTTCCTTATATGTATAGATTTTTCTTGCATAATTCCATTAGGATGTTTTATTTCATCCTTTAAGCATTAGAATATTAACCATAATGACACATTGTCCGACATTTACCTCTTCATCAAATTCATCCTGAATTTTTCTCTAAAAACCTATATATCATTATAAAACTAGGTTTTATATGTAAATTTTATCTATATGATTCATTTATCAGTTTTAATTTCATATATGGTATGGATGTAACACATAACCTCTTCCCAAATGTCAAAAATATATCTCTATTGATGGTGTCTATAAATTAAACATCATTTAATTCATCAATAATACATTTTATTTTATCATAATACGAAAAAGTCTTCTTTATCTTTTTAAGTATGGATGGTTTCTGAAATTACATTAATAAAGAGTTGTGGCTCCCCTTACCTAAAAATAACTATTTAAATATTTAATAGATGTCACATTAAAGAATCCTTATTTATCCTCACCATGGTAAAAACCCCATTTATCATACTAACAAATATATCAACCACCTAGTTTTCCATCCCTAGGTGGTTTTGTATCGATAAATGATAGTTCTTGTGTAGTTACAAAAATCATTGTTTCCCCTTCTTGATATCCATCCAAGGGAAGATATACATGAAACTATAATGGTCTTTATATAATTGGAATCTCTTAATTTGTTGTTATTATATATATATTCAATGAAAACATTCTAAATTTTAACTCAATTTAAAAATATGAATAGTTATTATAATGTATTTTCTATTCCATTGATTCATACGTAATCACCATATCATTTTGTATGGGGCACAACCAAATTTATTCTTCTTGGAATCATTATTTATTATAAATCATTCATTAACTAATGGAATATGTAATATTATTTCATTAATCAACATCATATTTGAATCTACAAAAATATCCTAACATTCATTAATTGTTTAAATTTAACCAATTTACGAGTTATCTTAGTTAATGGGTTTAAAAAAAGGACAAAAACTAGAAGGAACCACCAATAGTAACATGCTAATCCAAGGAAATGTTGTTTTTCAGTTATCTTCATCACATTAAGGAAATATATTACTACCTTTCACTTTAAAAGTTCAATATATGTTCCATCCTTATAGAAAATATGTCTATGAAAATAATGTTTATTGAGATAAAATTCACAATTACTATATTTCTGATATAAATATTTTTTCATAGGGTCACTATATATACATACACATGAACCTCATGATAATATTACCTCATAGAGTATCTCATGATTTTTCAATGAATACGACAAAAAAAATTTCATGATAATCATTGAATAATATTTTTATCAGATCGATATTGATTGAAGGACAACTTGCCAATCCAAAATTACCTTCAATAAACTCATAATGTTAATACTCTATTCAAAATTACATTATTGGAATATCATCCTTCTACACCATTAGATGATGGTAACCGTAGTGAAGATAAATCTTTGAAAAGTATTTTACTCCATGATGCTGGTTAAAGAAATCAATTTTTCATGGAAAATGATATATATTCTTTATATTAATTACATTGATCTCTCAATGATTGATGCATTGTATTATATAAAAATCCTTATTCTTCCCAGATAAAATTGGGGTTCCCACAATGAAACACTACAACATTTAAATACATTATCACTAAATTATTGAAGATGTTTCTTAAACTCTACCAACTAAATTGGGTTCATTATAAAGGTGATTTCGATATTGGAATTGTTTCCAGAATGATTCCAATAGCAAATCAACATAATCATCTACTTCATCAACACATAATTCTTCCTGAAAAACACCAATCAATTTTTATATTATGGGTTCAACCCCAATTCTCTAGATATTTACATTATCTATATGTCGTTCATGATCTTCCACTCTTCCATGAATTTCATTATTGAGAGAATGTAGGGTAGGATCCAAACATGATTTGTATGATGATTTTTCACTATTAAATACAACATATTACACCTCACCATCGCAAATTATAGTCTCATTATATTGGATATAAATTTGTTCACTAGAAATTAAAATCCAATACATAACCAGTATCATGTCAAATATAACCATATGTATAATATCCATGTGGGGAAATAGCGTATGCCAATTTTTCATAATTAGAACAATATGACACATATTTATTATAATATTATTTTTAGTTAGTTTCTATATTTATAAGTCATTTACTAAGGTTTTAGGGAAATATTTGACGTTTTTTGGAAAACATTGATGATATAGAAGAATAAAACAATCAAGAATCAAATAAAACCATAGATAAATTTGAGGGTAAAATCAATATTCTTTCCACCATGTCATTAAAAACATTGACTTCAGCTATTGTAGTCATATAATCTTGGATATTATCCCCTAAATTGTTTTTGGATAAACTCATTGCTGTTTAGGGTACTGGTTCACATAATTTCCCTTCTCATTACAATTAAACATTTGAATATTAATAGATTCTTCCTTACCATTTAATTCATTAGCTTAATCTATGCTGTCTTTAATCTTGTTAGAATATATTCTTCAATTACATGATCATCTTTGTAGTTTCTCCCAATAATTATCACTTGTTGGAAATATCATCAATCTATTATACCCGATTTCAATACTAATATTCCAATGACATGCAACTTATATCACATTTTTCTTTTTAAACATGATATTATTGTCGTAGAAATATCATTTTAAATCTTAATAAATCTTGAAATATTTTTATCATTGGATTGTAAGTGATTTGGGGATCAATTAGTTTACAAAAGTTTTATTAATTGTTTTTATTCACTGTTATCCTCTTCAATAATTGAAACCTATGAATATATTTTAGTGAATATATCTTCCATGTTTTAAATAATAATTATACCACATGAAATATTGAATGTAAATTTAAGTTAAACACACAATAAATTTATGATTTTCTCCAATGATGTGGCTAACTACATCCTTACTATGTTCGGGATGATCCACGATAGAGATTAGCAACTAGAAATCAAAAATAAATTACTACTGTATTGGACTGGTATCACCCAAAAATCATCATTGGTATGTATGAATCACTTCCCAAATTATAAAAGTATCCCACCAGTTTTATTTTTATTTGCATCCCATCAGTGTTATTTATAATATAATTACACCTAAACTGAAAAAATACTAACACAATAAGAAATATTAGACAATATCAATGATTCAACTACAAAACTAAACTAATATTCCTTTTCAAGCCACTAGAATAAACTAATTCTTCAATTTCTAAAATCATGTGAAAGACATTGAATTCCACTAAATTTAATAAAAAATACTATATGTGGCTTAACTTAGACAAATATTCGGATTTAGTGGAATATAACACATATACTTTAACTTATAGTATAAATAGAAATAAAAACTTAATATTCTTCAAAAAATGGATGATTTATTATTCTTTTCCTAACATAAAATCAATTCTTCAGCTTAGAAAATAATTCTGATATAATTTTCAAATATTAAAAACATTTACTTTTTCTATAATTCATTCTTTTATGTTTATAATTAAATTTTACTAGAAAGATTATTTCATACATAGGATACACGTCAAACATGAAGATATTATACTTCCATCACCTCTTCATATCAATATAATGAAATTTCACTATTTATTTCAATTTATTAACAATATTATTGTAATAAGAATTAAAAATATGCTTTATATTTCACATAATATATAGGGATTTTTGATACTAGTATGTATGTATATAGAGTAAGAATATAATAATTGTAATGTATTCAAATTTCCCTTCAAGAATGTATACATATAAATAATATGATATGAATAATTTACTTCACATTGGTATGTCACATAAAAATATCTCAATGTGTCTTCCTACAACACACTCATTAGCAATAACTAAGGAACATATACTATTCCCTTCACATCAAATAAAACAAGTGAAACTCTCTTAACATCATGTGTTTATACTTAATGTTTTTTTCAAATTAATGTATCTTATAATCTATTTATATTATCTCACTATTTTTACTCTTCACACAACAAATATTTGATGAATCTCTCTATTCATGTAGTGGAAATTATGATAAACTGACATTGGTTATCTTTTTATAAATCATATTTTCATGAATGAATCATTTAACCATCTATCCTTTTCTAGATGGTTCACAAGATCAAATTTTACATGAACCAAGAACAGTACAAGTTTCTTAAATCCATCACATAACTCAGTGTTTATTTTACAGCTGATCACATAATCAAAACATTAATCAAATTTAGAGCATCTCACATACATATAACATTCTCCTTATAAAATACAGATATCCTCTGAGGATCAATTTATTTTCAAAAAATATCTCTCAATGGTGACATATACTCATTACTACAAATGAGACAATGAGGTGGTATTTATACTCAAATTCTCACCAACTAACTGTCTAAATGAACAAGAGAACCACCCATTACAACTGTTCAATAAATCACAACCTTAGATTGGTGGTTCACCACTGCTCCATTAAACACCCCCATGGAGTTCTTATGAATATGTACCCTCCCTGCCACCCATTCTATGTGGCTAGTGAGTCGAATACTGACCAATGAAGTGGATTTAGTAATCCTTGGTATGCTAGCCTATATAAGACTTTATTTTTATTGAAAAAGAAAAAAAAATATTTTCATATACACAACTCAAGATACTCAAATTCATCATAAAAAATAAAAAATATTTTTGATGAACTCCTAAAAACATTAATGCATACAATGTGCATCCTTATTTACCCATGTCTGGGAACATAATACCTATTCTAAAATTGTTATAATAATTGATACGTTACATAATGTATACATTCAGATAATAGAATATATTAAATTCCAAACATCTTTGAAAAAATATTAATAATTTCTATGATTAATTAAATTTATGGACACCATAATTAAATCACTTCCATACTGAATTTTCATCTTGTAACCATATTTACATTAATTAAAGCACAAAGATTACATTAATAAATTTGGGTTTGTGAATCTCATCCCTTTGATTTTTTACCTATTCCCTTTTCAGATAAAAAGTATATTTTTCTTCTACCCCTTACATGATAATAAAACCAAAGATATAATTATGGGAATGAATTCAATGCATCTCATTCTATAAGAACTAAAACCTTCCACTTCTCTCCTTCAATATCATCATTTCATAAGATATTCCACTTAATATAAATTCAAATTGATCTTTTATAGAGACATAAAGAATTATATTTATTAAAGAAATTATTCAATAATTTATCATCTCAAGTATACATGGGAAAACATAGTGTATAAAATAAGAGTGATCAATTTCGAGAACAATGATATCAATAAATTTTTATAATATGATTCAAATACTGAAACATAATTTAAACGGATGTTCAAAAGTCATTCATATAATTTCATATATTCAAATTTAAAAATGGATTAAAATTTTCTAACTACAAAAAATTATATCCCATTTCTCAACCAATTTTACTTATATAATCAAATTATGAGTTTCTACCAATCAGATTCAGAATTATTATTGTTATATTGTTAGAAGAACATACTAATTTATTGGAAAGCTTCTGTAGTGACCCAAGATTGACTTACATGGACATTATGTTAATTTTTTATAATACTGAAAACATTAAACAAACAAACACCCAAATACTGTATTACATTAGTGTCTTTAGAAACTCGGAAACCAATAAAAATAGTTCATAAAACAACTACATAATCTCTTACATTATCAATAACTACTAGAATTAATTTTTGACACATCTTACATAATACCATTTTTCAAATCATCGGGAAAAGAAACATAAAATTGGTGAGGTCATATGGTTAGTAACGGTAAACAAGGGTGATATGTAAACATAAACATGAGCATAATAGTTATGAGAATGTGGTCACAAAATTAGAAAATCATGCCCTGAATATCAATGGAAAACATGAATCATAAAGAAAATCAAAGATCACGGTCATAACCCATCCCTTAGGTCCCATGTCGTGACTACTCCCAACCCACCTTCAATAGGCCAGGGGCTAGTTACTAGTACTAGAAAGTCATATCCAAAAAAGGGAAGGAATTTCGTTTAAACCTGTACACACACAAACATGTCATACTACACAATGAAAACCAAAAAGGTAAAATAGTAGTAATACTTCCAAAATGTACCACCAAAAAAAGAAAAAGGTGTAAAATAAAATTAATGTCTCTATAGTACAAGCCTAGGAACCCACAAAGTAAATAGTTCTATCAATGTCTTCCCTGATGTCTCTACCTGTTGGGTTGTGGATATAATTCCTGAAGCCTTATAAGTATTCCTCTTTTGTTCATGCCTCACTGAAATACACTGGGTCCCAGACCACCATGGTTTTAATCCTATCATTTTGTTCGTCTACCCAAGGAATAACACGTGCTGGTGATGATAATGTAGGGGTGAGTATAATAACTTTGTAGGGACCCCGAAACCCCAAAAGGTCTCTCAAAAATCCACAAGATAAAATACCACAAAGGAAATACCATAAAGAAAATACCAACAAAAAATACCAAAAAGGAATTACCAAAATGGAAATACCACAACCGAAATACCACTAGGCAAGTTCTCAAATACAAAGAACAAAGTAAAAGACAAATCACACCAGGTATAAAATAAGTGCAGAAGAAAAGATGATTGGTCACAAAGCTAGATCATCGTATTATGGTGAGATTATATACTACAGATCCATGATGGGTTGATATTCTACTGATCCCTAAAGGTTCTCCCTACTACTGTTCCACAATGGGTCGCTCTACGACTGATCTACGATGGGATGCGCTATTGTTGGTCCAGGAAGGGTCACTGTCATGTAGATCCACGAATGGCCTATCTCTAGAAGATCCACAAAGGGTCGCTCCATTGCCGATCCATGAAGGGTCTCTCACATGCTGATCCATGAGGGGTGACTCTCATGATGATCTGCGAAGGGTCACTCTGTTGTGGATCCACGAAGGGTATCTCTTCATTCTTTACATCACATCCAACCACTGGATCCCTACACTTAGTATCTATGATTATGAAAGGATATACTCTTCAATAAATTGGTTATACCTCAACCACTAGGAATTCCCAGAAAGAGTAACATGAAGGATGATCTCATCATAAGGGTCCAAACGCAACATGCAACGTGTCGAACGGACACCCAGCCTGTATGATATGGTAATTTATGAAAAAGGGCTAGGATGGATTCAATTAAAATCCATACTATCTATATATCAAACATTACCAAAACCCACACAGACTATCTTAGAAGGATATATTTTTTGAATGGGTCCACTTTTCATAGAAGGCATGTCAATCGCATATGTGGTCTGTCAGTGTTAAGAGATTTTGTGAAATAGGGGCCGGTTGGGCTCAAGCCATATCCAACCTGGGCTCGACCTGACTGGGTCTGGCCTGTGGTTTTCCTAGTACTCCTGGTGGGATTTGTCCCACTGGCAGCAACACAACCTGCTGAGGGGGGGGGGGGGGATCTCTAGAATAGACGTGGCATAACCGCTTCATGTTCGTCACCTCGCAGCGTGAGCTTGTGCCACCTCCCCCTAAGACCGGTCTGCATAGTGGACCAGCTCAGTGTATCCTGATACGTCTCTCCAATTTCTATTTTGTTTAGAACGGTCAGCATGTGGATGACCGTTACACTCTGCACACGGTCGACGGACCGCGTGTCCCCGACGTTCCCGAGCGGCCCAGATGCGGGCCACCCTTTAATACGCAGCTCCAACCAACGCTGTCCATCCTGGATGTCACTTCTAGCTGGGCACAATCCTCTACCACTGCAGCAGACTAATAGGTGTGCCACCTCCCTCCATCTAGGAAATACTGGTGGTTCTTCTGTGGTACCCCAGAGTTGATTCGGTGGTCCGTTTCTTGAACCATCATCACCTACAGGATCATAGGGATTCCACCATCATTTCGACATCTTAGAACTCACCTTTTTTCCATTTATAATATTTGTCCATGAAGAATGTACATGGTGGAGGGGCTCAGGACTTGTTTGTGTCAGTCTTCTCCCTTCTCATTAGATGTCTGAAATAGGGGAGATTTGGCATTATATTCTCAAAAAAAAGATTTACCCCGAATAGAAATCCCATATAAAATAACCTCCCGCAAGAACACATGATTCACAGATCAATTAGTTCGTGGGTTTATCAACATTTTTTATTTAGAAAAATAACAAGAGAAAAAAAGATATCAAAACAAACCCCTACCTTGAAGAAGTTCGACATTGTAGTAGTCCACCCGTGAAGGTTCAAAAATTCAAAGGCATTCGTTGCTTCTCGGATCTGTTGTTCATAGAGAAATGACATTGTGAGCAATCCACCATAATTCATCATTTGTCATAGGGGAGGGACATCACCATAATTTCATTGGATAATTTCCATGGTTTAATTCCCAGCTATCCAATGTTTTATCTTAGTAAAAAATAAACACATCACATTGTATCTATTACGCTACAACATTGTGTCATTACGCTATTTCATTTATGAAACAACATAGTTTTTATCCCTGCATAAATTATCTATTAATGATAATTATTTAATTCACCTCATCATTGCATCATTACCACACTGCAACACATCCATGCACAACACAATGGTGTGAAATAAAATAGAATAACTTTTTCTATGTTATTTAATTAATTTTCGAAAAGTTGGAGAATTATCTTTTCTATCCGACCCGTTCCGAATGAAGCTATGTACATAATAGGTACATTTCTGCATTCTGAATTAAACGGCCCCCTCATATTTTCAATCCATGCACCAATTCGTAATTTTGAAAAAACTGATCACATGTTTACTAAGGAGAACATAAAAAAGTTAAAAATTATGTTTTGGGCTCACCGGGCATCAGAATCACATGTCGTCCGACCTAATGGTCTCAAATTAATTCTATATTATTTAAAACAAATACATGGAAATTACAGGAGATTATATTATCCCCAATATAGTGATTTATGTCCCTGAAAGCCCAAACAAGGTCTAATCAAATAAAATGGAGTAATGGGCAATAATCTAAGCCTCCTGTTCCCAATTTCTCTGCTGTAATTTTTTGTGATGCCACCAAATGCACACCAGAGGAATAGACCATCCACGAAGGAACCACTCCTGTCGATCCTCTATCTCTTCTGGGAACTCTGCAAAGGTTTCTCCATAGTCAGTGTCCAGCACACCCTGGTCGATGATGTGTGATAGACCATTCACGTACCTATTTAGTTGTGACACATGGAAAACATCCTGCACCAGGTGCATCTATGGGGGAAATCTAGGTAGTGAGCTTCCTTACCAATCTGGTGAGGATATGAAATGTCCCCTAATATGTAAAGATAGCTTTCTCCCACATCCAAATCTCCAAAATTCCCCTTATGGTGTGACCTATAGGAACACTTGGTATCCCTCCTCAATCTCCAAGGGTCTCCATCTCCTACCAACATATGATTTCTTCCTGCTCTGTGTAGTTCTCATCCACTTCTAGATGATCTACACTATCTCAGTGGTTGCCCATACAAACACTAAACCCATGGGTGCTAACTCCCTTGTGAGTGTCCAACATATAGGTGATCTAGATGACTTCCCATACAAGCACTACCACAAAACAGGGTTTTCGCAGTGCCACCCTTTATCAGCAATTTTTTTTATTAGAACCGATAATGGGGGCGAGGGGGGATATTGCATTTAATATATAGGAAATTTAGTAAAAATTGATGTTAATTATTCTAAAAAATATTATTAATTAATAATTTTCTAATTTTCATCAACTAAAAATCATTTAAAAAAATTGGAGGCAAAAAAATATAGTAATTATCTAAAATAAGTTAAAAAGGTAACTCAAACATCAATTGGCCAAATCATTTGATCTGAGTGTCCGTTTGAGCTCTACATCATATCAAATTGAAGCCTGCAACTAGATCTACACTCTACTGACCCAAGGGAACCTTCTTTCAGATTTTTCGAGGCAGAAAAGGATAACAGGGCCCCAAAAATTGAGTTTTTAGTCTAGATACTCAGATTTTTAAACATTAAAATAGATATAACTTCTGATCCAGAAGTCTTCTTGATGTGTACAACATATTATATCTAATATTGTATCATTTTATTCTATTTGACTTGTTGGGGAGTTGAAACGGACTTTTGGATTAGAAGTTATAGTTGTTTTAACATTCTATGAATTTTCAAATACACATATATATGTATTTATTCACATATATATATATCTGTGTGTGTGTGTGTGTGCCTGTCTGTGTCTGTGTGCCTGTGTGTGTGTGTTGTATATATGAATGTATTTATTTTTTTAAATACACTAAAAAAAACATATTTTATAAATGTATTTAAAACTAATCTTATAAATATATATATTAATATACAAATAAATATATGGATAAAAAATTATAAAAAAATATATATATTAATTGAAATTAATATATACTAATATACAAATAAATTAATATATATTAATATATGAATAAATATATATGTAATAATTTTTCTAAATATATTTATATTAATATGAATCTATATTAATATAAAAATAAATATAACTAAATATATAAAAATAGATATATCATTAAATGGGGAGGAAACTAAATGTATTACTGGTAAAGGTACAGGAACACAATAGGAAAGGTCTCAGGTTCGTGTTCTGGTGGATGCACAGGCATGCGAACAAGTGGGAGGGGGTTGCATGAGCAAGTGAAGTGTGCAGTGAGAGATAGGGGGCTCCACCTAGCGCTGATAATAGGGGGTTTATGAACTGTTTAAATCTCCTTGAATTTTATAAATTCTTTTTAACTTTTTAATTTTTTTTACTTTTAACAGCATGTAAAAAATCACTGATAAATGTCGTTTTTATTAGTGCTTTTTAGGGTGGATAAAAGTCCTCTTTTATCTAGGATTTTTATAGCATTCATAAAAGGGTCCTTTATCAGTGCTTTCTTGAGCACTAACCCCCCCCCCCATTATCTTATCCATGATTAACAACACTTTTCTAGCACTTTTTATTCCCTTCTCTATCCCTTATAAAGTCCATATTTGCAGTAGTGAAGGCCTCAAATGGCATCATTACAATGGTGGAGTGATAGATATTGTTGTATGAAAACTCCACCTATGGTAGGAGGTCATCCCAACTACGACCAAAATCAAGGACACAAGCACAAAGCATGTACTCCATGGTCTGTATGGTCGGCTCCATCCGACCATCTGTCTGGGTGTGAAAAGCTATGCTCAAGCATAGCTGAGTCCTGAATGCCTACTACAACCCCTTCTACAACTGCGATGAAAAGCCTTCATCATGTTGTGATATGATTGTCGATGACACCCCATGAATCTGCACTATATTCTGGATGTAGAGGCGTCCCAATTACTCTATCTATCCCTTCCCCCAGACGGGTAGGAAGTGTGTTGATTTAGTGAGTCAGTCAATGATCACCAAGATAGAATCATGGACCATGGATGTGTGTGGTAAACCCATCAAGAAGTACCTGGAGATACCACCCCACTTCCATTCTAGTACCTCACGTGGCTATGTAAAGGCTGTTGGGACATGATGCTTGTCCTTCACATACTGACAATTTAGGAATCGCAAAACAAACTCTAAAACTTTTTCCCTCATCCCTGGACACTATTACTAACGTTGGAGGACCTGGTACAACTTCACCACACCATGATATACTACGAAAGAGGACGTATGGATCTCCCCCAACACCTCCTCCCGCAACATCACTGGTACTACGGATCATCCTCTAAAAATGATAATGTGATCCCAACCTTTCAAAAATCCATAAAAATAATGTCCTGAGGATAACTGAGCACGTCAAGCCTCATAGTCAACATCCACAAGTCGTGCCTCCATCACTCGTTGTAAGAGTGGGGGAGTGACAGTCATTCATTGAAGGTAATCTAACCTATCATCATCCACAAAGGATATCTACATAACAACAGGATATTCCTTCCCCTCTCTCATCAATAGTCAACCAGACCTCTTGTTGAGCATGTATTCCACTATGTTCTCTTTCTGATGAGTATAGACTATGTGAAAGGCATAGTACTAAAAGAAATCTGGACATCGCTGATGTCTCAGGTTATAGTCCTCATATGTGAATATATACCTAAGACTCATGTGGTCGGAGTAAACCATAAACTGTTCAACCATCAATTATTTCCACCACATCCTCAAGGAAAAGGAAACTGCTTCTAACAACAGATCATGGGTCGCGTATTTCTTCTCATGTTTCCTCAACTACCTGGAGCTGTAGGAGATCAATGCTTGCTACTTCATTAGGAAGAAACCCATTGGTTTCCCTAATGTGTCATATAAGACTACATACCCAACTCCCTATTCTGGTAGTATCAAGATGGGGGGACTTTTCAATCTCAATCTCAAACCCTGGAAACTCTACTGGCACTTCTCCATCCACACAAATGGTTGTAACTTCCATGTCTTGGTTTAAAAAGGTTCCTATACATTGGATAAGTCGGCCACGATCCTGCGATAGTATCGATCCAACCCCCAGAAACTCTACACGTTAGTCACACTATTGGGTGGTTCCCATGAAAGCACTGCATCTATCTACAATGGATCCACTGAATCTAAAGCGTCCAAGATGATGTATCCCAGAAAGTAGACCTCCTGAATCCGAAACAAAAATATGGAGAGCATACCGTAAAGTTGGTTCTCTCAGAATTTATCCATGACTATATGTAGGTGTGTTGTATGCTCCTCCTCTGATGCTAAGTACACCAATATGTCATAAATTAATTCTACCATGAAAAGAATGTGGTATGGCGGAACGATCCTATTCATGAGTTTCATAAAATTATTTGGGCGTTGGTCACACTGAAAGGTATCACAAAAAACCCATAGTGTCCTTAATTGAATCTAATGGGTATATTCAGTATGTCCTCATCTCGTACCTGAAGATGTTGATTTCTTATTCTTAGGTCAATATTTGAGAACAACCTTGAACCCTTCAGCTAATCAAAGATGTCATAAATCCTCAAAAGTTGATAACTTTTCTTCACAGTCACCTAGTTAATATCCGAAAGTCCACACATAACCCAAAGCTGTTGTCTTCCTTCTTGAAAAATAACATTGGGGCTGCCCATGGTGGAACACATGGCCTTATGAAACCCTTCTCAATCATGTCCTCCAGTTATACCCTCAATTCATGTATCTCCACAAAAGAAATCTGATATGCAGGTGTGGATATTGGCGTCATTCTGGGGTACATTTTGATGCAAAGTTCAACCTCACTATGAGGATATATTCCCAGATCAACCTCAAGAATGTCATCCTCATAGTCTTCTACCACTATAGGAATGTTTGGCTCCTCTGATCTACCACAGCAGGGGTGAGGCTAGCCAATTGGTCAGTAATCTGGTGAACCCTCCTATGAGAAAGTCATTCCTATGATGTAAAGGTTCCCTTCTCCCCAAGGAAGGAAAATATGGTCCCATTCTTGAGGAAACCCTGCACTTGGCGCCTAAAATAGACATTGTGATCATTGACTATTGATAACTAGACCATACCCAAGATGATGTCATAAGGCCTTGACGTTGCATGAAGGAGATCCTAGCCAAAGCACTCACCTCCTAGAGTTATCTCACAATGCTATAACATGTGTGTAATCATTTAATCCTCTCTATTAAAGGTATCTAATCGTATGTATTCTAACAAGAGCTACATAAAAATATCTGAGCCTCATTCAAGGTGTGTGTTAAGGAAAGAGTGACTGGAACCTGTTTTCATAAGAACTGATGCTAAGTTGGAGAAGACACAGATCGTGACTCTAATCATCTCTTGAGCATCGTGGTCATAGGCCACCACTCCCTGAAGTTGAGCTCACCCCTGTCCACCGTCTCCCTGATCCTCTAGTGAGATACCTGGGGGTGGAGGTAGAACCTTGAACCATAGTCCTCCTCATACCACACATCATGGTCCCCTACCACATTCACCGCCCTATGAACCTCCTCACTCAAACCTCTACCAATTCCTTGGAGGTCTCTTGACCGTCTACTAGTTGTCGGTGCATCATGTTGGGCAGTCACAAGCCATGTGCCCCTGACCACCATTGAATTAACAAAATATAGCCCTCGTAGACCTCCTCTACCTCGAGAGCTCTGCACCTCCGAGCCTACAACCTGGGGTCATCCACTGAAAGGTCATTCCCATTTTGGCCTCTACTTCGTTTTCCTACTCCTATTTTAGATGACTCAAATAACTCTTGTTCGGTGGTGGCTGTCACCATTGGTGCTCGCTTGGCTAGGAATCTATCCACTAGTAGAGCTCACTCTAGCACGCCATCCTAAATCAGGATACTCAGAAAAATCTTCGAAACACTAATCTCCTGTTGGAGTCCCAGTTCAACGGTTTGGTACCTAAAGAATGGGTCTCATACCATATCTGTGGAGTATTATAAGAGGTTAGTAAACCATTCCATGTACATGGCCATAGTCAGGCCTGCCTTTTATAGGTGCAATAGTTCCTGAATACACACTGAACATAGTGTTTCTGGTACAAAATCCTCCCTAAATAGGCTCTTGAAGTCGAACCAGGGAAGGTTCACATTCTTGTGTGTTTTGAGCATCAAGATCCACCATCTCCCTTCATTCCCTGAAAAAAGCTAGCGGCTCGGAGAACCATCTGGTCTGTAGGTGTCTCTACTAGTAGAAAAACCCATGTAACTGCGTCCAGTCAATCTTCAGCTTCATGATGATATGTCTCACCAAAAATCCTTGGGATTCTATGTCATGGGAACTCATGCAATGCGCTCAATCGGCATGCACTGTCTACTAGTTGGACTAGTAGAAACTTCTACTCTACAGGTGGTGGTGTTGCGGGTACTCCACCCGAAGGTGATATCACTATATCTGTTCCCTATACCCACACCTCATTGATCATTGGGACATCGACGTGATACCTCATTGGAATCCTAGTAGGCTGTCTTCCTGGGGGAATCCTGTAGGGAAATAGATGTGCCATGGTCAAAATGTTATACCAGGTGAGATAACTCAAAGAGTTAAACATAAAAAAATTTCAAAAACACATGCAACCACTATTTTCATGTACGGATTTGGAAATCATTTTTCAGGATCTTGGTGTATGGATATGTCAGTTCCCATAACTACACTGGACTCTCAAACTAAAATCCAAACTCAAGACAATTAACACTATTTCCCCCATAAAAAATAATTACTTTTAGTTCTTTTGATAGAACTGACCGCCCTCTGAATCCAATTTATCATGAATCCTCTCCATGGTCCCATTTCATAAGTACCCCAATCCCACCTTCCATGTGCCAGGGGCTGGTTACTATCACCAAAAAAGCATATCCCAAAATGGAAGGAATTTAATTAAAACATGTATACACATAGACATGTCATACTACCCACAAATTAATCATTACTATCGAATACTTCCCTGAAGTCTCTATATATAAGGTAGTGGAAATAACTCCTGAAGCTATAGACATATGGCCCGTCTTCTTCTGCCTCACTGAGCTCCACCGAGTCCTAGACCTCTGAATTTGGAATAGTTGTGTCACTAACTTTCACAAGACACAACATGTGTGGGTAAAGGTATTTCATGGGTGATTAAAACAACATGGAAGGGACCCCGAGCCCCCCGAAGGACTCTTAGAAATCCACAAGGGACAATACCAAAAAGGAAATACAACAATGAAAAAAATAGAAATACCAAAAAGGAAATACCACTAAGGAATTTCATATTGAAAATGTCTCAAGTACATAGCAGAATGTAATATACAACTTAAACTGGGTACAAAATATGTACATAAGTAAAGATGATTAGTCATGAAGCTAGATCATCTTATTCAGTTGACAGGATATACTGTTGATCCACGATGGCTCGCTCTCCAACTGATCGTCGAGGGGGTTCTCTATTGTTGATCCATAATGGGTCACTCTGTGGCTGCCCCACAATGAGTCACACAATTTTCTAATCCACAATAAGGTCATTCTCATGCTGATCAACAGGGGGTCGGTCTCATGCTGATCCATGAAGGGATGCTCCATTACTGATCCACAAAGGTTCTCTCTCATGATGATCCATGAAGGTTCGTTATATTCCTAATACGTAAAGGGTTTCTCCGTTACGGATCCACAAAGGGTCGCTTTTCATTCCATACATTTCATGCAACCATTGGATTCCCGCACATAGAATTCTTGATTCTGAGAGGATTTTCTCCTCAATAAATATGTCATAACTCAACCTCTAGGAAGTCCCACATAGAGAATCCCAATGGGCTTTCTAATCGTAAGGGTCTCAACACAATAAATGGAACGTCAAACAGACACCTGATATATATGATATTTCCATTTTTGTAAAAAGTCCCTGGTTGGATTTGAGTCTGATCCAGCTCGGACATATTCCAACCTCTGCAAAAACTCACGTAGATTATCTCATAAGGACTGACTCCTCACAAGGGTCCATGTGCAGTAGACGACACATCAATTAAACACACGATTAGTTACATACAAGTGTTTCACTGAAACCGGGGCCGGTTGGGCTTCGGCCTAGTCCAATAAGGCCCCGACCTAACTGGGTCTGGCCCACCTGTTGGAACATGGCCCAACTATAGAAAGCCATCTCATTGATCACTTCGGCTTCTCTAGCCTGGACGCAGCTGAACCGCATCCGGTTCGTCACTTAGTGGCGTTAGCTAGTGCCTCCTACCCCAGTGACCGGTCCATGTAGAAGGCTAGCTCAGTGCAGCCGGAGGCGTCTCAGCCACGTCCGATTCGTCCAGTAGGGCAAGCCATTACTCTCTGTACACAGTCACAGGACTGGGTGCATCTAGCACGTCAGAGCAGCCAAGATTGATGGCCTCCCCCCCACCGCGCGGTTCTAGTCAGCAGCACGCCTCCACGCTACCTTGGGGCGCAGATGGGCATGTTGCCTGCCTCCCCTCGTAGCTGCCACTGGGGCCCCCACCGATGCTGGCATGCCGATGTTTCTTATGCAGTCCACCAGAGATTATCTAGTGGTCCATTTCATGAACTGTCTGCACCTATGGAGTCGTAGTGCTGTCGCCTCAACTAAGACTACGTCGAACTCGCCTTGCCACCATTTTAAGATCTCGACCCCAAAGAACGCACAAGGCGGAGGGTCTCAGGCCATATTCTTGTCAGACCATGCCTTCTGTATGAGAAGTTTGAAATAGGAGAGGTTCTAGATGATATTCTTTGAACGAATGTTTAATACTGAATAGAAATACCAAATAAACACCCTCCCACAAGAATGCATTATTCATGGATCAAACAGTTCATAGGTTGATCTGCATTCATCATTTAATACAAAAATGGTTAAAAACATAAATCAAAACAAACCCCTATGTAGAATAAATTCAACATTGATGTAGTCTACCAAAAATGATTCAAAAATTCCTAGGCATCCATTGCTTTATGGCTCCGTTCTTCATAGAGTGACGATGTTGTGACCGATCTGCCATCATTCGTCATTCGTCATAGGGGAGGAACTTGTCCATAGGATCATCAAAAAATTACACTATTTAATTCACAACACTCCAATTCATTAGTTTCATAAAAATGAAACACGTTACAACATTTCTGTTACACTTCGAAGTTGCTTTGTTATCCTGTTTTATTTATGTAATAGCATAGTGGTTACTCTTTAACAAATGATCCATTAATGATTCTCGTTTAATGAGCCTCATCATCACCTCATCGTTGCACCGCAAAGCCTCTGTCTATCATAGCAGATGCCACCATCCTCTGCTAAATGGAGGGAATGAAAATAGAATAACTTTTTTAAGTTATGTTATTATTTTCTAAAATTTCCGAAATTTAACTTTTCCATTCGACCATTGTCGGACGATGTCAAGTCCTTTCAAGGTGAATCCCAGTCTTCTGAGTTCAATGGATCGCTCAAATTTTCAATATGAGAACTGGTTCAAAAGTTAGAAAAACATACTCTCACGTTTACTTATAAGAACATAAAAAAATTTCAATATTCCATTTAGTGTTCAGCGTGCCTCAGAATCAAGTGTCATCATAGCATGTGGTCTTGAAATAATTCTATATAATTTAAAAAATTCATTCAAATTATGGGAAAATACAATCATTATTCAGAAGATAATAACTATAAATAAGACAAGAAATTGTGGAAAAAACATAAACTTATAAATTTATTAACTTGTATAAATAGTAACTGGTTCACACATTAAATAATGGACATGAAACCAGACCCTTGCATAAATATATGGACATGGAAACTAGGTCCACTCATTAAATTTTGAACCTGAAATTATATTCACACATGACATATACACCTCATGAGTTATCCATCTTTACCCAATGCACTCAAAAAATATATAGGTACCTCACATCTTATAATGGAACCATTATTATGTGTTCTATAAAAACATAAATTATTAATCATAACATGACACAAGGATTTAAAATGGGGATCTTAAACATTATTCCATCATGACATAATCCAATAACAACAAATGTATTTCATAAATAGCATAAACATAATCATACCATCAGAATAATATAAATAGTTTACTTCAAACATATCCTTATTTAATTTTTTTATCTTGTTTGGAAGATAATTTTGATAAAAAACATGATATTATTTCTAGATAAATATATCATTTCCTTCAGAAAATAGTTTTCTATTCTTAAAACATCAGACAATTTTTGAATGAAAATAATTTATTTGAAAATAACATTGAAAAAATATATTACAAGCTTCATGTAAATATGATGTTATGAAAGTGTAAAAATCCATTCATGTAGTTTAAGTTAAAAAATGTTTTTTTTATTTTTTCGGGAAAGGTCAAGAAGTACCTCGTATGGAAAACAAAATAAATATTCCATCCAAACCATTTATTGATACTCATAAATGGGTAAAAATGAAATAAAAAACTTATTAAAGGGTTGAAATTATATTTTAGAACACATATTTGGGAAACATGGATGTGGATGATAAATATATTCCAGTAAATACTTATGAATAAACAATATCGAATAATAACGAGATTCCAAAATTATCCCTTTCTAATCAGTTGAATCATATTCCTCATAAAATTAGGAAAATTGTATGGATATATATCCTCTATAATAGGAATACATTAAACATTCATAGGAAGAATAAGCACCACAAACATGAGATTAGTGGTGTATAAGGCATATGTCCCACACAAATAAAAGAGGAAAAAAATAACCCCTTACCGTATGTTTGATATGATCATATATATCGAAACCTCTTGTATAATTATTTTAATAATGTTATTGAATTATCCCAAAATAAAATTAATTTTGATGATATCATATATGATCATACTGACTTCTGTTTTTTAGTAAAATGTCATTATTAATCGTTATTCAGGTATTAACTGCATTATGTTATTATGCATGTTTTTTCAAATAAGTTATGGTTCTCATTCTTTGGTTATAATTATATAATTTATAGAAATAAATTAGTATAATATATATCATATTTATTTATTCAATTAATTTATATAATCATACTTTAATGAAGATCATGTAGAACGAATCAAATCACATCATAAAGACGGTAAGTCATACGCATGCACGAGCGACGATATTGTCCACATAATTGTAAAATGGTATTGAAATGAAAGGTATATATTTTGATCAATAATTAATATCATGTCTTAGTAATCATATATAGGTACTATTTCAATCATTGTATCCATCAAAGTATGATGGTTGTGAAAAACATACAACACTATGGAGTGGAGACGGTAACCAGTACGTACGTACGTGTGGTGATTTCATTTCTCATAGGATGGATAGAAGGTGGAATATGGTTTTTACATAATCTAAGTAAAATATAATTATAAAATTTAAATAGTAATCCTTAATTTTAACTAGAAACAACTGATGAAGAGGAATTAGAAATTTTTTTGCAAAGAATAGGTGGAGTTGATTACCTCATTTTTGACATTCTCCCTTTAGATCTCTTTTCAACGGCACTAGAGTTTGAATTTTAAGAAGAAAAAAACATCTATAATATGAATAAGGAAGTTGGTAAAGGAAATGTATAGGTAACTACTGATCTTGAATGCTCAAAATGAATTTAAATTGCGAGAGAGGAGGTTCCCTTTTATAATTAAGGTGAGCGGCACATTTTGTGTTCCAAAATATATAACTTTATAAAAAATTCAAAGCACATCCAAAAACCAAAAAAATGTCATATCATTGAATATTGTATTAAATAAGGTTACAATATAATCAACCAAAAAAATTCGGGCACTTCTTAATTTACATTTAATCTTTATCATTTTAATTTATCACATAGATATTTTATTTCCATTGAAGTTGGGTAACTAATATTTCAATATTTAATGGGTGAAATATTTAATTAATTAATTTAAATTAATTTATAAATAATTATTTTAGATAATTTTAGAAAATATAATAATTATTAATTATTTTTTTAAAATTTTTATTTATTAAAATAATATAATAAAACATTATTTTGAAAAAACAACAATAATATCAATTTTATCACTATTCATTTCATTTATTTTTACAAAATATCAAGATAATATGGTTTCCTCAAACCAAGTATTTTATAATATCTCTAATGGTCTAATTACATCTATAAAATTCCTTGGAAAAATTAATTTTCCCAATTTTATTTATTTTAACACTGTCAATAACATTTATTTGAAATTTCTCTTAATAAAATCATTACTACATAAATATTGTGTAATTTTTTAATATACTTATATGTTACATAAAAATTAGATATAAAATTACATTATGATGATATATGTAATATATTTTAGAATAAAACCTGTATTAATAATTATCTTTTGAAAAATATAATATTAATAATGTTAAAATAATTAAACTTTGAACGTGTGTACTTTAAAATCACTAAATATAAAATAATATAATTGTCACAATCTCTTATATAACACTCCAAATGGTCACTAACTCTACCCATGGATTATAATAGATGAGATATACATGGCCAAAAATATTTCATCACGTTTTGGTGTCTTACAATAGGTATCATAATTTAAATAAATATTGTTTTATTGATTTTTATTTAATTAATTAATTTTTACATCATCAAAGTTTAAGTTATTAGGGTAATTATTTATTTCCTAAAAATTAAAAATAAATTACCATGATAAATAAAAACATTTTATCTTCCTAATATTTTTTATAATAAAATATATCCTCTTTATATCCTAGTTTTAAAAATATCATTATTATTAATGTTTCATTAAGCCACTTTTTACTTTTCTTCAAATAAAATAAATAAAATGTCCTAATGACATCCAAGTCGGTTTTAATGGATACCAATTTGACCAAAAGATTATTTAGGTCATATATTACTCATCAAATGATATTAAACAAGTTTTAGGAAAATATATAATATTATATGTTCATTTAATTACATGATTGACTCTTTTACCATATTAATAAAAAGTACTAAAGTTACTATTCATATGGCCTATAAATAAAATTACGTTATTTTGATAATTTGAATATAATTTTTTCAAAAACAAAATATATTTTTTAAAATTCAATACACAAAATTTTTAGTAACTAATTTAGAACTAACCTCATTTTTAGAATGAGAGAAAGTTTTTTAAAAGTCAAAACATTGCAAAAGATAGAAATGTTTTAACTTCTGAATGCAATAGAAATTTCTTACTAATGATCTAAATTTTATTAAAAGATAAAAATATATTATATTTATTATTTTAAAAAATTATATAATTTAAATTAATCATGTAAATTATATCTACATAAATGTTGTTTCTACTTAGAATTCAGCATATTTTTACTATATATAGAAACATGATAATTATCAGAAAAATAAAAAAATTCCTCAAATGTAAATTTTTATATCCCTCTTTAAATAAAGAATATTATTTTATAAAATAAAAGTTATATATGTTTCAAAAAATATATTTAAAATTAGTGTACCCTCAAAAGGTGGAAAATGGATTTTTTTTAAAAAAAATATTTATTTTATCCAAAAAATTGAATTTGTTCTTATATCATGTCTTGAAAATAGATAACATGAATTTTAAATATTAGATTGAAAAAATTATAAATATATTAAATGTCTAAAATACATCAAGAGTGGATTTATTATTTTATAAACTCGCTTAATTATAGACTTGTGGGGAATGAATTATATCAAAAGAACTTAATATTCTATGTAACATAAACCAAACATTATGTTTAGAATACCACATGCTAATCTGGCCTTGTGTATAGTGAAATATTATCATGGTGTAGAATAAAATAAAAGATATCAATGGAATTAAAATAATCTATCTTATATAATCTCAGAGTTTTATAGAGTCAATTTAAAAAAATTGTAATAACCAAATAAATCTATTACTAGAGATTCAAATAAACATTTTATACATATTCAGATATTCATCAATTTTATTTTTCCATATTTTCTTCATCCAGAGGGACAAGTTTCATCCAACATCATCATCATGATTTGATTTATTCAAGAAAAATCTACTAAAACAATTTTATCACCAATTGAAATAAAGATCTCCATGATGGAAGTCCACCTCTATGCATTATAATATTTCAATAGTACTATTATCTTCATGACTCCCATAAATGTATGACTTGCCTTCAATTCCCCACATTGACAAAACTAACATAAAATATAAATCCTAATAAGTTGGGTTTTCAATAAATTTCATTTAGAGTAGCATGGATGAGAATTATTTCTCATCACATAAACTCCATTCAATTATGATTGTGATTTACGAAAACTTAACATGATTCTATATTCTTTAAAATTACAAACTTGTTCATTTAATGAAATCATTTAATTATTATTTTCCATACCTTTAATATTATGTTTAATTTTCTTCTTGACATTAAAAAGAAGTGCAATTTTATTCTTCTATTCTAGATACAACATCTTAGCCAAATCAAGCTACTATAGACATAGGGCTAAGAATTATTTTTACACATGATCAAACATTTATTGAGTTCTTGAATGTATCATTTTAAATATAAGAATCCAGCAGTATTTTTTCATTAGTTCAATTTTTTTAAGAAATCATTTCACACATTTTTCTAAGATATGCCCAAACATTATGCACTTTTCATATAAATATCCGTCAATCATGTGGATATTTTTTTATAGAGAAAACCTCATGAATTCTATTTTTTCATCATAATTTTCATGAACTAATTCAAACATATTTCTTTTTTCAAATATTAATTAATTTTTCCTCTATTACTTTTTTTAATACAATTTTTATTAATTATTTGTTTTAAAATACCCATGATATGACATCTTCTTCCATAGTATATACCTTGTTTATTTAATGTTAAATTTATTTCATCATTCCTATTCTGTGTGGCTTGATTAACAATTTTCATTACTATCTTCGGATTCTTATACCCCAATTAATAATTTTTTACATTTTCTCTTTTCCTATGCATTGGTTATGTTCTTACATTTGTATTATTATATTCATAGTGAACATTTGGTACATACCAAAACTCATCATAATTATGAAATCATCTATGAAAACAATCCCAAGAGAATTCACGACACTCAAATCTTTTCTTTATGGACATATTATTATTCATATATAATTATTCTTCCATTCTATATGATTTAAATTATCATTATATCTAATCCTTTTTAATTCTAGCCTTCTATAATTATCATGAATAGAAAAATTATACCACCAGCTAATGGATTGTTTCCAAAATTTCAAACAACACTAACATAATAAAAAAAAATCATATTTATTAATACAATTTTTCAATCATTGAAATCATGATGTTTTTTAATAATATGATTCTTCATGTGATCTCATTTTAGGGTAAACGAATTCATTCTCTTCTTCATAAAAAAATATAATGATATTATGTATATATCATTATTATTCTTCACCCATGTTTTCCCATAATTATTTTCGGAGCCTATACTTGTAGATGAAACTATATTATTGAAAAACAATAATCAAGATCAAGGGATACCCATTTTAAGGATATTTTAATATATTTATCTTTATATAATCCCAAAATCATAATGATACATTAATGAGTCTTGTTATAATTATGTATCTTTCTAGAATAACTCTTATAAGCCATTATAATTTCAGTATTTTTTGAAGATTCCGCATGGGTGTTCTCTATATTTCGAATAATTACTTCTAACTCAATACATTTCATGTTTATAGAGTTATTTTGGATTTCAAATAATTTAAATTTATATTCACATTCATTTTGAGAATAATTAAATTTATTTTCCTTTAATTTTTTCAAAATTGAATTTCAGTTCATAACAATTTATATCGAGGAATTTTTTCTTATACTTGAAAATTTTAAGTGGGTCTTCCAATTTACTCTTAAATCACTGAACATGATTAGGATGCATTTTATTTTACTCCTATAAAGAATTATTGAACACTTCAATGCACTTTTTTATAACATCTAATTTGGATTATTTAAATATTATATAGGGTTTTTATAGTATCTCTAATTAAAAGATCTCATATATGTAAAAAATATTAGTCACACCCTTTTCATAGTCAATCATTTGAAATGCATCTTCTACCAAACAAAATCATTCAATGCAATGAATTATTGACTTTTATTTATCTTCTTCGTCTTAGATGAACATATCATATTTTTTATTGATTACTAAATGAGAGCCTATAATACTAATGGTTGCATTATGATATTATTTAAGTGATTAAATAAATTTAGTACAGAACTTATCAGTTACTTATTTCTCAAAAAAAATTCATTGTAAGGGTTCATCAACAGAAGAGAAATATTCAATACAAAGTGATAGAGTTTTTAACATGGCTTCAATATGTTGTGTGATAATTATAAATCTTGAAACATCCTTTCCAATGAATTTTTCATTTCCTCAATTTCATTTTCAATATATGAATTTTTCTCATATATTCCCATGATAAATGAAAATATGTATCTAAAAACCATAATATAAAAATTCTTCATATAATATTTTATGTCTATATAAAAAACCATGATTGATTAAATAAACTATTATTCATTATTACATGAACCAAAATCATCAAAACGATCAGTATCAAATGATTTAACAAGAACTTCTATTAAACTACAACTACAACTATAATTAGTTTTTTTGCAACCAATTTTTTCATAAAATTATTTATCAACTGTGTCAACGGTTTTTATAAAACCTACTTGTTAGATGTAATAGAAATATTAATTTAATTATCTATATAATGAAATTAAATTGGTTTTTTTAATTCAAATATGAACATCATATTTTTATGCAACAAAAACTATGATAATATAGTAGATCCCACAAGAGGTAGAATCTCTTTTTTGATACCAACTGAAGTGAATAGTGAATCATACATGGACACTGAGTTGGTGGGGTGAATTAATATTATTTATTTTTAGAGATTTTCTTTTATTCACGTTAACCCTATTTAATAATTAAAACCTCTTCACCTATTATAGTGAATAGATCTTCCATTTTTATACAGATAATTTTACCACATTCAAGACATAATGTAAATTAATGTGTAACACTCAATATTTTTACAGGGCTTCCCCCTAATATTGGTGAATATGTCCTCACCGTGTTCATGATGACTTGAAAAACATATTAACTAACTAGAAATAAATAAACAATTACAATTGGGATGGTCAGGTATCGTCTTAAAACCATCTTCAGCAGTTTTTAGCCACTCTATAAATTATACATGTATCTCACCAGTGTTATTTACAATGGAATTCCACTATTGACATTTACAATTAAATTCCACTAGTTTTTATAAAAAACACTAAAAAAATGGTAAATGTCAAACAAATATCAAATTTTTACTACAATACAAAAATGATCTTCCTCTTTGAGCTGCTAAAAGAAACAAATTCTACACCATAGCACTTCAACTAAAATCATTAAACATACACTGAATTTAATCCACAACACTCTATGTTATTCGGTTCAGTATACTCTTCTAAATGAGTGGAATAAATCATATAAACTTTAAATCATATCAATAATAGAATTAACAACTACAGTTTCTTTAAAAAATGGAATGTTTTCTTCATCTTTAGTTTGCTAAAAAATATTTCATCATCTCAAAAATATTGATAATGGTATTTTGAAACATTACACATATTTACAATGTGTTTCATTAATGCATGTATGTTTGAAATTATATTTTCATGGAAATATTATTTCATTCATGGAATAAACCTCACTCTTGATAATATTTTGTTTTCATCTCTTTTTCATCTCACTACAATGCAATGTCACTATTTACATCAAATTCGAAAAAATATTTCTGTAATAATAATTATTTTACTACTTCCTAATTCATACAATACACAATGGAGCTCACAAAATCTATGTATTTATATATCCTAATAATTTAATCTTTATACTTCTTTATTATCTTACTTCAAGTATTTAAACATATCAACTGTATCATATTCTCAACGTACCTCAGACGTGAATATCACATAAAAAATATAGCATAGTCTATTCAAGCATCAAAATCTATATGAACAAAGGTAGATATACTGTTTCATTCACATCACACAAAAACATGAAACTCACTAAAAATCATGTATTAATATAGCATGCATATTTTCAAATTCATGTATCATATAATAAGTATATATTATTTCTCTGATTTTTTTATATTCACTCAAACAACAAGAAAAATGTTTCTATTAAAATATTTTTGGCCATTATATATTGAAAATGGTTCTTATAATATATTACGTCCTCATAATCAATCCTAAAAATATTGATGTTGTTCTGGTTGGTCTGCAAGTTCAAATTTTTCATGAACAAGAATTGTAAGAGTTTCTTAAATACTATAAATTCTATAGTGTTGATATTACATTGTGTCATAGAATTAGAAAAATCAAGAGAAATAAGTACATCCTGAGGACATCGAACCTTATCCTTCTCCCATATTGATCTTCTACAAGGACACGTTTTTTTAAATAAAATGTCACTTAAATGTGTGATAGTCTCATTCATGAAAATGGTTTCATGTGGAGGTATTTATAAAAAAAATCCTCACTGAGTAAGATTTTGAAATAACAGAGAAATCCATACATTTTATTATCCATGGAATCACCACCTCATGTTATGATTCATGAGAAACTAGCTCTACTGTAAATTTCAGTTTTTTATTCCAACAAATTAAAATTGGTTTTTTCTAAATGAATTCATGAAAACAATGTTGTATGACTATTAGATCATTTTTGAATCATAAGAATGATAAAATTGTACTTCAATGAGTAGGATGTAACATCCAAATAATCTCTAAATGAAGATACTCAATGAAAAGAACTCCCAAACATGCTTGAAGTTGAAGACAACTATTGGGTTCAGGATGACATTATAAATTATTCATATCCGAGGACCATATTTATTTCATTATTTCTAATGGAAGTGAAATTATAACTGAGAAATTGATTCCCATAACAGTTTATCTATTTCTTTATATAGTACATTTTATAATAATATATCCCCTAAACCATCCAAAATTGTTTACTATTGGCCCTGCTACATACTGGCACACTTTTTCTCAGTTATGCGTCCTCACATGGTGGTTCACCTCTACTCCATTTCACTTTCATGTGGCATGCCTATGCATATGTATAGACTCTTTCACCCATGTTGGATATATAGGTATTCTATTTACCACTTAAGAAGTGGCTGCAATGATCCTTGGATGGATAGCCTATGTAGGACTATATATTTAATATAAAGGAAAAAAATTAATATTCTGATGTACTCAAGCTAAGAAAATCAAATTTCTCATATAAAATAAACATTATTTTTCATAAACTCTTCCATATATTACTGAAATCAAAATGTATCATTTTTTACACATGTCTTCGAACTTAAGATCGGTTCTCCATTCGTCAAAACAGAATTTTCATTATTTAAAGAATCTATACAAGTAAAATAATCTCTTTATTTATCTCAAATAACACCACCCATTACCTGAAATAGGGGTTTTTTATATAGTCCCTCACTCCTGAATTGGTTTAATAGAGTAATCATCATCACACTCTAGAGGTCAACTATGTAATTATTCAGGATATAAATAAATAAATTTTTATACCATTGGTAGATCTTAAATTAATAGTAAATTTTCCTTATAAATAGAATATGATTGATCTTCCTCCCATATTAGAGTATAATTAACAATATATTCTAGTGGAGGATATAGATAAAGTTTAGATTATGATGTTTCCCCTCCAGAAAAATGATATACCACATCACCTTAAAATATCCTCATCTCCTTATATTGGAAAAAAATTCATTCATTATATATTGAATTAATGTCCATAAAAAGTTTTATATCATCATATAAAAAGGTATAATAATCATTTTTTCGTATAGGTAATTTCAATACAACATAATTGGAACAATATAACACATCATTATTATGATAAAATTTCCACTGGGTGTCGTAATTGACAACTCAATTAATAGGGTTTGAAATAAATATTTGTCATTTTTTTGATAATATGGTAGATAAAAATGTAGATGAAGATCCAAAATAAAATAAAAAAATTGGTAAATGCGATTCTTTGATCAATGTACCTTACACCACATCATTGAGAACTTTGAAAACATCTACAATAATCATATAATCCAGGCCTTACTCTATTATAATTTTATGAGTCAAATTACAATGATTCTTGGGAACTGGTTAAAGTAATGTCTATTCTTCTTATAGTAAAAGAAATAATCATGAATTAACACTCATTTAATTAATATTGATGATGATCTATCCATTTGTAATTATTTCTCTCGAGGAATGTATTTTTCAAGGAATAACTACTTTGATGTTATCCATTTCATGTTTTTTATCTTATATTATTCTATATTATTTTCTATTTTTCTACTTTCAGTTTTTCTACATATCCTATTAGATGACAGTTCAACATGTAAAATTCATGCATTTTATTACTTCCAACACCAAGAAATGTCGTCTCAGGGGACCCAATCAAATTTTCAATTACTAATGGATTAGTAGTTCCACTATATTTAGAAGTTTTCTATCACGTAAGTTAATTAAACATAGTAAAAACATATTTTTTATCAGTATGCCACACTATGCAGGCAAGATAAATTTTCCAAAAATTATTTATCTTCCCTAATATAGTTATGATTTGAATATCACCAACAATATCTTCATTAAATTTTTAATTGTGAAAGTCCTTAATTTTATTATTGGTGATTATATTAATCAAATTCACCATGTTATATTTTTTCATTATATACTATGATACACATAATCATATCATGATATTTGATTATAAAATAAAACTATTATTTTTTTCTATAATATTCCCAATTAATCTTGTACGTTTTTCATAGTATATGATATATCTCTCTAGTGTTATCAAAAACTAGTCCCCAATATTCCTAATAATAATTATATGATACCAAATGTAATATAAAAGTCTCTAGAAACCCATATCTGATAGTTGTAATATGATAGTGATTTATATCTATGAGGTACATTAGGATCCAAAAAATTATAAATATATACTGTCTAGATATAAACATTCATAAAATATGAAAACCTAAGATACAATATAAATATATTGTGAGAACATTATTATATAATCCCATATATCCATAAAAATTACACATATTTATCCCATAGGTTTCATAGATAGTAGAAAAATATAAGGGTTATATTATATTTTGAATAATGTGTAGAATAAAAAGATTGTTATCAAAACATAAACATGGTAGATCTGATAGGGAAGAATAAATAAATAATATTATTCTATTATAAACAAAATATTATGGAATTATTTTCATGAAGATGTCAACTCTTAGAAATTAGGTACACATATAATTCTATAAAAATGTTATGCTTGAGTAACCAGAGCATGGGTAGCTCGGGTTGTGTCGAAAAAAAATAATATTAGAGAAAAATTTTAATGTATTTTATTTGGGATATGATTATTTAGTAAGGATATAATCATTAAATAATACAAAGATGGTACAAATTACTATTTGGTGAACAATTTTTGTACAAAGCCATGAGTTCCCAAAGAATATTGAGAATGATTATTTCTCTTTTATATTTTAAATATACTACCTTTTTAGTGATAGATTCAAATTTAAATGAATTTGGATTGGGAACTATTGAGTTTTAGGGTTATGGTGCATAGTATACAATCTGTCGACACATACAATACATCGAGGAAGGGTGTGGTTTGGTTATGTATTCATTTCTAAATAACTCAAAATGTTTTTTTATAATTCACACATATTTGGTAGGATTTATATATATGAGCATTTTATGATCCCAATTTTATTTTACTCCATATTATTTCAAATTTTAGATGAATTGAAATTATTTACTTTGTATTATTATTTCTATTTAATATAATTTTGTTATATTCCATCCTAATATTTTTCTATTTTTTAATGAATTTTAAATTTTTGTTTCCTTAAGTTGAACTAATGGAAAGTGTTTTCAAGGTATTCATGGAAATATTATAAAAAGATTCAGAGAAATTTACTTTTTAAATTTAATATGGATACAATATATTTTATCATTTATTATAAAATTTATTATAATGAGATTAGAATAATTTCTTTGAAACATTTTTTATTTTACTTAATAAATGATTTAAATAAGAATGTGATTTTTTATTCATTCCACATATGGTTTATGAGCGACTGGTCTTATTGTGTTATATATATATATATATCATGTATATATATATGTTTTATTTATAAATTTTTTCTTCAATTGATATGGTGGGTGGAATTGGATAATTAACTTGCCTAAATTATTTTATATTTCATGAACGGTTTGAATATGTGGTTATTGTGGCCGGATATAAATGTAGTGAAACCACTTGATTTGAACTAATGTGATAATAGTTGTTTATGGTCAAGGATGATTTAATTTTTTAAAAACAAATTCTATAATACTGAAGAGAATTTCTTTATGTGCATGTGAATACATCATTATATTATTTTAACATTAAATCCTTTTCATTCATGTTGAGTCTCATTTATTATTCGATTTATAGAAATATAATTTTATTTTTGTTATCACAATATAATGAAGTTTGTATTATGAAATGGTCAATATAATGGGGAATGAAATTAGTTAACTTAATAATCACTAAATTAGTTATATAGTTTCATCAAATGACATATTTTATTTTCAATAAAATTTTCAGTAGGACTGTTGTTATTTTTATATGCTGGTATACATTATTCATGACTATTTAACGTTTCTATCTTACGTATATTTCAATTTTATTTTATTTTATACCCTTCTTCATAGTATTTTTTTAAAAAGGATACTAATGTATTCATGGAGGAATATAAAACAATTAGAAACAATGATTTCCAAAAACAATTCTTATCTTCGTAGGAAATAACCATGTCAATAATTATATTTAACTTTTAAAAGAAAATGGTTCATGTTTATTTAATAATGTTTTGATTTTTATTTTTGATTTTTTTTATTTAAAAAAAGTAGTATCAACTTAAAAATAATGATACTAATGCATATTTTTTATATTGAATTGGATTTGTATGTATTGAGAAACCCCATTGAGAAATACTTGATTTGAAACCCTTAATTAGTTTATGTTGTTTCTATTATTTTTAGAATACTTTTAACAATGAATCGTAATTATTATTATTTCTGGGTTAGTGATACTATTTAATACTAGGATGTTTGATCTCTAAAATATTAACATTGGGATAAAAATTTTATAAAAATATTTTTAAATGTCGGTTCATTATAAATTTAATGGTTGTGGTTTTCATTCACATTACGATTAAAAGATGGGATTATCGATTTATGCTGATAATTGTTTATAATTTTAAAAGTAATATTATTCTTATGGTATGTTTGTTTTAAAAATATTTATCAATTTGTATTTATTAGTTTAAAATGTATTTTTATATTTATTGTGTTTCCATTTTTTAATGAAACTATTTAGATTATATTTTTTTCTTTATAGTAAGAAAAATTATAAATGTTTTGGAGATCCCCACTCATATATGAGGTTTTAATAAATAGATTTTGATATTATTTTTGGCGTTTTTGAATATGTGAACTTTTTTGGGTTATTTATGAGATATCCTTCATGGGAACTCCAGCATAATTTCAATTCATGATATAATTTATTATTGGTGATTACTTTCACTCATGTAATGTCATTTTGGGTGTAAAATAATTTTTTTAATTATATATATATTCTTATGAACTGTTTTTAATGTGGAATTATATTATGAATCATGGTAATCCCATTATTCCAATGTGATTGTTATGATGTTGTGAATTTTATGGTGATGGGATTTGGATTCTTCTTCATGTCAGTAGAAGTTCCTATATAAGATGTTATGACTCTATTAGTTTTCTTTGGTATTATAATAGTAGTGGTAACATAAAACCATAGAGTAAGAGTTATGTTATTATATGTTCCCAATGTTTCCATGGATTATTATACTAGTTCAATATTACACTAAACAATGATCCATCTATGTATGTTTACATTGTGGAAGACTCAATTGACTAGAGATGTCAATGGATGGGTGACCAAAAATTTTCGACAGAGGTGAAAACATTTTCTTTGACATAGTAAATATATAAAATGATATTGTAAAAATTAATGATATTGTGTTTTACTGAACAATGAATTTTTATAACACATTCTCCATAAATACAATGTTTATTTTTACATGTATATAATAATTTTTAGTGTTCCCTCATATGGTTGGAGGTTGAATTTCTAAACGATGTTAATATTATTTTCCTTTTTTCCTTTCCCTATTATTTCTTTGTTTTATAATTAGTTAGATTGTTATCATTTTATTTATTATTAAAATGGGTGTTTAGATTTTATCATGTATTCTTAATTTCAACGCATATGGATAAGGGGGGAAAACTAGCAGATTGCTTTTGTAGTTTTGATGTAAAACTGGAAATAAATTTTTTGTTAACTCAAGGATCAACCTTCCAATGTTTGTATATGTTATTCAAAGCTACATTAGAAATTGTGGTATCAATGATTTTTTTTATTCAATCAAAAAGATGGGTAACATTCCCACCATCCTTTGAATCAAACTAATTATATCTAGTCTTACATTCATAGGGATATATGGAAATAGAAGATATAAATGGAAAAAATTAATTAGTATAATGTTATAGAATTTTGTTCAGGAAGTTGAAGACTAAAATCTATGTCATAAAGAATTATCACTAATATCACTTGGGTGAAAAACTAAAAATATGAGGAATGTATAATTAGACATGATGGAAGAAAAGATAAATTAGAAATAATGAAACTAACAGGGAAAACTTCCTTCAACATCTTGTATAGGAAGACAACAACTGTGATTATATTAGCCAAGGTAAAGATGAAATGGATACATTATGATGTTTTATAATCTCCATTAGGGTATGGGTAATGTTTTAAAATACCATTAGACATATAGATTTCAATATTAACCCAATAATATAATATCCATTGAAATGCAAACCCATTATTATATATTTTTATGTATTCTAACTATAAATAGTCATTCCAATCTCTATGAATCATTATATATCTACAATAAAAATAAAATTTTAAACTATTATCTTCATCCAAATATCACATTCTTCAAATTTTTCATGTACGGTAAAAATATAGGGTTCTTGGATATTATAATTAAGTAACCATAAATTTTAAACACATGAACATTTTAGTTCTTCTATTGTAGTAATTAATATTTAGTCGATACCAATTGAGCCTTAAAATGGATACCTAGTGAAACAGTAATTTGAGAAAATTAATATTTCTTCTAATTAATCATTATTTTCATACCCATTATATTTAGATCCAGAAATATTGGGTAATTTCTGATCCATAGAAGAGATAACCCTCCATAATATTTTCAAGTTAGAGCATAACCACCTTGTTTTATTTCACATGGTGGTTATGTATTGATAATTCATATTCTTTAATGAACTCTAACTTTATTTTATGGAATAATTTCAATTTTTATTGGTTAATGTGCACATTAATATAATTATATTAGAATAAATATCATTTATTTTTACATAATGATGATGCCTCTATATCTTTAATTTAATAATTACCACAACTATCTACAAATCACGAGTTCTATAATATTTCTCATGCACCTATAATCATTCCAAGGAATAAGATATAACCATATAATTATTCATGATGATACATGTCATCGCCTTTACTGATGAATCATTATAGATCACAGACTCTTCACCATTCTAGTGTAGTGTATTCACATATTCACTGAATAACCCTTACATCAGTTCCTTGAAATTTTCCTCACATTTATCTATAGAGAGAAACATAGAACTATTCCATGATAACATGGTTAGTGGATTATATTACCATTGAAAATTCAGAAAAAATCATTAATATTATCAATCCAATCCATGAAAAATATAGATCTCATTAATAGTGTTTAGTCTAGTACATCATAAAAAATCTTATTTCTATAATGGATAAAAAAATATAAAATACTCTTATATTTATAATTTTTATAAAATTATTCTTCTTGTAGAAAAATTATAGACATGGAATATTTTTCTTACAAAGTCTTGTTGCATTTTTTCTTTATTTCAATAATCATCCAATGTTTATAAACTTTTTTATTCCTTGAATACATACTAATATTTCTTGTAATGAGTAATGAAAACTGATCAAGGATATATCTAAAGACTCTATACATTAAATCCACAAGGATATAAAAGGAATTACAAAGGACAAATGGAATCACTATAAATTTATAGTGTCCAATCCTCTTACAAAAGCCTGTTTTGGTAATGTATTCAATTTTTCCTTTTATATTATTCATGTAAATCTATGTTCAAACATGAAAAAATATTAATCTCCTCATAAGTTAATAAAAAACTATCAATATGGGAGAAATTATAATATTTTGGATTATAATCTTATTCTGTTCCAGAAAATAAATTTAAATTCTGAATGATCATCTTTTTTAATTTTAAAGAAATGTACAGTGGTATTCCATGGTGATTGAATTGGTTGAATTAATCCCTTATCATGATTCTCTTAGAGTTTCCAATTTAATTACTACAAATCAATATTTTTTGTTCTATAATGACTTTTTTAATAAATATGTATCACTAGGTATGAGTTTTATTGAAAACACAACATTATAAATCATTATAGGACTAGGTAATTATTCTTGAAAGACATCAGTAAACTCCAGTGAAATAGAAGTATCATTTATGTTGAATTAGACTAAACCATCTAATATAAAAACTACATCTTAATAAGTATAAAGATCTATACTATGTATTCAACATCCTTTGTAAAATATAATTAATAGAGAATCCGAACAAAGAATACTAGAGCTGGTGTCTTCGTTATTACATTCGAACTCGATACAAGGAATAATATCTCAAAGGAATGAATAATTCAGTTGTCTTGGTAAACTATATACATATATGAAATTCATAATATATTTTAAAACATAAAATGAATAATTAATTTCTATGCATAATTCTATTCTTCCATTTATCTTATCCATTTATATCAATGAAAAAATATTTTCATCATTTCATTGGGGAAATAAAGCCACATAAAGGGATGAGATTAGATTATCATTAAGGGAACTGTAAATTTGATACAATAAATAAATAAGGAATAATCACTATTTTAAGATATGTAACTAAAACACATTCTATTTAATCAATTATGTGAGAATAATGTGGTAGGAATAACTGATGGTGAAATAATTCAATATAAATAATACCATAGAAATTAAAATTTATCCATTCATACTCTAACTATTCGAATAATCACATTGAATGTCAATAAATATATTCATAATAATGTAATATATAATAATAAAAATCTATAACATACAATAAATGACTTGTTCTAATGCATATAAATAAATGGGTATCTATATATCCAAAACCTAATCTAGTATGTCTCATTAGACCAACTAATGCATCGAGGGGATATCTATAAACAGTGGCCACCCATCTATTAATATGTCCAACACATTACATGTATGAAAGAGGTGAAATATAATTAATATAAACTGTCTTATTGAAAAAATAACATATGAAATGTAACTCATTAACCCAATTAAATAAACAAAATCATACATCATCTTGAGAAATATGGTGAATGGTAATAAAATCATACATCCTCAGTCAAACAGATAATAAACCATCCAATGAAATAATTAAGATGATATCAGTACATGAAATTTAGAGTGGAGCATAAATATAATTAAATATTGATGTCATTGATGAATTTAAATAGCATTAAATGATCCTTAAATTCATTCTTGAGGAAAATAACATTTTCATTTTGGAAATCAATGTAAACAATGACAAGTTCCCAAATATTGTTTGAAATTATTTTATTTGAAAATAAAAATTTGAATATGATAAAATTATCTTTAAAATATTTATTGGTGATGGTTGTGGAAAATTTTAATCTTACTGTTCATTATATAACAATGATTCCATTCACATTTTTGGTAGAAGCCAAAAGTGTATTATCTTGATAACAATATGAAGATTCCTCCAATTTTTTTGTAAATTGTAAACATGTCTAAAAATTTAAATAAAAATCGCTTTTAAAAGGTTAATATCATTTAAAAAAACATTTTTAGAAATCATGGGTTTCAATAAAAAAAGATTTATTATTGAGGTGAGAAATAATGTCAGATATTCTTAAAAATAACTTTTCCATACTTTTAAGTACTAGAGTGTGAAAATGGTACCATTACAAGAAACATTTCATGCATATATAGAGGTCAATAAAAAATACTGAATATTTTTAAAAAAAACATTTAACAATTCCCCAAAGAGAAACATAAACATAAATAATCCAATATAATGAAGATATTGTGAAATAAAACAGTATCACATTGGAAATTATAGAACCATATGTCCCATAATATTAATGAAATCAAATAAAATTATTAATAAAATTAATATAAATATATTATTTTCATAAAATATAAATGTGGGTGTTTATTCCCCAAAATAAGGAAATTAGTGGTCAAAATGACATATGTCTCATTTAAGTAAAACTGAGACAAGGAATCATTACCTTAGATGTGATTTCCTTCGTACCTATTTGTATATCCAATATAATTATTTAATAATGTTATTATTTTATAAAATTATTACATTAATATTTACAATATCATATATTATACTTTTAGGACATTTTACCACTATTTTTTAATAATATTTAATTATTTTCAATGTTTTTGGTGTTAATTACATTCATTTCTCATGCATGTTTTGTCGATAATGATACATATATTAGGATTAGAATATATATATTTAACATAAATAATTATAATAATGTAATAAATATTTTTTACCAAATATATACATATTTAGAAGCATTTCTGAGTGTTGGACTTGAGAAGTGAATCACATCTGTTTGTGGAGGCGGTCAGTCATATGTACGTACTAGCGAAGATACGATTCTATTAAGGAGTGAAAGGGTTATAAATTGGTGGATATATTAATATTACATAATAAATATCATATCATATATATAACATATGTTAATTAAATTTTATGTTATTATATTTCATATGAAGCATGAGTGAAAAACGAATCACATTGTTTTGTGAGACGGTAGTTCATTGTACACACTAGTGACATTATCGTATTTGAAACAGGATTGAATGTATAAATGTATAAATTATATTAAAATTATAGAAATATTATAATATCATATATATCATATAAACTTGTTAAATCCATCATTAAATATTTCCTTGAAATGTTGGGATGGAGAAGAACTACATCAGCTCACGAGGCGACAGTCCGTCATACACATGATCAATGATTTTATTTACCATTAAATTGAAGTGGAGAAGTATATAAGTCATTACCATAAAATAAAAACACCTCCCTATATTATTAATAAATATCTTTGTATATCATCATGTTTTAATATTAAATTATGTACTTTGAGGAAGAATTAGGATAAATCACATGGTCAGGGACACTACTTATTCTTTGAGAAGCGTAATTGGTTTGACAAAAAATGCTTCAAAATATTGATTTATGAAAAAAAAGTCTTAAAGTATGAGAGGATAGAATTATTAATTTTATTTGGGTAGGTATTGGCTGAAAAATTGGTTTTTATGTGCAGATAAGAGTGGATTGGTGGTGTCCTTTTATTAGAAAGGTTAGTGAAAAATTTCTTATTTTTGAAAATAAAATGTTGTAACCATGTTTTCATACATTCACTAAAGCTAAAAAGTTACTATTACAATATATAGTGTATATAAGGTACAGATATGGACATAAATTTGGTGTTGTAAATGTTTAAGATAATCATTAACCCATATCCTTTTAGTTCATCCCCTAGGCAAACCCATTTTAACCTAACCATGGTAAAACATTGTTACATTTTTTAATTATAATAATGGCCAAAAATTAATTTGAACATATTATATAAAAAAAATTATTCAAATTATAAATATATATTCTATTTTTTCCATATTCCATTAAAAAATATTTAAAATTTTTATTTAAAAGTAATCCTGGATAAGGGATGAGAAAGAGGAGTTTCAAAAATAAAATGTTCAAAAGATTACAATGTTTTTACAACAAAATCACAAAGGATAATATTTAAATGAAAAATATGGATTAATATATAAAATTTAAATTATTATACATTAAATAAAATGTTATATATTTTTTAAATTTAAAAATAATTTAAAAAAATTATGATTTCAATTAAAAATCACTTTTTTCACTATTCATCAAAATATTAAAAATTTCAGAATAATCCTAAAAATCATCTAATTTTTTTTTTATATTTTTATTTAAATAATTGAGTTTTTTTAAGGGAAATTTTTATAATTTTTTCAATAATAAATTTTAAAAAAAGTTTCCACGAAGTGATTAAACCATTTTCTTTAAAAAATATAGTTTTTAAGAAAAATATATTTTACTTTAAAATGATTCTTATTTTTATTTATAATAAATAAATATCCATTTAATATATTCTATACAGGTTTATTCCATATAATTTTCATAATTTTTTCAGAAATATTTATACTCACCCACATAACATCTAGTATATAATGGTTATGTTTACATGATAATATTTCTATATAGTGTCATGTTCTGTTTAAAAGAAGTGATTCTTGTAATGTAATATATCAGGGAGAATTAATTTAATAAAAAATAAATGCCTCAAAATGAATTAGTATGTTATATTCACTTATATTCTTGGTCTTAGGTGTCGTAAATGCTATCAAATATGATTTTACTATTTTTAACATCTCAGTGTATTATATTCTATCCGTTAAAGAAATTATATCCACATAATTTAATCATGACCTCGATAATTAAGTGGTTGAAATTTGAAAATATCTTCATTGGAAACAGACATTGTAAAATGTTTGATGAAACATCCTCTTAACAAGAGATAATGTGAAGTATTTCAGTCATATAGAATGAGTAAAAAATGGTTTTCTATGTAGGTTATTTTTGGTGGAATGTGATTGTATGGAAAAGGAATAAAATTTTAAATAATTATAGAGAGTGATTCTGGTCATTTATCACAAGAAAGTGAATGCTCAATTTAATATTAATGATACCAAAACCATAATCTTATTGTGATTTAAAATATAATCACATTAACAAAATTAAAGGTGTTATGAAATTTGTTTCATGATATAATTCATAGAGCTTGGGAATATTATTACTATATAGGAATATTTGGAAATGTACATACATGATATATATATTGGTAAATTTTGGTCCATTGGATTTAGTTCAATAAAATCATACTTTTCTATTAATATTAGAAATTAATATCGTATAGGAATTTTTATTCTTAAATCACTACTATTAACAATTATTACTTCATTTAATCAATAAAATAATTACTAGTCATTCCTCATATCTCTAGATATATTATAGGATGATACTTTTTATCATATGTTATCCAAAATAACAATAATTATCATCTCAATCATTCCATAAATAGTTATCCTAATTGATCGTCCAAAATATTCCTGTCTAAATTCAATGTCCAATTATTTGAAGAGAGGTCCCAAAATAAACATTATATTCTACAGGTGTTATAATTCATAACATAGTTACCAATTCCAAAAATATTAATACTTTAATCATTATATATCCTTAATTAAAACAAGCATTCTATCAAATATAAAATCATAAGATATCAAATATGTTCTATAAATTAATAATTGGATAAAACAACAGGAAAGATAAAATAAACTATCAAAAATATATCCAATTTCATGGTCACCAACCTTGTAAAAATAATATATTATTATCATCTCATCATCAGAAATATATAAAGGTTTATACCACTTCAATCAGGTGTTTCTCAAGAGGTTTAATGTAATGAACCAACCATGGTTAGCTATACAAGCCACCTGATCTTGTCATTCATAGTGATAAGGTCTAACATGATAACATAGAACAATTATTGAATATATCAAAATTAAGACATTAAAATGGTGTCCAACACAGAAGAATAAGATAAAACTGATATCCATACAAACCATGAAAAAACATCTAAAAGAGAATTTTCATTAAGATAATATGACAAATTCACCTTGAAACCTACCATCACCTCCAATCCATCATGGACCTAAGGCTATGAAAATAAGATTTTTCATCATTCTACATGATTCCCTTTCATTTACCTGAGTCCTACAATTAAACATCTAAAACATCGAAAATTAAACAGTTGGGATGTGAGGACAATTCGCAGTAAGATACCACCACATATAATATAAAAAGTCAAATTTCATGAATGCAGCAGTTCTATATTTTGTTAAAAAATATTTTTGTGAGTAATTTTCATATGTCCATAACCATTTATAAAATATTTTCCTTTGATTTTTCATAAAATATTTTCCTATCTAGAAAGATAATAATATCACTTGTATAAGGGATAAATAATATAAGAATATCCACACACCATAAGGTTACCGTGTAAACACATACCCATAAAATAACCCATCATATGAGACCATATGATACAAAATCATATGAAATCATGTCATCAACCATCAATGACATTATCTATCATGTGATAAATAAAATTTAATTAAAAATTCACATTTTATTGGGCCATAGACTATGGAAATATTGAATATACATAAAATACCTTAAACTAGGAATTTTATGTTTTTAACTGAAATCATGTCCTACCATTTTCCATCAATCGACCATAAGAAACCGTTACTGGTTCCACATACTCTAGGGTTACCTTTATACCTTTGATAACGCTCCCATTGTTACTAATGTGCCAATTTTTTGAAAATCCTTTTATGAATAATTTTCAGAATTTATAAATCATTGAAAAAGTAAATTCATCCACATCATTGTTTCAAAACTCATTTCTAAACCAAATCCTCTGTACAAGAATTTATTTAAACACATTTTTGGAAAAATCAATTTTTATGTAAAAGCCAATTAAAACATGAATCTTTCCAAGAAACCATTGTAAGGAATAATTAATTCAATTTAATTATTAACCTAATTAAATTATACAAGAACTATAAGAAAATCATATAATTAAACCATGCTTAGAAACACCTATAAAAAATGGGTGTAGAACATATTACCTTTGAAAATAGAGACTGAGGAAGAATATATCATGTAATTAGGATCCAACATCCATAAGAATCAGTTTTAATCCTCCATCAAACCCATTAGATATATAAAATCATCCCAAAAATGTTGCGGTAAGATGATAGGAGAACATATGAAGATTAGATCTATAAATAACAGAGTAAAGTAGAAAAAAAATGCAACATACCACATTGTGATACGTTAGGAATAAAGGATTTACACCAAGAATCCAAGTTGAGAGACCAAAAAAGAATTTGGGAAGGGTTAGGACATGATAATGTTATATCCAAGGGTTATAAATCTTTAAAACAACCAATTGAAAATGTTAAAATTCTACTATTTAACAGTTAAGAAGGGGGTCACATGGTTTCCTAGTGAATGTCACACAATTTAACTAATTGTACCCATTATCCATGTGTTACTACATTACTCTCATTTAGGTGGTGCATAATTAGAACTAGAGAGCCACATGGTTAAAATAATTATATTCCTTAGCTGAGTGAAACCGGTGGAAACCCCACAGAAACCCTACACAATTATCCAGGCATCTCACACATTTTTTTAATTGTGTAAAAACCATATGGAACAACACTTTATCCTAAAAGAGGAACACAACACATATTACTCATGGTTCGAGTAACAATTCCCTTTAACCAGGATCCATTCTAATTTCTCTCAAATTACTTTGTTTTAACAATACAATATGAAGATATTCATAGACCCTAAAATAGAAAATTGAAGGCTCATCTAAAGCATACCGATGTCCTAGAGTGAATCACATTCAACTAGTCACCGAATCACTTTTATTGGTCATCGACACCATACAACAAATGATATTAAATACATTAACAGATAATACTATAATACAAAACTTATAAATTGAATAATTTTTATAACATGAATTTCATTGATAAAATACTTAAAAAACATAATTCTTTAATTCAAACAGAAGATCATTAATCATTCATATTCATCTATGGTATTATTATAATAAAACCTTGATCCATTTTCTTCTTTCGAGGAATATTCCCTTGATGATCAGGGAATTTATTTTAATAGTGTTCAATCTCATTACATTTGAATCATTGAAAATTATCAATTTAGTACTTAAATTTTCAATTACAATCCTGGGGTCCTTTCTCTCCATACCATTTGAAAACCCCATTACATTTTAGAAAGTGTCATGGTCTTTATTTCTATAACTTTCACATTTTAGAAAAACATTAATTTCATTATACACTATATCCATATTTTATTCATCCATTATTTTCTTACAACTTTTCCCTTCCAAGAAATAATAAATTGATAATTATTTATCTGTTTTGGAAGAGCATGATATTATTTCCTCATATGATGAGAATGGTTGGGAGACTAGGTCCCTTTTGGAGTTCTGATTAATCCATAAAATTAATCGACCATTTGTAATATCTAGATTACATGTATTGATGCATTTCCTATTCAATCTATCATGATACATTCATAATCAATTCCATTCACTAGATTATATCATTAAATTAGGAAACATAATGTATAATCCCAAAAAATAGAAACATTAACCATAAATTTAAAATTTATGCATACGTATTATCGTAATTAGAAACACAGTTTCTCTGTGGGTATCATTATTTTCAAGTCATTCATATTGGGTTGTATAAAAATGTGATTTATCAAAATAATATCATATATGAGAATAAAACCAGGTGTCCTGAAATGCCAATTTATTTCACTAGGAGATGATCATGTCAATCCCAATGAGCCTTTTTCTATGTTATTACCCATATGTACATATGTCCTAGAATCCAATCAACTTATATTATCCAAATATAGATGTATTTTTGGAAAAAATGACATAATCTCTTCCATTCCATAACATTTGGATTTTCTTCTATACATATCCTTAAATTCTTTCTTGGGGTTATGTTCAATAATCTAGGTATTCCCCAATATAGATCCAATAGTTTCAACTAAACTTCCTCACATAATAATGGTATTATTTTGAACCCCAATAGCCTAAGGATTGCATCTAATTTGTTACATTGGAACTAGATAATAGGTGTCACATACTAATGCACCAAATGTATTAGTATTCATGGTAAAATAACATTCATACTTTAAATTCCCCTTACGTTATAAAATATAAAATACATATATAATTTTTTTTTGAGAATTCCATTATTCCCCTCAGTGCATCCCTTAATATCAATCAAAAAACACAACCTCTTTTCCTTTGGAAAATAAAACATAATAATGGGTTGAGAGATGAGGATAATTAAGGGTACTATTATAATTTATTCAATTAATAAAAAAGTCATAATCTATATATAAATATAAATAATTGAAACACACTCAATTTAGTCAATAACATGAGCATAATATTATAGGAATAAACTATGGTAAAATAATTCCTTATAAATAATCACAGGTTGTTGAAAACATAACCACAAATATTTTAACTAATCTAATAATCAATTGGAATATTAATAATTGAATTAATAATTATGGAATTCAAAATACCAAACATCTAAATTATATCATTGATGCCTTGTTCCAGGATGTCTAAATAAATGGGTAATGCATTTTCCTAAACCCATTCTATTTTGTCTCGTGAGACTTATTTATTCATTGATGGGGTATCTATATTCTCCCCTATTAATTAATTAATTAAAATAATTCCTTATATGAAATTGGTGACACTTAATAAATATAAAAATCAATATTGAAAAACTAGTTGATGACATTTTAATACCCACCCGAATAAACATACATAATCATAATCTATCTATAATAATATGGTGAATGGTTTTAAAATAATACATCCCCAATAAATGTGCTCATAAAGAATCAAAATAAAGGACACAGTTTAATAAAATACAAACATATCCCTAGTCTATCATTTGTACAATTAATTTTGGATGATGTTGGTGAATATAAAAACAATGAAAATATCCTTAAATTCATTCATTAGGAAAATAATATTTTCATTTTGAAAAAAAAATTCTAAAAAAAGATCAAAAAATATTTTTTAAATAATTGTCATTGAAAATAAACATTAAAATAGTTTTAAATAATAATTTAAACAATGATATGTCACAATAGAGGGTTAATTATCTTCATCTTCTTCACATTAAAACTAATAATCCATTCACTTTTTCAGTTAAATCAAAGAAAAATTGTTTTGAAAAATACATTAGATTCCATTCAATAAATTTTTTAAAAAGTAAAAAATGGGTAAAAATATCTTTAATAAATAATTTTTCTATAGATACGAACCTTTTTTACACATGTGTTTTTATTAAAAATTATTTCTGATTGATGAGATAAATATTGTCATATTCCCATAAAAACATTTTCTAAATCATTTTATATTTCAAAGGGAGTAAAAATGTTACACTACTTGAATGAGTTCTTGATTAAATATAGGTGAATAAAATATATTGGTTTTTGGATATAAAAATAAAAAACACCCCAAGGGATAAAAATATATAAATAATACTGAATAATGATGAGATTATGAAATAAACCCTTACCCTATTGGTAACATTTGAATTATAAGACCAATAAATTGAATAAAGTCTAGTAAAATATTAAATACAATGATTAAAAAAAAATTTATTATATAAAAAATAAATGGGGAGTTATATAAATGATATAAAGGAAATAAGTTGTGAATATGGAATATGTCTAACTGATGTAAATGTGAGGCAGGAATCCCAAACCTCATGTCTTATTTACTTCTTGCATGTCTATAAATCTATTATAATGGATTTCATAAAGTTATTAATTTATAAAAAATTAATAATAATATTAATAATATAATATATTACCTTAATATAAATATTTTCACACTTTTATTAGTAATATTTCGTATTTTTCATTTTTTGTGTGTTAATTGCCTTGTTTTCTCATGCACGTCTTTCCCTGAATGTTTCATATTATGTTTATAGGACTCATATATCATAAAACTTATATTTATTATGTTATAAATATAATATCTACTCATTATATACATCTTTAGAACAAATAGTGTTTGTTAGACTTGGTTAATGAAAAACATCGCTTCGGGGAGACAATTGGCCGTATATTTGCACAAGCGATGTTATCATTCCGTTAATGAGTAAAAGGGAAAATAAGTGAATGATATATTAATTTTATATAATCAATATATTAAAATATATAACCCATTTATTCATTAAAACTTATCCACCATAAAATCCATAGATACATAAGGAAAACATGAATTATATCTCTACGTGGGATAATAGTCTTCCATACCCACGAGCGCGAATATCTTATTTCAAACTAAATGGAATACAAAAAGGAATGTTACATATTAAAATTATCAAAGTATGATCTTATCAAAAACATCATATACCTATGTTAAATATCTCATTGTATTAAACCATGATATGTTATGATGGAAAATGAGCTATATCAATTCGTGAGGCGGTAGTCCGCTGTACTCTTGATCGATGAATTCATTTCAAATTTTATTAAAGAGGAGATTTGTATAGTTAATTCCATTATCATAACGAAATTTTATAATATTTATGATAATTTGGTGGTCATATTATAATGTATTAACAATGATTTATGATGTTATAGTAAGAATTAAAAAAACTATTCTCGATTAGGGATGTCACCCCTTCATTAGAAAAATTATTTTATTCGCTCCAAATGACGTCATATATTGGTTTTTGGCCAAAAATAAGGATTATAAGATGATATAATAGAATTAGGGATGTGATTTCATTAGATATTGTATGAACCAATGAGTTTTTAAGTGTTAATAGGAGAGGAGAGTGGTGGCCTTTATAAGTGATTTGAGTGGAACAATTGTAATTTTGGATAGAAATAGGTGTTCCATTTATTTTACATTTCAGAAGATTTTAAAATTGTCAATTCTATATTATTTAATAGATAAGGTATATATATGTGAAAAAATTGTTGATGGAAATGTTTTGGGTAATTTTTAACCCTTATATGTTTAGTTTAACCCTCAGGTAATTTCATTTTTCCCTTCACCATGATAAATAATTTTTAAAATGTTTAATATTAATTATTGAAAAATAATATGTTGAAATTATTAGATAAAATAAATTATCATGATTCAAAATATGGAATACATTCTTAAAAACTCTAATCCCACATTTTTTGAAATTTAAATTAAAATCAACCCCGTAGACACTATGAAAAAGGGGGTTCTCAAAGAGAATATTTTCATAAGGTGAAAATGTTTTTATATCAACATTATAAATGAAAATCATTTCATTGAGAAAAGTATACTGATATATTTATAATTTTTTAATTATACTTTATCAAAAAAATATAATGTAATTTCACTTTCTAAAAATTAAAATTTAGTTTTCAATTTAAAATTCTAATTTTTTAGTTTTCAGAAAGAAAATGAAACTTGTAAGATATTAAAAAAATTCACACTAACATAAATATATTGAAAATTAATTTTATTTTAAAGTCATAGTATGTTATGTTACTTTATATTCTTAGTTCTCTGTGTAATATATTCTACCAAATATGATGTTCCTTTTTTAAAAAATATCAAGGTGTAATAATATTTTTCATCACACTAGTAAATAATAAAAAGATTCTTCATAAAATCAAGTATCACTTCTTGTAATTGTTAGTTTATATATATATATAAATGAATCTATTTCATTCCAAAAACATCACCAAAATAACTAAGATGGTGAAAATGAGATTTTAAAAAAAATTAATTCCCCAAAACATCAAGAAAAAATGAATTACAGAAATGAGATGTGATCATTGAATTATAAGTAGTTTCCAATAACAATTCTACTTAAAAAAAATTATGTTTTTATAATACCCTTATAATATTATTTATATATTAATGATTGGGTAGATCCAGAATCAAATAAGTCTTTTTCTATTCTATAGTGGATGGGAATTATAGATTTCATTATATCATTATACACATCGGTAATAGTGATCACATGATATATCCATTTATATATGATCTTAAAATATTCTTAACATAGCTTATCATAATTACACTTTAAATTTTAGAATATGTTAGAATAATTCGAATAATTCTTACACATGAAACCATAGATTGTGGATAGTTCATTCTTTGGTTCTTTCTCTCCATAATTATCTAACATTATCATCCCTTCTCTTTAAAAAAATCCCAATGAAATTCAATTCTACATGTAAAAGAGTTACTAGTCCCATTTGTAAAATTTCATCAATATCTCATTCAACAACTTAATAATAATGGATGGTTTTTCTTCTTCACTATATCATTTTTATTGTTATTATTTCATAATAATTTCATAATTCTTTTATTGTGAAACCCATTAGATTTATGGGTAATTATAATATCCATCTCCGCCACGAAATAACAATAAAATATTTATTCATATCTACTAAATTATCTTTTTCCAAACCCCCTTAAGAAATGTTGTTTAAATTTATAAAATAATTGATCAATCATACATTCAGGTTGTATTAAAATACCAAAATCAAATCTTATACGCCTTATATATTTTTTCTAAAATGTACAATGGGATTCATAATCCATATATTTTATCCATCAGAATTCCTCCAATATTTTATTATGAAGAATAAATGGAATGTATTTATAGAAAAAATAATATTTTAAAACCATCACACACCATGGTGTCAATTTCATCTTGATTACTCATGTTATTGATAAGAGTCCACCATTGATCTCCATTATCTTCCAGATGATAAACATATAAAATAAGTTTTTAGGTTTCAAGAACTAGTGAATAGATGATATTTTATCATTCGTACTGATCCATTACGTAGAAACAAGTGTATAAGTAGGCCCATTAATATATGGTTGGTTTTTCCTCATGAATGACATAAAAGAATTCATGTTTTACATTTTTCTCAATTGTAATCTCAGTAAGATTGATAACATGGTAATTTTATAGAAGCTTGAAATTATGATTTTTCATTAATCATCCCTTAAAATTTGGTTGTTTAGTGGGAAATCAATTACATTGTAATGTGGGATCGAAAAGATGATGTAGCTGCTCAGAATAAAAGGGGGGGGGGTGAATTGTTTTCTTTAAAAAATTCCTTTAGAACTTTTAAAGATGGAATAAACCTTCCTATTAGTTAACAATGTTGAACAAGGTAAATTCACAAGACCTCTTAGTTCTACAAACATGATATATTCCAGAAATATGGTTCTGTAAATTAAACTTATGAAAAGATTACAAAGGGAAAGATTCAACCTTAAAGAATATATAATCTTACTAAATAGAGTACACAAGTACAAGAAAGAATAATATTGTTATACATTCCTTGTTAATAAAAATTTAGGGGAAAAACGTGAAATAATACAAGTGAAAAGTAAAAAGTCTTGTAACCCAAAGAGTAGGGTATCCAAAAACCTTGGATAAATGTCCATTGATTTATAATTTCAAGAAATACTATCTTCCCCACACTAGGGTAACCCCTCGATAAGAATATCAGAGTCCGTTTTTCTATCCCCGCAAGCCCTTGAACTTCGTGGGAGTCGGCACCTCTATCTTCCTATCCCTGAAAGTCCTCGATTGTACACATAAAAAATCAGTGTCACAGGAAGAAATCTGAATAAGATGTTCAGTATGCACAAATAAAGAGTTTATCTCTCTATATAAATCACATTAACATTTCATCTATAGAGTTGTAGAAAATTATTGAGGCCTTTCAAAAGATATCATATTTATAGGCTCATTTACAATGGTCATCTACCTCCTCCAATGGTCATATTTTTACTTGAATTTTGGACAGACCTGTACACGTGTCACTCAAACAATGGATTGTTAAAAACAGAATGCATGAAATAGTTTTATAACAATAACAAGGGTAAGAAAAATATGGTTGCTAAAAAAAATCCATGATTTAGAATCTAATAATGTTCGGTGTCTATGACTATTTAGATTCTATATTTTATGGATATTCAGATTCTATTTTTCAAGGAATTCGGAAACTGAATTCCGAGGAATTCGAAGTTTGAATTCTATGGAATTCAGAGTGTGAATTCAATAGAATTTGGAGTCTTAATTATATAGTATTCTGATTCTGAATTATAAGGAATTCGGAGTTCAAATTATAGGGAAATCAGATTCTCAAATCTAAGGAATTGGGAGCCTAAATTCTAATTAATTCAGAGTCTGAATTTTAGAGAATTTAGAGTCAGAATTTTAGAAAATTCAGATTCTTAATTTCTGAAAATTCAATGTCCTAATTTCAAAGAATTCAGAGTCTGAAATTTAGAGAATTTGAAGTCTAAATTTTAGAGGATTCAGAGTCTGAATTTTAGATATTTCTGAGACTGAATTTCTGAGAAATCAGAGTTTGAATTTCAGGGAATTCAGAGTATAAAATTCAGAGAATTCAGATCCTAAAAACAGAATACTCTATATATAATTATTTATAGAATTCTGAGGTTTAAGATTTGAAACCGAATTTAACACTTATGAATAAAAATAGAGTAAGATATTGAGAGACTAAAATATGAACAATGAAAAAGATGGAGTGGATAAATTTCCTTTTGGAATGAAATTTTCCTTATTAATATAAAACTTATGGAGAGAAATTTTCCTTCATATAGAGCTTTTTTTATTTTCAAAATATTGTTGAATGGAAAATTCATAAGGAAACCTTATTGACTCAACCATCACCCCCTCTTCAGAAAGCACAAACATCCAAACATAAATTAATATAAGGATATTTAAATTTATATGATCTTACAAAAAAACATATCTCCCTTTACTTACAAATCATAGTGAATATTACTAACTCACCATCATGCTTTGGAAACACAAAAAATCATATTTTGAATTTCATGAATGAGTTTTTTTTGTTTTTTTTTGCATACAATAATATTTATGATGAAAGATCTCCCTTAGATGAACTACCCCTTACTTAGGGAAATTTCATCTTTACTAAGTATTCTTTTTTGACATTCTTTTCTCCCCCTTTATGATTTTCAAAAATAGATACAGGTAATAGAAATGAAATTTGGTACCTAAAACATTAGTACTAAAAAACTAAAAATATGAAGTGTGATAAGAATTTAATTAAGATTGGAAGAATTTTTACAAATGGAAAATAAAACAAAATATCTAATTTGGAAAATATGACCTTTACTTTTTCATAGAAATCAACTCCTTCACTATGTTTTTTAACTTCTTGAGATCCTTGTTATGCAATTTTGCATGCTTGAGAAACTGATCAAGATCTTCTGTATTCTTCTCTAAGGGATTAATTTACTCTTCATGAGCCTTAATAGATTTTTCCAGGGCCTTTAGAACTTCTTCTTTCATAGAAAGCTTCTCTTGAATCTCAATTCTGATATCCCTTTCCATATATTAACTCTGAGAAACTAAATTTAGCTTCCCATTCAGATCTTTAACTTCTAGCTTCCAAGAAGTCTGTTCAAGAGATAGGTTATCCTAAAAACTATTAGTTAGATCTTTGTGCTTTACAATTCTGTGTCAAAAGAATCCTTGACACTATCTTGAATTTCATCAAAGATTCTCATCTCTTCTATTGCCTTCCTGGACCATCTTGTCATCTTCTTGAAAGATCTTTTATGAGTATCGTAACCAATGAGAAAAGTATTGAAGTACACCTCGAGAGTGCCACATTTATCCATCACCATGGATACAGAATCCAATTTTTGATTTTATGTATGCTAAAGCATCTAACTCCTTGAGTCTATACTAGGGAATATTGGAATAGCCCCAACCATCTTCTTCAAAGAATGAACAACGATATCATGGCCAAGAGAAGATGATTTTGAATCAGTGAATTTGGTTGATGGGGATTATTTTTCTATTTCAACATCCATCCTCTTCGATGAAGAACCAACTTCTTTCTTATTTACCACAATTTTTCTCTGTGTTTCAACTATCACCTGTTTTCCCTTATCATATTTCAGAATGACTTATTCCTAATTAAGATATTCATGTTCACTATCTGATATGGATCCTTCCTCAACATCCTCTAGGTTAATGAAATAATGATTTCTACATTATTTTTCAGAAAACATATTCACTTATTCTTTACCATTCTCATATTTTCTTGGGGTAGAATGTTTTGAAGACTCAGCTTTAGAAGTCTGGATTTATAACTTCTCAGAAGGGCATTCCTTCTTATGGAAATCCTCTACATTCTTGATTGAATCCTCAGTATCACCATTCCCTTCTTCTTATCCTTCTTTCACTTATTTTTCTTGCACTATTTTTTTTCATGATGTCGTTCTGGAATCACTAACTTATTTCCCAAAGTCTCAGTTAAAGGGTCTATCAAAAAGTATTCTGGTTCTAGAATTTTTTCAGAGGATTTTTCAGTAGCCTTGATAAGATATTTAATTGTTGGGAAAAAGTTGTACGGATAACATTGTAATAAGTGTCTACTGTTACTGATTGTTGTGTTTTGTTGTCAAATAAGATAAATTAATTACTTTGTAATGGACATGAAAATCAAATGATGAATTATTGATTTTAATTTCACAAATATCATAAGTTTGGAGAACTTGTGATGCTAGCCTTATGAAGAAAGGGGGGTAATGGTAATTCTAGTAATATGATGTTTTTGTTGGAATTAATGATGCTGCTAAAAGATAGTGAAGATTAAGTACTTCACATTGAAACTCTGATGATGAAAAAACTCGAATTTCAAAGGATATATATCACGTTGGTGTATTTCTTGATGAAAGATGAATAATGGTTCTGGGATGTTGTGAAGAGAGCAATGACAAAAGAATGGACAATATGGAGGTGGTACAAAAGAATAGTTTAAGGTGGTGCCATTATCCAGTGTATTCCAAATTTTATCGGCTGAAAATCAGGAGATGAAGAAAGGTGTTTTTGGAAAAGGTAAGAAGTGCATGAAAGAAGGATGCCTAATAGATTGGAGAATTGGTGCGAAATAGGGGGTTGCACAAAATATTGGGTAATTTGTGCGAAATAGGAGGTTGCGTAGAAGATTTTAGAATTGGCGTGAAATAACAGGTCGGAGTGAAAGAAAGTTGTGCACCAAAGTCGACATAAAATGGGGTTTTGCGTGCCATTCATAATTCGTGATCTGATCTTCAGAAAATTTCAAAGGAAGGAATAAAGTAAAATATTTCAAAATTGCACGAAAGATGTGGTTGGTGTGAAATAAACTTCCACTCTAATGGTGACATCATTCGGGGTTTTGCGCGACGTGTTTGGCTCTTTCATGACCCGTATGGGATTTTGCGGCCAGGGGTCAATGGGGTCTATAAATAAGAGGTGACCCCCTCACATTTGAGATGCTTGATACATAGATAAATCCTATTCTCAGGGTAATAGTAAAATATTAAGAAAAGTATAGTGTATAAAAGAAATATATTTTCATGAAATAAAGAGATGTTGTGCAAAAGAAGATAGTTTTGCGCAAAATTAAAGTCACGTGCAAAATGTTTCTCACAACAAATGTCGAATAATGCACACTTGGTATAAAAGTTTCACACAAGACACCTAAAAGTGTGCACGAAAGATTTTGGGTCTTCACACATATTCGGTTGTGCGTAAGACAACTAATACCGATTTCTGTGAAAGAACGTGAAGATTTATACTTCAAAGAATGCACCTGCTCAATTGTAAAGAACCACTGAAATAATGTAATTCCCTATTTTTCTAAGAATGTGCACACACACATGCAGATTTGTTTCCAAGTGCTACATGATTGCAAGGGTATATCAAACTCATTGTAATCCACATAAAAGGAATGTTTTCTAGTGGATTGTGTGGTACTAGATTATTTCCATACCATACCAAGGACGTAGGTACTCTTGTTGAGTAGTGATCCTTGTAAATCATGTGCTCATGTGGTTACTTGTGTTCAGCTAAGAAGAAACTCTTTAACCGGAGGCAATGGTTGTTTCAAAAAGGAGGGAACATAAACAGAAAAAGACATCACTGATTCAACCCCCCTCTCAGGGATTCTTAAATCATGATTGGGAACTTCCTAAATGACTTCAGCTTCCAAAAATTTCGTCCTTTTCTTCTTTACTTTTTCTTCCTTTTCCAGATTCTCAGCGGCATTTTCCTTCAAATATTTTGCCTCAGTAGGGTCCAGGCCAAAAATTGGCTCCCCATACTTCATGTTTTCCTTATCTTATCTCCACCTACCCACTACCTCATCCAGATATTTTTTTTTCTTCTTTGGCATTGGATTTGCAGACAGCGTTTCCTTAGCCACTGGGGTTTTCCCTTTATCTTCCGGTTCCTTCACCTTCTTAATCCTGTGAACATTTTTAGACGTTTCAACCACTTATAACTTTTTTGATAGATCTTCAATTTCTACCTCCAACAAATCATAAAATTCACCGGATTGACTATTAAAGCGAATATTCATCCTCTATAGAGTATCATCACCCAAAAGCATCACCTTACAATTTTTCAGCTTATAACTACAAGGAATCTTGAAAGTCCGAAGACAAAGAATAATGATTTTTGAAAGAATGGATGGATACATGATAATATGAGACTTCAAATTTCCATTATGTATATTCTCAATCATAACCCAGATATTCTTAACCCAGTTTATCAATTTTAGGTTCACCAGGAAATCCAGAACATACATATCACTTTTTTTTAGAGTATCCTTGTCTTCTTTTCTCAGAATGAGAAAACCATGAACCCATATCTTAATAACTCAAAGGATTATAGAGAGATGATTAATTTTTGGAGCCTTTAAATATGAATGACTAAGACAAGATAGAGCCTTTTTCGTGTCAAAAGATCATATTTCATCAGGTATCTTGTGAGAGAAAAACACTGCTTCTCCTTCATATGGAATCCCTATTAGATTTGCAGCCATGTTTTAAGAAATAGAGTATGTATTTCGATATAATTTGAATGAAAATTTATCTCTTAAACCTTCATTGAAAAAACTAATTGACTCATATAATTCAACCAGAAATTCCAGATACACCGAATCCTGTGTCCTTGGTTTTGATATGCATACAGTTTCCCATCTATTCAGCTTGATACTCATAGAAATAATGGAGTCATACTTCGCATAACACTTTGGATCAACTATCCTTTCTCAGTAGATATACCACTTAGATATTTCCATAACATATGACATTTCTTTCTGAGAAGAGGCATTGGATGACATAGAACCTCTTGAGAAGATCTAACGGTTGAGATGATAGCCAAAGATGTATTTTGATAGATTCTGATCTTTTGAGGTTTTTAGGAGAAACATTCAGATTTAAAGAAAAGTGAATTAGAAGAGTTTAAAAAAATGTAAATACCCACAAGGAAAAATGATTACGAAGACATTGGAAGGGAAACATACCTTTAGGATTTCTAGAAAGATTATTTGTAGAGTGGTATTTTTTTTGAAGAACTTTAGATTCTGAAAATTTGATTACGAAAAATTTGACTACAAAAATATTAGACTAGTAAAAAAACTATGAAAATCTGATTACGGAAATTTTAACTAAAAAAATATTCATTATCAAAATATTATCTATGAAAAAAAATTGATGAAGAAAAATTATAGATTACAAAAATTATTTATATTATGAAAAGCTTTAGACTACAAAAAATATTAAAGTATGAAAAATTTTAAACTAGGAAAAAAATTGACTATCAAGGAAATGTACTCCCCCTATGAAAAAGGGTTTGTTACTGTAATGAGATAGGATTAAACCAGAAATAAATATGGAATATTACCATACATTTATCATTCCTAAATTCTATTTATTGTATTCAAATCTATCATATGGTAATGATTTTGTGAAAATATCAACATGTTGATCTTGCATTTCGATATATTGAAGAATGATATCTCCTTTTTGTGTGTGATCCCTAAGAAAGTGATGCCTAATATGCTTGTGTTTTGTATGTGAGTGATGTGCATGGTTTTTTACTTAAGTAAATGGAACTATTATTATCACACAATATTTTTGTTTTCGTAAAACCCATACTATAGTTTGTGAGTGTGTGTTGCATCCACAACACTTGAGCACAACAACTTCCAGCTGCTACATATTCATCTTCAATAGTGAAAATTGCTACTGAGTGTTACCTTTTTAATGAAAATAAACTAATTAATCTCCTTATAAATGACAAGTTCCAAATGTAATTTTATTATCCATTATACAACCACTAAATTCAGAATCAGATAAACTTTTTAAAGCAAAATCATTCCTAGAAGTATAAAAGAGTCCTCGATCAATGGTTCCTTTAATGTAGCGAAAAATAATTTTCAATGCCTTTAAATGATATTCCATAGGATTTGATTGATATCTTCCACTTAATAATACAGAAAATAATAAGTATTGATGACTAGATATCAAGTAAAGTAGACTTCCTATAATACCTCTAAAATATGTTTGATCTATTGGTTTCCCAACATCGTCAAGATCAATTGAATTTGAGGTACCAATGGGAGTACTTATACTAATAGTATTTTCATATCTATACATTTTATGAAGATCTTTAGTATACTTATATTGGGATATATAGATTTTTATGGTTATTTGAGAAATTTGAAAACCAAAGAAAAATCTTAACTCACCCATCACACTCATTTTGAACTCATATTTCATTAGATCCACAAAAGAATCAGGGCTGAGTTGAACCAAATATAATTCCATCAGCATAAATTTGAATAATTAAAATATTTTACTTATCTTTCTTTATGAAAAGTGTTGGATAATCATTTACTTTAACATATATATTTTGAAGTGAAAATATTTTAAGTCTATCATTCCAGGATCGTGGGGCATGTTTATGTCTATATAAAGAAATGAAAGTTTAAAAACATGTTCAAGATGTTTTATATCTTCAAAACCAAGATTTTGTTCAACAAAAACTTCCTCTGGAACAAAACCTTAAATTAATGAACATTTAACATCCATTTAAAAAAGTTTGAAATTGAAGAGTGCTACTAAGGCATGTAAAATACGAATAGAATAAAGTCTGTATACTGGAGCAAAGGTTTCATCATAGTCTATTCATTCTTATTGATTGTTGCCTTTAACAACCAATCCATCTTTATTTATTACTATGATTCAATTTTCATCACACTTATTTCTGAGGACCCATTTTACTCCAATAATAGAAGTTTCCTTAGGTCTTTCAACAGTGGTGCATGCTTTATTCCTTTCAAATTCATTTAGCTCATCTTGCATAGCTTTTATCTAGTCGTCATCACCTGAAGCTTCATCAGTGATTTTTGGTTCTCATTGGGAAAAGAGATCTAGATGTTCTACTTCATTTCATAAGGAACTTCATGTCCTTACAGGTTGACTTACATGACCAATGATACTATAATTGGAAAGATTTTTTAGAAACAAATAATTTGGGTTTAGTAAAACCTCTTCATCAACATATGGTTTGAATTATTCTGGTGTCAATGCTTCAGAAATGTTTTCTTGAAAATTTTCCTTATCAGAAGGAACTTAAATCAATGGTGGATAAAATGTTTTTGAAAACACATCCGAGGATATAGGTTGAGGTTTTATAAAAAGGCCAGTTTCATCAAATTTTCCATGTACTATTACTTCAATAGTACAAGTATTTTTATTGAAAACACTATAAGACTTCAATGTTGTGGAGTAACCTAAGAAAATTCCATCATCATATTTTTGTGCGAATTTTTATAGATTATATTTTGAATTCTGAATGAATACATTGCAACCAATAACCATGAAGTATGAAATTCTAGGTTTTCTACCATTACATAAATCATAAGGAATTTTATTATGAAAAGTTCTTATTAAAAAATGATTTATAGTATAGAATGAAGTACATATAGATTCAGGCCAAAAATGGATGGCTATCAAATATTCACTCAACATGGTTCTTTTTATCTCTTGAATAATTCTATTTCTTCTTTTAACAACAACATTTTTTTGAGGTGTTCTTGGTGATGAGATGTTATGAGTAATGCCTTTTTTATTACAAAAAAGTTTCAAAATCTGAATTTTGAAATTCTCCTCCATGATCACTATGAATAGTTATAAATGGAAGGTTTTTCTCATATTTAACATGGGCTCCTAAACATTTAAAATAAAAAAAAGCTTCAGATTTCATTTTTAGAAAATAGTCCCACGTAAATCTAGTGTAATCATCAACTAAGATAAATACATAATATTCTCCTCCAATGCTTCCATTTTTTGTTGGAACAAAAAGGTCAATATGAAATAACTGTAATGCATTAGTAGTTAAGACATAATGGATTGATTTAAAACTAAATTTATGTTGATTTACATATTGAAAAGGATCACAAACTTTAGAATAATCAAATCCATGCTCTAGTAGATCTTTTACTAGTCTTTTCATAGAGAGTTTTTATAGGTTCCTATGGTTACAATGTTCTATCCTTCTATGCCATAACCAAGAATGATCTTTCATTTCACTAAGACAATGTAGATCTTGGATCCTCAGGGCTTCTATGTTTAGTGTGTAAACATTCTCTTGCCTGTGGGAAGAAAGAATAAACTCTTCCATTCAATTGTGTACTAAACACTTATCATTCCCAAAATTCACAAGGTATCCTTCATCACATAATTTACATATGCTAATAAGGTTGTTTATAATACCCTTAACAAATAAAACATTTGAAATCAATGATTTCGCAAGAATAAAATTGTTACCTATATATATAATTTCTCCCTCAGTCTTATCTCAGAAAGATACTTTTCCTACCTTCATCTTGATAATGTTTTCAAATAAGATTATGTTACCAGTCATGTTCTGGGAACATCCACTATCCATGAACCATGTATTGATGTTGGTAATATCATTACTTTCCTAAAACCAAGAGTGTTAGACATTTGGAACCCAAACATTCTTGGATCCAAAAACATCAGAATGAAATTTTTTTGGAACCCTTATTTTATTTGCAAAATAAGCTTTATGAAATCCTTAAGACTGGGTTTTGTTTAAGGAACCATTTTGTACCCAATGCCCACCACACTGAATCATTGTGCAGAATGGATCACATTGAGGAACAAAATAATGGTTACTTCAAATTGGTTTCGAAATACTATATCACAAACCAGAATTATTCCTCAGAGGTCAAATTTAGGAATACATCTTATAAATGTTTCCATTACCTAAGGTAATGTTTGACATACAATTCCTCAAGGATATGACATCAGTCTAATAACTATGTTTTTATCCTGAAAACATTTGTTTTTGCACTAGAGTTATCCTCGTAAACATTTTTCTTAGAATTTATTTTTTGTAGATCCTTAGAAAAGTATCCTTCTCAGAATTAACTTCCTCGAGATTTTTTGAAATACTTTCAAAATGAAGGGTTTTCTTATAAATATTTTTAGAAAGATATGATATTTCCATAATAATAATATAAATCCTATAACATTACTTCTCAATCTTTTTCATGACTTTATAATATTCATTATTAAGGAGAATATAAAACCTAGAAACTTATTCATAAGTAGGTAATGTATAATCTTAATCAGAAGAAGATTCTTCACCCAATGATTTATAATATTTATTATCACTATAATTAGAATTCAATGATACTTTTTTTATAGATTCATATTTTTGTACCTTATCCATTAAATAATAATATTCAATATGTATCTTGCCTTTTAAACCAAGATTCTTCTCAAAAGAAGATTCGTACTCAGGGGATTCTTCAGAAGAGTCATAGCTACTGCCACTCCAAGTGTCATTGGCTTTCAAAACATTCTTAGATTTATCCTTGTAATACATCTTTCTATTCATCTCAGAATGATTTTTCTTTTCTATATTTTCTTTTAAGAATAAGACAATCTATCCTTATATTCCCTACTCTATTGTATTCATAACAAGTTACTAGAGATTATTTATTATCATTTGTTTCATTCTTATTGTGTCTATACAGAAAATATATATTCCCTACTATCTTTTTCAACTTTCCAGCAAGACTAGCTAGTTCATTCTTAGAATGTAATCTTTCACATGATTTGGATTGAATAAAAGTCCTCTTAGATTTGGGTCTTATAAATCTCTCAGGAGTCTTGGATTTCATATGATTTGAAGTAGTTGTAAAAGCAACACTACCATTCCCATTCTTCTTATTTTTTAGATCAACATCTCGTTTGATTCTAGTCCCATGTTGAAGAAGAGTTCCAAAAATCTCATCAAGAGTAATCTATGAGACTTTCTTATTCCCATGTATAGCTATTCTCTTTGATTCCCAATCATTAGTCATTATGTCTATAATCTTTTCCAAAAGTGCTTCATCATCTAAACCTTTTCCCCGGTAGATTGTAAAATATTAACAATGGATATAAATATCTGATGTACCTTACACACTGGTTCTCCATAAGGAAAGAAAAAAACATGATATTCATCTATTATAATAGATATTATAGTTTCAATAACTATAGAAGTACAAAAATGAGTAAACTTTAATTTCATCCAAATACAATTTGCAGCTTAACAAGAAGGAATCTGGATAAATATATATTCATGGTCATGGAACGAAGTAAAGTATCGTTTGCCTTATAGTTAAGTTGATATTCTTACTTTTCTGTATTAGTAAATGTTATCACATCCTTATCAAGAATCATGTAATCACCAATAAGAATTGGAAAGTTTTCCACTCCAGTGTTAATGACTAAAGTCTTCATATGATCTCTCAAATATTCATAATAATTCCCATAACATATAGGTTGTCTAGTGGGATTAATATTTTCAATTTAACCAACATTCATTCCTTCTACATAAAAAAAATTTATTTACACACAAACATGTTAGTAATAAAAATTTGTAAAAAGGATAAAAATCCTATGAAAGGAAAAATAGAACAATGAAAACTTGAGCAAGAAAACATATATGAGAATATAAGTATTTTAGAGACCTGCTCTGATACCAATTGTAGGATTGAAAAGATGATGTAGATACTCAAAATAAAAGAAGGGGAGGGGTGAATTTTATTATTTAAAAAATTCCTTTGAAACTTTTAAAGATGGTATAAACATATTTATTGTTTAAAAATGTTAAACAAGGGAAATACTCAAGACCTCTTAGTTATACAATCTTGGTAGATTCTAGAAATATGGTTCCATAAATTAAACTTAAGGAATATTTACATATACAAATATTCTAACTTAAAGTTTATAGAATCTTACTAAACAGAGTACACAAGTACAAGAAAGTATAAGATAGTTATACATTCCTTATTAATCAAAATGCAGTAGAAAACAAACTTGAAATAATACAAGTAACAAGTAAGAAATCTTTTTGCACAAAGAATAGGGTATCCAACAACCATGGATAAAGGTCCCTAGATTTATACATTCAAGAAAGTCTGTCACAGCCACACCAGGGTAAGCCCTCAATAAGAATATCAGAGTATGTATTTCTATCCCCAAAATCCCTCAAACTTCAAGGTAGTCAGCACCTCTATCTTCCTATCTCAGGAAGCCAATGATTATACACAACAAAAATCAGAGTGACACAAAGAAATATGAACAAGATGTTTAGTAGGCACAAAGCATGAGAGTATCCCTCTATAGAAATCACTTCAGCATGTATTCTTTAGAGTTTTAGAACAGTGTTAAGATCATTTAAAATTGCTCCTATTTATAGGCACATTTCCTACGGTCAAATCCCTCTTCTAACGATCATATGTTTCCTTGAATTTCGGAGGGACATGTAAACGTGTCACTCAAACAACGTTAAGACAGAAACAGAATGCACGACATAATTTTAAAACAATTACAAGAGTAAGAAAAATATAGATACTCAAGAAAATATATTTTTCATAATATAATAAACTTTAGAGTCTAAGAACATTCGAATTCTTTATTATATGGATATTTGGATTCTATTTTTCATGGAATTTAGAATCAGAATTCTGTAGACTTCAGATTCTGAATTCTTTTGAATTTGGAGTCTAAATTCTATGGAATTTGAAACCTGAATCCTGAGAAATTAAGAGTCGGAATTCTAAGGAATTCAGAGTCTCAATTATATGGAATTCGGTGTCTAAATTCTACGAAATTCAGATTTTTAATTCTAGGGAATACAGAGTCTGAATTTCAGATTATTTAGAGTCCGAATTTCAAAGACATTGGAGTCTGAATTTCAGATAATTCAGAGTCAGAATTTCAGAGAATTCAGAGTATGAATTTTAGAGAATTTTGAGTCTGAATTTCAGAGAATTCGGAGTATGATTTTTAGTGAATTAAGAGTCTGAATTTCAGAGAATTCAGATTCTGAATTTCAGAGAATTAGGACTTTGAAATTCAATGAATTTGGATCCTGAAAACAAGAATACATTATATCTATGTATTTATATAATTCCATGGTTTTGGATATGAAATCGAATTTAACACCTAGTAATAAAAAGTGAGTTAGATTTAGAGATACTAAAATATGAATAATGGAAAACATGGTAAGGATAAATTTCCTTATGGAATTAAAATTTTCATTAATAAGATAAAACTTATGGAGAAAATATTTCTTTCAGATAGAGTGTATGTTATTTTCAAAACATAGAGGAATAGAAATGTCATAAGGAATAATTATTGACTCAACCTTTAAACCAAGTTTTATTAACATGGTTACTTCTATTTCAATAGATCAAATAGAAAAAAAATTATTTTGTGACGAATAATAATCATTGTCAGAAAACACATAATAATGAAAAATATTTATAGGATATGTAAATAATAACACCTAATTTTCATTATATGATAACTTCTATTTAACCTATTTCATTCATAGTCATCATCTATTCAAATCATTCACAATGATTCATAAAGAAAACATGAATTATTTTTATCATATCACCAAAGAGAGTTAAGCCAAGTTCTTTGAAAGGGAATAGTCACGATGAACTTGAATGATGTTTAGTATATAATAGACCATCACTTTTATTGGTCTTTACCCCTAGGTCCATCTCTTCAAAAAATGAATCCACTTTATGTATACTATCAAAGATTTAATTTTTACAAAACAAAATAATCTCTTCCTATAACGCCGCAACCATAAACATTACATAATCTTGTGTTAAGTCCTTAAATGAAAATCAAGGATATTTTCTTGTTTATTATGTTATAAAATTAGACCATAACTATTAAATAACAATCCAAAATTTTGAAAGTATACTATTATACTCCCTATAAATGTTTTCTCAAAAAATAAATCTCCTTGAATATTACACGATTTCTTTTCTTGAAATAAATCTTCAGGAATTATTCCTTTCTCTTACCCTTACTTATACCATATGAAAGAAATTACAAAAACATGGGATGATTATAAATATCTCCGTTAGGGAAAACTAGATAAATAGTTTACCTGTGATCTTGAGAGTTATAAATAAGAACTTGGGGACATTCACAAAAGAACGATAAAGAGGAATATCGTAACAATAAGAACTTGAATCATAAGTTGAAAATGTGGTTACACAATTTAATTTAGTCATTCATAATCATATATCCACGGAAAATACACAAGGTGTCATATCACCAAGGTCTATCCCCATGGTGTCATAAAAATTAACATGTTCATTCACTAAGCTATCATAAAAATTACCAAGGTTATTCACCATGGTGTCCTAAAAATTTCCACAGTTATTCACCAAGGTATCATAAAATGTGTCATCTATATAGATTAGTTTATTTTCCCAATGCATTAGAGTTATATTAGGTAACAGCCATAATATATATTTATATTCATGTTATCCACATATATCATAATATAAAATTTCATAGATAACCCAATGTTAGTAAAAAAATTGATTTTATATCAAAATCATGACATTTTAAAAAGTCCAAAAAACATGATCATTATGTCATTTAAAACCAATGAAAAGAATAGAGGGTTCTATATATGCCAATTATAGAATAATATAAATTGTTATTATTTATTTTTGAATAACCCTAGAAATGATATATGTTTGGGTAACCACATAAACAAAATAAAAGGTGTTCTTAAGAAAAAAATAGATATTTTGATACGAAAATTCTATAGCACAAAGGAATGAAACATGGTTTTAAAAGACATTAAAAAGAGAGGGTACAAGTTTCACCCTCCATAAATGACTAATAATTATTTATAGAGACCGAATAAAATGAAAATGAGAACATGGTATTGAAATTTTAATGATATACCACATAAAATAGAACATGAAAGGAAAGTGAATTTGAGAATTCTGTTACCACATAATAATCAATTGAATACAAATAATTAAGAAATTACAATATAAAAACTGGAAATAACATTATATTATACAAATTCATGATATAATAAGCCTATTTTGTGTATATACAATTTTTAGAAAAAATAAAGGTGCATAATAGAAAGATATTCCCAAAAGAAAGGAGATTGAGACGAAGTCCCTTACCATGAATCCGACTTGTCCCCTTTATTCATTAATTTCCTAAATAATAAACATTGTTTAATATATACCTTATTTCTAAAAAATTTTATGTTTAATATTTATATTATATCACTAATTACCATTCTATAGTAATTATCTAATTATTGGAGTTCAAATCGGATATTTTGTCAATGTTAAGAACTTTAGTCAAAAATGAAATTGTGTTGACAAAAATTGTCCATATGGTCATAATTTATCATCTAATGAATTATATTAACTTTTTAAATATCTTATATATCATATATATATATGTATTTATAATAGTATATAACATTTTTATATAAGAAACTTACCATACCGTTCATGGAGACGGCAGACCATATATACGCATGAACACTGTATTCATTTCTTTGTCATATTAATGCAATGAAAACTAAATGATACATTGGTATATAATAATTTCAGTATTATATATTTGTTATACATTTTTCATAAGTTCATTAAATTTATTCTTTATACCTTCCATGTATGGAATGAATGAGTCATATCATGTTGAGGGGGTGGTAGTCTACACTTACTCAAATGAAAATATGGTATTTACAATTTATGGGATGAATAAAGGTATATTGTAAATATAAATTACAGAATCATAGATATATTATAAATATAATATATATATATATATATATTATATATACAGTTCAAGAAAAATGGACACCATGAAAGGTGGTAGGAGAAATTTGAAGAATCATCATTCCCTGAGGCGGAAGTTCACCGTCTATAGAAATTGTACGTTCTATATCCATTAGATAGAGGTGTGTCTGGGTGTAGGTATAAAAATTAGCATAATAACATATTATATTTATTATAATTATTTTGTTATAAATTAATTGAATAATTGAGTTTAGGAGGTTTGAGAAGGAAAATAAAAGAATGGAACTTTAGAAAAGACGCTACCTCTAAAACAGGTAACTCCTTTTGATTTGAGAGAAATTGCTTTCTTGAATTTCATTATCCAGAAGTTAAGGTTTATAGGAGGAAGAGAAGGATGTTGGGAGATTATTTTACCAGTATTTTAATGATCATAGGGGCTTGAGAGGTGTGATTATTTTGGTATAGGTGGTCACCTTTTATAAGAGTGAAGATGGGCACATTATGAAAGTCTTGAAATTTTTTTTTATTTAAAATTGATTTTTAGTTTTTGAAGTTTCCAAACTCGTTTATTCAAAATTTAATATGATTTTGGGTAGTTTTACCGTCATCCAAATAAATATGGTGAATTTTAGTACATTTTTGTAATGCTTATATTTTTTTATCATTTATTTTACAGTTTTTAATCTTACCATGATATTTTATAATTTACACATTTTTGGTTAATTTAACTTCCATAACATGTCAAACGACCCAAAAAATTTCCAATTTTGACATATTTGGACTTATAATAACCATTTCTATGAATATTAAATTTTAATGAATATTAAAACATTTCATAAACTAATTTATAATTTAACTTATTAATTATGTCAATTTGACATAATTCATACGTGAGTTTTTTAAAAAATCATAACAACATGATTTATTAAATCAAAACATATTAAATTAATTATAACATGTCATATTCATACATAAAAATTTGGGTATGATTTAAATTATGTCATATGATATTTAGTTTAATATATTTAATATTATTTATTTGATATTAATTTTAATAAAATAATTACTATATCACTCTTCTGTTAATATTTAAGGTAATTTTTTAATATCTAAAATTTAAAAAAAAAATTGTATTATGTATATAATTTAATTATATTTTGGGATATTATTTATTTGTGATTTTTTTTCAACTATATGTTTACCTTACAATTATTAAACATAGAACAAAGAAGCGAGTGTCATGTTTCCACATTCTTTTGTTTTAATAATAGTTACATCACTTTCATGGAATGAAGTCCATTAAATGAATCTATTATGAATAATAAGTGATATAGTTAGTCTTTGATTAATAAAATAATATTTTACTTAGGTTTTAGTGTAATTTTATTATCCTTATCATATTTTTTGATAACCTAATTTACCTGATATACCTTTGTCTATAGTAAATAAAATTACCAAAGTTAATACTGATAATGTCCAAAAATAAAAAGTACCTATTTTAATAATTTATAACTCATGATTAAAAATATCAAATCTATTTTTCAATATTAAAAACATATAAGTTTCAGTAATTAATTTAAAATTATTTCCGGTTTTCATAACTAGAAAGCGGGTTTTTAAAATGTAAAAACTACCAAAATATTGACATGTGTTTATGATCAATTTGAACGTGAAACTACATCCAATGAAAATTATGGAATTAAATTATAAAAAATATTAATCCAATTACACCATAAAACCAATTAAAATTAAAATCTAACTATATATATAAATAATATGAAAAGGTAATTTTGAATTAAAATGCAGAATTTTTCATTATTCATTAAGAAATGTATTTTATCGTAAAAATAGCAAAATTTCCAACAACGTAATTTTTTATCTCACAATTATAAATATATAGTTTATTTATTCAAATAGAACATATAAAAGGGACAAAATATATTTAAAAGGGTTCTTCCTCAAATGGTGGTAAAACGAGTTTTTAAAAATATTAGAGTATTTTTAGCTTAAAATTGGTTTTTTCTCATTTTATACCACTAAAATTTAAAGGATAAATGTAAAAAACAATAAAAAATATGTAAAATAATAACATAGTTATTTATTTCCATTCGTATAAATAAAATGGTTATATGTTAACTACCATTTATAAAAATATTATTTTTATTTTATTATTTGTCTGAATTAGTCAATGTTGTGTGTTACATAAGATTTCAGAGAAACTTGTTGTTTCATGTTGGGTAACCTATCATAAATAGATTCCCATTTAATCAAATATAAATTTTAAATTAAAAAATATTAATATATATGAAAATATATTATTTTATGAACACCTAGGATGTCACATCATTCCCCTCATTTAAAAATTGCATCATTGGAATTTTAACGTCAGGATCAGAAACATCATTGAGATTCCCACATAAAAAAGAGGCAATAAAACTACCACATGAAAATAATGAAATAGAAGTAAAAAAGGCCACCCATGATAACACATACTAGTATTCCATTTATTGAAACATTGATATAGAAGAAAAGATAACTATCTTGTTTTAATGGAGGGTGATAGAAAACATGACCAGGATAAAGTTAACAATAAAAAAACCACAAGCTTGTGAATAATTAAATAGTCTTTTATTTACTAGTAGGAAAAGTAAACGGACAAAATTTTTCTTTTATGGTCATCTTCATAAAGTTGTGTAATTTATTTATGATCATGACTAAGAAAATAATTAAATATAATTACTTTTCAAGTAGAGTTTAATCCGCTAACAAATTTATACAAAAACTGTTGTTTTCATCAAAAAATAGTATTCAAGATGACATGGTCACACCTGATGCACTAGAATCAATATCTAGATAATTAAATAATAAAATAAATAATAAATATTTATTTATCATATTTTCAAACATTACCAAAAACCAAAACAGTTAGTGAAGGATTAGATAATTCCCAAAAAGAATAATACTTTAGAAAAAGAAATACTACACTTAATCTCGAAAAATAAAAAAACAATATCCAAAGTTCAACAAAGCCAATTTAATAAAAAACAATCCTTAAAATAAATCAAAATAATCCAAACTATGATTTAATCCCAAAATTCAGAATGATTTTATCACAAAGTCCTCCACAGTAAATCTTAAATTTTTTATCCAAATAACATCTACAACTCTTAAAGTCTCATACTTAAAATTAATTAACATAATAACATATTATCCACTATCGGTAAATCACTTCCATGAATATCCCAAATCTCCATATATCCATAACAAACAATTATTCATCCAAAATAAAATTTAACCGTTACTCCTCTAATAAAATCCCATAGTAATCTATTTTTCTTTAGTAATATATTGTTCCCAAAAGAGTAAACGTCTTCCAAAAAACATTATCACTTAATCACAAAATAATTTCCTATACTAAGGATATCCATATAATAAAATATTTGTCCCATAAATGAACTTATTCTTGATCCATAAAATCATTTTACAAAAAATAATAAGTCATACTAACCATGGACATCACGTAGTCCTATGGTCAGTGAAAAATCCAATTTTCACTTTGGTTGTGGGTTCAAATCTCACAGCTTTTTCTGAAGTTAGGGGTTGTCACATGGTATTCATGTTGTATTTTTTTCAAAAACTATATAATTGTATAAAATTACATAAAATGAGGAAAAATACTCAAAATAACCATAACATATTTTAACATCATATGTTATCTTGTACCTCACATTTTTCATCCCAAAAATTAATAACCCATAATTTCATTAAAGATTAATGTCTAAATAAATACAATTAATTACCTTTAAATTTCATTGCATAATCATCAAGATGGTTATAAGACATTGAAATCGTGATTATCCATAAATTATAAACCCATGATGATATCCCCAACCCTTAAAAAGACTTTATAATCTCAAAAGTTGTCTAAAACCTTCTTCTGATACGAACTATAAGGACCCAACCCTAATCCTTATATAATTATGAGTTAATTAAAGAAATTCACATTGAAAATATTTTCATGTTTATTATTTTATAGAAATAGGAAATAAATATTACCTAACAAATAAAAATTTACGAAGTATAGTCTTCTAATCAATATTTTTTTCACAAAATATTACTCATTGAATATAACATGATTTATTCTCTTTCTAAAAATATTATGGAATTCTTCTTTTCTCTTACCCATCCATATACCCTATGAAGTAAATTAAAAAATGAGGGATGAGCATAAAAATACTAGTAAGGTAAAACAAGGAAAATAGTTTACATTTAATATTGAGAGATATAAATAATAACATGAGGAATTTCATAAAGTCATCAGAAATAAGTATATCATAACAATAATAACATGGATCATAAAAAGAAAATGTGGGTGCGACAATTAATTTAGACATTCATAGGAATATTACAAAGGTACATCCCTAAGGTTTCATATCACCATGGTCCATCCGAAAGGTGTCATGATAATATCCATGTTTATACACTACGGTATCACAAAAATTTCTAAAGTTATTCATGAAGGTATTATAATAATAACAAGGTTATTGACCAAGGAATCATAAAACATTCCATCTCTAGAGATTAATTTCATTAACAAATGCATTGGAGTTTTATCAAGACGTACCATTAATTTGTATTTATTTTCATGTGATCCACATTGTTCATAATCCAAAATTTCATAGATAATCAAAATAGAATAAAATAAATGGGTTTCATATCAAAATCGCGATGTTTTAGAAAGTGCATAAAAACATTACCATTATTCCATTTATAATGCATATAAATAAAAGAGGGATTTATTTATTTAAATTATAGAATAAAATAAATAATTTTAATTTATTTTTGAATACCCCTATAAGTGAAATAAATTTGGGTAATCACATAAACAAAATAAAAGATGTTTTTGAGAAAATGAGGGAAATTTTGAGGTGAAAATTCGCAGAATAATGATTATGTAACATGGATTTAGAAAACATTAAAAAGATAATGGAATATGTTATATTATTCATAAATGACTAAAATTATTGTATAAATAAAGAATAAAATGGAAATAATTACATGGTGTGGAAATTTTAATGATTTACCGCGTAAAAGAGAACATTAAAGGAAATAGATGTTGAGAATTCACCAACCACGTAACAAACACTTGAATACATAGCATTATGAAATTACATTATAAAAAATATAAAATATAATGAGAATACAAAAATTAAAGATATAATGGGTCATAGGGTTTTATATACACCTTAGTGAAAAATAAAGGTGCATATAATAGAGATATTTCCCAAAAAAAGATGATTGAGACGAAGTCCCTTAACTTGAATCCAACATGTCTCGTTCGTACTTTAATTTAAAGAGTAGTAAAAATAGTTTAATTTAAAATTTAATTATATTTTTTTTGAAAATTTAATTATTTCATATCACTTATTACCATTTTATGTATATTAGTAAAATATTTGAGTTCATGTCAAAAGTTTTGTCGTTGTTCGATACTTGAGTTAAAAAATGAACTTGTTTTGATGTAAATTGTCTATATGGTCATAAGTCCATAATCTCTAGAATCATATTCATGATTTAAATATCATATATATCCATTATATATGTTCTTTTAATATTCTATATCATTAGGATATATGGAATGAAATGCACGGTGCATGGATATGTTAGGCCGTATGTACCCAGGAACGTTACTTTCATTTTATTGTCATATTAATGGAATGAAAACTAAATGATACATTGGTATATTATAATTACATTATAATATATATTTCATATAAGTTAAATATTTTCATAAACACCATCCTTTATATTTTACATCTATGGGATTAACGAGTCATATCTCCTTGAGGGGGCGGTAGTCCAAAATTTCTCAAATTAAATTATCATATTTACACATTATGGAAAGAATAAAGGTATGATACGAATAAAAATTTCAGAATCAGAGAGAAAATATAAATATAATAATAATATATATATATATATATAATATAGATGCATTTCCATCATAATGGCCCCCATGAGTGGTGGAATGAGAAAGTTGATCATTCATCATTTCTTGAGGTAGTAGTTTTCTTTATAGAGAAACAATATGTTCTATATCAATTAGATGGAGGTGTGTGTGTAGGTATAAACCATATCATAAAAACATACTAGTATATTTAGGATACTATTGGGTTTATAAAATAATATAAAAAGGGAATTTTTTGGGTTGGATAAGTAAAATAAAGGAAAGGAACATTAGAGAAGACGTGGCCTCAAAATGGGTAACTTCTTTTGATTTGAGCCAAACAGCTTTCATGAATTTACATATGCCCAAATTTAGGATTATATGAATAATGGAGGAATGTTTGGAGATTATTTTAGGAGAATAGGGTCAATACCAAGGGCTTTAAAGGTGTGATGAAGTGGGTAGAAGTGGTTCCCTTTTATAAGAGGTAGGAGGGGCACTTTAGGAATGACTCGAAATATTATTTTATTATAAATTAATTTCAGATTTTTAAAGGCCCCAATCCTAATTATTTAAAATATAAGTTTCTTTTTGGTCGTATCTACATCATCCATGTAAATTTAGACAAGTTTTTAATATTTTTTAAACCTTATATGCTTGCATAAACCATTATTTTACTCTTTTTAATCTTACCATGATACTTTATTATTTACACTTTGTGGGATAATTTAACTATCATAACACATAAAAATACCGAAAAATATCCATTTATGACATAAATTATGTTATAGAATATTTATTTTAATATTTATAATATCATTTTTTTGGTATTTTTCTTAATAAAATAATTATTTTATCACTGTTGTTTATATATTTATGGTTATAATTTAATCTAGAAAATATCAAAATAAATTCTAATTGTGTATATAATATCATTATTTTTTTGTAGAATATTTTTTTATGTTTCATCAATTTTATCTCTACATTAAAATTATTATTCTTATAATATATAAGAGAGTGACATGTTGTCACTTTCTTTTGTTTTAATAATAATTACATCACTTTCATAGACAAATGTTTATTAAATGAATTCATTCAGACCCTTAGGATATATGTGTATACTTTTATTCATCTAATATGATTTTTTTGGGTGTTAGGGTAATTTTATTATCCTTATCATATTGTTTGATACTAAAATTTACTTTATATTCCTTTTACTGTAGTGAATAAAAATTACCACTGTTAATATTGACAATGTTTAAAAACCAAAAAGTACCAATTTACGTAATTTGAATCTTCTGATTCCAAATATGGAATCCATTTTTCAAAATTTAAAACATTGAATTTTTAGTAATTAATTTAAAATTAATTTCTATTGTGGAAAAAAAGCGTATTTTTAAAAATAAAAACTTTTAGACAATTGAAATGTGTTTATATCCAATTTAATTTTGAAATTACTTCTAATGAACATGATTGGATTAAATGATAAAAATTTAATCCAATTAACCTATAAATCCAATTAAATGTACAACATAATGGTATAAATAAAAAATTTGAAGTGGCAATTTTGAATAAAAATGTAGTATCTGTCACTATTCATTAATAAATATATTTTATCAAAAAATACACAAATTTCATCCAAAGTAAATTTTTATGTCTCACTTATAAAGAAGTATTTTATTTTTTCGAATATAATATTTAAATGTGAAAAAAAATAGATTTAAATAGGGTTCTCCATCATGTGGCGGTAAAATGATATTTTTAATATATTTGAGTTTTTTATGCATAAAATTGGATTTATTCTCATATTAAGTCTCTAAAATTTATTGGATAAATGTATAAAAATTTATAAAATATTAAAAAACATAATATAGTTAATTCTTGTTCATTCCCTCTAATAAAACAACTAGGTGTTAACAATAATTTAAAATAATAATATTATTATTGTATTATTCTATCGGAATAAATCAGTGTTGTGTGCAACATATGATTTCAGAGAAAAACGTTATTTTGTGCCACGTACGCTATCGTACATTGTGTCCTATTTAATCTAAAATTAATATTAAATTCAAAAATATTAATATATACAAAAATATTTTATTTTGTGAATTACAATGACGTTACAACATTCCCCCTTTTGGAAATTGCATCCTCACAATTTTTTAATTGGGCTTGGAATCATCACTGAGAATGGCACATCATAAAAAGAGGAAATAAAACTACCACTTGAAACGAATACATGGGAAGTGAAAATGTCACTCGAGATAACACATACTAAGATTACATGTAGTGAATCATAGTTATGGAATAAAAACTAACCATTTTTTCTGATGGAGACCGATGAGAAACAATATAAGGAGAAAGTTAGCAGTCAGAAAACCACAAACATGTGAAGGGTTAAACACTCTTTGATTTCCCAGTTTGAAACGTAAATAGTCAAAATTTTTGTTTTATGGTCTATTTCATAATGATGATTATTTTCCATGAGCGTGAATAAGAACATAAGGAAATATAATTAATTTTCATGTAGAGCTTCATCCTTTAGTAATATTCTACCAAAATATCATAATTTCTCCAAATAAAGAGTATTCCAGATGGCTTGGTCAGATGTGAATCATTAGAATAAACATAAAGATAATAATATAATCCACAAAATATTAACTATATATTCATCATATCTTGAAACATCAATACAGACCAAAACATTTATTAAATGGTCAAATAATCCCAAAAAAGAATAATCATGTATAAAAAATAATATGCTTAATCTCCAAATTCCAACAAACATTAACCAATGCTCAACATAGACCATTCAATAAACAATTGTCCTTAAAATTCTTTAAAATAATCCAAACTATGATTGAAACCCAAAATTAAGAATGACTTTATCACATTGTCTTCCTTGATAAATCGTAAGATTTATCTCAATATAACATCTACTACTCATAAAGTCTCATACATCAAAATAATTAACCTAATAAAAAATTATCCAAATTATCTTAATCACTTCCATAAATAACCAAAATCTCCATAAGTCCAAAATAAAAAAAATCTTTCTTACAAAATAAAATTAATCCATTACCCAATTAATAAAATCCCAAAGTATTCTATTTTCCTTAGGCATATAGTTTTCTCAAAAGAGAGAACATCTTATAAAATAACATTATCACATAATCACCTAATCATGTACTTATACTACGTATATCTATTTGATAAAACATATGTCCAAAAAATAAACATATTCTTGATCCATTAAATCCTTAAAAATGAATATGTCATACGAACCATGGACTTCATGTAGTCATGTGGTAGGTGGTAAATCCAACTCGCAATTGGTAGTGTGTCTGATTCCCATAGTTTGGTTTGACGTGATATGTTGTCACTCTGTCTACATTTTTTCCCTTTTTATAAACTATAAAATTTTATTAAATTACCTAAAATGAGATAAAATCATTAAAAAATAACCATAACATATTTTAACCCCAAAGGATATCTCATACCTCACATTTTTCATACCAAAAATTAATAACCCATAATTTCATCAAAGGTGAATGTATCCAAATTAATATTAATTACCTTTAAATTTCATAATATAATCATAAAATGGGTTCTAGGACATTGAAATTATTACTTGACATAAATTTATAAATGCATGATGATATTCTGAACCCTTAAAGAGAAATAATAATCTCCAAAGTTGTTTAAATTGTTCCTCTCATACCCACTAAAATCCACAGCCTTTAACCTTAAAAAATCATCAGTTAAGCCAAGAAATTAACAATGAAGATCATTTATGGTTTATAAATTTATATAATTATGAAACAACTATTACATAACAACTCAATATTTGCATTGTATAATATTATAATAACTATAATTTTTTTCACAAAATAAAACACCTTGAATATAACATGATTTCTTTTCTTGCTATGAATATTCTGGAATTATTCCTTTCTCTTAGCCATCCATATACCCTAGGGAATTTTTTTTAAAAACAAGGAAGTGTTTATAAATATCTGTATGGGAAAAAAAGGAAACAATTTACATGTGATCTTGAGACGTATAAATAATAACATGAGGACTTTCATAATGGACCAAGAAAGAGTAATATCATAATAATAAAAACATGGATCATAACATGAAAATGGGTCCACAACATTTCATTTAGACATTAATAAGCATATCACCAAGGTCTGTAGACAAGGTTTCATATCACCAAAGTCTATGCCAAAGGAGTCATAAAAATTACAAAGGTTATTCACAAAGGTATCGTAAAAATTACCATGCTTGTTCACTAAGGTATCATAAAACATTTCATCTCTAGAGATTAATTTATTTACCCAATGTATTTGAGAGATATCTGGGTACACCATAAATATGTATTCATTTTCATGTGACCTAAATAGATCATTATCAAACATTTCTTAAATAACCTAAAGGGAATAAAATAAATGTGTTTCATATGAAAATCATGATGTTTTAAAAAGTTCTTAAAAACATTATCATTATTTTATTTATAACCTACAAAAATATAAGAGTTTTTTATGTATGTTTATTATAGAATAAAATAAATAAATTTTATATATTTTTTAATAAAACTACAAATGAAATATGTGTTGGTAATCATATAAACATTGTAAAATAATTTCCTGAGAAAAAGGGAGAGATTTTTAGATGAAATGTATCTATTATAACAGCTATGAAACAAGGTTTTAGAAAAAATTAAAAAGAGAGGGTAAAAGGGTCTCACATCCATAAATGACTCATAATACAATATATATATATATATAATAGAAATATGAAAATGGTATGTAAATATGAAAGATATGCCACATAAAAGAGAACATGAAAGAAATGAGATGTTGAGAATTCCCTTATCGCATAAGAAACACTTGAATGCATATCATTAAGGAATTTCCCTATAAAAACAATAAATATCATGAGAATATAATAATTCATGATTTAATTAGTTGAAGGGTTTTATATGAACCTTATAGATAAATAATGGTGCATAATGTCATGATATGGCCAAAAGAATGGAGATTGATATGACGTCCCTTACCTTGAATCCAACTTGTACCATTCGTTCTATAATTTCATGAATACTAAATTTGGTTAATTTGTAATTTATTTATATTTTTTTAAATTTTTATTTATTTTTTATATCAATTTTTACAAGATTATTTAAATTAGATAATTATTTTATTTTCTATCAGTCGTTTTGTCAATGTTTGGTAATTGAGACAAAAATGAACTTTATTTGATATAAATTGTCTATATGGTAATATGTCCATTATCTCGAGAATGATATTTTTGATTTAGATATCACATATATCCATTATATTTTTATTTATAATATTCCATAAAATTTGGAGCTAATAAAAGGAATGCACTATTCATGGAGATTGTAGGTCGTACATTGGCTTAAACGCTACATTCATTTCGTTGTCATATTAATTAAATGAAAACAAAATGTTACATATGATTATTATAATTAATTTATAATATATATGTTATATATGTTAAATAATTTCATTAACAAAATACATTATATATTCCATGTTTGTAAAGAAAGAGTTGTATCACTATAAGGGGCGACAGTCCATATTTCCTCAAATGAAATTATCATATTTATACATTATGAAAAGAATAATGGCATGTTATAAATAAAAATTACAGTAGAATAGAAATAATTGAAATATATATGTATATGTGTATAATATATAAATAGAGTTCCATAATAATTTCCACATTGAGAGGTGGTGTGAGAAAATTGAACAATCGTGATTTCATGAGGCAATAGTTCGCCATACACAGAAATAGTATGTTCTATATCAATTAGATAGAGGTGTGTGTGGGTGTAGGTACAACACATAAACTAAAAAATACTAATATTATTATAATATATGTTTTTTTATAAAATTATGGATAAAAGAGAGTTTTTTAGGCTATAAAAATAAGATAAATGAAAGGAACATTAGAGAAGACGTTACCTCAAAAATAGGTAATTCTTTTTTATTTGAGCCAAAAGGCTTTCTTGAATTTCCTTTTTCACAAGTTAATGATTCTATGAAGAAGGGAGGAATGTGGGGACATTATTTGAGCATAATTTGGATTAGATAAGGGTCTTGATAGGTGTGATTTAATGGGTAAAAGTTGTGGACTTTTATAAGAGGGAGTATGGAAACTTTAGGAAAGTCGTGAAATATTATTTAATTAAATTTTTTTCTATTTCAAAATGTTCCAAACTCATTTATTTCAAAAATAAGTCTATTTTGGGTTGTATTCCCATCATCCATTAAAATTTATTCTATTTTGTAATATTTTATAACCCTATTATTTTTAATTATATTTTACTCTTTTTAATCTTAACATGATATTTTATTATTTACACATTCTGGGTTAGTTCAATTACCATAACATACCAAACGACCAAAAAAGATCCTTTTATGACATATTTGGATTTATAAAAATGATTTGGGTGAAGTTTATATTTTTTAAATTTTAAAACATATACTAAATTATTTTTTATTTTCAGTTATGATTTATGTCAATTTTAACACTATTCATACTTGACATTTTAAAAAAACCACATCTTTATTAATTAGAAAAAAAATCATATTAAATGTAATATAAATCCATACAATTTGTGGATGACATAAATTATGTCATATAAAAATTATTTTAATATTTTTAATATGATTTTATTTTATATTTCATTTAATACAATAAATAATATATCACTATTGTGTCAATATTGATGGTAATTATTTAAGCTCTAAAAATTCAAAATAAATTCCAATTATGTAGATAATTTCATTATATTTATAGAGAATATTTATGTTACATTCTTAATCAATTTTGTCTCTACATTAAAATTATTATACTTATAAGAGATTAAAGAGTGACATGTTGTCACTTTCTTTTGTTTTAATAATAATTACAAGAATTTAATGTAAAAAAGTACATTTAATGAATCTATTCAGAACCTTAGGTGATCTGGGACTACATTAATTCATCCAATATAATTTTAGAAGGTTTTACTGTAATTTTATTATCCATACAATATTATTTCATTATCTAATTTACACAATTTATCTATAAATGTGGAAAATAATAATTACCAAGTTACTTTTCATAATGTCCAAAAATAAAAAGTACATATTTAGATAATTTAAACAATATTATCAAAAAATATGGAATCCATTTTTTAAAATTAAAAACATAGAATTTTCAGTAATTATTTTAAAATTAATTTCTATTATCAATACGAGAAAGAAGGTTTTTAAAAAGTGTAAACATTCAAAAGATTGACATTTGTTTATGTTTGATTTAAATATGAAATTACTTCAAATGATCCTAATTGGATTAAATTAAATAAAAAGTCCAATTAAATATAAAATCAATTAAAATAACAATATAACTATATTAATAAATGAGATGAGAAGGGAACATTGAATAAAAATGTTGTATTTTCACTATTCATTAAAATATGAATTGTATTAGAAAGATACCAAAATTTCATCCAAGCTACATTTTGTTTTCTCTATTATAAATAAGAAGTTTATTTTTTCATATAGAATATATAAAAGTGACAAAAACTAGATTTAAAAATGGTTCTCCACCAAATGGGGGTAAAAGGAGCATTTCAAAATATTAGAGTATTTTATGATTAAAACAGGATTCATCCTCATTTTAAGCCTATAAAATTTATAGGATAAATGTTAAAATATTTTAAAAAATGTAAAATCTTAATATATTAAATTTTTTTTATTCCTACCAATACAATGGTTAGTCTTAAACTACCAATTAAAATTATAATAAAATTATTGTATTATTGTTTAGTACAACTCAATGGTGTGTGCAACGTAAGATTTTAGAGATACCTGTTATTGCGTGTAGAGTACACTATTATAAATAGTGTTCCCTTTAAACTAAAATAAATTTTAAATTAAAAAAAATTAATAGATATGAAAATGTATTTCATTATAAATACCTCGGATGATACAATTCCTTAACCGAAATTTATTTTTCTATACATTACATAGATTTATCCCCTCGGTTTTCACCAAATTTCATTAATATTAATAACTAATAATTGAATAATCCTACCTATTAATCCATAAATATTTCACCATATTTTTTATACAAAGATATTATATCATAAGCGATTAATATTCAATATATTTTACAGATAAACGGTTTAGGATTATAATGTTTTATTGTATTTGGAGACCAGATACATAATATTATTTTTTCAAGAATGATATTCAAAATATAACACAGAAATCTTCTCACCTAGTACTCTTCTATGAAAAACCATACATAAAATCATTCTTCATATCTCGTGGAAAGGAAACATAAGAATGGTGGATTTTAAATGCTCGGTGAGGGTAAAAAAGGTATATATCAATGATTATTTAAATATATAATGAGTATAAGGGAATAAGAATATGATATTAACATATAATAACCATACCTTGATTCTTATATGTCATAATATAGAATAATGGAATAAATCATGGAAGTTCATAAGACGTAATTTAGAATGAAATAAAAAAACATTATCCAGGACATTATATAATTAGAATAAGACATATGTATGTTGCATACACATAATCATAGGAAATCATTTTCTTTAACTGGGATCACACCATGATTTCTAGAGTGGATTTTCTAAATTTCCAATCCATCAAATCATTGGTCAATGGTCACTCCCAAGTATATCATAGCAGAAAATTTCACTTATTATACTAGGTTAACTCATTATTTATTTCCTTATTATATCATGATATATATACCTTTACACAATGAATTGGATGGATATATAATTTTATCACCATATTTAATATAATCATAATATAATCCATTCATATGTTTTCTACAAGATCAGAAATCACACAACACATATTATAATCCTTGGGACCAAAATTGTTTATATTGAGTAAGCCTTAAATTATACGCATCATTAACCATCCAAAAAATGAATCTAGACAGCATCATTAGATAATAATTCAAAACAGTATATGTAACATAAAAGGTTGTCATTATAGATTAATGTTTTTTAATATGATAACAAGAGAATTTCATGTGGAAAATACTATTTTAACATAAAATCACTTATTTAATGACTATATATTTTTGAACTATTAAGTAAAAATATTTATTGAGAAGTTGTATGGAAACTTGTTTAGGAATGGTCAAATCAGATAGCATTCATGATTATGGGAAATTGTATTTAGTATTTTAGTAATAGAAAGGATACCTTTTACATTTTCCAAAAAATGGCAAAAGTGGCCCATTCAGAAATTGAAAAAAAAAATTATTTTTTAAAATTAAATATTCTGTAAAAAGGGAATTAAAAATAATATGATGTTTTCAAATGACATTCTAGAAACCCTATTTTGAAAACATGGGGAAGGCAGAGAAAAAAATTTCAACTAAGAGATAAATAATGTAAGTTTTCCCTGAAATAATTCTTTTAGTCTCTTCAATTCATAAAGAGAGTAATATTAACGGGAGATATGAAATCTCTAGAAATAAAACAAGGAGAATAAAATTCATTATTTTATTGATAGGTAGATCATAACATTTCATCATTAGAAAATTATTCCTAAGAAATCATTATAATCAATGAGAATGTAAGAAAAACCAGTTACATAATTCCCAACAGTCTTTGAAGGAACTCTGACCTACGTTATACAAGATTAAAATTAAATAAATTGATACACCGTAATCATTTGAATACATATATTATCATATATGATTCACTCATATCATTTAAATACCTATTTTTAGTAATTCATTATTAGAAATATCATTTCTATGTGTTAAAAATTAAATTTCCCATGAGAATTTCAGTTCTATATTTCAAGATCAATAAAATTGATGAAGGTCCCATAATATCACAAATATTAATAATGATAAAATTATACTTGATATTAAATATTCATATATATATATATCCATAAAATGTATACATAGAAAAATGAATTTCACCACACAAATAAATGGTATATATTATATAAGTAGGTGCAACATTTTCGCATTCTATAGGATAGAATGGAATAAAGTTAAACAATAATTCTCCAACTAAGAAGAATTATTATGATATATATATTATATATATTCATTAAATATAACTTTATTACCATCAATGTAATTTATAAATGAAAAATACTTGTACTGATTCGTTAGAGTGCTTCCTTTAAATACTTTTATAGGTACCCTTAGAATGAACTATTAAGAATAAAAAACAGATAATTCATGGATAATTATTTTGAGTATTGATTTTTTTGGGTTTTTTAGCAATATAGTTCAATTTTTTATGATGAAGAGAATAGTGAGGTGTCCCATTATAAGTGGGGTAAATGAAACAAACGGTATTTAATAAAACAATAAAACAATATAATGTAATTTTCATGAAAATTACTTCAAAATCAATAGATATTAGAAGATAGTACTGCATTAAGTCTAAATATTTCATGAAAATAGGATTTAGAGAAATATAATTTGTAATAATACCTGTATCTCTTCATTTAATCACATGCTCACTAGTGGAAATAATGTATTTAATGTCACAGAAAAGACGATGTTTTGTTAAATGAATGAAACATGTTTGTGAGGGAGTGTTTGGGAGTCAGTTTTAAAGAAAATCAATACCAAAATGTTTTTACATGCTGTTTTTTGCATCTTTTTTCAATAAAAACAATGAAAAAAATAATTGAAGATTTTATTTTTGGCATCATCTTTTTACAAAACCGACATAAAAAATTTATTCTCATAATTTTCAACTGAGTTTTGTTATAACCGATGCCCAAAAAAATTTAAAATAATATGTTATCGGGAAACCATATTTTTTAACTATAAAACCCTCCTACTTGCTATGAATCCCTCTCAAATAATGAAGACTACAAAGGCCACCTAGTGAATTTATACTCCATTTTTGTTGACGTTCCCTAGTTTCCCTGATCTGTGGTCTCTATTCTACACCTTCTTCAGATACATCATCATCTCCACATTATTTTCTACTCAAAATCAAATTTCTGACATAAACTGTGGATTTATTTTTGTTTGTTTTGCATTTTTAATGTTCATTTTTACAATCAATTTCATTATGATCCTGCAGGTAATCTTAATTCTTGAAACACATGCAAGTGTCAAAGTTCATATTTTAGATTGTGGAAAATTTGAAGTCCAAATTTTGTAAGATATTTTTTGATTTGGTGGAATGTGTGATCCTGGGTTTTTCTAGATCATTCCAAGGTTTTAGATGCTCATGTTATATAGTAAAACTAATAAAAATCTATAGTAACTATTGTATTTGTTCCTTGATGATTTTTTAGTTTGTGCATATCTATCTTTTCATTCACTTTAACACGTGTTAAAAAAATTTAATTGTAAAATGTAAAAGGATAAGTATTTTTTGATTCACCCACTAAAAAAAGCATCAGAATTTTTGTGGAACCATATCATGTATATTATTCAATAGAAAATTATAAAAAAAATTAATTCACATTATAATTAAATGTGATATATTCATATCACTTTTATGACATGATAATTGTTTTATGACACCCATGTTTAGGCATGTTTCAACATGAAATATGATTAAAAAATCCTTTCAATGAATCTCTAAATTGGTTCTCCTTCAGTCCTGATTTATTTTATCCCATTATATCTCGATATAGTCATGAAAAATATAATAATTTAAAGTGTAATATCTTTTATCACCCTATGTTATATCTTTTATATGTATACACAATTTTTACTGAATCAAATAATCCAATGAATCTTTATTGAGTAGGATTAGACAATATTTATGGGTTTTACTGATATAAAATATTTCTAAATAATGTTTTTCATAAGATAATTCCAAATAATATTTTTAAAAATATATTATAAATAGAAATTTAGAACATCCATTATTGCTAATAAAAAATATCATTGTGATTTCGACATGGTTACATTAAAAATACTCAAAGTTTAATTGTGTACACTAGTAATCGACCCCCTATAGAATCACAATTCATAATTATAAGAACCCTCTATATTTTCAAAGTGTTTTATAACCACATTTAAATAATATAATATGAGGTAAGTAGAGATTAATATATAGATTATAACACTAGTATGATTGTTTTTATGAGTATTGTATCACATTATATAGAACATTATCAAATTAATATGGTTAAATGAGTTTATTCATTATATAAAATCATGGTTGATGCCCAAAATAACTAACCAATATGTTATAATATATAGAAAAATAATAGTAGACATCATAAATTAATTTTTTTTTAAAAAAATTAATGAAACATGTAGAAAATTCCTATAATAGTGACATGGTCAAATTTTTTAAATATACTATGTGGTATATTTAGATTGGATGTATATGTGATTTTTATGAAAACATTTTTATTTTAATAGAATTCTACAACAATGACCACCAGTTGAACATCCAAATGGTATGAATTAGTATGCAACAACATATTTGATATAGATCTAATTGTGATAGTAATACATCATCCTTATCAGTAGAAATGTGGGAGTATTATTGATGGTTTTTATTATATTGGATGTGTAGTGCTGAGATGTGGGAATTCCAAATCTATTATGACCAGTGGGTTTCACTTGTAAGATTCCCCACTTTTTACTAACAACTATTTAAAATGAATAAATTAATTCAATCTTTCATTATTTTTACAAAAACAACACCAATGTAATGTAATCACTGTGTAAAATTAACTAATAAATATTAGATAATTGAAAATAATTGAATAATAACATCAATAAAACACATTTTTATAAATTAAAAATAAAAAGTTTACTATTTTTAATTATGATCCATTTTCTGATGATTTTATCTGATTATCAATTATTTTTATTAAATGTGTTTTTATTTATATATTATTAGTTAATATATATATATATATATATTTAATTATCTAATTTTTTATATTTTAATATATTCTCAAATTATATTGCGATATCAGGTATTCAGTGGATCATAATTGGATATATTTATGATGAACCACTATTGAATATGAAAAAGAAGATGAATAATTCATGGAATTATCTAAAAGAAATCATAAAAACATTGATTTTATTTTCAATCCACATGTGAAGTGTTTGAATATGGGAATATTAAACTCCATAGAAATCCAACATCATCTAATTTGTTATGGTTTTAGCATAATTATACATCATGTATTTGTCATGGTGAAATAACTATAAATTCAACAGATAATGCTGATAAAAATATTCATAATGTGTCCAAGGATCTTACTGAATAAGTAATTCATGATTTTGGTGTTGGTATATTTTAACAAACAACATGTGTTGAACGATTTTATAGATATTCTAAGAAACTATTATTCACATGATGTAGTAAATATATAGTTTTATAAGCCATATTGAGAATGGATAACATGAAATGAAGAAATAGTTCGAGTGATTAATGTTTCTCTAACTTATATTCGATTTTAAAATTACTATTTCCATAAGGAAACTTTTTTCTATATTCTAGTTAGGTGGATGTGAAATTATTATTCCCAATGGTATTGTGGTATAAAAAGATACATATTTTCCCCAATGATTGTGTGTTGTATATGAATGAATATCAATTTTCGTCAAACAGTCCTACATGTGGAACATCATTCTATAAGAGGGATAAAAAAGCCAATTAAGATTCTTTATCTTGTACTAACATAGACCTTCATGCTAAAAAAATTAATTTCTTTCATTAATCCCTTCATTTAATTCTTATGAATTAATTATAACTCATTTTTAGGCAAAGAAATCAGTTCTCCTACTAGATAAACTTTTTACCTTCCAATAATTCAACGTTTGAAGCGTCTATTTTCAAATTCAATTGATACAAAAAGGTTAAGATGTCATTCAGATGAATTTATCGCTAATGGTAAATTACAGGACCCTACTGAATAATCATAGTAGAAGAGTTTGATAATCAATTTCGTAATTTTGGATCTAAATTTAGAAATCTCTTAATGGGAGTGTGAACCGATGGAATGAATCCATATTGGATCTTAATTAGAAAACATAGTTCATGGCCTATTTTGGTGCTATTTTACCACTTATCCCTACAGATATGTATGATGAAAAAATATTTTATGATGATATTGATGATTTCTAGACCAAAACAGTCATGAAATGATTTTTGAGGTGTATCTTTCACCATTTATTGATGATTTGAAACTTCTTTGGGAGAAGGTGTAAGTGTTTCTGATGCTTACAAGAAAGAGTATTTTCTTTTGTGTGTTATGATAATAATCAGTATAAATAAATTTAATGCATATGGAAACTTATCTAGATACATTTTTAAGGGAAATAATGCTTTCCAAATTTGGGAAGAGTCTTGATTTTATCAATTGCAGAATGGAAGAAAGATAGTGTACATGGGAAATCAAAGATTTCTGAGAATTGATCATTCATATCGTAGATTGAAAATAAATTTAACAGTTAACAGGAATATAATCTCCCCCCACAACTATTGTTTATTGAATAATATTATAACATGGGTGAAAAGAAATGATTTCACATTTGGAATGGAAAGTAGTCCTGGTCTTCAAAATAATATCGGGAAGAAACAATGATTTTTTGAACTACCTTATTAAATATTTTTAGAGATAAAACATAACATTGATGTTATGAGTGTTGAGAAATATATCTGTGACATTGTGATTGGAACATTATTATAAATAATAGGAAAAATAAAATATGGATTTAACTCTATATTGGACATGATAGCAATGGTAATACGTTTGGAGTTAGCTCCCACTATTAAAAGAAATAGAACATATTTATCTCTGGCTTGTCAAACAATATTCCATAGTGATAAGTTGAATTTTTTCAATGACTATATGGTAGAAAAGTACCTATTGGATATTCTACAAATTTGAAGAATTTAGTTTTAGTGAATGATTGAAAATTATTGTGTATTACATCCCAGAAGTGTATTGTATTGACGCAACAACTATTACCGGTTGAATTTCATAGTAAATTGTTGTTAGCTATCAGAAAGAATATTATCCAGTTATATAAATTTTTTCAAATCCATTTGAATCAATGTTATTGATCAAAGTTTGTTATATCATTTGGATAAGGAAGATGATATTATACTTTTTCAAATACAAATGTATTTTCCACCAACATTTTTTGATATAATGGTTCATATTGTGATTCATCAGGTGCATGAGATAAGAATATGTGTGCCTATTTATTTACATTGGATATATCATTTAGAAACGTATATGATAATTTAAAGGGATATGTTAAAAATCCATATTGACCGGAGGCCTCTATTGTTCATAAGTATGTATGAGAAGAGGTGATTGAGTTTTGTACTGAATATTTGTATGAGTTGGATTATATTAGTCTTCCTATATCTCGAAATTTGATAGATGATAGTGAAGGTAGAGGGATTAGAGGCTTAATGGTAAATTTCAATCCATGTGATGAAGTTATGCAGACACATATATATATTTTTAACAACACAGATGATGTTCAATCATATATATCCTCACATATGGCTGAATTAAAGAGACGACATCAAAAAATAAAGGAAAAGTGAATGATGACTGAGCATAAAAAAACATTTGTTTCATTGTTTAAATTGAATGTTATAACAGATATATCTGTATCAAAAACATTGAAATTTTTATTACATGGACCGTATCATAATGTGTTAATATAGAATAATTTTTATATTAATGGGTACACATTTTACACAAAAAATCTAGATGACAAGAGTATCATTCAAAATAGTGGTGTGATGGTTATTACTGAAAAAATGAATTTTTTAATTGAAAAAGATAAAAACACAATTTCTTCATTGTCGATATATTTTGGAGTTCTTGAATATATATGGGAAATTGAATATATAAAATTTTGATTCACTGTGTTTATGTGTAATTAGGCTGATATAAATAGTTAGGTGAAAGATGATGATTATGGATTTACACGAGTTGAATTAAAAATATTTAATTACAATGAGGAGCCATTTATCATGAAGACACATGAAAAATAGATATATTATGTTATTGATCAATTTAATGATTAGTGGTCCGTTATTTTTCATAGAAAAAAGATATCATTTGGGTGATTATAATGATTCTAATGATGTTGTTGATTTACATGAGTCATATTCATCTATAACATGATTTCTGGATAATTACAATGACTACAAGGAATAAAAAGTTCAGGCATTACATAATATTCATGGTAATGGCATATGGGAAAACACTAAATTGGTCTCCTAAATTTTCAAATAATTATTTATATTTTGATTTTTTTGAAGCATACAAATGCGTTCTCATTTTTTGACTTATTTTTTTTATTATATTTCAAATTATTTTATTTTATCATAATATGAAGCTATATAAAATGTCAGTACACCTGATTGTATTAATTCCAAATATATAGAGAGAGAGAGGATAATTTACCAAGTCATATGAATTTTTTCATATTGATAAATATTCAGTAATATACTAATTTAATGAACGAGAAATTTTAATTAATAATTTTTTTACAGGACTACTGATGCATCATTAGTGGAGGATACTTCTCCTATTACAACAGAGAAATAAATTTCTCTTATTGTTAAATGTGTTATTACACGTTTACAAACACTGTCACTTACTCAGGGAGAAGAAATATTATATATTTGTTTTGATGATAATTATAATGAAACTTGCCCAAATTAACTTCTGTTTAACAGAAATATATCAATAAAGAGCTGTTTTATGATTTTTATTTTATTTTGTGATTGGAAGTATGTGGAGAGGATTATGAAACAACATCTTTGGAAGAATCTGATGGTAAAATATATCAATTTATTTATTTTATCTCATTTTTTAAATACAAAATATTTTAAATGACATATTTAACTTATTCTATAACAGATGACATTCAATTTTGATGAAACAAAATAAATTTAGAAAATACATCTCCCTATAGTGGGAATTCGATGGTCAAATTTAAAAAATTGGAAGAATTTTTTTTAAAGAAATTTTTTGAAAACCCATGCCATAGGTATCAGTATATAGATGCATTTATATGGATGAAATTTTAGTCATCGGTCATGAATAAAAAAAATTGTATGATATTTATATAACATTTTAGAATTTTTTATATATTTATCTAGTTACTTATTAGTTTTTTTATGTAACATTTCTATTAGAGATCTCATGAAGATATCCAGTTGATAATTGTATACCATCATTGTAACATCCCAGGTAAATAAAGAATATAAGTTTTTTATATTTATTAAAATTTGTAATATAAATATTAATTTTACCTTGAAGGGAATTATATTATTGATGGCATACATGTTACACAACAAAAAGTTTCATTAAAAACATATGTTGGACACAATGTTGAGTTATAGTGAAATATATTATTATAATATCATTATTTTATATGGTAGTTAACGCATAGCCATTGTATTGGGGGAATGAAGAAAACTAAAAATATTATGATTAAATTTTTTTGATAAATGTTTTTACATTTATCCAATAAATTTTAGCGGCTTAAAATAAGAAAGAATCTGGTTTTAAGCATAAATACTCTATTGTTCATTAAAAGGTCAATTTATCGCCTTTTTATGGAGAACCCTTTCTAAATCTAATTTTTTTCACTTTTATATATTCTATTTGACAATATAATATTCTTCTTTAGAATCAGGAAATCAAAATTTACATTGGGTAAATTTTTGGTCTTTTTCTGAGAAAAGTTATTTTTTAATGAATAGTAAAAATTAATGTATTTTAATTCAAAACTACTTTTTATTCAATTTTATTTATAAGGATAAATTATCTTTTTAATTGGTTTTAAAATTGTAAATATATTATTTTATTAATATTTAATATAATTTTGGTCATTGGATGTAATTTCCATTTGAAATTGGACCTAAATAAGTGTTATTCTTTTGATAGTTAGTATTTCATAAATACACGCTTTTTGTTTTGACAGCGGGAATTAATTTTAAATTAATTTCTGCCACATATGTGTTTAGAATGGGGAAAATTAGATTCCATATTTGGAATTAGGGGGTCCATATTGTGTAAATGGGTAATTTTTATTTTTAGACAATGTGAATAATTTTTCAGTAAAAATTTTATTTACCATGGTTAAAGGGTAAATCTGGTAAATTTGGGTCAACAAAGAATATTCTAATAATATAGAATTACCTTAAAATTTGTCCTAATCCTATTTTTTGATTCCATTCTAACCATGGCCATCCTTGGGTCTATTTTGGGACCCCATGGAGACACTTAATAGTGACAATGACACTTTATATTAATTAATTAAATGTAAAGAAAAAATGACATAAACATATATATTTTAGTAAATCAATTTTTACATGGGGTTATATAAGTTATCTCTTAGATTATAAATAATAATTTGTAATATTAAAATATTTCCTACATCATAATACTTTTTTATAATATTTAGATATCAAATAAATATATTTTCTTATTATAAAATAATAATGAAGTGTTTACCTCATTAATGAATGATTTAAATAAATAAGAGTATAAAGATTACAACAATATCCAAAACCAGCTCAATTATTTTTGGATGATTTTATTCCAAACATTATTCATCTTATGTTCTACTGTAATGATTTTTGGACCTTTAAATACCAAAAATCATTATATAATAATGTAATATTTTCAAAATTTCATAAAGATCCCCTCCTCCCCCTTATAGAGAACACTCATTTCCTCACACTTATAAAGAAACATGGCTCATCCAACCTTTGGCCAGTTATTCTCATTAAATGCCCCTCCTTCTCCTCGAAGCCTTACCTTATACAGAAAGCAATTCTAGTAAACCTTTTGGTTCAAACCAAAGGGAGAAACCCGATTTAAAGGTAACATCTTCTATTAATATATTTTGAATTATTTTACTTCTACGACCCCATAAACACTTTTTATTCCATTATTTAATAAAAAAATAGTATTATAAATATTCTATGTTGTTGTTATGATATGTATTTGAGATAAACTTACACAAACCTCCATCTAATGGCTAAAGAACATATTGTTTCTGTGGAGAATGAACTACTGCCTTATGAACTGATGATTGTTCAATTATCTTTTACCGCCTCTCATGGTGGCCATTATGATGTCACTATATTTATATATGATATATAGTATGTTTATTTTTTCTCAATTATTGTATAATTTTTATTTACAAACATACCTTTCGGATTTTGAATATGTGTAAATATGAAAATTTTATTTGAGGAAGTGCGGACTACTACGCCCTCAAGGTCATATGATTCGTTCATGACATACATGGATCATATAAAGGATGGAGTTAATGAAATTATGTATCATATATATCATATTATATTATAATTTAGTTATAATATACCTATGTATCATTAGGTTTCCATTACATTAGATATATAATAGAAATGAAGTTAGCGTTCATGCCTACATACGGTTTACCGTCTCCATGAACGGTGAATTTCATTTCTTATCTCTAAATATTATGTAATATTATAAGTATATACATATACTAGATATTTATGATATACACGATATATAAATCGTAAATATCATTATGGATATAATGGGATTTTGTCCCCATGAATAACTTGTAATTATAAGAAGTTCATTATTGAATCAACTACCAAATATCGACAAAAAAAATTATTAACGTAAATAATTGCATAATGTTTATAACATAATGATAAGTGATATAAAAGGAATAATAATAAAAAAAAATTAAGCTAGTATAAATTCACATTAGATTATTATTATACAGATTAAAGAATGAACAGGTCACCTCATATACGAGGTAAGGGGTTTTTAGATCACATTTAATTCTATTAGGCTGTCGAATTTCTGGAAGAGAACTTCATAACCAAATTTCAATTCATTGGGATAAAATTATACTGCTTGATTATGTCATGTATTGAATATGTTTGAATTAACTTTGATTGTTTTAAACAAAATATCCACTTATATTGGGTGTATTCGTATTTGTTACACATAATTTTGTCATTGATTTTTCCTTATTAAAAGGATATGATCATTACAAGGGACTTTGTCTCAATTTACGTTCCATTGAGACTTATTTTTTCGTATACACCAATTCACTTTTATATGGTGTATATACTTCCCATTAACATATTATATCACGAATATATTTATTCTAATTATATTATAAGCTTTGATTAATGTTATTCTTCAACTATTTGTATCCAAGCGTCTCTCATTTAGTTAGTAACTCTTTAACTAAAATATCATTTTAAATGTTTTAAAGATTTATTCATCTAAATATTTCTCATTAATGTCCACATTTTCAAAATGGATTTTAGGATTTATTTATATGGACATTAATGTTTTCAAATGATGATTCATTTAAATGTTTCAAAGTGGCATGGGACACTTTGATTCAAAAAAACTCTTAATTAAATGTTTTAAATGGTTTTGAAAATGGTTTGATAAAGCATTTTTTATTTCAATATCATGAATTGATATATTGTGATTGGAATGTGTAAATGTGGTCTTCTCATTCTGGTTGTGTTATGTGCTATGATTATGTTATGGTTATTGGGCATAGTTTACATATATGGTGGTTCTGCGATAAACCTAGGACGGGTGAGCCTGAGATAGCTCTCTGATGCACTGGGTAACATGACGGAGGTAAACTTGAATGTTTCCCCTATGAGAATTAGGAAATATATTGTGATGGATAATCCAACATTACTCCCTATATAGCTGTAATATCTACAATGTATGTATGATATAGATGCAACATGTTACCTTTATGATTTATGATTTCTAAGTTTTATTTATAAATCTTATGATTTCATAAGGTATGATATGATTGAAAAGTATGGTTTCATTGATTTTTATTTATTGATGGTTTAATGTTTCCTTTATTTATTTTATAACCCTTACTGAGCTTTTAATGCTCATCCCATGTTTTTTAAATGTTTTCCACAGGACATAAAGATGAAAAGGGTCATGTTTAGGATCAAGTAAAATTCTTGTTCTCTAAAAATTATAAGTAATCATGTTTCTTTTTAAGAGTTTTTGTTTTAATAAAATGCATAATGTGTATTAATGTCTACATGTATTTTAAAATTGATATGTAACAATTATGGCCTAATTATCTATAACTCTAAACCCAAAAAGATCATCATTGTAAATTATTCATTTAATTCATGATTATGTAATGTTTTATAGTAGGTCCTTATAGTTGGTTTCAGAGGTAGGTTTAGATAACAAAAAAGGTTAGGTTATTATTTAAGGATAAGTTACATAACTATAATGGTTAGTATATTATAAAGGGACAGAGTTATTTTAGAAAAATTGAATGAGTTTAAGATGACATGAATAAGTATATATTAGAATTTACCCTCATCATAAGACATTATATGATGATTTTAATCTTATACTCCCACTGAACATTTTGTTTTTAGTAAATGGATGGATTTAGTAGGCCCCAATTTAATAGTGTATATGAAGAAAACTGTGACGGTTTTTTGAATGAGCAATAGAATGAAATGGGAGCGGCAATGAGAACTCTTGTGGTTATTCTCAACCAAATATTTGGAGTCATGATTGACAACCTGAACTATGCTTATTTTTATAATGGATCGTATATGAGAGAAACAAATCCCTATAGAGGTTCAGGTAATAATCATAAAGGTAAGTATGTTCAAAAACCTATGTGTCATGGATGTGGAAAGAAACACCAAATAAATGATTCAATAGTATGAGAAGATTCTATAGATTTGGGAATGAAGGTCATAAATCATGAATCTTCCATGAAAAAAAGAAACCTCCAGTTGACTATAGGAAATGGAAATATGTTCTTTTTTGAGGGATCAATTGAATGTATTAAATGTGGTGTGCATAGTAATTATACAATGTGATGTCCTATAAAGAATTTTCGGGAATGGGTTCACCAGGATCGTACAAATATATGATTACCAATACCTAATGACATTCCGATTGAGGATGAAGGAATTGTAAATGACCAATGAAAGGTATGTATTTTTTCATAACATATATTTTGATATTATTGAATCTTAGGATGTGAATCATGAATTTTTTTTGTAGGAAAGAAGTATTTCAGAATATGTTGTTCTCCCCAGAGTTTCACATTGGTCTGCCTCGATGCTCATTTCTAGGAAGGTTGATGGTTCACTTTGATTATGTGTGGACTATCATATTTCGAACCAGTTGAAAATTAATATTATATACCATTGTCCCCATGTGGATGATTTATTTGACCAGTTAAAGGGGGAGAAGTGGTTTTAAAAGATCAATATTTGGTTGGGATATCATCATATCAGGGGTTTGGAGTTAGATATTATGAATATGGAATTTAGGCATTGGTATAAGCATTATAAATATCTTGTGAGGCCTTTAAGTTTGACTAATGGTGTTTCATTTTGTATTTATTTAATGAACTATATTTTCTATTAGTATCTTGTCATCATTTTTGTATGATATTTTGGTTTATTAGAGGATATATCATGATCACGAGCACCATATAAGCTAGGTTTTGTATTTTTTGAGGATCCACCAACTTTATGGAAATATTTAAAAATTTGTTTTCAAGATCTAATATGTGAAATTATTAGGGAATTTTATTTATTAATGTATCATATCTATCGATCACGATAAGGTGAAGGCTGTCTCTTTATGAGAGGAACCACAAAATGTTTTTGATATAGAAATATTCCTTGGTTCTTATGGATACTATCGGCAGTTTTTCAAGGATTTTGTGAAGATGGAATCAAAAAAAATTTATCATACATGAAAATAGGTGAAATTCAAATGGGATTACTAGTGGAATAAATATTTCAATGATCTAAAAATACTTCTAACAATGAAACCCATTTTTTTGACATGAGGATGTTAAGGGGTTTGTGTTATACTATGATGCTTCCGGTGATATTTTGGGTTGTGTGATTATGAAATTTGATCATGTTGTGGCCTATGGTTCTCATTAGCTTTGGTTTTATGTGAAAATTTCCCCACTCATGATTTGGAGCTTCATGTAGTTGTGATTTCTCTTAATTTTTGGTGAAATTATATTTTTACGAAGAAATTTACAGTCTTTTATAACCGTGTGATTTTGAGTTATATATTCTCTCAGAATAAATAAAATAAAATACTGATATGGTTGGTGGAATATCTTTATACAGTTTACTTTGACGTCACATACACCCTGGGTAAGGGTAATGTATTCACATATTCTCTCAAAAGGAAAGTTCAACATCAGACTTTTTTAGAATCAAAGTGTGGAACCTAATGGGGCTCCTTTCATAGCTACATATGGATTCTCATGAGAATTATTTAGTTATGGTTCTAAATAGTGTTCAATTATCATAATATATCCTCGAACCTATTATGTAGGTTCAATGGTATTATGATGAGTTCAGAGGTTTAATATAAACCTCTTAGGGTGGGGAGATCATTTCCAGTTATTCTCTCCCTTCTTATGACAATTTTAATTTTGGGGATCAATTTCTTTTCCAATAATATGTGAGGAGATTGTTTTTTTTAAATTCAATATTTCATTCTGGTTAATTAATTAAAGCATGAAAAATATGTAATATAAAGTGATAAGACATTTTTGGTGATTAGGTATGAAGGAATACATTTCTCATTTTGTGACATGTTGTTACACCAACCCAAAGATAAAATTTGAGCATCTAAAACCTTCTGGTCTGCTCTAACCTTTTCCAGTGTCAGCTTTTGGAATTGATATGAGGTATCCATGGACTTCTTTGTTGAATCACCACTATCACCGTAAGGGATGAATGATATTTGGGTCGTGGATTACTAATTTATGAAGTCAACCCATTTCATTTTGACTAGGGAAGCCACTATGGTTGAATATTTGGGTATGATGCATGTGAAGAAATTCAGGAAGTAACATAGGTTTCCATTTTCCATCATCTTAAAGAGGGGTCTTATGCTCACCTTAAAATTATGGAGGTGTTTCTAGGAGGTTTTTGGGACTCATATTTAGTTGTGTACAACTTATCATCCATATATGGATGGTCAGATAGAGTGTTCTATTTATATTATGGAGGATATGGTCTACTTATGCATATTAAATTTCAGGGGATAATGGGAAAACCGTCTGGGGATTTTCATGTCTTCCTATAATAATTGTTACTATTCATCGATCAGAATGGATCCCTTCAAGGATTTTTTTGGTCACCCATGCTAGTCACATCATTGTTGGGAAGAGCTGGGTGTGGCCTCTCTTTTAGGGCCGAGTCCCATTCAGGTGACAGTGGTGAGGATATTGGCTAGATTTTGACATCTAGTTATAATGAAGAGTTGGAAAAAATCATATTCATATTATTAGAATATCCCATTAGAGTTTTATATAGGTGACCAGGTTTTCTTCAAAGTATCACATCAGTTGGATCACCATTTTCTTGAGATATTGGGAAAGATGGGTATAAGATAATTTGAATAATATGAGGTCATTGAGATGTTTGAACATATTTCTAATCATTTAGAATTACTAATTCAATTGATAGGTATACAATATGTTTTCCCCATATCCCAACTGAAGAAATATCATCATGATCCCTCTCATGTCGGAGATGGGAGGAGATCGTGTTAGAGCTAGTCGTCTCTATAATGAATAAAAACGAGGGAATAATTGATTCTTAGGTTAAATTATTTAATGGTAATTAAAACCCATAGTTCATAGATCTATGGTGACATATATTATATTCTCATGATACTAGGGAGTATGAATCATCAGTGAGGGGTAAGTGGCCTCAACTCTTTCCAGAGCACCCTTATTCTTCATGAATTATTGAGGATGGAAAGTTATTTGGTTGGGATTTTATAACATCCTAGATATAAGGCCCTCCCTTTCTTGTTTAGGAGTGTGATTTTCAATTTTCGAGGTAATAGAAAACTGTTTTGGGATTCTCTATAAGGACCTGGGATGAGGGACACCTACTGAGCATATTAATTATGTGTATATTATTCAAAATATGATTCTGTCAGTGGGAAAATGGTGTGACTTCCATTTATTGTAAAAAATTATTCAATCCAAGAATCATGTTCACATATTGGATTTGTTGACAAAAATTTTTTAATACAAGGAAATATTTCATTCGATGTTGAAGAAATTTTTGGGATTCACACCGGGAATCTTGGATTCATGTTGTCAATCATTGGTGGCCTATTGGTTATTATATTATATAGGATTGAATACTAATTAATTATTCATATATCCTACACCCTCAAACCCTATGTAGTTCTAGAAGATTTTGGGCGTCTCTTCATCATATAGATCACTTTTTTTGACAATCGATCTCTATGGTGGTTGTGCAACATCTGTCTCAGTAAGAAAAATTTAAAATTCCTCATTTCATTTGGTTTCAATAGTACTTGTATGGTAAATTTATAGATATATTGGAATGTGGGGATGTTTTAATGATTCTTTTGTATCCATTGTGAAATATTATCCGATAGTCCAACCCTTGAGTTGATTATTTTGAGACAGGTGTTTTTAGTGTGGTATTTATGATATAACCTATATGATATTTGTTTTTGTGGAATACAATTATAAGTTGTGAGAACTGATTATAGGTCTATCGTTAGATGTTTTGTGTACCTTATAGTGGGTGTGGATCCCGTTTCATGTAGTGATTGAAGTGGGTTTGGGGTGGGTGGTTTCTTCTTTAGGCTACATTTGATGAAATATATTTCTTTGATTTTATAAATTGATTATTTAATTATTTAGCCTGATTTATTTGTGTTTGTAAATTGATTTGTGGTAACATATATTTTCCTACCGTTTTGTGTAATGGAAAAAATGTTATTTTAAAATAATTATGAAATGGATAATGAAATGGGGTTTCAAAGTATGTTTTTGATTGAATAAATGGTTTTTTGAAATGATTATGAATTGTGAAACCATTTGAAATGATTTGGGAAATGTATCATATGGTAATCCTTCAGTACTTACGTAGAAGGTGTAAAAATGGGCCAACATCTATTTTATTATAAGGAGGTTCACTCATTGGGTATTCCCCTTCCCCCTAGGCCAGTTGTTCTAGGGGAATTCTTTTGAAATTATTATGAATTTCCCTCATGGGGTGTTCTTTATGATCCTTAGTCCCATGTTCTAAGGACTTTGGTTCACAAATGTCCTCGATTGGGGTACATGTAGTCTACTTTCCTAAAATGTAGTGATCATTGGCATGTTTACCATTATGCTTGGATTTATAAAATTTTAGATTTGATATACATGATTCTTAAATGTAAAATTATTCATGGAAACTGTTTTACATGGATTATTTTAGAACTATTAAAAAATTGATATATTAATCATGTTTTTATATAAAACTAATTTACTCATTGTCATTGAATTTTCTATTTTAAAAGAAATATTGGTGTTGGTTTTTATGGATAAATTATATAGAACACATTCGTGGGATCTTATCGATACTTTTTTTCTCACACACTACACAAACCTTCAGTAGTGTGTAGACCTCGTTTTGTATTTTGATGTAGGGGAGGGTAAGACACCATAATGAGGTGGTGATGTTTCTATTATCCAGGTTTGGATTTCTTGCAATGAGATAGTGGGAGACTCTCTTCATATCATAGGAGTGATTTTTTCCATTTTTTTCCATTTATTTTTTGTACCACTTCTTTTATTATTTTTATTTGGGTTTTCTAGTTGTACCACTACTGATGTTTTTATTTTAGTCATGGCATATATGTTTTTATATTTTTTGTTTACATATTATATCATGTATATATATCCCATGTATCTTTTTTATGTATAATTAAATCATTCCCTATGGTTTTTTTTTCATGCTCTAGTGATAGTTTCAAGCCCATGGGTATCGATAATTCCATTTATATTTTTGGAATATTGGTTCGAGAACCAGTTTCTAAGGTTTTTTCAGGTAATTTCATTTCACAGAACATAAAAAATATTTAAAAAAAATTATTTTAGACATTAAATCCAATTATTTATTTATCTTATAAATTTAAGGATTTTTAATTAATCAGTATATTTATTTAATATAGGTTTTATTAATCAAGTATTTTTAATATATATAATCTTGTTTTAGTTTTATGTTCCTTATAGAGGAAGGTATAAAATCACAATATATAATTTAAGGGAGATTAATACTAAAATATTAGGGTATTACCCTCCTACTCTCTCAGGCTCCTCTACCAGAGGGAAATTAGCTTCTACCTCTTTTCCAAACTCATCATTAAATAATGGAACATCACATGAAACTACAATTGAAAATTATCCCAAAAAACATACTCCTCTTTACAATCCTTCAGAAATATAATCCACTACTAACATGAAACCCATTTCATATGAATAAAATCTAGTGGAAGTCAATATTATACCATGGTAGATGTCAAACTGAATGAAATATGAAGATCTAACAACTAGTGATAAACCTCCAATTTGGATACCCCCATACATTTCTAATACTTAAAACTAGAACTCATTCAACATATTCCTATAAGAACCATCCTCATAAACTGGGTAAATCCTCTTATGGTCAACTAGATCATCCTTCTACACCTCACCAATTGCAACATCCCAAAACCATATGCCACTCAAAGGTGCCCCGTACCAAGTTGGCCACATTACCTCAATAGCATTTCCACAAACATTAGAGGCTACTGACTAGTTGTGAGGTCCTAGGTGTGATAGTTGGGAAACTATGCCCTTATTGAAATAGAGTAACACAACAAAATAATAATATACAATAGCGGAAGCTATAAATACAAGAAATTGAAGTAAACAATGGAGGAATGATAATAGAGATAACCAAAAGTCATAAAAACAATATATGATGATTCAAGTCACGTGTTCTAGGAAATAATCCAAAAGAGGATACACTGCAATCAAGTACATGATATAATACCAAGTTACAGAAGTACATAAGAAAAATCAGAATCATTGCATGCCTCATCTTGGAATCATGTTCTCCTAGTACTAAAAAACATTTCAGGTACCTATAGAAAGGTTCTTACTCTTATCGACACCTGCAATAATATAATCTATTTGGGACCCAAAAAATGACCCAAAAGGGTGTGAGAGTAAATCCTAGTATATATCCACCCAAGATCTGTGCCAGTCTATCAGTGAATATAAGCAACAGGTAGTGTACCTAAGTGAATATAATAAACATGTAATTACTCAAAATTGAACCATCTAAGAAGTATTGATTTCCATTTATTCATTTCACGTTCATTAGAAAATTCAATTTTCATTAATTATAATGATCTTGAGATCTAGCCTCATTCTGTAAATCCCCAGTACAAAGTAATAACAATAGATTTCCCAAATGACAATTTAAATAGACATAAGTGAATAAAGAATCCAAGCTTGTTATTTTCCTTGGAAGATGCATCATAAGTCATCCATTTCAATATTCATTTCAAAACCTCACCATTAGGCATAAAAAAACCTCACCCGTAGGCATAGAAAAACCTCTCCCACAGGCATAGAAAAACCTCACCCATAGGTATATAAAAACATCACCCATAGGCTTAGAAAAATTTCAAGGAAAGGCATTTTATCAAAAAATAAGGGGAAAAAATTATATAAGAATTTCCTCTTATGTGAGGTTAAAACCAGTGTATAAAAATTTTAGAATAAAAATAACATGTGTAATTTACACTATTACATCATTAAAAAAAATAAAAACTCACATTGGAATAAAACATGTAACAATGATTGCAAGTAATCTATCTATCACCAGGCTTATTAATTATAAAATCACATTGGCAATTCACACCACAAGCCTAACAATTGAATTAAACTATCACAAGGCTTAAAAAATATTTTTCTCAAAAGGAAAAATATTCAATTAAAAAATTTCATTTATTAAAAACTAAAAAATGTAAACAAAGGAATGCCCATAAGCTTCCTAGGACAAATGGATAATGATTAGTTATCTAAGGGAATCGCACAAATAGGTGGCCCTCAATCATATCAAGAAACCTCAAACATGAAATCATTCACATAATCAATTACCTAATCAACATTTGTAAATAAAATTGGTCAATTCTATTCAAGGATACACCCTAAATAAGGGCACATGAAACATTGACACATATAAACAGCAAGAAAATTAATTAAATGCATAAGAACACCTACCTCGTTGTCCTACGACCTGCCTCATCCAAAGTCAACCTCTATTTCAAACTAAAACAATGTAAATATACAAACAAGATACAATGTTCAACCTTGGATAACATGGTCAAGAGACAAAAACTTGATGAATGGATCAAGAGGAATCAAAATCATACTAATTGGGCTCCAACGCATCCAACGATGATCGACATAGAGTTTGAATGAAGATTCGCCATGAAATTCTTCTTTTGGAGAGTTTCTCGTTGAACTCAGATGAGCCCTCTGTCCGTTTTCAGAAAAATGATTATACTACACAATTTAGAAAAAAATAGTACACAGTGTGTAATGGATGCTACACACAGTATCCATACCTCTTCCATACAAGTCCTAGATGGACCATTACATTCCATGTACTAGGAATTACATGGTGTGTACCAATTATACAAGTTGTGTTTTGGAAAATACATGGCATATAGGCCTCTTTTCCCTTCATATATTTAATTAAAAATTAAAAAATAAAAATCCGTTCTTAAAATGAATATCCAGATTCATAAAAAACTCTCCACTGAAAGAAGTTCATCCCCAAATTTTCCTTCCAAGGGTGGTGACGGAAAAAATCTGAGAACAAATCTGGCCACTAAGATCACAAGTTGGACTCCCTATCCTAGATCTCATCATATTCTCCTTCATGTTTCCACAGCACCCATTCTAAAAGAGTATACCAACCATATATAAACTTAATTATATGATCCAAAATTTGAATAGGATGCTTTTAAAAGAAAAAATCTACAAATAACTCAACCTCATCGGTTTGAAAAGCATGAGACGAGTATGAAATGTAGTACCACAAGCGAGAAACATGGAAGATGTCATGCATAGCATGATATCTCTAAGGTAACTTCAACTGATATTCAAATGGACCAAACCTTTCCAGAATCTCAAATTCCCAATGTATCTCAGTGAAAGATTACCCTATATCTTGATCCTCTTTTGTACCAACCTCGGTGCAATAGACGGGAGAACTCGATCACATACATTGAACAATAGAGGTTGTCTATGATGATTGACAATAGATTTCTAATGTGAATTCGTAGTACCCACCCAGTTTTGAATCACCTGAACCTATTTAGTGGCAGCCTAGATATGACGAGGTTTCAACATAGTTGTCTATTCTACCTCTAGCCTACATAGGGGTGATCGGCATGTCCTGCCGTACAAATACGCATACGTATTCATATGAAATTATCCTGAAAGCTATTGTTATAGGCAAACTTAACCAAGGGTACGTGTCTCCCCCAAGAACCCTTGAAATTCAGGACACTTTCCCAAGTCTTTTCTTCCAGCACTGAAATCATGCACTCTGAATATCAATCCATATGGCAGTTGTAAGTTGTGCTCAGAAGCACTTGTGTACCCAACACCCTTTGTAGCACATTCTAGAAATGGGACGTAAACTGGGAATTCCTATCTTAAGTGATAGAATATGGAAACCCATGTAGTCATGAAATCTCATGGATGGGAAACCTTCCAAGCTCATCAATACTGAATGTTTCCTTTCTCTGTAAGAAGAGTGTAACCTTCATGAGTATGTTAAGAACAGTGAAAACAACATAATTACCACAACACCTCCACTATTGGAAAACTCCACCATGCATTCACGAGATCATTCTAGTGACATAACCAGCATGATTTTCCATTAACTGGGAAAAACTGAACATAACTGGGGTCATAAAAGGGACCTCACAACAAAGAAAGGTCGAATACTATCGACCTCATCAATAGAGGGCATGAAATAATTCCTAAAAAGACATTGCAGACTTTTACAGCACACCTACCTTAAACTGAAGGAGTAAACTGGTCCAATGAAACTAAACATGAAGAACAAAAAAGATAAAGATTAAAACCATAACTATATGACTTATCTCATAAATTACTAGATTAGATGGCCGATGTATTACAACAGAACACAACGCTTTCTCCCCAGGTACTATACGCCCACAACGAACATGCTCACCAAATCTCATACATGTCTTTCAGTGATTCTGCTTTATCAAGAAATCCTCTGATCAATTAAAAGATCATTCCACAACATTAGTAAAAGAGTAATTCTAGATCCATTTCATTATAAACATTAACTATTTTTAAGCATCACATATGTGCCTGAAAATACATTCGAGATAACCTCATATTTACCAAAATGGAGTCTATGGAACTCCCCAATGTGGTTCATACTTCCTGTTACAAGTGTGACATTATTACAAGGATGAAAGTCCACATAAAAACACTGAATGAACCTAGAGTAGTATATTCATGACAGTCATGTCAAATAAAATGGTAGGCATCCTTGAGTCCATCCAAGGAATTACTACACGAAAACCCAAGTATCTTTCAGGATTTACCAAAACTCATTTATAACTACACATCTTGCACAAAACATAGAAAGAGATCGCAACCCATCCAAACAACCTTCAACTATAGCATGACAAAAAACCAAATCTCTCTTAATGAATCCTAGATGATGTTATGATATAAGACACACTCATCTGTTAAAAAAGAGAACACTAATAGGATTTCAAGGAAAACTAGAAAAAATTATCCAGAACACTACTGATTGACCTCATAAAAGAAACCCAACACCACATGCCCACACATCATCATTTAACTTATCACAATTCCTATATCACTAGGAATTTCGATAAAATCTCATAGTTATTCAATAAGGCCCACCCATGATCATTGATGCCTCACATTGGATGCACACATTGCCAACATAAACAAAATTTTGCTTCCAAGAAAGAAATAGCATGAATCTAGACTCGCAAGTCTCAAAGACATTCAAGTAGAAATGATAGTCTCTCAATGGTCATTGATTGTGACCCTTTTACATATAAGAACACATTTAAATAGAACTGACATGAAGATCTCCACCTGGGAGTGTCCTCTATGTTGAGAATAAGGAACAACCACTCTCATACATGCTATATTAGAACAAAAATAAATGTATGAGTATCATTCCATGAACCACGATCACTTCGTCATATCACTTGGAAAAAAACTGATATTTAAACTGATCGGCGTGTCAAAACACCCATATCATAGAAATTCCTCCTGAGTAGTGGGACGAAATTGGTTCAAATACATTGAGGTCACACTACTCTAAAGATAACCGAGAATATACATAGTAGGTCAATGCACAACAATTTAACCAAACTCGACGGCTCGTTTTTAACCTTTAACACTCGACGGGTATGGCGTATGTCAATATATAATAACCCATGTTTACAAGAACAAATGACACATGTTGGGAACTATTCATAGGCTGTAAACCCTACACATCATTGTACCAGATGGATCATGAAAGAACTAGCACAAAATCATATCATCAACAATACAATTTACAGGGGTGACGACGTAACAGTTTTCCCATTATATAAATAAATAGAGGTTCACATCACCTCCTAAGGGGCTAAACATGCTCAATGTATGTATAACCTACTGAACTGAGCATTCCTCAAAGATAATTCCCATTATAAGGCTCAACATACAAGAAATATTGTACATTAAAATAATTGATATCAAAAAAGTACAGGGAAACACCTTCTCTAAGAACTCACTCATTTTCCTAGCCCATGGGTCTAGTCTAGTGTCAAACAACAAGAGATACTACTAAAATCTCAATAATAAGGCCAGGTTTGGTCAAATAAGACAAATAGAGGAATCCTAATTGGGATACTCTTGGTAAAAATGAGACAATACATCCTACAAGGGTCCCTTAGAAAAAAAAAAGAAAATGAGGAATCCTATATAGGATTCTCGAATGATAAAAAAGATGCATACTACAAAAGGGATCATAAAAAATGTTTCATATGTATAGGGATCCTACTAAGGGATCTCTGTATTAGAACAAAATCTAAGGAATCCCTTAGGTGTTCCTTGGTATCTAGATAGAAGATATATGCATCTGACATAGAATCCTATAGGTTGAAACATAATAAGAGGTATCCTATATGGGATCATCGATAACAACTAGTCTCATGGGCTCATATGCCATAAGAACACATCTAGAAAAAGATAAGTCCTCTGGGAATATGTCACGAGAGATATCTAATATATCATCTCATATCCAAAGTCTAAACAAGGTTGGTAAAAACATCCAACTAATCATTCATGCCAAGATTCATTATCAGGTGAAAACTAGAAATGATAACTACAGGAATATATTCTATATATAGATAAAATCCCCAAAATTCCTATTAGGATTACTTAGATTGCTCCACGGGATTTACCACTATGATTTATAGTGAGATTAGATTAATCAAGATGGGAGGAGTGAATTGAGTGACTAAAAAAATTTCTGTAAAAATTATTTCTGAAATAGTTTTCTTAAAGATTGAATACAGCCATGTTAATCAAGGTTATATTGTAATAAGAGTTTCACTATTTAATTAAATTCTTAGAAGATTGATTAGTCATCATTAATCGTAATTTGTGTTATTAATATTACTTTTAAAGTTACTCCACTAAGATAAGCCAGTTATAACTTCTTTCCAATTCTAACTATCATAGTGAAATTAGTGATTTCTGAATTATAGAGTAAAGCAATAAAACAGAGAACACTAAATTTAGGAGCACAACAGATATGAAACAACTGGTTCAGTCTCAAGACGAGACCTAATACACTCCACTTGGTGATCACCTACCACCAATATGTTTATATAAATAAACGTTGATCCACACCATGGATCATGGTTAACAACAGTACACAGACTGTTCAGGTCACACAGGGACCTCTTACACTGTTTTCATAGGTACAAACTAACCAGGTCACATAGAGAAGTCTTCCACACATATCAGTGGGTATCAAGAGTAAAATATGGTTTGAGTAAGGATATCTTATATCCATCTATTTGATGCAGGAGACAGAGTGTGTTGATCTACAGGTACACACTCTTCTTAAAAGGTAATAAACAGATAAAAAAAATATAGAGATGAGTATAGAAATGCTCTGAGTGTTAGTATTTGTTTCTTTAGACTTCTTTAGATAAATCAAATGCAGATCTCGATTCCCCGTTAGTAAAACAGAGTGTCACTGTTCAACTTGTGTTCTTCGTGAGGTTCGACAATGAGAAGATGTTCTCTGGATTCCAGTATACTTAGTATGTTCTTTAGAAGAGCCAGGTTACATGCATGTGACAATCCATCCTTTTTGGAATTATCTTAGTGTTCTTAGTTATCATTCTCACGACTTTGTTTTTTGTTCAGTATCACGCTTTGTTGATTCTTGACCACACTTCTCTTTTATCTTGGAATGCCTGTTTTGGAGGAAACAAGTTTCATGGATACCACACCTCGTACCTCAAACTATCATATGATATGTCTAAAAAGAAAGATTAATTATGTCAGTGCATTTAAAAACTCAAAATATTACTTTTAGAGATTATATTGAAAGGAGACAAAATAGTTCAAGAAAAAGTGTCACAGTAAGTCATCGAGACAGTGTCTCCTTCAAACGGTGTCTAGATGGATCACAGTTTCTTGTGCTCATTGTGTCTCGTGGTCACAGTGTCTCACATTCATAGTGTCTCATGGTCACAATGTCTCGCGGTCACGGTGTCTCACGGTCAAGGTGTCTCGGGGTCTCGGTGTCTCGTGGTCACTGTGTCTCATGGTCACGGTGTGTCATGGTCACGGTGCCTCTTGGTCATGGTGTCTCTTGGTCACGGTGTCTCGCAGTCACGGTGTCTTGTTCACTATGTCTGCTTTACGGTGTCTACTTCACGGTGTCTACTTCATGGTTTCTGCTTCACGGTTCCAAATAGACATAACCAGTGGCAGACTCACGGTTTCAAAGACTTTTCATGATAACTATATTCAGACTTCTGTAATTATGATAATATAATGGATTAGAGTTAACCATTTTTCAAAGAAGGTATTATGAGAGTATATCAATGATAGTATAAAGTAAGTAAACTGAATGTTGAGCAATTAAGATCATGAATGGCTCTTCTTAATGCATGAGAACACTTTAAAAATAAATACACATGAATACACATGATTGTGATATTATTTAAAAGAGTTAACTAGGTTGAATAAGATTTGTGATCATTAAAACATGATTAATAAATGAGGATTCCAACAATCTCCCCCTTTTTTATCATCAAAAATCATGTATAGTAAATGTTTATATTGGTTCAAATATAGAGATAAAAGGAATATAGAAATTTCTCCCCCTTTTGGGATTATAAAAGAGATGTAATAAGAGAAGTCAAATGTTCACATTCCATTAATAGAAAATAAGGTTAAGTAAAAATGTAATACATAATAAAAAAAGCAATAGTATTCCTATCAAGAAGGATTAATCATTTTTTTTCTTTATGGGATGGCCTTCTCTTTGCCTTTAGCAGCAGTAGTAGAAGAGGAAGCCATAGGGGCAGAGGTTGAGGTAGAATAAGGGAGTGAGGTGGTAGATAAAGAGGGTAAAAGAAGACCTTGAAAGACTGAGGGAGCCAATGTAAGAGTAGTAAAAGAACAAGGCAGTTGTTGATCTAGAATCATTGTCATGATCTAACTTAGTGTTTGGCTGATAGACATAGTTGTAGAGGATAGGGAAGATGTGAAAGTATGCTACTGAGGTCTTAGAGGTGCAGCCGCTGGAGAAACAATTGATGAACTCTGGGAATGAAGATAGGGACTCAGGAGTTTGATAAAAATTGCAATGATCTTGCCACCATACTACATGGCTTTCTCAAAATCATATTTTTTCTCCATAAACTTTTACAACAATCGAGTAAACTCTGTGAACTTATGGAATTGGGTGTTGAAATCTTGAGTCAGAGGAGGAATCCAAAGATTTTTTACAAGGTACATGAAATTATTTATCATATCAGTATTGGGGAAGATTTTGTTAAAGTAGAAATCTACTTTGTTGGCAATAACTTTTGAAGAATCATTAGCAATTTTTGATTGGATTTGGACTACGTCAAAAACTCTATCACTGTTTTTGGAAACATCAGTTAGAGAAGTTGTATTGAGACCACTAGGTACATACTGAAACTCTTCATTCACTATAGTTATAAGAATATCATTGTCTATGTATGGTTTAGAAGATTGGTTATATGCTTTAGAGGCATTGATAGTTGTGTTATGAGATTTTAGTTGATTTAGAACCTTTTGAAGACACCTGGTATACTCATCAGTGAGTTTGTTAAGATTGACATCAAGCTCTCTCATTTCCATCACAATGTGTTTGATACTTTCAGTGACCTTTTCATCTAAGGAAGCTCGATAAGGATGAATCTGAGACACAACAACCTATGGGATTTGAGTAATAGCAGGTTCTATAGGAGGAGAAACAGGCTCTGATCTCTTGTGCATCTCTGTTTTCATGTCCTCAATCGTACTTATTAGTGTCTACACTTCATTACTAGGCATCTTATTTTCAACTCTTATTTCTTGAATCTCATGAAGCATTTTAGGTTTTATTTTCCAAATTATCCTTTCCAACAATACTGAGGCATCTCTCTCACATAAATTGGTTACAATAAGAGGTTGGGTATTCATGAGTTTCTCAACTCCAGACAAGAGGGTAGCACCAAATTCCTTCATATCATCCTTACTCACAAAAGATGGTTTTTAAGATAAAGGTTCAGGAATAGGGACTGGTATAGGCTCAGGTTCCTTCTTAGGTGCGATATTGGGGACTAATTTCAACTAGAATATAGTGGAAAGATCATGGTCCTTTCTTGAAACCTACTGAGAGTCATCCACATCCTAGAAACTGAGGAAATTATACTAAGTGTCTACAAGACTTGACTCAGTCGAATGTAAAGATTCAATAAACTTGATATTTGGGGTTCCCTCCCCCTAATCAAGTTCCACAATATCAGGACAGAGAAGCGTAGGATCTTGGTGTAATTCCATAGAATCAGCTCAAGGTTCATCACTCATTTCCTATCTAGCCAGATTAAAAGATAGCTCTATCCAATCATCATCCAAAGGGATGATTTCAGGAATAGATTATTCCCATGGTAGTTCCTATAGATAGGCTGCTTACATAACATGTGTCACTACCACTATAGGTTCTTCCATGGAATGCTTTTCAGATTCTCTTGCATCTAATTCTGTTTTAACTTTGGGTTGAGTTTCCAGATTAATAGCTTCTTTATGATTAGATACTTCTTCTTCAAGAACATCATGAGGAACATTAGTCTTGTCTTCCTCCAAAATAACAACTTCCCTTGGTTTAACATCAACCTTTTCTTCATATTCTTCAGGATAATCAACAATATCATCTTGTTCCAAACCAGGATCATAAATATTTAATGGTCTCGAGGGATGTTCCACTGGATTGAATTTCTCATAAATTCTATCGTTGTCTTCCCATAATTAATTTTTCCAAGGATTCCAATTTATCTTCATCCTATTAATGATTAATTTTGAAAGGAAGTACTCACAGTCCTTTATAACATCCACATTAGGTCCAACCAAACCTTTGGCAAGCAACATGGCTGAGATAACCCGAGGGTAAAAGAAAGAAGTTGACTTGGATGTGATTTTATCAGCTCACCCATATGGTGTATGATATACTTGCACAGTTTGATCTTATGCCCATTTTTCATAAGGTGGATCAGAAACACATCTTGATATTTCAAAATAGCAAAATCACCTTTTCTGGGGCTAACCCGATTTTGAATAAACATGAACAGGAGCCTTGATTCTCCATCTAGTTCATTAGAATTGGATCTCTTATGGGTTCAATTTCTAGTTAAGGATTTCAGAGCATCTTCCAAATCAATGAATTTGGTTGAAGGTGGAGGTTATATCTGATAATCCTCACATATGCCTTTATGAGGAATCCTAAGGCATGCAGCCCATAACCTCGAAGAGAATGAGAATCTTTGGCCATTGATTCACTTCTTAAAACAGAACTATCACCAGAATAAAAAGATAAATGTACATACTGGTAAAACTATTCCACTAACTTTGGGTAGATGGGTATATCTTCCTTTGAGAACCACTCTAACCAGCCTTGCTGTTCTACCACATTCAATACCTGGGACTTACTAGACAGAACACATTAGGGAAATTCCCTTTTTTAGGTATAACAACTTGGTTTACCGAATTCAGGTTTAAAGGTCCTTCTGGTGTTAGCTTAGGTGAAATCTTCTTCTTCTTAGAGATGCACTTCTCAGGTGTCGACGATGAAGGACGTTTCATTCGTGACATTCACTAACGGTTTGAGAGAGAAAAGGGTTGTAGGGATGAAAAGGTTTTGAAATGAATAATTATAAGAAACCCTAAGTGAATAATTTAGTGATAATTTCAATATTTTATTATTTAGGAATACCAAACGTCACAAAAGTAAAAGTGCGGGAAAGCAAAAAAAGGTGAAAAGGATAATTACTGCGATATGGGTTTTAAAAAATATCATAAAGAATTTTTTTGGTGGGACTGTGTATGGTCATTATTGTGAGACAAAAAATGCACGTTACAGTGAGTCAATGAATGAGCCTCACAGTGAGATAGTAAAAAAAACATCTTAGAGTGTGTTATGGTGAGACAGTAACTCTCGGTCAGTAATCACAAAATACTAATTGTGCGACCGTAAACATGAAACAGTAAGATACTGAACAATAGGACATGAAATAGTAAAAATTAAGATATCTATTGGAGATTTATCATGCCAAGTTCATGTATGACGTAGTCTATTCTCTCAGAATTTAATGGTTTGGTGAATATATCAGTAAGATGATATTCAGTACCAATGATTTCAAAGGTGATGTCACCTTTTTTATAATGATATCTCAAAAATTGATGTCTTGCATCAATATGATTTTTCATAGAATGTGAAACATAATTTTTATAGATGTTAATAGAACTTGTGTTGTCACAGTTTTTAGGTACATGTCTGAAATAATATCCATAATCTACTAATGTGTGTTTTGTCCACAAAATTTTTGCAGAACAACTACCGGCAGCTATGTATTCAGCTTCTGCAGTAGATAATGCAACATAATTTTGTTTCTTACTACACCATGATACTATTGACTTTCCTAAAAGTTAACATGTTCTAGAGGGGATTTTTCTATCTAACATACATCCACCGAAGTCAGCATCTGAATAACTAACTAATTCATATGATTGTCCTTTTGGATAAAATAGTCCAAGATTGGATGTATGCTTGAGGTATTTAAAAATTCTCTTTACAACATTTAAATGAGATTCCATAGGGTTTTCTTGAAAACTATCACACATACACACACTGAATCTAATGTCCGGACAACTAGTAGTTAAGTAGAGTAATATTCCAATCATTCTTCAATAAGTGGTTCGATCAACAGATTTTCTATCTCCATCAAGATCCAACTTACTAGTGGTAATCAAGGGAGTGCCACTAATTTTAGTAATATATAATCCAAAATGTTTTACAAGATCTCTAGAATATTTACTTTGAGTTAAAAAAAACCACCATTATTTTGAAAGATTTGAAATCCAATAAAGAATTTTAGTTCATCCATTAAACTCATTTTAAATTCATTTTGCATCATTTTAGAAAAATCAACACATAAATAATTCTTCTAAGATCCAAATATAATTTCATCTACCTAGATTTGAACAACTAAAACATAAATATAAATTCATTTTATAAAAAAGGGTAGGATCCAATATTCTTTTTGTAAAGCCTTTAGAAATAAGAAAAGTACTCAATCTATCATAACAAGCTCTTGTAGCTTGATTTAAACCATATAAATCTTTTGATAGATTAAAAATATGATTTTTAAAATGGGGGTTTGTATATCCATGGGTTGTTCAACAAATACATCCTCAGTTATATACCCATTTAAGAAAGAACTCTTAACATCCATTTGATACAGTTAGAAATTCAGATGTGCAGCATAGGCAAGTAGGATTCTGATGGCTTCAAGTCTGGATACTGGGTTAAAGATCTCCTCATATTCAATTCCTTCTTCTTGACTATAGCCTTGTGTAACTAATCTATCCTTGTTTCTAACTAGGTTACCAGCTTCATCTACCTTATTTCTAAACACCCATTTGGTGCCTGTGGAAAATGTGTCCTTAGGTATTTAAACATGTTTCCAAAATTTCTTTTATTGAAATTGATTAAGTTCTTCTTATATAGACTTCACCCAATATTCATCATTTATAGCATAATTAATGTTTTTGGGTTCAAGTTGTGATAAGAAGACTTGATGTTCAACCTGATTTCTAAGAGAAGATCTAGTTTGAGTTCTTTTGTCTAAGTCTCCTACAATAGCATCTAAGGGATGGTGCTTAAGGGTCAAACTCTTCTAGAAAAATAGGGACTAGTGATTTTAGGTTCATCAATAGATTCAGGTTCATTGCGACTTCATTCTAAAGAATTTCCAGAGTGGGAGGTTTTCACAGATTCTTTCATAGAAGAATTTGAGGATTATAAATTGATGTTCATATTTGATACATCATCCTAAAGATTCTCTTGGATTTTTTAGGCACATGTGGATCGATTTCAGAAAATTTGACATGAAAAGATTCTTCCACACAATTAGTTTTTTTATTGTACACTCTATAGGCTTTACTAGACTTGGAATATCCTAAAAAGATACCTTCATCACTTTTGGATGAAAATTTTTCAAGATAGTCTTTGTTATTAAGAATATTGACATTGCAACTGAAGAAATTGAATTTTCTAACCTTGGGTTTTCTATTGTTCCATAATTCAGAAAGAGTCCTCTTAAAAATAGGTCTGATCAACACTCTATTGATTATATAGCACGCTGTATTAATGGATTCATCCCAAAAATAAATATGTAGGTCAAATTCACTAAGTATTATTCTAGAAATCTATTATAGGGTTATATTTCATCTCTCTACAACTCTATTATACTAAGGTGTTCTAGGGATAGAGAAATTTTGACTATAATCATTTTGTGAGAAAAATGATTCAAACTCATGATTTCCAAACTCACTACCATGATCACTTCTTAATGATTTAATTCTAGGTCTGCTATGATTTTCTACAGTCTTGGCATATTTAGTAAAATAAGAGCAGGCTTCGCATTTGTGAGCCATAAATAAGGTCCAAGTATATATAGAAAAGTAAATTATAAGATCACAAACATAATGCTTCCCATTTTAACTAGAAACTCTAGATGGTCCAAGCAAAACCATGTGAACCAGTTTGAGAGGTTGAAAAGTTTACCCATCGTTCTTTGGTTTAAAGGAATATTTGTGTTGTTTCCCTTTGGAGAGGGATTGCAAACTTTTTCATTTGGAAACTCAAATTTTGGTAAGTCATTAACTAGGAGTTTTCTAGTTTTCTTTGTAAGGGAGTGAACATTACAGTTTCTTAGTCTCCTCTGCCAGAGACAAGTTTCTTTATGAATCACACTTAAGCATGAATCATTTTGAGAAGCTAAAGAATCTAAATTAACAGAATAATAATTTTCATTTCTTAATGTAGAAAATAATAATTCATCATTAGAATTTAAGACATTACAAGCATAATTTTCAAATAAACCTTGAAATCCATCATCACATAATTGTGAGATACAAAGCATATTATATTTTAAACCATTAACAAATAGTACTTCAGAAATTAAAACTGAGTTAGAGTTTCCGATTTAGCCGAGGCCAATAATATTTATCTTGGAATTGTCACCAAATGTGACATGTCCTCTATCAACTTTTATTAGGTTCTTGAAGCATGATTATTCTCATTTCATGTGCCTTGATCATCCAATTTCCATGTACCGTAGAATTTTTTATGATCTCGTTAAGCATCTTTACTTAAAAATATTAATCAAAAATAGATTTTGGTACCCAAACTTGTTTTGTTCCAGTAATATTAGTAATAAGTGTTTTAGGAACCCATATTTTCTTCATAGGTTTCCTATAAGAATTATGTAAAGTATTTTAAAAATAAACTAGATTTGGTCTACAAAAACTTGAAAAAGTAGAATATGTATCATTTATTGAATTAGTTGATTTGTGTCCAGAACTGGGAGTGAAACAATATGTATTAGATTTTGAAACAAAATTTATTCTACCAAGGATTATTTTACCAGGTTGATAACAAATTCTAGTGTTGTATTTAGGGGACATTTATTTTCCTAGAATTTGGGTAAGTGTATTTTCCCATTAGTAAACTTTCCTAAGTCACTCTTTAATTCCTCAGTGGACATTTTTAATTCATTGTTTTCTTTGACCAGTTGAGAATTTTTCTCATTTTCAGTTGTTAGCTCAGATTTAACAGTTACAGTAGGAGCATGTTGTTTCTTCAATGATTTATATTTGTCTTCTGGTTCATTTTATGTTTCCTCAAGCATGTTACAGTATTCAAAAATGTATTCATTAGTCATATTTTCAGAGTCACTCCCTTCTTCAGAATAGTATGAATTATATACAGAAGATTATAGTGTTACATCAGATGTGTTTCTCAGAAAACACATATTGGCTTCATTATCCAGTTCATCATGTGATGTCATTGAGTGCCATGAACTATCCTCAAAAGCACTATAGGTTTCTTTCATTGTCTTTTTGTACTTTTTGTCTTTGTCCTCATATTTCCTTTTGTACTTGACCATTAGACATTCAGCCTTTATATGTATTTTGTGCTAACATTCATAGCAGAAAATTTCATCAGTCTTGTCACTTCTTTTCCAATCCTTATTCCATTTTCATTTTTGGTCATATTTTCCCTTGATGTTAGTCTTTCTGAAAAAGTTATTATTTTTGTAAAATTGTTTTAATCCTCTGGCTAGTTGAGCCATCTCCTCATCCCTGTCAAGTGATGATTGTTCACTGGTGGAGAATTCTAAAGAAGATTCCAGTTTCTCCCTTTTTATTTGTGCTTAGAGTTGGTGGCCTTGAATGCAGGATATTTCCTCTTTGGTTAATCCTTATCTTCATTGATGACATTCAACTATTCTTCATACACTATAAGTTTCCCAATGAGTTATTTTATAGGTATCTTGCTGATGTTGTGAAATTATCTAATAGAGACAGAGGTTCCCCTCCAACTGTTATGTAGAAATCTAAGGATTCTCAAGAATGATATTCAAAATATACCACAAACAACTTCTCACCTAGTACTCTTCCTTGACAAACCATACATAAAATCATTCATCACATCACGAGGAAAGGAAACATAAGAATGGGGGATTTGAAATGATCAATTAGGGTAAGAAAGTTAGATATTAATGATTATTTAAATATATATTGAGTATAAATGAATGATAATATGATATTATCATATTATAACCATACCTAGCTTCTTATATATAATAATATAGAATAATGGAATAAATCATGGAAGTTCATAAGACGTGATTTAAAATGAAAAAAAATTATCCATGACATTATATAATTGGAATAAGACATATGTTCGTTATATACACATAATCATAAGAAATCATTTCCTTTCTTCGGGCTCACACCATGATTTCAAGAGTTGATTATCTAAAATTCCAATCCATCAAATCTCTGTTCAATGGTCACTACCAAGTATATCACAGTAGAAAATTTCACTTATTGTACTAGGTTCACCCCTTATTTATTCCCTTATTATATCATGATATATCTACCTTTACCCAATTCATTGGATGTATATATTATTTTAGGACCATATTTAATATAATCATAATATAATCCATTCATAAGTGTTCTACAATATCTGAAGTCACTCATCACATATCATAACCCTTGAAAAGAAAATGGTTTGTATAGAGTAAGCCTCAAATTATATGAATCATTAACCATCTGAAAAATGAATCTGGACAGTATCACTGGATAATAATCCAAAATAGTATAAGTAACATAAAAGTATGTTATTATAGATTACAAAATTAATTATATGATAACAAGAGAACTCCATGTGGAAAATACTATTTTAACTTAAAATCACTTATTTATTGACTATATATTTTTGAACAATTAAGTAAAAATATACTTTGAGAAGTTGTATGGAAACATGTATAGGAATGATCAAATCATTGAGTGGTCATGATGGTGGGAAATGTTATTTAGTATTTTAGTAATAGAAAGGATTCCATTAACTCTTTCCAGAAAATGTCCAAAGTGGCCCATTCAAGAAAATGAAAGGAATATTTATTTTATTTTTTTAAATTAATTTTTTTTAAAGGCATTGAAACTTATATGATAATTATAAATAAAATTCCAGAAACCCTCTTTTGAAATCATGGGGAAGGTAGAGAAAAAAAATTCAACTGAAGAGATAAATAATGTCAGTTTTCCCTAAAAACATTCTTTTAGTCTCTTCAATTCATAAAGTGAGTAAAATGAATGGGAGATATGAAATCTCTACAAATAAAATAAGGAGAATAAAATTTTTTATTTTATTGATAGTTAGATCATAAAATTTCATCATTAGAATATTATTCCTAAAAATTCACAATAATCAATGATAATGTAACAAAAACCAGTTACATCATTCTCAACATTCTTTAAAAGAAATCTGACCTACGTTTTACTAAATTACAATTAAATAAAATTATATACTATAATCATTTTAATACCAATATTATCATATATTATTCACTCATATCATTTAAATGACTATTTTTTAATAAATCATTATTAAAAATATCATTCTTATGTGTTAAAAATTTAATTTCCCATGCGAATTTAAGTTCTGTATTTCATGATCACTAAAATTGATGAAGGTCTCATAATATCACAAATATTAATAATGATAAAATTATACATGATATTAAATATTCATATATATATATCCATAAAATATAGAGATAAAAAATGAATTTCACCACACAAAGAGATGGTATGTAGTATATAAGTAGGTGCACCATTTTCACATTCTGAAGGATAGAATGGAATAAAGTTAAACAATAATTCTCCAACTAAGAAGAATTATTATGTTATATATATTATATATATTCATTAAATATAACTTTATTATTATCTATGTAATTTGGAAATCAAAAATAATTGTAATTATTCATTGGCATGCTTTATTTAGATCCCTTCACAGGGAACCATAGAATGGACTATTAAGAATAAATACCCAATAATTCATGGATAATTATTGTGAGTAGTGATTTTTGATTGGTTTTTTATCTATAATGATCAATATTGTGTAATGAAAAGAATAGTGAGGTGTCCTTTTAAAAGTGGGGAATGGAAACACATGGTATTTCATAAAATAATAAAACATTATAAAGTTATTATCAATAAAATTACTTCCAAATAAATAGATATTAGAATATAGTATTGAATTAAGTCTAATTATTTCATGAAAATAGGATTTAGATAATTATAATTCATAATAATAACATTATATCTTAGTCTAATCACCTGATAACTAGTGGAAATAATGTATTTAATGTCATAGATATGGCATTTTTTTGTTATATGAATGAAAAAAGTTTGTGGGTGAGTTTTTGGGAGTTAGTTTTAAAGAAAATCAACGCCAAAATTTTTTTAGATGTCATTTTTTGCGACCTTTTTTAGTAAAACCAATGACAAAAACAATGAATGATTTTATTTTTGGCATCATATTTTTACAAAAACGACACCAAATATTTATTATCATAATTTTCAACTGAGGCTTTTTGTAATCGATGCCCAAAAACATTGAAAATAATTAGTTATCATGAAACCATATTTTTTTCTTAACTAAACCCTCGTACTCGCTATGAATCCCTACAATACCATGAAGGCTTCAATGGACACCTAGTTATCCTAAACTCCTTTTTTGTTGAAATTACCCCATTTCCATGATCTGGGGTCACCATTCTACAGCGTCTTCAGATACGTCATCTTCTCCACATTATTTTCTACTCAAAATCCTATTTCTGAATTAAACTGTGGTTTTATTTTAGTTTATTTTTCATCTTTAATGATCATGTTTACAATCAATTTCATTATGATATTTCAGGTAGTCTTAATTCTTGCAACACATTCAAGTGTCAATGATCATATTTCAGATAGAGGAAAATTTGAAGTTCAAATTATGTAAGATGTTTTTTTATTTGGTGGAATGTGTGATCATGGGTTTTTCTAGATCATTCCAATGTTTTATATGCTCATGTTATGTAGTAAATCTCATAAAAATCTATAGTAACTAATGTATTTGTTCCATGATGATTGTTTTGTTTTTTCATGTCTTTCTTTTTATTCACTTTAACACGAATTAAAAAAAATTAATTGTAAAATAAAAAAGTCTGTGTATTTCTTGATTCACCCCCTAAAAAAAGCATCACAATTTTTGTAGAACCATATCACATATATTATTGCATAGGACATACTAAAACAAATTAATTCACGTTATAATTATATGTGATATATTCATATAACTTTTGTGACATGATAATTGTTTTCTGACACCCATGTTTAGGCATGTTACAACATGCAATATGATTAAAAAATCTATTCAATAAATTGATCAATTGGTTCTCCTTCAGTCATTATTTATTTTATCCCATTATATATCGATATAGTCTTGAAAATTATAATATTTTATAGCGTAATATCTTTTATCAACCTATGTTATATCTTGGTTATGTATACAAAATTTTTACTAAATCCAATAATCCTACGAATCTTCATTGAGTTGGATTAAGTAATATTTATGGATTTTTATGATATAAAATATTTCTAAATAAATTTTTTTTCTATGATAATTCAAAATAATATTTGTAAAAAAATATTATAAATAGAAATGTAGAACATTCATTATTATTGATACACAATATTATAGTGAGTTCGACATGGTTACATTAAAAATACTCAATGTATTATTGTGCCCACTAGTAATGCACCCCCTTATAGAATCAGAATTCATAATTATAAGAACTCTCTATATATTCGAAGATTTTTATAACCACTTTTAAATAATAAAATTTGAGATAAGTAGAGATTAATTTATAGATTATAACACTAGTATGATTGTTTTTATGATTATTAGATAACTTTATATAAAACATTATCTAATTATTATAGTTAAATGAGCTCATTCATTATATAAACTCATTCTCGATGCCCAAAATAATTAATCAATATGTTATAATATATATAAAAATAATAGAAGACATCATAAATTATTTTAATTCTACAAAAATTAATGAAACTTGTAGAAAATTCTTATAATAGTGACATGATCAATTTTTTTTAAATATAATATGTTGTATATTTAGATTGGTTGTATATGTGATTCTTATGAAAACATTTTTATTGTAATAGAATTCTACTACAATGACCACGGGTTGACAACCCAAACGGTATGAATGAGTATACAACATCATATATTGATATAGATATTATTGTGATAGTATTACATCATCATGATCAGTAGCAATGTGGGAGTATTAATGATGGTTTTCAATCTATTGGATGTGTAGTGCTGAGATGTGGGAATTCCAAATCTATTACAACTAGTGAGTATCACTTGTAATATGCCCCACTTTTAACTAACAACTATGTAAAATGAATAAATTAATGTAATCTTTCATTATTTTTACACACACAACACCAATGTAATGTAATAAATCTGTAAAATGAACTAATAAATATTAGATAATTGAAAATAATTAAATAATAATATCAATAAAACACATTTATATAATATGAAAATAAAAAGTTTAATATTTGTAATTGTGTTCCATTTTATGATCATTTCATCTGATTATCAATTGTTTTTATTAAATGTGATTCTATTTATAGTTTTGTAGTTAATATATATATATATATATATTAATTTAGTTTTTTTATTTTAATATATTCTCAAATTATATTGAAATATCTGGTATTTATTGGATCATAATTGGATATATTTATGATGAACCACTGTTGAATATGAAAAAGAAGTTGACGATTTCATGGAATTTTCTTAATGAAATATTAAATAAATTGATTTTATTTTCTATCCCTATGTGAATTGTTTGAATATGGTAATATTAAACTCCATAGAAATCAATGATCATCTATTTTGTTATGGTTTTATCTGTAATTATACACGTTGTATCAGGCATAATGAAATAACTGTAAATTCAACCGATAATGTTGATGAAAATATTCATAATGTGACCAAGGATCATACTGAATAATTAATTCATGATTTTGGTGTTGGTATATTTTGAAAAAAAACACAAATGTTGAACGATTTTATAAATATTATGAGAATCCATTATTCACAGGATGTAGTAAATATATAGTTCCATCAGCCATTTGGAGAATGGTTAACGTGAAATGAAGTAATATTTGGAGTGATTAAAGCTACTCTAACTTATATGCGATTTTAAAAGAAATATTTACATAAGTAAATGGGTTTCTAGATTATAGTTAGGTGGAGAAAAAAATATTATTCCCAATGGTATTGATGTATAAAAAGAAAAATATTTCCCTAAGTGGTTGTCTCTTGTATAGGTAAGAATATGAATTTTCATCAAACTGTCCTACATGTGGAACATCACTCTATAAGAGGGATACAAAAGCCAATTATGATTCATTATCATGTACTAACATATACCCGCATGCTAAAAAAAATAATTTATTTTAATGATCCCTTCATATATTTCTGATAAATTAATTCTTGATTCATTTTTAGGTAAAGAAATCAATGCTCCTGCCAAATATATTTGGTATCTTCCAATAATTCCTCGTTTGAAGCGTCTATTTTCAAATTCAATTGATGAAAAAAGGTTAAGATGACATTCAGTTGAACATATCTCTGATGGTAAATTACGAGACCCTACTGAATCATTATAGTAGAAGATTTTGATAATAAATATTGTAACTTTGGATCTAAATTTAGAAATCTCATAATGGGAGTGTGTACCGATGGAATGAATCAGTATTAGTGCTCAATTATCCAAAAGTGCTTGTGGCCTATTTTGGTGGTAGATTACCACTTTTCCATACAGATATGTTGAAGAAAAAATATTTTAGAATGATATTGATGATTTCTGGACCAAGACAGTCATGACATTATTTTCAGGTTTATCTTTCACCATTTATTGATGATTTAAAACTTATATGGGTGAGTGTTTTTGATGTATACAAGAATGAATATTTTCTTTTTTTTCTATGATAATTTTAAGTAAAAAAGAATTTCTTGCATATGAAAACTTATTTGGATACAGTTTTAAGGGAAATAAAGCATTCCCAATTTGGGAAAAGTCTTGATTTTATGAATTACAGAATGGGAGGAAGATAGTGGACATGGGACATGAATTACTTCTAAGAATTGATCATCCTTATTTTATATTGAAAATATATTTAATATTTTACAGGAATAGAATCTCCCCCACAACTAATTTTTTGTTGAAGAATTTTAAAAAGAGGTGAAAAATAATGATTCTCCATTTGGAATGAAAAGTAGTTCTGGTCTTCAAAATAATATCAGCAAGAAACAATAATTTTTTGAACTACCTTATTAATTATTTTTAGAGATAAAACATAACATTGTTGTTATTCATGCTGAGAAATATATTTGTGAAAGTGTGATTGGAACATTATTAGAAATAATAGGAAAATTAAAATATGGATTGAACACTATATTAGACTTGATAGCAATGCGAATACGTTTGGAGTTAGCTCCCACTATAAAAGGAAATATACCAAATTTATCTCTGGCTTGTCACACAATATTCCAGAGTGATAAGTTGAATTTTTTCATTATCTGTATGGTATAAGGGTACCTAGTGGATATTCTTTAAATGTGAATAATTTCATTTTAGTGAATGATTGAAAATTACTAAGTATGACATCTCAGGAGTGTATTGTATTGATCAACAACTATTATTGGTTGAATTTCATGGTAAATTGTTGTTAGCTATCAGAAATACTATCATCTAGTAAGAAATGCTCTGAGTGTTAGCCTTTGCTGCTTTGGACTTCTTGAGATGAAGCAAATGTAGATCTCAAGTCCTCATTAGTAAAACAGAGTGTCACGGTTCAACTTGTGTTCTTTGTGAGGTTTGACAATGAGAATATGTTCTTTGGATTCCATTGTACTTAGTATATTCTTCAGTAGGGTCAGGTTTCATGCATGTGACAATCCTTCCATTTTGAAATTCTCTCATTGTTATTAGTTATCATTCTCACGACCTTGTTTTTCATTCAGTATCATGCTTAGTGGATTCATGGCCACACTTCGCTTTTATTTTTGAATGCCTGTGTTGGAGCCGAAAAGTTGCACCGATACTGCACCTTGTACCTCATTCTATCAGGTGATATGTCTAAAAAGAAACATTAATTATGTCAGTGAATTTAAAATCGTCAAATATGACTATTAGAGATTATATTGAAAGACGATAAAATAGTATAAGAAACAGTGTCACAGTAAGTCATGGACATATTGTCTCTTTCACACGGTGTCTAGATTGATCACAGATTCTTGTGGTCACTGTGTCTCACGGTCACGGTGTCTCACTGTCAGGGTGTCTCATGGTCACTATGTCTCGCAGTAACGGTGTCTCATGGTCACGATGGATCGTGGTCATGGTGTATCGTGGTCATGGTGTCTCGCGGTCACAGTGTCTCATGGTCATGGTGTCTCATGGTCATGTTGTCTCATGGTCATGGTGTCTGGCAGTCACGGTGTCTTGTTCACAATGTCTGCTTTACTATGTCTACTGTACGGTGTCTGCTTAATGGTGTCTATTTCACGATGTCTGCATCACGGTGCCAAATAGAAATAACCAGTGGTAGACTCACGGTGTCTTAGAATTTTCAAGATAACTGTATTCAGACTTAAGTAATTATGATAATAGAATGGATTATAGTTAAGCGTTTGTCAATGAAGGTATTATGGTAGTAGATCGATGCTAGTATAAAGTAAGTAAACTGAATGTTCAGAAATTAAGATCTTTAATGACTCTTATTAATGCTTGAGAACACTTTAAACATAAATACACATGAATACACATGATTGGGATATAATTTACAAGAGGTAACTAGGTTGAATAGCATTTTTCATAATTATAACATGATTAATACATGATGAGTCCATCAATCTCCCCCTTTTTTATTATCAAAATTCATGTACAGTCAAAGTGTATATTGGATTAAACTATAGAGATAAAAGGCATATAGAAATTTCTCCCCCTTTTGAGATTATCAAAAATATGGAATAAGAGAAGTCAAAAGTGCAGATTCAATTAATAGAAAATAAGGTTCATTACAAATGTAAAAGAGAAAAAAAAGCAATATCCTTCTTATCAAAAAGTATTAACCATTGTTCTTATTCATTGGCTAACCTTCTCTTTTCCTTTAGTAGCAGTAATAGAATATGAAGACATAAGGGCAGAGGTCGAGGTAGAATAAGGGACTGAGGTGGTAGATAAATGGGTAAAAATAATACCTTCAAAGACTGATGGAGCCAAATTAAGAGAAGTAAAAGATCAAGGTAGTTGTTGATCGATAATCGCAGGCCTGATCTAACTTAGTGCTTGGCTGACAGACATAGTGGTGGAGGCTAGCGAATAAGTGAATGTAGGCTGCCCATGTCTTAGAGGTGCAGCTGCTGGAGAAACCATGATTGTACTCTAGTAATGAAGATAGGGCCTTAGGTGTTTGATAAAATTTGTAATTATCTCACCACCATACTACTTGGATTTCTCAAAATAATCGTTGTTCTCTATAAAAATGTCCAACAATCGAGTAAACTCTGTGAGCTTCTTGGACTTGTTTCTTGAAAGCATGAGTCACAGGAGGATTCCACAGATTTTCTACAAGATACATGAAATTATTTTTCATATCTGTCTTGGAGAAGATTTTGTTGAAGTAGAAATCTATATTCTTAGAAATCTCATTCTAAGAATCATTAGCAATTTTTGAGTGAATTTGGACTAGGTCAAAAAATCTATCAGTGTTTTTGACAATTTCAGATAGAGAAGCTGTATTGAAACCACTGAGTACATGCTGAAGCTATTCTTTGACTATAGTTCTGAGCAGATCACATTCTATGGATGGTTTAGAGGATTGGAGAGATTCTTTAGAGGCATTGATAGCTATGGTAAGATATTTGAGTTGATTTCTCACCTTTTAAAGACACCATGTATACTCATCAATGAGTTTTTTAAGATTTACAACAAGCTCTCTCATTTCCTTCACAATTTTTTTGTTCCATTCAGCGACATTTTCATATAAGGATGCTAGATAAGGTTGAATCTGAGACACACAACCTGTGGTATTTTTGTAAAAGCAGGTTCTATAGGAGGAGAAACAGGCTCCGATATCTTGTAAATCCCTTTTTTACATGTCCTCAATCATACTTCTTAGTGTCTTCACTTCATTACTGAGCATCTTATTTTCAACTTTTATTTCTTGAATCTCATGAAGCATTTGTGGTTGTATTTTCCAAATTATCTATTCCAACAATAGTGAGGCATATCTATCACTTAAATTGGTCACAAGAAGAGGTTCAGTATTCATGAGTTTCTCAACTCCAGACAAGAGGGTAGCACAAAATTCCTTCAGATCATCCTTACTCACAAAACATGGTTGTTCAGATAAAGGTTCAAGAATAAGGACTTATACAGGCTAATGATCCTTCTCAGGTGCGATATTGGAGAATAATTTCAACTAGAATATATAGGAAAGATCAATACCAGTTGCTGAATCCTACCGAGAGTCATCCACATCATAGAAACTGGGGAACTTATACTATGTGTCTACTGGACTTGACTCAGTCGGAATTGAAGCATCAATAAACTCTAGATTTGGGGTTTTCTCCCCCTCAACAAGTGCCTCTTTCTCAGGACTGAGAAGCGTACGATCCTGGTCTAATTCCACATACTCAGCTCTATGTTCATCACTCATTTCCTTTCTATCCAGCTGAAAAGATATCTCAATCTGTTATTCAGCCAAAGAGATGATTTTAGGAATATAATGTTCCCCTGGGAGTTCCTCAAGATTGGCTTCTTGCATAACAAGTGGCTCTACCACTACAGTTTCTTCCATGGCATGCTTTTTAGGTTCTCTGGAATCTGATTCTGTTTTAACCTTAGTTTGAGTGTCCATATTAATAACTTCTTTAGGAGTAGGGACTTCATCTTCAAGAACTTCATTTGGAACAGTAGTATTGTCTTCCCCAACAAAAACAGCTTCCCTTGGTGAAACATCAACCTCTTCTTCCTATTCCTTAGGATACACAAAAATCTCATTTGGATCCAAACCAGGATAAAAAATATTTCATTGTCTTGATGGATGTTCCACTAGATTTAATTTCTCATAAATTCTATCATTTTCTTCCTCCAATTCCTTTTTCCAAGGATTCTTGTTTATTTTCATCCTCTTGATGATTACTTTTGAAAGTCAGTACTAATATTCCTTTATAACGTCCACATTAGGTCCAACCAAACCTTTTGCATGCAGCATGGCTAAGATAAGCTGAGATTAAAATAGAGAAGTTTACTTGGATGTGACTTCGATCATCTCACACATATTTTTTATGATATACATGAACAGTTTGATCTTATGCCAATTTTTCATAAGGTGGATCAGAAACACATCATGATATTTCAAAACAAAAAAAAATCACCTATTTTGGGGCTATCCAGATTTTGAATAAACATGAACAGGAGCCGGTATTTAGCATCTAGTTCATTATAAATGGCTCTCCTCTAGGTGCCATTTCCAGTAAAGGCTTTCAGATCATCTTCCAAATCAACAAATTTGGTTGAAGGTGGTGGGCCTCTACGTTAATCCTCAAAGACTCCTTTATGAGGTATCATATGGCATGAAGTGCATAACCTCAAACAAAATGAGAATATATGGCCATTAAATCACTTCTTACAACATAACTATCACCCAAATCAAATGAGAATTGTACGTACTAGTAAAACTGAGCCAATAACATAGTGTAGATGGGTCTATCGTCCTTTTAGAACCACTCTTACCAGCCTTTATGTTATACCAATTTCAATACCAGGGACTTACTAGACAGAAGCCATTTGGGGAAAATCTCTTTTTCAGGTACAAAAATTTGGTTTTCTGAATTCAATTTTAAAGGTCCTTCTGGTGTTAGCTTAGGTGAAATATTCTTCTTCATAGAGTTGTGCTTCTCAGGTGTTGACGTTGAAGGACGTTTCATTCTTGGCATTCACTGAATGTTCAAGAGAGAGAAGGGTTGCAAGGATGAAAAGGGTATGAAATGAGTAAGTAGAAGAAACCTCGAGTGATGAATCAAGTGATTATTTCTTTATTTTATCATTTAGGAATACCAAACGGCGCAAAATTAAAAGTGCAGGAAAACAAAAAAAAGGTGAAAAGGATAATTAACGTGATATGGGTTTTAAAAATTATCATAATGAATTTTTTCGTTGAGACAGTGTCTGGTCATTATGGTGAGACAGAAAATGAACGTTATGGAGACACGGTGAATGAGCCTCACAGTGAGATAGTAAACGAACATCTGAGAGTGCGTTATGGTGAGACAGTAACTCTCAGTCAGTATTCACAAAATACTAACTGTGAGACCGTAAACATGAAACATTAAGATACCGAATAGTAGGAAATTAAATACTAAAAAGTAAGATATCTATTTTATTGTACATTTGGAAAAAACAGTCCTAGATTGGGATTTTCCTTGAGGTATTTGAAAACCTCTTTTCAACTTTTAAATTAGATTCATTAAGATTTGCTTGAAAACGAGCATAGATACACACACTAATCCTAATGTACGGACGACTAGAAGTTAAGTAGAGTAATATTCCAATCATTCCTCTATAAGTGGTTTGTCCATCACATTATCTATCTTCATCAAGATCCAACTTACAAGTGGTACTCATGGGAGTGTCACTACTTTTAGTTCTGGAGTCAACTCCTTTTTCTTGACTTGTGTTTATGGGAGTTTTGACACTCTTCAACAGGATAGGCTTTAGAGTGATTTAAATGGTTTTCTCCCAAGAAACCTCTCATGGATTGTCGGAGGGGATTTCAATATTATGGCCTCCCTAGAGGAAAGGAATGGTAGGGATCCTTTTCAGAGGAACGCTAGTAGAGAATTCAATCATTTCATGGTAGGGAAAGGTTTGTGTGATCTCTATTTCTTTGGTGATAATGTTACTTGGTGAAACAACTGAAAGGGATATCAATGCTCTTTGAGTCATCTGATAAGATGTGCGGCCAATATGGATGAAATTTCATAGTTTTCAACCTCTAATGTGCATCACCTGGTCCGAGGTATCTCTGATCATTCCCCCATTTTGGTTTTGATTTCTTCTGGACAGGACCATTGGGAAATATTCTTCTTCCAGCAACAATAGGTGACCACGCCATGTTATTAGGACCTGGTTCATGATACTTGGAATTCTCCAAGTCTGTTTAACTCTTGGCTATCCCTTTATAATAAACTCAGGCATCTTAAGGGTCTTCATCCCTCATGGGAAAAAGACATCCCTCAGGTTGATATTGAGATTGATAGAGCCCTCCGGGCGGTTGATTTTTTGGAAGTGAGTTTGGAAGAAGCTTGGGAGGATAATTATTTTGGGGAACTTTCTAACAGAAAGGAATCTCTTGCTGAATTTCTTCTGGCTCAGGAAAGGCAGACCAGGGAATCCTCAAGAATCAAATCGCTCAAAGAAGGGGATAGAAATACTGCACTTTTTCATGCTTGCATTAAATAAATGAAGTGACCTAACAATCCTAATATTCTTATGGAAGATGGCTCTCACACGGAGGACTGGGATGTTGTGGGAGGCATGGCCCACTATTATTTTAATAATATTTTGGCCGGACCTAGTGTTCATATGCCTTGTGGGTACCCAAGAATGTACAATGATTTCATTTATGTTATTCCAAAATGTGTTTCTGCTTAGGATAATCAGAGGTTGAGTTATTTACCAAATGATAAGGAAATATTCACTGCCATGATGAACCATCATCCAGACAGTGCTCCGGGCCCTGATGGCTTCCCGGGATCCTTCTATAGGGGATCTTGGGAGGTGGTGAAAGAAGATATCATTTCTGGGATCCAAGATTTTTTCAAGGGAGGTAGCTTACCGAGGGTTTCTTATCCCACCAACATGGTCCTTATTCCGAAAACAAGATATCCATCCTCTATCGTGCAGTGTCGTCTGGTGAGCTTGTGCAACTTCTCGTACAAATTCCATGCTAGTGTGATTAATGTGAGATTGTCCATGTATCTTCCTCGGTGGATCTCCATGGAGAAGCACGACTTTGTAAGAGGCCGTTCTATCCAAGGTGACATTGCCCTTTCTCATGAACGTATAAGGAACATCAACCTCAAAACTCACAGATCAAATTTAGATATCAAGTTGGATATGAACAAATCTTATGATCGTGTGGAGTGGGGATTCATCAATAAAGTGGTGGAGAGTATGGGATTTTCTTCCGAGAATATTGACCTTATTTTTATATGTTTCAGCTCTCTGTGGATGGCGGTTTCTTTTCTGGGGAAGTCCTATGGTTTCATCAAGTCCACCTGTGGCCTTTGTCAAGGTGATCCTTTGTCTCCTAGTATCTTCATTCCCACTCAGGAGGTCTTGAGAAGGCTCATTTTTGGAAGCATCAATAATGGTGATATTCTTATTTACCGAAGGAGTGTTAGGGATATTCCCATTACCCATATTATGTTTGCTGATGATACTCTTGTGTTTATTAATGCTATAAAAAAGTCTATTTGTGGCTTGAACAGGCCTCTGGAGGTTACTATAGTTGGAGTGGTCAAATTATCAACAAAGAGAAAAGATTCTTTTTCATTTCAAACAAATGCTCTCCAAGTAGGATATCTGATATTCAAAATAACCTTACCATGTAAAGAGGATGTGTTTCTATGAACTACCTTGGGGCTCCAATTTCCCCCATTAGACTTCGGATTCGTGACTTTGACTTCCTCTTCAGTAGGATTTCGGATCGTATCCTCAACTGGAAAAACAGGTACTTAACCTTTGGTGGACGTATTGATCTCATTAATAGTGTGATTTTGGCCACTCCAGTTCATGCCCTATCTGCGGTTATGGCCCCAAAGGGTGTAATCTACATCATTGAAAAACTTCTGGCTGTATTTATCTGGTATCTGCTTGCGGAAAAGAAAAAACGTTGTGCCTATTGGAATAAGGTTGTTAATGTTGCTAGAGAAGGTGGGATTAATGCGCGTAGTTTGGCTGACACTATTAGTAGCATGCAGGCTAAATTATCTTGGGAAATTATGGACCAAAGTACTCTGTGGGGGACAACGATGCATCTCTGGCGTGCATTCGTTCCTCTGTGGAAGGAATTGGTTCCCTGTTCTGGCCTAATCTTTCACAGCTGGTTGCTGAGCTTTCCTACCACTGGCAATGGATTATTGGAGGAGGTGATATTTTCTTCTGGCACCAAAACTGGGGGGAGAGAGTACTGGGTTTTCTGGGATGCCCGACTCCTTCCATCTATTTTGGGGAAGCTAGTTTGTAACCGGGTTTCATTGGCATGGTGCCAGATGAGGAGAAAAAGGCACTTTTTAATCTCATTGACGTTTCCAAGGGACTTGACCAGTGTGTCTTCACTCCTTCCTCTTCGTGGGACATTTCTGCTCGGGATTTCAATCGCGCAAGGAGCTCCTCTACTGTTTCAGATGAATGGAATTAGCTGTTATGGATCAAAGCAGTACCCTCTAAATATAATTTCATCCTTTGGAGAATTAGGCATTTTTTCAATTCCAATGGACGATAACATTAATCATTGTTGTATCCCACTTTCCTCATGGTGCTCTTGCTGCACAGCTTCAAAGGAGGGGATGACTCACCTTCTGTTTTTCTTGGGTGAGTGGGTAAAGGTGGTCTAGGGTTTATTCTAGGAATTCACAGGGTATAGTTATGGTTCTCTGGGGGCCCTCCTGTATTTGGAAAAATAGTTTCATGGATCGAGACAGAGAGGTCCGAAGAAGTTGGCTCGCGTACTGCTTCTTCAGGCAGGGTGCTGGTCGATCTGGCCAGCCAGGAACAAATGCATATTTGAGGGGAATTGAAGTTCGGGGAAGTTCATCATCAGAAGGAAAAAATGCTTACTCTCAGATCTGTTATGTATTCTCAGTATCTGGCCAGGGGCTCCCTCCATCAACTAGTTATTTTCCGGCCTTCCTAATGCATAGTCAGGTGTTGATATCAATAGAGGGGCCTAGGTTGGCTGGTCTCCCCCCTCTGAGGGCCTCAAACATAACACTAATGGGGCCTGTTTAGTGGGTGTTCTGCGTCGGTGTGGGGTGGTTTGGGACTAGCGGGGCTCAGTCCTCCTGGATTTATCATCTCGGTTAGGCTATGGATCCCCTCTTCATGCGAAAGCTAAGGCGATGCTCACGGGTATTACACTTTGTTTTCAGCAGGGTATTGATATTATTGAGGTAGAAACAGATTCTAAAATTCTTCATGATGACCTGAATGATTTATGCCCTCCTCCGTGGTCCATTTTTTACATTATCAAAAAGTGTAATGTTATGCTCTCTGATAGAACTAAAATAAGCCATTCCTGGTGTGAGGGTAACCAAGTGGCAGACCACCTTTCTTTTTTGGATGTTCTTGGTTCTAATATGCTATGCTTGAATGATTTTTCTTCATTGATGCCTGAAGGTGTCAATTTGATAAGAGGGGATGCACTTGGCATGCATTATTTCAGACCTCCTTAGGTTTTTTCTTTCATTTCAGCTATTTGTATGTTTGTATGTTTGTTTTTCTTATCAATAAAAAAGTAACTTTGATGATGATAATGATCTCTCAAAAATTTATGTCTTACATCAATATGATTTTTCCTAGAATGTGAAACAGAAATTTTGAGATGTTAATAACACTTGTTCTATCAGAGTTAATAGGAACATGTCTGAATTAATATCCATAATCTAGTAATGTGTGTTTCATCCACAAAATTTTTTCACAACAACTACCATTAGCTATGTATTCATCTTCTTCAGTAGAAAATGAAACATATTTTTGTTTCTTACAACACCATGATACTACATACTTTTCTAAAAGGTGACATGTTCCATAGGTGATTTTTCTATCTGTCTTACAGCCACCAAAGTCAGCATCTGAATAACTAAATAATTCAAATGATATTCCTTTTGGATAAAATAGTCCTCGATTGGGTGTTTTCTTAAGGTATTTGAAAATTCTCATTGGAACATTTAAATGAGACTCCTTAGGATTTGCTTGAAAATGAGCACACATAAACACACTAAACCTAAATTCCAGAAGACTACAAGTTATGTAGAGTAATATTTCAATCATCCCCCTATAAGTTGTTTGACCAACAGATTATCTATCTTTATCAATATTCAAATTAAAAAAGGTACTAATGGGAGTGTCACTAATATCAGTTCTATCCAATCCAAAATGTTTTACAAGATCTCTTGAATATTTACATTGAGTTAAAAAAATGACATCATTATTTTGAAAGATTTGATATCCAAGAGAGAATTTCAGTTCACCAATTAAACTCATTTCAAATTCATTTTTCATCATTTTATAAAAATCAACAAATAAATAATTCTTATAAGATCAAATAATATTGACATCTACATAGATTTTAACAACTAATACATCAATAGAAATTTGTTTTATAAAAATGGTAGAATCAGTAATTCCTTTTGTGAAGCCTTTGGAAAAAATAAATGTACTCAATCTATCATACCAAACTCTTGGAAATTGATTTAAACCATATAAATCATTATATAGTTTAAAAATATGATTTTGAAAATGGGGGTTTGTATATCCAGGGGTTGTTCAACAAAGACATCCTCAGCTATATACCCATTTATGAATGCACTCTTAACATCCATTTGATATAGTCTGAAATTCAGATGTGCAGCATAGGAAAGCAGGATTCTGATGGCTTCAAGTCTGGATACTGGTGCTGAGGTCTCCTCATAGTCAATTCCGTCTTCTTGACTATAGCCTTGTGTAACTAATCTAGACATGTTTCTAACTATGTTACCAACTTCATCTACCTTATTTCTAAACACCCATTTGGTGCCTATGGTAAATGTTTCCTTAGGTCTTTCAAAAAGTTTCCAAACTTTCATTCATTCAAACTGATTAAGTTCTTTTTGCATAGAAATCACCCAATATTCATCATTGATTTCATCATTAATGTTTTTAGTTCCATGTTGTGACAAGAAGACTTGATGTTCAACCTGATTTCTAATAGAAGCTCTAGTTTGAGTTTCATTTTCTATGTCTCCTACAACAGCATCAAAGGGACGGTTCATAAGGGTTCAAATTCTTTTAGAAAAAGAGGGAATTGTGATTTCAAGTTCATCAACTGATTCAGGTTCATTGTGACATGATTCTAATGAATTCCCAGAGTTGGTAGTTTTCACAGATTCTTTCACAGAAGAATTTAAGATTTTGAATTGATGTTCATATTTTATACATCATCCTCCAAATTCTCTAGGTTTTTTAGGATCATGTGGATCTGTTACATCAAATTTGACAAGAACAGATTCCTCCACACATTTAGTCCTTTCATTTAACACTCTATAGGATTTACTAGACATCGAATATCCTAAAAAGATACCTTCATCACTTTTGGATGTAAATTTTTCAGTATTGTATTTGTTATTAAGAGTATATACTTTGCAACCAAATACATTGAAGTAGCTAACCATGGGTTCTCTATTATTACATAATTAAAAAGGAGTACTCTTAAGAATATGTCTAATCAACACTCTATTGATTATGTAGCAAGCTGTATTGACAACATAGGCCCAAAAATAAATAGGTAGGTCATATTCACTAAGAGTTGTGATAGCAATCTCTTGCAGGGTTCTATTTCTTCTTTCTACAACTCTATTAGGCTGAGGTGTTCTAGGGACAGAGAAATTTTGACTATAACAATTTTATGTGTAAAAGGATTCAAACTCATAATTTTAAAACTCACGTCCATGATCACTTCTTAATTATTAAATTCTAAGTATATTGAGATTTTCTACAGACTTGGCATATTTAGAAAAATAATATCAGGCTTCACTTTTTTGAGCCATAAAGAATGTCCATGTATATCGAGAAAAATCATCTACAAGAACATAAACATAATGCTTCCCATTTAAACTATAAACACTAGATGGTCCAAGAAAATCCATCTAAACGAGAAACATCTTCTCACATAGTACTCTTCTTTGACAAACCATACATAAAATCATTCACCATATCACGAGGTAGGGAAACATAAGAATGGGGGATTTGAAATGCTCAATGATGGTAAAAAATGTAGATATTAATGATCATTTAATTATATAATGAGTATAAGGGAATGAGAATAAGATATTAAAATATAATAACCATACCTAGCATTTTATATATCATAATATAGAATAATGGAATAAATCTTGGATGTTCATAAGACATGATTTAAAATGAAATAAAAATAATATCCAAGACATTATATAAATGGAATAAGATATATGTTGGTTATATAAACATAATAATAGGAATTTATTTCCTTTTTATGGGCTCACACCAAGATTTCCGTAGTGGATTATCTAAAATTCCAATCCATAAAATCTTTGGTCAATGGTCACTCCCAAGTATATCATTGTAAAAAATTTCACTTACTATACTGGGTTCACTCCTTATTTATTTCCTTTTTATATCATGATATATCTACCTTTACACAATGCATTGGTTGGATATATTATTTTATGACCATATTTAATATAATCATAATATAATCCATTCATACGTGTTATACATGATCAGAAATCACTCATCACATATCATAACCCTTGGGAACAAAATAGTTTATATTGAGTATGCCTTAAATTATACGCATCAATAACCATCCAAAAAATGAATATGGACAATATCATTGGATAATAACCCAAAATAGTATACGTAACATAAAAGTATGTTATTATAGATTAAAAATTATATTATATGATAAAAAGAGAATTTTATATGGCAAATAATATTTTAACTTAAAATCAGTTATTTAATGACTATATATTTTTGAACTATTAAGTAAAAATACTCTTTGAGAATTTGTATGGAATCTTGTATAGGAATGATCAAATCACTGATAAGTCATGATGGTGGGAAATGTTATTTAGTATTTTAGTAATAGAAATGATTCCTTTCACATTTTCCAAAAAATTTCAAATGTGGCCCATTCAAGAAAATGAAAGGAATATTTATTTTATTTTTTAATTAAAAATTTTGTGAAAAGGGCATTGAAAATTACATGATAATTATAAACAATATTCCAGAAACCCTATTTTGAAAACATGAGGAAGGGAAGGAAAAAAATTTCCAATGACGAGATAAATAATGCCAGTTTTCCCTAAAAAAATTCTTTTAGTCTCTTCAATTCATAAAAAGAGTAAAATTAAAGGGATATATGAAATATCTATAAATAAGATAAGGATAAGAAAATTTATTATTTTATTGATAGGTAGATAATAAAATTTCATCATTAGAATATTATTCCTAAATATTCAATATATCAATGATAATGTAACAAAAACCAATTACATCATTCTCAAAATTCCTTAAAAGAACTCTAACCTATGTTATACTAAATTAAAATTAAATATAATTTTATGTTGTAATCATTTGAAAACATATATTATCATATATGATTCAATTATATCATTTCCATAAATATTTTTTAATAATTCATTGTTAAAAATATCATTTCTTTGTGTTAAGAATTTAATTTCCCATGAGAATTTCAGTTATGTATTTCAAGATCATTAAAATTTATGGAGGTATCATAATATCAAAAATATTAATAATGATAAAATTATACTTGATATTAAATATGCATATATATATATATATATATCCATAAAATATAGAGATAAAAAATGAATTTCACCACACAAAGAGATGGTATGTAGTATATAAGCAGGTGCGCCATTTTCACATTCTGAAGGACAGAATGGAATAAAGTTAAAAAATAATTATCCAACTAAGAAGAATTATTATTTTATATATATTATATATATTTATTAAATGTAACTTCATTACAATTTATGTAATTTGGAAATCAAAAATAATTGTACTAAGTCGTTGGCATGCTTCCTATAGATCCCTTAACTGTGAACCTTAGAATGGACTATTAAGAATAAAGAACTAATAATTCATGGATAATTATTTTGATTAGTGATTTTTTTGGGTTTTTCAGCTATAAAGTTCAATGTTGTGTAATTAAGGGAATAGTGAAGAACCTTTTAAAAGTGGGGAATGGAAACACATGGTATTTTATATAATAATAAAACAATATAATGTAATTTTCATGAAAATTACTTCCAAATAAATAGATATAAGAAGATGGTATTTCATTAAGTCAAAATATTTTATAAAAGTATGATTTAGAGAATTGTAATTTGTAATAATACCCTTATCTCTTCGTTTAATCAAAAGCTCACTAGTGGAAATAATGTATTTAATGTCAAAAAAATGACTTTGTTTTGTTATATGAATGAAATAAGTTTGTGAGTGAGTGTTTGTGAGTCAGATTTAATGAAAATGAATGCCAAAATTTTTAACATGTCGTTTATTGCGTCTTTTTCAGTATAACTATGGACAAAAACAATGAAAGATTTTATTTTTGGCATTGGATTTTTACAAAACCGACACCAAAAATTTATTCTCATAATTTTCAACTCATTTTTGTTGTAATTGATTCCAAAAAACATTGACAGTAATTCTTTATCGGGAAACTATATTTTTTTCTCTATAAAACCCTCATACTCACTACAAATCCCTCCCAAATCATGATGACTTCAATGGCCACTTAGTGATCTTAAAAACAATTTTTATTGAATTTACCCAATTTCCATGATATGTGGTCACCATTCTACACCTTCTTCTGATACTTCATCATCTCCACATTATTTTATACTCAAAATCCAATTTCCAACTGAAACTGTTGTTTTATTTTAGTGTTTTTTCATCTTAAATTTTAATTTTTACAATCAATTTCATTATGATTTTGCAGGTAGTATTAATTCTTCCAACACATGCAAGTTTCAATGTTCAGATTTTAGATCGAGGAAAATTTGAACTTCAAATTTTGTATGTTGTTTTATTATTTGGTGGAATGAGTGATCATGGGTTTTTCTAGATCATTCCACGGTTTTAGATGCTCATGTTATGAAGTAAAACTCATAAAAATCTATAGTAACTAATGTATTTATTCGTTGAAGATTTTTTAGTTTGTGAATATCTATCTAGTCATTCACTTTAACACACGTTAAAAAAATTAATGGTAAAATGTAAAAGGATGTGTATTTCTTGATTCACCCCCTAAAAAGGAACCACAATTTTTGTGGTACCATATCACATATATTATTTCATATAACATAATAAAACAAATTAATTCCCATTATAACTCTATGTGATATATTTATATCACTTTTGTGACATGATAATTGTGTTATGACACCCATGTTTAAGCATGTTACAACATGCAATATTATTAGACAATCCTTTCAATAAATCTCCTAATTGGTTCTCTATCAGTCATGATTTATTTTATCCCATTATATCTCAATATAGTCATGAAAATTATAATATTTTATAGTGTAATATCTTTTATCACCCTATGTTATATCTTTGATATGTATACACAATTTTTACTGAATCATATAATCCTATGAATCATCATTGAGTTGAATTAGATAATATTTATGGGTTTTACTCATATAAAATATTATTAATTAAATTTTTTTCACTAGGATAATTCAAAATAATATTTGTAAAAAATATATTGTAAAAATAAATGTAGAATATCCATTATTGTTGATACATAATATCGTAGTGGGTTAGACATGATTACTTTAAAAATACTCAATGTATTATTGTTTCCACTAGTAATCCACCCCTATAAAATCACAATTCCTAATTATAAGAACTCTCTATATTTTTGAAGAGTTTTATAACCACTTTTAAATAATAAAATTTGAGATAAGTAGAGATTAATTTATAGATTATAACACTTGAATGATTGTTTTTATGAGTATTGTATCACTTTATATAAAACATTATCTAATTAATATGGTTAAACGAGCTCATTCATTATACAAACTCATGGTTGATGCCCAAAATAATTAATCAATATGTTATAATATACAGAAAAATAATAGAAGTCATCATAAATTAATTGAATTCTATAAAAATTAATGAAACATGTAGAAAATTATTTTAATAGTGACATGATCAATTTTTTTAAATATTCTATGTGGTATATTTAGATTGGATGTATATGTGATTTTTCTGAAATTTTTTGTATTGTAATATAATTTTACTACAATGACCACCAGTTGACCACCCAAATGGTATGAATGAGTATACAACATCATATATTGATATAGATATTATTGTGATAGTATTGCATCATCCTGATCAGTAGAAATGTGGTAGTATTAATGATGGTTTTCAATCTATAGGATGTGTTGTTCTGAGATGTGGGAATTCCAAATCTATTATATCCAGTGAGTTTCACTTGTAAGATGCCCCACTTTTAACTAAAAACTTTGTAAAATGAATAAATTAATGCAATCTTTCATTATTTTTACAGACACAACAACAATGTAATGTAATAACTGTGTAAAATGAACAAATAAATATAAGAGAATTGAAAATAAGTAAATAATAATATCAATAAAACACATTTATATAATTTGAAAATAAAAAGTTTAATATTTTTAATTGTGTTCCATTTTCTGATGATTTTATCTGATTATCAATTGTTTTTATTAAATGTGTTTCTATTTACATTTTAGTAGTTAATATATATATATATATATATATTAATTTAATTTAATTTTTTAATTTTAATATATTATTAAATTATATTGAGATATCAGTTATTTTGTGGATCATAATTGGATATATTAATGATGAACCACTATTGAATATGAAGAAGAAGTTGACGAATTCAAGAAATTTTGTAAAAGAAATTTTAAATACAATGATTTTATTTTCTATCCATGTGTGATGTGTTTAAATATGGGAATATTAAACACAATATAAATCAAGTATCATCTAATTTGTTATGGTTTTATCTGTAAGTATACATGTTGTATCTGGCATGGTGAAATAACTATAAATTAAACAGATAATATTGATGAAAATATTCATAATGTGACCAAGGATCATACTGAATAATTAATTAATGATTTTGGTGTTGGTATATTTGAAAAAAACAAGTGTTGAATGATTTTATAAAGATTATGAGAAACCATTATTCAGAAGATGTAGTAAATATATATTGTTATCAGTAATTTTGAGAATAGTTATCTTGCAATGAAGTAATAGTTGGAGTGATTAAAGCTTCTCTAACATATATGAGGTATTAAAAGAACTATTTCCATAAGTAAATGGGTTTCTAGATTCTAGTTAGTTGGAGAAGAAAATATTATTCCCAATGGGATTGAGGTATAAAAAGATAAATATTTCCCCCAGTGATTGTGTATTGTATAGGTAAGAATATGAATTTTCATGAAACTGTCCTATATTTGGAACATCACTCTATAAGAGGGATACAAAATCCAATTGTGATTCATTATCATGTACTAATATATACCCTCATGCTAAAAAAAATAATTCTTTCAATAATCCCGTCATAAAAATCTGATAAGTTAATTCTGATTCATTTTTTGGTAAATAAATCAATGCTTCTGATAAATAAATTTGTTACCTTCCAATAATTCCTCGTTTGAAAATTCTATGGGAGAAGGTGTACATGTTTTTGATGTATACAATAATGGGTATTTTATTTTGTGTTCTATCATAATTTTCAGTATAAATGAATTTCATTCATATGGAAACTTATTTGGATACAGTTTTAAGGGAAATAAAGCTTTCCCTATTTGGGAAGAGTCTTGATTTTATCTATTGAAGAATGGAATAATGACAGTGTACATGGGACATTAATGATTTCTGATAATTGATCATCCTTATTGTAGATTGAAAATATATTTAACAGTTTACAGGAATAGAATATTCCCCCAAAACAATTTTTTGTTGAAGAATTCTACAACAGGGTTGAAAAATAATGATTCGGAATTTGGAATAACAAGTATTTATGGTCTTCAAAATAATATCGGGAAGAAATAATCATTTTTTGAACTACCATATTATATTTTTTTAGAGGTAAAACATAACATTGATGTTATGCATGCTGATAAATTTATTTGTGAAAGTGTGATTAGAACATTATTATAAATAAAAGGAAAAATAAAAAATGGGTTGAACTCTATATTGGACTTGATAGTAATGGGAATACGTTTGGAGTTACCTCCCAATATGAAAGGAAATAGAACATATTTATCTCTTTCTTATCACACAATATTCTAGAGTGATATGTTTAATTTTTTCATTGTCTATATGGTAGAAAGGTGCCTAGTGGATATTCTTCAAATGTGAAGAATTTCATTTTAGTGAATGATTGAAAATTACTGAGTATGACATCCCAGGAGAGTATTGTATTGATGAAACAACTATTACCGGTTGAATTGCATGGTCAATTGTTGTTAGCTATTATAAAGACTATCATCCGATTATATAATTTTTTCAAATCCTTTTGAATGAATGTTATTGATCCAAATTTATTAAATCATTTGGATAATGAAGATGATCTTATACTTTGTCAAATACAAATGTATTTTCCACAAACATTTTTTGATATAATGTTTCAGCTTGTGATTCAACTGGTGCGTGAGATAAGAATATATATACCTATTTATTTACATTTGATATATCATTTGGAAGGGTATATGAAAATTTTATAGGTATATGTTAAAAATCCTTATCGACCAGAGGCCTATATTGTTCAAAAATATGTTTGAGAAGAGGAGATTGAGTTCTTTACTGAATATTTGTATGAGTTTGAGTATATTGGTCATCCTATATCTTTACATTGGATAGAAGATAGTGAAGGTAGAGGGATTAGAGGCTTACAGGTAAATTTCATTCCATGAGATGAAGATATGGAGACATATTTATATATTTTGAACAACAAAGATGATGTTCAATCATATATAAGCTAACATATGGCTGAATTAAAGAGACGATATAAAAAACAATGGAAAAATGTATGATGATTGAGCATAAGAATAAATTTGTTTCATGGTTTAAATTGAATGTTATAACAGATATATATGTATCAAAAACATTGAAATGGTTGGTAGGGGGACCATATCATAATGTGATAATATAGAATAATTTTTATATTAATGGGTACATATTTTACACAAAAAATATGGATGACAAGAGTACCATTCAAAATAGTGGTGTGATTGTTATTGCTGAAACATTGAGTTTTTTAATTGAAAAAGATAAAAACCCAATTTCTTCATTGTTGATATATTTTTATGTTCTTGAATATATATTGGAAATTGATTATACAATATTTTGAATCATTTTGTTTATTTGTAATTAGGCTGATAAAAATACTTATGTGAAAGATTATGATTATGGATTTACACGAGTTGATTTGAAAATATTTAATTACAATGAGGATCCATTTATGAGGATGACACATGAAAAACAGATATATTATGTTATTGATCAATCGAATGATTAGTGGTCCATTGTTTTTCATAGAAAAAACATATCATGTGGGTGATTATAATGATGATAATGATGTTGTTGATTTACATGAGTTGTATTCATCTATAACATGATTTCTGGATGATTAAAATAACTACAAGGAATACAAAGTTCAGGAAGTACATAAATTTCATGATGAAGGAATACGGGAAAACACTAAATTAGTCTTCTAAATTTTTAGGCAATTATTTATATTTTGATTATTTTTTTGAAGCATACAAATGAGGGCATCTTTTTTGACTTATTTTTTACATTTTTTTCAAAATATTTTATTTTCTAACAATATGATGGTACATAAAATGTCATTACACTTGATTGTATTAATATCAAATACAGAGAGAGTAGAGAATTTACCAAGGTATATTTATTTTCTCATATTGTTAAATATTCAATAATATAAAAATTTAATGAATGAAATCTTTTAATTCATAATTTTTTTGCAGGACTACTGATGTATCCTCAGTGGATAAGACTTCTCTTATTACTATAGAGAAATAAATTTCTCTAGTTATTAAAAGTGGTATTACACATTTACCAAAAATATAACTTACTCGTGGAGATGAATGATTACATATTTGTTTTGATGATAATAATAATAAAACTAGCCCAAATGAAGTTTTGTTTAACAGATATATATCAATCAAAAGCTGATTTAGGAATAGTATTATATTTCGTGATTGCATGTCTGTAGAGAGGATTATGAAACAACACCTTTGGGAGGATATGATGGTAAAATATATCAATTGATTTATTTTATCTCATTTTTTAAATACTAAATATTTTAAATGACATATTTCAGTTATTCAATTACAGATGAAATTAAATTGTTAGAAAACAAAAGAAATTTATAAAATACATCTCTCTTTAGTGGGCATTAGATGGACATATTTAAAAAAATTGAAAAAAAGTTAATTTTTTTGAAAGAAGTTTTTTGAAAACCCATGCCATAAATATTCGTATATAGATGAATATATATGGAAGAAATTTTATACACCCATCATGAATAAAAATTACTGGTATTATAATTATTTTATATTTAATAATTTGTTATATATTTATCTAGTTACTTATTAGTTTTTTATGTGACATGTCTCTAAGAGATCTCATAATGATATCCAGTTGAAAAATGTTTATCGTCATTGTGACATCCTAGGTAAATAAAGAATATGAGTTTTTTATATTTATTAAAATTTGTAATCTAAATAATAATTTTACCTTAATGGGGATGCTATGCTTAATTCCATACCTATTACACAACAACAAGTTCCATTAAAATCATACGTTGGACACAATGTTGAGTTATACTGAAAAGTATTAATATAATATTATTATTTTAAATGGTTGTTAATGCATATCAATTGTATAGGGGGAATGAAAATAACTAACAATATTGTGATTAAGTTTGTTTTATAAATGTTTTTACATATATCCAATAAATTTTAGCAGCTTAATATAAGAAAAAAATCTTGTTTTAATAATAAATACTCTAATATTCAATAAAAGGTTGATTTAGCCCCTTTTGATGGAGAACCATCTATAAATATAATTTGGTCACATTTATAAGTTCTATTTGACAAAACAATATTCTTATTTAGAATCGGGACATCAAAATTTACTTTGGGTAACTTTTTCTTCTTTTTCTAAACAAATTCATTTTTTAATGAATAGTGAAAATTACTGTATTTTAATTCAAAACCGCCATTTAATCAATTTTATTTCTAAAGATTGATTATCTTTTTAATTGGTTTTATTGGGTAATTATATTATGTAATTACTATTTAACCTAATGTTGGTCATTGTAAGTAGTTTAAATTTTAAATTGGACATAAATAAGTGTCAATCTTTTGATAGCTAGTATTTCTTAAATACACGCTTTTTGTTTTGACAGCAGGAATTAATTTTGAATTAATTTCTACCACTAATGTTTTTATAATGGGGAACAATAGATTCCATATTTGGAACCAGGAAGACCAAATTTTGTAAATAGGTGACTTTTATTTTTAGATATTATGAATATTTTCTTCAGTAAATATTTTATTTACAATAGTTAAAGGTTAAATCAGGTAAATTAGGTTCAACAAATAATATTATAATAACATAAAATTACCCTAACATGTGTCCTAATCCTATTGGGTGACAAATTTCCGACCATGGGCATCCTTGGGGTCTTTTTTGGGACCCCATGGATCCACTTAAGAGTGATATTGACAGTTTATATTAATTAATTTAATGTAAAGAAAAAATCACATAAACATATATATTTTAGTAAATTGATTTTTACAAGGGGTTATATAAGTTATCCCTATGACTATAAATAATAATTTGAAATTTGAAAATATTTCCTACATCATGGTATTTTTTTTATAACATTTATACATCAAATAAATAAAATTATCAATGACACAATAATGATCAATTGTTTACCTCCTTATTGAATGATTTAAATAAATAAGATTATAAAGATTACAACAATATCCAAAAGCTGTAAAATTATTATTGGATGAGTTTATTCTAAACATTAGTCATCTTATGTTCGACTTTAATGAGTTTAGGAACTTTAAATACATAAAATCATTATATAATAATGTAATATATTCATGATTTCCTATAGAGCCCCTCCTCCCCGTTATATAGCGCCCTCACTTCTAACCTGTTCCTCACACTTCTAAAGCCACTTGGATAATCCAAACTCATCCCAATTATTCTCCTTAAATACCTATCCTCTTCCTAGAAGAATTCCCATAGACAAAAAAAAATCTAGTAAACCTTCTAGATCAAACCAAAGGGAGATACTTGATTTAAAGGAAACATCTTCTCTTAAGTTATTTTGTTTTATTTTACTTCTCCAACCCCATAAACGCTTTTTATTCCTTTATTTTATAACAAAAACATTATTCTATATATACTAGGTTGTTTTTATGATATGTATTAGAGCTAACCATACACACAACTCCATCTAATGGGTAAAGAATATATTATTTATGTGGAGAGAAAACTACTGCCTTCTGAAAGGATGATTGTTCAATTATCTTCTACCGCCTCTCAAGGTGGCCACTATGATGTCACATTATTTATATATGATATATATTATTTTTATGTTTTCTCTATTATTATGTAATTTTTATTTACAAGCATACCTTTATGCTTTTGAATATTTGTAAATATGAAAATTTTATTTGAGGAAGTGCGGAGTACCGCGCCCTCAAGGTCATATGATTCGTTCATTACATACATGGAAAGTATAAAGGATAGAGTTAATGAAATTTTGTAACATATATATTAGATGATATTATAATTTAATTATAATATACCTATTTTTCATTAGGTTTCCATTCCATTAAATATAAAATAAAAATTAAAGTAGCATTCATGCGAACGTACGGTTTACCGTCTCCATGAGCGGTGCATTTCATTTCAAATCTCCAAATATTATGTAATATTATAAATACATACATATAATGGATATTTATGATATATATGACATCTAAATCATGAATATAATTATGGATAAAATGGAATTTTTACCACATGAACAACATGTAAATACAAGAAGTTAATTTTTGACTCAAGTACCAAATATCGACAAAACAACATTATTAAATTAAATAATTTCATAATGTTTATAACATAATGATATGTGATATAAAAGTAATAATGAACTTGAAAAATTTTATTAAGATATTATAAATTAGCTTTAGCTTATTATTCTGGAGATTAAATAATGAACGAGTCATATCATATACAAGGTAAGGGGTTTCTTATCTCACTTTTAATTCTGTTGGGCTTTCGAGTTTCTGTAAGAGAACATCATAACCAAATTTCAATTCTTTTGGATAAACATATACTTATTGAATATGTACTGAATTTAATATGTTTGAATTACCTATGATTGTTTTAAACTTATTATCCACTTATATTTTCTGTTTTCATATTTGTTACACAAAATTATGTCATTGAATTTTCCATAATATATGGATATGATCTTTGCAGGGGACTTTGCCTCAATTTACATTACATTTAGACTTAGTTGTTGTTATACACAAATTCACTTTAATATACTATATATAATTCACTTTGAAATATTATATCATGAATATCTTTATTCTCATGATATTATACGCTTTGATTAATGTTATTCCTCAACTATTTGTATTCAAGCATCTCTCATTTAGTTTGGAACTCTTTAACTAAAATATTGTTTTAAATGATTTAATGATTAATTTTTCTAAATATTTCTCATTAATTTCCATGTTTTCAAAATGGTTTTTAGGATATATTTATACGGACATTAATGTTTTAAAATTATGATTCATTTAAATGTTTCAATGTTGCATAGGACATTTGATTCAAAAAACATCTTAATTAAATGTTTTTAATGGTTTTGAAAATGGTTTGATAAAGTATTGTTTATTTCAATATCATGAATTGATATATAGTTATTGAAATGTGGAAATGTGATCTTCCCATTTTGGTTGTGTTATGTGTTATGGTTTTGTTATGTTTATTGGGCATTGTTTACGTATAAGAGTGGTTCCGTGATAATCCTAGGGCGGGTGAGCTTGAGATAGCTATCTGATGCATTGGGTAACATGACATAGGTAATCATGAATGTTTCCCTTATGATATTTAGGGAATATACTGTGATGGGTAATCAAACATAACTCCCTACATATCTGTCATAGCTACAATATATGTTTGTTATGGATGTCACATGTTACCTTTATTAATTATTATTTCAATGTGTTATTTATATATCATATGATTTCATAAGGTATGCTATGATAGAAAATTATGGTTTAATTGATTTTAATTTATTGATGGTTTAATGTTTCCTTTCCTTATTTTATAACCCTTACTGATCTTTAAATGCCCATCCCATGTTTTTGAAATTTTTTCCACAGGACTTGAAGATGAATAGGGTCATGGATAACATCAAGGAAAATTCATGTTGTCTAAAAATTAGAAGTAAACATGTTTCTTTTTATGAGTGTATATTTTATAAATAAACGGATACTGAGTATTAGTGTCAACATGTGTTTTTCAATTTGATATGTAATAATTATGGACTAATTTTCTAAAACACTAAACCCGAAAAGATCCTCAAGGTAAATTATTCATTTAATTAAAAATTATGTAATGTTGTATGGCCGGTCTTATAGTTGGTTTCATAGATTGGTTTAGGTAAGCACTGAGGTTAGGGTGTTATTTACGTATTAGTGACAAAACCATAATGGTAAACATATTATAAAGAGAAATATTTATTTTAGATAAATTTAATGAGTTTTAGATGACATAAATAAGTCTATCTTAGTATTTAACCTCATCATCAGATATTATATGATGATTTTAATCATATACTCTCACTGACCTTTTTCATTTTAGTAAATGGATGGATTTAGTAGGCCCCAATGTAACAGTGGATATAAAAAAAAATGTGACAGTTTTTTGAATGAGCAACTGATTGAAATTGGAGCGGCAATGAGAAATCTTTTGGTTATTCTTAACCAACTATTTGGATTCATGATTGACCACCTAAAAGGGGTTATTTTTATAAGGAATTGTATATGATAGAAGGAAAACCCTATAGTGGTTCATGTAATAATCTTAATGGTATGTATGTTCAAAAATCAATGTGTCAAGGATGAGGAAATAAACACACAAAAATGCTTCAAAGGGACGAGAATATGCTATAGATGTGGGAATGAAGGTCATAAATCAAGAATATGCCATGAAAATAAGAAGCATCCAGTTTACTATAGGAAAGAAAAATATTTTCTTTTTGAGGGCACAATTGAAAGTATTCAATGTGGTGTGCATACTCATTACACAAAGTGATGTCCTATGAAGAAGTTTTAGGAATGGGATCACCAGGATCATACAAATATATGATTACCAATACCTAATGTCATTCTGATTGAGGATGAAGGAATTAAAAATGACCAATGAAAGGTATTGATTTTTTCATAACATATGTTTTGATATTATTGAATGTTAGGATATGATTCATGATTGTGTTTGTAGGAAAGAAGTATTTCAGAATAAGTTGGTAAAGAATGGTTAATGGATCATGAAGTACTTTTAATGTGTAAGAAGTCGACATGTAAGGGATTTAAGAGTTTTGGTATATTTTAAGATGATTAAATTCATAAAAGTATTAAGGATCTTTTGAGGATGAGATTACATTGGAATACTTTTTATATTATGTGTAACCCCAAAGTCTTATATATGAAAATGTTATTCAAATAATACTTATATTTTCTTTTGATTAGATATGGTGGAATTTTATTTTGGAAGAATATGTGTTTTTATTATGGACATATAGTGATTTGGGTTATTTATGGAAATGATTAACCTATCATAGAGAATATGTTATTTGGTTAATTACACTTCTAGTATGAGACATTAATAGTAGTCGATTTTATTTGGAGATAAATCTTAAGAATTAGTGTGGAAGTCTATGTGATTAAATCCTTCTGATTTTTGGGTTTCAATCCTAATTTAGGTTAATTTGAATAATTTTAAGGAAATTTTTTTATTGAATGGCCTTTGTAAAACATTGGGTATTGTTTGTCAAATTTTTTGGATTAAGAGTAGTATTTCTTTTTATAAAGTATTATCCTTTTTTGGGGGATTATCTGGTCTTGTACTAAATGTTTTGGTTGTGGTTGAAGTATAAACACAAGGTAAATATAAAGTTCATCTTTTTTTATTATATGATAATATATAAGTTGATTCTTTTGATTTTAATGTGACTAGGTCAGTTTGAATACTCCTCAATTGGAGAAAATATGAGTTTGTGGAAGAAATTTAGTAAAGGATGAAAGTCTACAAGACAAGTAAGTATGTTTCATTATGTTTTTAGTTATGCTCATTCATAAATTGCTAAAAATTATGAAAAGTAAATTAAAACAAAAACACTGTCCATTAACATTTCCTACTATGGAATAAAAGACCGTTTAACCCATCACATGTTTGTGATATTCTTGTGGTTAACTTTCTCCTAATCATGTTTTCTACCACTCTCCATCAAACATTGTGGGTTTTTTTTGTCTTCCATATCCATGTTTTTATACATTTAATCCTAGTATGGGCTATCTCTGGTGACCTTTATATTTCTCTTTATATCTTTTAATGTTATATTCCTATTGACTCTTTTTTCTATGTGGAACTTTCAATGATGTTTCCAAGAACAATTTTAAAATTGCGAGGACACAATTCTCAAAAGGTGGGAATGATGTAACATCCCAGGTAAATGAATAATATAACTTTTTTATATTTATTAAAATTTTTAAATTAAATATTAATTTTACCTTAAACGAGATTCTATGTTTGATGGAATCCTGATACACAACAAAAGGTTTCATTGAAAACTTACATTGCACACAACATTGAGTTATACTGAAAAATATTAATATAATATTATTATTTTAAATGGTAGTTAATGCATAGCTATTGTATTAGCGGGAATGAAAAAAATAACCATATTAAGAGTAAATATGTTTTTTAAATGTTTTTTTATTTATCCAATAAATTTTAGAAGCTTCAAATAAGAAAGAATCTGATATTAAGAATAAATACTCTAATATTCATTGAAAGGTCGATTTACCACCTATTTATAGAAAACCCTTTTTAAATATAGTTTTGGATGTACACTATATATGAAAAAATAATATTATTTTCTAGAATTGGGAAATCAAAATTTACATTGGGTAAATTTTTGGTATTTTTCTTTTAAAAATTATATGCTAATGAATAGTGAAAAATACTGTATATTAATTCAAAACTTCATTTTAATATAATTTATTTATAAGGTTAGATTATCTTTTTTTATTTTTTTTTAAGATTAATTATATTATTTTTTTAATATTTAATCCAATGTTGGTTATTTTATGTAATTTCACTTTAAAATTTGAAATAATAAGTGTCAATATTTTGATTGTTATTATTTCTTAAAAACATGATTTTTGTTTTGATAGTTGAAATTAATTTTAAATTAATTTATAGCACTTCTATGTTTTGAATATGGAAAAATGGATTCCATATTTTGAATCAGGAGGTTCAAATTGTGTATATAGGTATCTTTTATTTTTATTCATTATGAATATTTACTTCAGTAAAAATTTTATTTACTATGGTTAAAGTGTAAAAATGGTAAATAAGGGTAAACAAATAATATTATAATAATATATAATTAGCTTAACATATGTCCTAATAATATTGGTGGATACACTTCCGACCATGGGCATACTTGGGTCGATTTCGGGACCCCATAGAGCCACATGGGAGTGATAATGACAATTTATATTAATTAATTTAACGTAAAGACAAAAATGAAAAAAACATATATCTTATAGTATATAAATTATTACATGGGGTTATATAAGATATATCATAGACTATAAATATTCACATGAAATATAAAATTATTTCCTTCATCATGTTATTTTTTATATAATTTTAAAAACCCAAATAAAAAAATTAATTACAACACAAAAATGATGCAGTGTTTACCTCATTAATGAATGATTTAAATAAATAAGTTTATAAAGATTGAATCAACATCTAAAACCTATCCAATTATTATTGGATGATTTTATTTCGAACATGAGGCATCTTAAATTCGACTTTAATGAGTTTTTTACCTTTAAAAACATAAAATCATTATATAATAAATTAATATTTTTCATGCATTCCAAAAGAGCCCCTCCTCCCCCTTATAAAAATCCCTCACTTATAACCCATTCCTCACACTTATCAAGCCCTGTATTGTCCATCATATTAATATTTAATATCCATAAATACCTCTCCTTCTCTTAGATGCTTTTCCCTTGGAAGAAGGCAATTCAAGTAAACTTTTTGGTTCAAACTAAAGGGAGATACCCGGTTTAAAGGTAACGCCTTCTCTTAAGTTCTTTTATTTTATTTTACTTCTCCATCCCAATAAAAAAAATTATCCCTTTATTTTATTAAAACAATAGTATTCTAAATATAATAGGTTGTTTTTATGAGATGTATTTTAACAATACTTACACACACCTCCATCTAATTGTTAACGAACATAATGTTTCTGTGGACGACGAACTACTGCCTCAGGAAATGATGATTGTTCATTTATCTTCTACCATCTCTCCTGGTGGCCATTATGATGGCACTGAATTTATATATGATAGTTATTATGTTTAGGTGTTCTATATGCTTCTGTAATTTTTATTTACAATCATACCTTTGTGCTTTCCAATTTGTGTAAATGTGATTATTTCATTTGAGGAAATGCGGACTACCTCCCCCTCAAGGTTATATGATTCATTCATTACATACATGGATTGTATAAAGGATTACATTAATAAAATTATGTAACATATATATCATATTATATTATAATTTAATTATGTATCATTGTTTTTTCATTCCATTAAATATGAAATAGAAATGAAAGTAGCATTCATGCGTATGTAAGTACGGTTTACCATTTCCATGAACGATGAATTTCATTTCTTATCTCCAAATATTATGTAATATTATAAATACATAAATACACTGGATATATATTATATATTTGATATCTAAATCATTAATATCATTATATACATAATGAACTTTTGACAACATGAACAAATTGTAATTATAAGTTCATTTTTGACATAAGTACCAAATATCGACAAAATGACCATTATTAACATAAATGATTGAATAATGATTATAACATGTTGATAAGTGATATAAATAGAATAATAAACAATAAATAGGTTATTAATCAAGTAAAAATTAACTTTATCTTATTATTCCGGAGATTAAAAAACGAACGGGTCAAGTCTGACATGATGTGAGGGGTTTCTAATCTCACTTTTAATTCCGTGAGATTTCCATTGTTCACCACTTTTTCATTGCATGTGGTGTATTGTATATTTCTATTTGATATATATTATCATGATTATATTTATATTCAAGTAATTCTGTGATTTATTTGGCTGTTATTATCTTTCGTTCATACGACTCGATTGATTATAACATGGTAAGAGGTTTTCATCTCACTTTTTATTCCTGTGAGATACATGCTATATTTGCCACTATTTTATTTCTTGTGGGGAATGTACTGCCCATGATTGTATTATTTTTTTAATTTAATATAATTTATTGGTATTTACATCTTCATTTTATGATACATCCTTCTCGGGTTGTATGTTTCAAAAGTTACCAAATCTGTAAGGGAACCCTTCAACGTACTCTTTTAGTCATAGACTTCTTTTATGTCATGCCTTTTAATTTTATTTTCTAATATTGGGATATGTTCTTATATATCCTTATGTATATAGATTCTATGTCCACGTGATGGAAGACCCATTTCTCTCTCATCAACTCATTTTCAGAATTTTGATGTGACACCGTTTGGATGTCGAATTTCTGTAAGAGAAGTTCAAAACCAAATTTCAATTCTTTGGGATAAACATCTACATCTTGATTATGTCATTCTTTGAATATGTTTTAATGAACTCTAATTGTTTTACACATAATATCCACTTATATCTGGTGTATTCTTATTTTTCACACATAATTTTGACATTTATTTATCCTTAATCTAAGGATATTATCGTTTCAAGGGACTTTGTCTCCATTTACATTCCATTCAGAAATCTATTTATCAAATGTTTTAAATGTTTTTGAAAATGGTTTGATAAAGAATAATTTATTTAAATATCTTGAATTGATATATTGGGATTGGAATTTGGAAATTTTATCTTTACATTATTCTTGTGTTATGTGTTATGATTATGTTATGGTTATTGGGCATTGTTTACGTATACAGGTGGTTATGTGATAAACCTAGGGTGGGTGAGCTCGAGATAGCTCTCTAATGCATTGGATAACATAACAGAGGTAAACTTGAATGTTTCTCCTAAGATATTTAGTGAATATAACGTGATGGGTATTCCAACATGACTCCCTATGTAGCAGTTATCGATACAATGAATGTATGACATGGATGCCACAAGTTACCTTTATGATTTAGGATTTCTATATGTTATTCACAAATATTATGATTTCTGGTGGTATGTTATGATAAAAAAGTATGGGTTCATTGGTTTGTATTTATTGATGGTTTAATGTTTCTGTTCCTTATTTTACAACCCTTGCTGAGCTTTAAATTATCATCCCATGTTTTTGAAATTTGTTCCACAGGACTTAATGATGAATAGGGTTAAGGATGGGATCATGGAAATGTCATGCTGTCTAGAAATTTAACTAAACATGTTTCTTTTTAGGAGTATATATTTTATGTAAAAAATCGATACTGAGTCGTAGTGTCTACATATAATTTTCAAGTTAATATGTAATATTTATGGCATAATCCTACAAATCTATAAACCTGAAAATATCCTCAATATGAGTTATTCATTTAATTCAAGATTATATAACATTTTAAGGTAGGGTCCTTATACTCATACATTATCACATGGAGGGTATCCAAATTTGGAGTAGAAAATTATTGAAGAAAAATTGAAATCATTGTGATATCGATCAAGTAGTGGTTCAGAAGAGGTCCAGTTTTTTCCTCCATCCCCCCCCCCCCTCTCACTATGAAAATTGGAAATAAGTGAGACGAAATCAAAATAAAAAAGTATCTTATAGAGGAATCTAAGAAAGTAGGTGAAAAAATTATAAGTAGTTAATATTTATTTTTCATGAATTTATCAATTTAAAAAATTATAAACACTAATATAAATATTTAATTTTTCATTTTATGATAAAATTCATGGGTAAGAGACATAATTATTTTTTTATTGAGGCTATTATGGACATCCTAGACACTTTGTTATGAAAGGATGAACACCCTTGTCCTGTTATCGGATTTCAGACAAGCGTTAGTATTCAGAATGTTTTTGGACAGTGTATGAAATAAAAAGTCTCATAAATATAATCCTTAAAAGCTGAGATGAAAGAGATTAAATAGTCTACAAGTAATCAAATTCAAGTATCCATGAAGTTGGCTTTGTTAGAACACTTTTCAGGATAGTCACAATCTTCACAGCCTTCCCAGCCTTCCCAGCCTTCCGAGCGAACTTACTTTGATCATCCACCTCCATCATAACTGGACTACAATACCCATACTTCATAGCATACTTAATTTATTCCTCTGCCTCCATCCCAGTCAGACTACCATGCACAACCAACTTATTATGATCCTCCACCACTAACCCAGTTGGACTACCCTACCCAACCTTCCTACTTTGAATCTCTACCTCCTCGCTCGGACCAAACCATATACATTGATTTGTTTGCTGGAGATCCTCATATAGATATTGTTGCATTAGTAATCACATATATTTTTTTAGAATCTTTACATCACTATCCTATGAATATGGGTCAGGTTAGAGTATCAATACATGATATTATTGATCATAATTCTCTACCAACATTTCCTATTGTGGAGACTACCAGTGTTGGAGATTTGTTAGGACATTTTTTTGTTTGTCTAACATGTCTTCTTCGTTATATTTCATATGCGGTATTAATTTTTTTAATATTAATTAAAAATTATTGAAAATTACTTAGAATTTTTTCAGACATGTAACTTATATAAGATTATCTAAAATCAAAAGAATTTTCAAAATTGAAAAAACTCATTCTGAAACAATCTACTATAGTAACTTCAGATAATTCCTCAGGGACATAAAGATTTCATTAGGATAAATCTTCCTTGAATTATTTATATGTGTTTCATATGATGTCCAATATATGACGAAGCTATTTTCCATTGATATTAATCAATGAATATATCATGAATCCAGTTTAATTTGAATAGCTCTGCCTGAATGTCTTGCAGTTGTTCTTTATTTAAGTAAAATGATGTTTGATTTCTTAATTTTTTTAACAAAAACTAGGTTTTCTATTAAATAACTATACTTCCCTTTTAAATTAGGTATCATTACATGGTTATTGAAAACTATGATATCACAACCATTTATAGTTTTATAGATCCAGAATACATTTACTTTAATGGGAAACATGTGAAGAATCCTAGTAGTGTTGCATTTATATGTTTTAGATTATAATAGATGAAGATTGGATAATGGGGTGTTCCATTTATTCATAATTATTAACAGAAACATAAATATAAACTAATGATCATTATAATTTCATCAATTGTGACCCTTTTTGTATTATAGGGGTATTGGATGTTAAGTATATTTTGGCCAACTGAATGCACCTTATATTGGTTTTTCTCATCCTCAGGGATTGTTTGTGAAGATTGTTCCACCATATTAGACTAGTAAGTTTTTTTAATAATCCCAATATGTAATTATAATTTTTTACATATGTATCATTATTATTTATATTTCAATATTCAGTTCCTGGAAAAAAATAACAAAGAACAGATGTCAATAATGAAACAAAATGAAATTGATTATGTAAATTTAAATGTATTTATTTATTATATTAGATATTATTCTAATTTTCTGATATATATATATATATTGGTATTTATTATTGATTTTATGTTTTATATCCACTGTTTCATCATCAACATGAACATGTTGAATGAGGGTATTTTATTCTATGATTCATGTATGAGAGAATCATAACATGGGTAACTTATGATTTTCAAAGGCTGGTTATATTAGTTTTTTGATATTCTATATCATAGTTTTTTATTTTTAATCTAATATCATTCTATTTATTTTTATTCATTCAATGACACAGAGTCTTAGACCCTTAATGAACTTTCCCATTATCAATCATTGTTTGAGAACTATTTGTTGAGTCCAATTATGATTTGAGGTCTGTATATTCTAATGTTTATGAATAATATATTACATTTTCATAAAAACATGTGTTCAAAAAAACTAATTATCTTTTTATAATAGGTTTTTAACATAATGATATCAAATTAATTCTCTAACAGTAAAAAACAATGAGCATGTTATAAATTTTGGGTATGTATATTTGAAATCTACTATATAAATAAATATGTAGATAAATTATTGGTTAACTGGATAAACAAATGTATGTTTTTTTAGTTTTTTAGTTAATGAGTATTTATATTCAATTAGAGTTTGAAATGTTTATTATAGGGATTATGATTATTTATGAAGGGTGATATTTTAAATTTTAATTTTTTTTTATTTTTGGCATTGCTTTTCATAAAAACGGATGATGAAACATTTAAAAAATCCATTTTTGTTTGGGAATTAATTTTCATCCTAACTGACACCAATGCTCAATTTTCTGCATCGTTTTCATAAAAAATGATTCCAAAATTAAAGCATCCGCTGGTTTTCAATGTCAATTGTAAAGAAAGTGGATTCCAAAAACTAACCTGTATGTGGGTTTCGACATCGGTTTTCATAAAAATGTGCTTCGAAGCTTGATTTTCAATGTCATTTTTACTGAAAACTGATGCCAAAAATCCAAATCCGACTACTTTTGAACGACATTTTTTAAAACAGAAGAGGAAAAGTAATTTTTTGTTTCTCAATTTAAGATTTCGGTTATGAACCGATGTCATAAATAAAAAACCTACATTAAATCTTGTTTATTCCATATTGGATAAACTCATTTTAACAATGACATTAGTGAGAAATAGTTACTATTTTTACTCTTCATTATCAATAAAAATGAATGTGGAATCATTAAAAAAATTTGAAATTATGATCCAAAATATTTAATCCATTTTATCAAATTAAAATTATATAAATTATAGAATTTAATTTTAAATTATTCCCACAAAACGCGAGAAAAGTGGTTTTCCATTATTTTTTTCTTAAGAGTAAAATATGTTTATAAAAACGGAATCATAAAAATAATTATAATGGATATATTTTTGTTAATAATCATTTAAATTAACTAATTTAACTTTTATAACATTTTAAAAATTATATATCTTTGAAAAATCATGGAATTAAAAAGAACATTTTAAATAAAAAGTGGTATAATTTCCTTATTTACTGAAAATAAATATTTTCCTAAAATTATTAAAAGTTTACTCTGAGATATTTTTTTCGTATGATTTTATAAAATTAAGTTTATTTTATGAATTTTTTTATAATAGTAGGGAATATTTTACTATATTATTAAAAAAACAATTTCTGAGGAAAAATGTATCTTTGAAATATTAAAGACTACTAAAAATTTATTACTTATATATTAATATATATAATTTCTCATATCCAATATACAATTTTATCAAAACAAGGTTATTCAAATTCATACTGCCATTTTAATGACTATGTTATAATAGTATATTATATTGTACATTCAGACTTGGGTCTATCAAAATCTATCAAAAAAATAAAATTTATTAATATATAATTACTTAAAAAATCTCATGGTCTTACACACACCCTAATAGAATCCACTTAGAAACAAACATAAAAATATCTCTGACCATATGACATATATATATATATATAGTTAATTGAATAGATCTCAAGTACATAACATCTAGGTACATCATGTATAATAATAGTGTAAAATGGGCCTTTAATTTTGAAATAATGCCACTATTTTTACAATATAAAATAAAATCATAAAAACAAATATTTCCAATGAGATATATTTTCATGAAGCTAATGAGACCTTTTCATAATGAAAATTGAGTGCTACCTTAAAATACCTTTATGTGAAATGTTTTTTTGGAATCACTTATTCATTAAAATAATTTGAATCTAAGGGATAATATCAACACTGAAACCATAAATTTAAATAATTCATAGGTTTCAATATTGAAGAACATTATTAAATAATTATTTAAAATTAATAAATACATATATATATATATATATATATAATAAACATCAAAAATGATTCAATGACCCTCTAAAGTAAAATAAATATTAAACAATAATAAAATCCTATTTAAAACCATTATGTTCCCTATATGAAATCAATGATGATTTGATTCAACATAAAATAAAAAAATACCTTTTAAGAATACAAAGAAATCACACCCATATATACATAACATGTAAAATGTAAAAGTGAAATGTTATTTAAAAGCTAAAACATATATATAATGGAGGTAAAAATGTAAACACATAATGTAACCTTGTGTTGATACATTAAAACCCTTCAATAGAAAATAAAATGACTATAAGTAAAAATACGCACATCATAATACCAATATTCTCAATGATTCAAATCAAACACACACCCTTGGATTCATCCATGTGGGGTACAAAGAATGGAAATAATATAAAACATAATTAAAGGAATAAATAGTGAAATAAGAATCCCTAACATAGAATAATGTCAAATAAATTGAGTAAATAGAAGCCAAAATTGAAGTAGGGTAAAATGAGGTTCATTACCTAGGCTCACATCCACGTATCAGTCACTAATCTTATTCCCTTGGATCACTAGGTTTGTCTTGTTAAAATAGAGGTAAGGTGATGTTAATAGGGTTTAATTTTTGGTTATTATTGATTATGTATTTAAAATGTAATCAAAATTTAAAAAATTGAATCATTTTCCTACCAAATTGTTTAACATACAGTGTAGCAACCATTCTCCTATCACTAGACACAAGAGAGGACCTGCATAGGTTTTCCACAACATAAAAAAATACCTTGAACTAACCATGTAAACACATTATAATAAAAATTCCTAGTTAATTTTTCTATTTCATGGTTTCTATGATTCATGTGAAATCCCTGCATTAAAATCCCAAAACACTAAAGGAAGAACATATTGTATACTATATTTTACATGGTTTGGATCGATATATGAGTTAACTATTCATAGAAATATTTCATTAACAAAATTGAACATGAAATACCAGTACATATGTTTTATAATACCATTATCCAAAATGATATGCTCTAATTATGAGATAGAAGGAAAAAACACCAAAACATAAAATTTATACCCAATACATTTGAAACACAAATTAATCCATAAAAATTAATATGAAAAATAAAATACTCAGAAAATGAAAAGTTAGAATGTGAAATTGGGTGTCATGACCCGTCCAAGGGGCCCATGCCGTGACTACCCCAAGCCCGCCTTCCATAGGCCAGGGGCTGACGACTAGCACCAAGGCATAATTCCTGGTAAAAAGGGAATGGATTGCCTTTGTAAAGTAAAAAAACACCACAGAGCAAGCAAGAAGTAGAAGTAAACAATAAATAAAAACTGAGTACAATAGTAAGTGCGGAAAGTAAGTGGGCCAGAATATAAACCCAAACTTAATGTAAAGTACAACTGGAAAGGGAAAACAACAACTGAAAGTAAAAGCCCCAACGTCGAGCCGTCCACTGGAAGTCCCACCTGAAGGGTGAGTACAGATAGCCTCCACAGCTCCTCGGGTCCAACTGTACGCTCCGAGTACGTCCCGCCCAGTGGTCCACCTCCAGGTACCATCCTGCTCCGCAAGCCTCAACCACGATCAGCGATGTTCGTCATCTGCAACCAACACAACGTAGTGCGGGCATAGCCCGTGCAGGGGGGAGTATAAGCTACTCAGTCGGGACCCCGAGACCCCCGATGGTCTCCCAGAATCCACAAAGGATAATCCACAAAGGAAATATACAATCACAAAGTAACATCATACACTGCTTAGGTATATGCCCATACATATACCTAAGTCATCATTTCCAGTTCGGCTCCAACATCTGAGCTCAAGTACAACCCAGTCCACACAGGAACGCAAAACAGGATTCAGCTCACACAGGTATACTTCTTCGTATGACGATAGAGATGATCAGATATAGCCACTGATTCATCTAAGCCGTCGGACCCACAATGGATCGATAGGTACTAACCCCCGCAATGACCCACAAAGGATCTGAACCACACAGGATCGATAGGTAACAAACCCCCGCAATGACCCACAAAGGATCTGACCCACACAGGATCGATAGGTAACTAACCCCCGCAATGACCCAAACAAGATCGAACCCACACATGATCTGTAGGCGCTGGTCCATACAGGACCGCTGAGCGCTGACCCACACAGGATCAGACCCACACAGGATCAGTTGCATTGATCCGCGTAGGATCGCTGAGTGCTGTAGTCGTCGCCATCGAATCCACTGAGAATCTCTATACAGTCGTCGTCGTTGTCACATTCACAGCCAGCTCTAGGGTACCCGCACACAGCAAGCTAATTTGGGAGGGTCCGCTCCACGAGCTGAGGGGCTGATACATCAACTGACACATAGTCCGGAGTTCATGTATCCAAAAGTTCCGTATCGTCAATAGGAACTCAACGCCACAGACGGCGCGTCAATCGGCCGCTCGGTCTGAGAGTTATTGGCTTTTTGGTCCTAGGGGCCTGGTTGGTTTTTAAGTCAAAACCAACCCGACCGTACTCCACTTGCATCCAAAACTTGAGCGCAGTAAGCCAAAAGGTCTGTCTCACTAAGAGGATTTCAACAAAGTCGACGTCATGTCAATCGGATGTCTGGTGCTCAAGTTATAAGCGTTTTTGCTCCGAGGGCCCGGTTGGTTTCGTGTACGAACCAACCCGGGCGAACCCAAAGTTCTCCAAAACCTTGAGTGTAATATACCAAAAAGACCACCTCGATCCAAGTATCGCATCGCAGCTGATGGTGCATCGATCGGATGTATGCATATCAAGTTATGGGCAACAGACTGATGATGTTCGGTATTAGGGGGTTCGGGCCCGGTCCGACCCGGCCCGATACCCCCAGGGTCGGCCCGAACCGGGTCTACCCGAACCGAGTCCGGGTCCAGCCCTCTTGGGCACAGCCCGGTGCGCGGACCACTGGCATGCGGGCCAGCGGCTCGGCCAAACGGCCGAGACGTTTGGATGCGGGGGGCACTGCCCCCGCGTGAAGAAACTGTGACCCCTTAATGGGGCTCCTCACGTCCGGCTAGCTGGGGGTTTCGAACCCCCGGTTCTTCCACGGCCCGGCCGCCCCGCTCCGGCCGGCCGACCTCTACTGCCACGGGACCGGCAAGGCCGGTCCCCCTGCTCCGATGCCGGAGGCCCGATTCCGGCCGCCGGTTCCGCTGCGGCTTAAGACACGGCCTTGGTCCGTCCGACGTGGCGCGACGGCGCTGCGCCCCTCCGCCGTGGCCCCGCTCCAGCGACGGTGTCTTCGGTTTCTTTCCGGCGCGGTGCGACGACACCGCGGCTTGGTTCAATTATCAAATGTGAGGTGCGATGGTGCCGCGCATTCCTTGCCGCTCGTTCCCACACGGTGTGACGGCACTTCGTTACTTTCCCTCGAACTGCAACAAAAAATAATAACAAGGGAGGAGGGTCGGTCGTGCTTGTGCGGTCCAGACCCCTCCCATTAAACGATATCAAGTGGTCCAAAATAACGGGGTTAGGTTATGGAAGATTTCACAAATTAAAACACATAACCCCTACCTCAACGTTGTCGTCGAACGAGAGTTCGTCGCGGAATTATCCGTAATGGATGAAGAGGATCGTCACTGAAGAAGAGGATCGATGCGGAAGAAAGCATCATGGAAGGAACTTCATTGGCATTAGGTGATCTCCTAGGAAGTCATTTCTCACCATCTTCTGCCATCGGTGTTTGGTTTTCTTCATCGGCGGCGGTGCGTTCTTCGCGTTCTTCGTCGAAGAATGAAGAATCCTCAAGACTCTCGTTTTCTCCCAAAGGCTTCCACAACCAGAAATACAACGAAATAAAATAATTTCAACACTTATTTTATTATCATAACCTAATATTTTGAAATTCAGATGAAAATAAATGAACAATTAATTCAATGAATTAATTGTAACGATTTAACCGCCCAAATTAATGAGGTGTTTCTTAACCAGAATAAACCCACAGTTGACTTCATTAAAAAGGGGTTGCAGGAGCGTTACTTAAAAGAAAAGAAATATTGGGGCTCGTGCCGGCCCCACCTCACAAATATCCTACAATTTGTGTAAGATATTGTGGGGTCCACCTTATTCGCTTAACTTAGGTCAAGCCGCTTTAAGTAAAATAAAATAAAAGGTCGCACCACTTTTATTTTATTTCTTAAGTTAACCTCAAAAATTAAAAACCACACCCGAGCAACTGCAAATTTGGAAAAAGGTGTTTCTAAGAAATTAACGGCATTGCGATTCCATTGGTGCCTCAGAATTCGATTCTGAGCAGCAGTTCAAAAGTTAGTAAAACCCGCTCGTTCGTTCACTGAACGTACCCAAGCTAAACTTCGGAAAAAGATTCCGGGCACACCGGGCCTCAGAATCAGGTGCCGTTAGAAACTGTGTTCTTGTAAAATTCCCAAGAAAATTAATAAAAACATTTCATTGAATTTTTTAGGTCCTTACATCACTCCCACCTCAGGGCTTTACGTCGCCGTAAAGATACATCATAAACTAGGGATATAAAAAGTGGGTACTGAGCACGCATCTAAGCCTCCCGCTCCCAAGTGCTCTCCTGGAGGTTCCCATGCTACCATCTGATGCACAATAGAGAAATCGACTATCCACGCAGGACCCACTCCTTTTGATCCTCAATCTCCAATGGGACCTCCGCAAAAGTCGCCCCATCATCAACATCCAACTCCCCATGGTCAAAGATATGTGTCGGGTCATGCACGTATCTACTCAGCTGGGATACGTGGAAGACATCATGCACCCGGTGCAACTGAGGGGGTATATCCAGGTGATAAGCCACGTCCCCAATCCTGTTAAAGACCTAGAACGGTCCGATGAAGCTAGGAGATAACTTTCCACCTAGGCCAAATCTCAGTAATCCACGTCGAGGTGAGACCCGCAAAAAGATGTGGTCGTCATCCTCGAACTCTAGTGGCCTCCGCCTCCTGTCAGCATAAGACATATACCGGCTCTGAGCTATCTCCATCCGCTCCTGGATGATCTGGACCTTCTCTGTCGTGGCCTGTACCATCTCCGGTCCCACAAGTGCTGACTCTCCAGGGTCTGTCCAGCACATCGGAGATCTGCAAGGTCGTCCGTACAATGCCTCGTATGGTTCCATCTCGATGGTGGAGTGGTAGTTGTTGTTGTACGCGAACTCCACCAAGGGTAGGTGGTCCTCCTAGATGCGACTGAAGTCAAGGACACATTCATGGAGCATGTCCTTGATAGTCTGTATGGTCCTCTCCGTCTGACCATCTGTCTGAGGGTGAAAGGCAGTACTCAAACGTAGTTGCGTCCCGAATGCCTCCTGCAACCCCTTCCAAAGCTGGTATGTAATGAGAGCATATCGATAGGAGATGATAGATGATGGCACACCTTGAAGTTGTACAATCTCATGAACGTAGAGGCATCCCAAGCTCTCCACTGATCCCTGCTCTACAATGGGTAAGAAGTGAGCCGACTTGGTGAGTCGGTCGACAATCACCCAAATGGAGTCGTGACCTCTGGAAGTGCATGGAAGTCCAGTCACAAATTCCATGGATATCCCATCCCACTTCCACTCTGGGACCTCCAAGGGCTGTATCAAGCCTGCTGGTACCTGATTCTCTGCCTTCACCTAATGGTAGGTGAGGCATCGAGAAACGAACTCTACCACAGCCTTCTTCATGCCTGACCACCAGTGTTGTCGTCTGAGATCCCTGTACATCTTCTCCACTCCAGGATGTACCGCCAAAGGAGAAGTTTGAAACTCTCTCAGCACCTCTTCCCGTAAAGCAACTGGTACCAAGGTACGTCCTCTGAAAAATACCTCGTGCTCTCCTCCCATAGAGAATCCATCAGGTGCCTGTCTTGAGGATATCTGCGGACGCTGCGTCTCACAGTCGGCGTCCCCACGTTGTGCCTCTCTGATCCGCTGTAGTTGTGGAGGAGTGACTGTGGGTGACTGAAGAAAGGATGCTCCATCATTATCCACGAAGGATATCTGCAAAGCGGCTAGCTGCTCTGTCGCCTCCCCAAGTAGCTGAATGCCCGTCCTCCTGCTGTGGGCATCAGCTACTACGTTCCCCTTTCCAGGAGTATAGACTATCTCAAAGTCACAGTCCTGGAGGAACTCGAGCCATCGCTGTAGTCTCAGGTTCAGGTCCTTCTGAGAGAAGATGTACCTGAGACTCTGATGTTCAGAAAAGACTATAAAGCGCTCACCCATTACATAGTGTCGCCATGTCTTCTGAGCGAAGACCAGTGCTGCTAACTCCAGGTCATGGGTAGCATAGTTCTTCTCATGCGGCCTCCACTGACGTGATCCATAGGCGATCACTGCCTGCTCCTGCATCATGACACATCCGAGTCCGGTCCCGGATGCATCGCAGTAGACTACGTACCCTACTCCCTCCTCCGGCAACCTCAAGATAGGTGCGCTAGTCAATCTCTATCTCAACTCCTGGAAGCTCTACTGACATCTGTATGACCCCACAAAGGGTTTCCCCTTCTTCGTCAGAGAAGAGAGTGGTGCCACAAATCTGGAGAAGTCTGGCAGAAATCTCTGATAGTATCCAGCTAGTCCCAAGAATCTCTGCACCTCCAACACGCTCCTGGGTGGCTCCCAAGCTAGCACTGCCTCGATCTTCACAGGATCCACCGCAACTCCTTCCTCAGAGATGACGTGTCCCAAAAAGTGGACCTCACATATCCAGAACTGACACTTCGAGAGGTTTCCATAAAGCTGGTTCTCTCAGAGTGTGTCAAGTACAACCCACAAGTGGTAGGCGTGCTCCTCCTCAGTGGTCGAGTATATCAAAATGTCTTCGATGAAGACCAAGACAAATCGATCGAGGTATGGCTGAAAGATCCTGTTCATGAGTCCCATGAACACTTCTGGAGCATTGGTTACGCCGAACCGCATAACCAAGAACTCATAGTGTCCATACCGACATCTGAAGGCTGTCTTCTGCACGTCCCCTTCCCGAACTCTGAGCTGATGATAGCCTGAACTGAGGTTTATCTTCGAGAACCACCGTGCTCCCTTGAGCTGATTGAAGAGGTCAACAATCCTCGGTAGCGGATACTAGTTCATCACTGTCACCTGGTTCAGGCGACGATAGTTGACACAAAGTTTCAAGCTCCCGTCCGCCTTCTTGGTGAACAATATCAGGGAAGCTCAGGGTGAGACACTAGGTCGGATGAATCCCTACCCTGCAAGTCCTCCAACTGTTCTCGTAGCTCTCAAAGCTCTGCGGGAGCCATCCAATATGTTGGGGTGGATATTGGGTCTATCCCAGGGTACAGATCAATATAAAATTCTACCTCTCTGTGAGGAGGGAGTCCTGGAACGTCGTCGGGAAAAACGTCTGCATACTAATCCACCACTACAGGAAAACTAGGACTCCATACGTCAACTGCTCCAAGAATGAGGCTAGCCAACTGATTAGTGATGGGATGTCCTCTCCTCTGCGAGAGTCCATCCTGTGCTGCGAAGGCTCCCTTCTCGCCGGTGAAGGTGAACCGACTCCTGTCAGTGCATACACATCACACCTTGCACCTAATACAGTTGATCTGTGCATGGACTGTAGATAACCAATCCGTGCCCAAGATGACATCGTAAGGCCTCGATGCCTCTACAAGAAGATCTGAGCCGAAGATCTTGCCTCCTAGAGTAAGCTCACACTGCCAGAACCAGTGCGAAATCGTCGAGTCTCCTCCCGTAGGAGTCTCTAGCCGTAAAGATCGAGCTAAAGACTCTTTCAGAATCACTGAGCTCCGAACAAGGGTTGTGGTTATGAAGGAATGACTCACTCCTATGTCTATAAGAATTGCAGCAAGGGTGGAATAGACACAGATAGTACCTCGAATCATCTCGGACGTGCCGTGGTCATAGGCCTCCACTGCCTGGAGTTGTGCATGTCTCTGCTCGCCAGCTCCCTGTGGTCAGGGTGGACCTCCTGGTGGTGGTGGTGGTGGTAGAGCCTCAAAGTGTCACCTAACACTTACTACTCGTCCAGCTCCTCTTCCTCATCTGCCTTCTCCCTGCAGACCGCCACGGTCGAAAAATATACCTGGTGAGATGACACAAAGTAATCACAAAGAAAACTTGACACACACATGCAATTAATGTTTTCGTGCATTAAGTCGGAAATTAGAAGTCAGGGTCTTGGTGTACGGATACGTCGGCCGCCGCACCAACACTGGCCTCCCTGGACTGATAACCACACTCAATACTCTTAACACTATTGCTTCAAATAGAAAAATATCAGAGTCCTAAGTTCTTTGGTAGAACCGAACTCCTATGATACCAATTTGTCACGACCCGTCCTCAGGGCCCGTGTCGTGACTACCCCAAGCCCACCTTCTGTAGGCCAGGGCTGGCGACTAGAACCAAGGCGGAAATCCTGGTAAAAAGTGAAGGCATTGCCTTTGTAAAGTAAAAAAACACCACAGAGCAAGAAAACAGTAGAAGTAAACACTAAGTAAAAATTGAGTACAACAGTATGTGTGGAAAGTAACTAGGCCAGAATACAATCCCAAACTGAAATTATAGTAAAACTGGAAAGGGAAAACATCAACTAAAAGTAAAAGCCGCAACGTCGAGCCGTCCACTGGAAGTCCCACCTGAAGGGTGAGTACAGATAGCCTCCACAGCTCCTCGGGTCTAGCCGTCCACTCTGAGTACGTCCCGCCCAGTGGTTCACCTCCAGGTAACATCAGACGCTACCTAGGTATATGCCCATACATATACCTAAGTCATCAATTCCAGATCAGCTCGAACATTCGAGCTCAAGTACAACATATTCCACACAGGAAATCAAAACAGGATTCAATTCACACAGGTATACTTCTTCGTATGACGATAGAGATGATCAGATATAGCCACTGATTCATCTAAGTCGTCGGACCCACAAAATAATGATAGGTACTAACCACCGTAATGACCCACAAAGGATCTGACCCACACATGATCGATAGGTAACTAACCCCTGTAATGACCCACAAAGGATATGACCCACACATGATCGATAGGTAACTAACCCCTGAAAAGACCCACACAGGATCGGACCCACACGGGATCTGTAGGCGCTGGCCCACATAGGACCGCTGAGCTCTGACCGACGTAGGATCGGACCCACACAAGATCGGTATCATTGATCCACGTAGGATCGCTGAGTGTTATAGTCTTCGCCATCGAATCCACTGAGGATCTTTGTATAGTCGTCGTCGTCGTCGTCGCAGTCGCAGCCAGCTCTAGGGTTCCCGCACACAACAAGCTCATTTGGGAGGGTCCGCTCCACGAGCCGAGGGGCTAATACATCAACTGAAACATATTCCGGATTTGATGTATCCAGAAGATCTGTATCGTCAACAGGAACTCAACGCCACAGACGGCGCGTCAGTAGGACGCCCGGTCTAAGAGGTATTGGCTTTTTCATCCCAGGGGCCCGATTGGTTTTTAAGTCAAAACCAACCCGACCGTACTCCACCTGCATCCAAACCTTGAGCGGAGTAATCCAAAAGGTCCATCTCACTAAGAGGTATCCAAAATAGTCGACGACATGTCAACCAGACGTCCGGAGCTCAAGTTATAAGCGTTTCCGCTCCGAGGGCCCGGTTGGTTTCGTGTACGAACCATCCCGGCCGAACCCAAAGTTCTCTGAAACCATGAGTTTAATATATCGAAAAGAACATCTTGATCCATGGATCATATCGCAGATAACGATGCGTCGATCGGAGGTACGCAGCTCAAGTTATGGGCAACAGACCGAAGTGGTTCGGTATTAGGGAGTTTAGGTCCGGTCCGACCCGGCCGGATACACCCAGGGTCGGACCGAAACGGGTCGACCAGAACCGAGTCCGGGTCCGGCCTATTTGGGCACGGCCTAGCCCGGCACGCGGCGTGCTGTCCAGGGGCTCGGCCGAACAGCCGAGCCGTTCGGATGCGGGGGGTGTTGCCACCGCGTGAAGAAACCGCGACCCCTTAATGGGGCTGCTCACGTCCAGCCAGTCGGGGGTTTCGAACCCCCGATTCTTCCACGTTTCGGCCGGCCCGCTCCGGCCGGCCAGCTTCTGCCTCCACGGGATCGGCAAGGCGGGTCTCCCTTCTCCGACGCTGGTGTCCGGCCGGCCCTGCTCCGGCCGCGGTGTCTTCAGTTTCTTTCCGGTGCGGTGCGATAATGCCACGACTTGGTTCAATTCTCAAATGTGCGGCATGAGGTCACCACACATTCCTTGCCGCTCGTTCCCGCGCGGTGCGATGGCACCGCGTTACTTTTCCTCGAACCGCATCAACAAATAATAACGAGGGAGGAGGGTCAACCCTGTTTGTGCGGTACGGCCCCCTCCCGTTAAACGATATCAAGTGGTCCAAAAGAACATGGTTAGATGACGGATGATTTCACAAATCAGAACACATAACCCCTACCTTAAAATTGTCGTCGAATGAGAGTTCGTCGCGGAATTAATCGTCGCAGATGAAGAGGATCGGCGCTGAAGAAGTAGATCGCCGTGGAAGAAAGCATCATGGACGGAATGTCGTTGGCGTTAGGTGATCTCTGAGGAAGGCATCTCTCGCTGTCATCTTCCGTCAGAGGTCAGCACTCTTCATCGGAAGTGGTGCATTCTTTGCGTTCTTCGCCGAAGAACGAAGAATCCTCAAGGCTCTCTTTTTCTCCAAAAGGCTTCCTCAACCAGAAATCCAACGAAATAAAATAAGTTCAACAATTATTTTATTATCATAACATAATAATTTGAAATTAAAAATAAAAGAAATGGACAATTAATTCAATGAATTTATTGTAACGATTTAACCACCCAAATTATTGAGGCGTTTCTTAACTAGAATAAACGCACGGTAGACTTCATTAAAGAGGGGGTGCGGGTGCGTTACTTAGAAGGAAAGAAACGGTTGGGCTCATGTGGGCCCCAACTCACAAATATCCTACCAAGTGGGTAGGATAATGTGGGTTCCACCTTATCTGCGTAACTTAGGTTATGCCTCTTTATGTAAAATAAAATAAAAGGTTGCACCACTTTTATTTTATTTCTTAACTTAACCTCAAAAATGAAAAACCACACCCGAGCAAATGTAACTCCTGAAATGGTGTTTCTAAGAAATTATCTGCGATGCGATTCCATTGGTGCCCTCAGAATTCGATTCCGAGCACCGGTTCAAAAGTTAGTAAAACCTGCTCGTTCGTTCACTGAACGTATCCAAGCTAAACTTTGGAAAACGATTCTGGGCACACCGGGCCTCAGAATCAGGTGCTGTCAGAAACTGCATTCTTTTAAAATTCCCAATAAAATTAAGAAAAAAATTTCCTTCAATTTTTCGGGTCTTTACAGTGGGAAATTTTATATATTCCATGATATGATATGGAATATATAGTTTAATTATTCCATAATGGTACACCTTAAACTACATATATTTGAATTAAAAGGGAACCAAGACCCCTAACATACACTATCAATTTTTTATATTGGAAAGGGGAGTAAAACTAAACCAATATGGGATTCATTCCATAATGTATACTGGAGGGAGAAGTGATCCGAAATCTATATGGTATTCTGTTGACTATGTTTTTCTGAGGGGTTGGTGGACACAAACCGCTGAGAATTTCTATTTATGAGAGTGATGAGAGATCCACAAATGCTAATGGATTTTTTTCACACTGTATATTAGAATGGGGGTGAGTCCAAACCCCTAGGATACTCATTAAATAATGAAAATTGGAATGGTAGTGAACACAAACCCTTATAAGTCATCATAAACTAAGTATATATAATAAGGCAGTGAAACCAACACCTAAAATTATTCTATCTACTATGTGATGAGGGACCTGGAAGAGGGAAATAACATGAAAAATATTTTTCAATTCATATTTATATGAAATATTATTATTAAATAAGTCATGGTTAAGACATATTCATATATTATTTTTTCATTGATCTTGATTAGTTACTTAGGATTACACACTTCTATGACTATGTTTTACGATCATACAAACACTTATGTAATATCTCAGGTTTTAGGACATTTTTCAGTATAATTACCTTATTTTATGAATGAGAACAGTGATTATGTTTCATACACATATCATTATCGTAGGATCACTTATGATACTATATTGATATCTATTATATTCACCCCTTATTGAGCATATAAACTCAAACCTTCTTATCTTTCAATTCCTCAGCTAATCACGAAGAATAAAATATACTATGTCTCAGGAAGAGTATCATAGTGTATGATTATTTGTTGGATATATTTAACAATAATTTTTTAAAGTTGTATATATATCTAATATAAAAATTGATAAAACCTTTTTCTATTAGGTGTGAATTATTATTTGATTGAATAAATATTATTTTAAAACCATGTTAAATATATCTATTCAACTATTGGATCATCACACTTGGAATTAGAGTGGGGTGTTGGTATTTTTGGGGATATGGTAAAAATGTAAATGAGAAAAAAACATAAAAAATCATAGGTTATCCCAATGTTTTGTGAGTAAAAATTAAACTTTCATTTGTTAGGATATAATATGATTTCTTTTCATTATCATATGATTTCATTCAATTAATTTCATTATTGAATACCCACACTAATCATTTATGTTTTACTAATGGACTAAGGAATGAATTATGAACTCTTGGTGGTGACAGGTATGATCACTTTGAAAAAACACGTATTGGTGATTAGTTTTGTATTTTTTTTGATATCTCGAAATGTCTCTATAAATGCTAGATCACATCCCCAACAGATTGAAATTGAATTATCAATGAAATATCTAAGTGTTATAATTATTACACCATATGTTAATATCTATTATCATATAGATATTTTTTATCATGTTCTTTATAAAAATAATTATATTCTACTCTTAGTCAAATCTGATGTGATTTTGGACATGGATTGATTATATATAAGTAGATAAAATATTATCTTTCATGATATTAAAACAATGTAACATCCCAGGTAAATAAAGAAAATGATATTTTCATATATATTAATATTTGTGAATAAAATATTAATATTACATTAAAGCGAATGTTATGTTTGATAGCGTACCTGATACGCAACAATGAGTTTTTTTTAAATCATATGTTGCACACTAATAATATAATAATAATATTTTAAATGGTAGTGAACACGTAGCCGTTGTATTGGAGGTAATGAATATAAATAACTAAAATATGATTATATGTGTTTGTTAAATGTTTTTAAATTTATCGAATAAAAGATAACGGATTAAAATATGTAAAGAATTCAATTTTAGGCATAGATACTCTAATATTCACTAAAAGGTCGATTAATCACATTTTGATGGAGAACCCACAATAAAAATAGTTTTGGTCACTCTTATAAATTATATTGGACCAAATAAAATCCTTCTTTGGAATCGGGAAATCAAAATTTACTTTGTGTATGTTTTTGTTATTTTTTCGATAAACTTCATTTTTAATGAATTAGTAAAAAATATTGTATTTTAATTCAAAGCCTGTTTTTAATCTAATTTATTTATATGATTATATCCACTTTTGAATTGTTTTTAAAGTGAAATTAGAATATATTTTTACCATTTAATCCAATTGTGGTCATTGGAATTAATTTCACATTGAAATTGGACTTAAACTAGTGTAAATATTTTAATAGATATTGTTTCTTAAAAACAGGCTATTTGTTTTGACAGCAGGAATTAATTATTAAATTAATTAATTAAAATTATATGTTTTGAATATTGTAAAATAGAAATCATTTTTTAATTCATAATATCAAATATATCTTAGGGTGAATTTTTGGTATTTTTCTGAAAAACATACATTTTTGATGAATAGTGAAACCACTAAGTGGTAGTTAAAAAAACTGATTTTTCATTTAAATGAAACTTTACCACTTCTATGATTTTATTTTTAAAACTATGACATACATGTTTGTCATTAGGATGTAAAATGTGGTTCAATGGGATTAAATTTTTTTTAGTGAATAATAACTTTTAAGTTTTAGTAATCCCGATTAAAGGTAATTAGTGTAATTTAATGTAAAAATAATGTTATAATAATATGAAATGACCATGATTCATGTCCTAACCTTATTGTATGAGTCGTGGACGACCAAAAAAATCCATGAGTCTACTTGGGGACGTCATGGAGCAACTTGGGTAAGAAAATGACATTAATAACTTTTTATTTAACGTTAAAATAGAAATGTGAAAAACATGTATTGTTTTACTAAAACAATTTTTACATGGGGTTATACATGTCATATTTTTTACTATAATTATTCATTGGAAAGATAAAAATATTTCCTACATAATAGTATTTTTTTTATAATTTTTAGATATTAAATAAATTAAATTATTTATGACACTATGATGATGCATCAATTACCTCATTAATGAACGATTTAAATAAAATGAAAAGACAATGTAAAATCTAAGACATAAACTTGTCAAAAACTTATTGTATGGGTGAATTTAGAACCCTTATCACCTTATCCTAGAAATATATTATTGTAGGACCTTTAATATCCTAAAATCATTTAATAATAAAGTAACTTTTCAAGACATTCCAAGAGTGCCCCTCCTCCCTCTTATAAAAGGCCCTCACCACTACCTCCTTACCCACACCTCTCAAGCCCTTGGATCATCCAAACTCAGCTCATATTGTCTCTCCAGATCCCTCTATTCTCTTAGAAGCTCACTTTGGGCATAAGTCTTTCCAATGAAGACTTTGAGCTCAAATCAAAATGAGTTATCCGATTTGATGGTAATGTCTTCTCTTATGTTATTTTGTTTTATTTTGCTTCTCCAACACCCTAAAATATTTTTATTCCATTCTTTTTTAACAACACCAGTATATTTAATATACTAGGATGCTTCTATGATGAGGATTTGAGATACACTAATACACACCTCCATGTAATGGTTAAAGAACATACTGTTTCTGTGGGTGGTGAATTACTGTCTCACGAAACGATGATTGTTCAATATTCTTTCAACATATCTCATGGTGACCATTAAGATGTAACTATTTTTATATATGATATATAAATTATGTGTATGTATTCCTTATACTTCTGCAATTTACATTTATTCGATACCTTTATATTTTCCATAATGGGTAAATGTGATAATTTAATTTTAGGAAGTGCGGAATACCGCCCCCTCAAAGTGATTTGAATCGTTAATACCGTATGTGTGATGTTTAAAGGATTGATTTAATGATTTTATATATTATATTATACTATAATTATAATATAACTCTGTATAATTATTTTTTTCAATCCATTAATGTATGAAATAGAAATGAAAGTTGCGTTCATGCGTACGTACGGCTTACCCTCTCCATGAATGGTACATTTCATTTTCTTATCTCCAAATGTAATGTACTATAATAAGTACATATATATAATGGATATATATGTCATATATTACATCTAAATGATGGATATCATTCTGAAATTATAATATATATCTCTATCATTTAGTTTTAATTCCATTAATATGACAATGAAATGAAAGTAGCGTTCATGTGTACGTACGGCCTACCGTCTCCATGAACGGTGCCTTTCATTTTTATCTCCAAATGTTATGGAATAGTATAAAATGATTATATTCTGGATATATATGATATATAAATCATTAATACTAATCTGGAGATGTTGTACCTATAACTACATGGAAAATTCTTTTCCAACAAGTTCAATTTGGCTCATGTACCGAACATCGACAAAAACGTCTGATATGAACTCACATTGTTAACCAATTATTATAACATTATAATATGGGATATGGACAGAATAATAATCTTTAAAGGAGTTCCTTAAGAAATTATAAATTGACCAATGTTTATTATACAAGAATATAATGAAACGAACAAGACAATTCGGACTTGAGGTAAGGGATCCTACCTCTCTCGTTCTTTTTAAGAACTCTCTTTAATGTCATTTTTAAGCTCATATTTCTTATTTTGGGGGATGTTATTTTATATTCCTATTACTTTAAATTTTATGTTCATATTATGAGAGACCATATTTGATCTCTTCAATCCATTTTTGGAAGTTTTAAGTTGCACCGTTAGGCCGCCGAGTTTTCATAAAGGATTTTTCATCTCACTTTTATTCCCATGAGATTCATGCTACATTTTTCACTTTTTCCTTTTGTGTGGTGTATATACTTCCCATGAGTGTATTAATATTGTAATATACTTCAATTTATGGTTATTGACATCATCATTTTATGATCCTTATTTCATGTGGCTTATGTTTTGTAAGTTACCAAATCGGTAAGGGAACCTTTCACCCTCCCCTTTTTAAAAGAATTATATTTGTTATATATTTTAATTTACATATTATTATTTTTGGATACGTTCTTATATATCCTTATTGATTTAAAAAAAATTTACAAGTGATGAGATAACATTTTCTCTCTCATCAACTCTTTTTATGAATTTTAATCTCACGTCGTTAGGCTGTTGAATTTTTGTAAGGGAAATTCTTAACCCAATTTCAATTCATTGGGTTAAAACTCTAATTCTTGATGATGTCATGATATGAATATGTGTGAATTACCTCTGATTGTTTTACACTTAATATCCACTTATATTGGGTTTATTTATATTTTTTACACATAATTACATAATTTATTTGTCCTTAATCTAAGGATACCGTCTTTGAATGGGACTTCATCTCAATCTCCTTTCATTGAGGTATATTTTTTTTTATACACAAATTTATTTTATATGGTGTATAAACCCCTTTGTATTTTACATTTATTCAAAAGTAATATTTTATGTACGTAGCATTTTACTAAATGAAAAAAATTAAGTTTCTTTTTAATGTACGCGGTGACAACGACCTTTCCACCGCCATGAGTATTATTTGATCCTTGGCTTCTACAACAAGCCATAATGTTTTTTAAAGTAAAGAAATACCTTATACTCTTTTATGTATTATGGTATTGAAAATGGTTTTGATAATGGATGTTTTATGTTAATATATTTAAGTGATATATTGTGATTGAAATGTGGAAATGTTTTCTTTCCTTTATATTTGTTTTATATATTATGATTTTATAATGGTACTTGGACATTTGACGGGTGGTTACGTGATAAACCATATGAAGGGTGGTTCCGTGAATACTAGGATGGGTGGTTACGTTTTTAGCTCCAATGCATTGGGTATGGAATTCGGCCGTATGGCTATTCCATTTTGTGATATGTGTGGAAGTCGATCGTATGGTTATTCCATTTAAGTATGTTTATGTCCCAAGTTACCTTTATATGTTATGTGTTCTTTATATAGGTTTTATGGTAATATTTTGGTTACAAAAGGGTAAGTAATTATATTTTTTTAGTGAAGAGTATTTACTACTTCTTAATGGAGAAAAGTATTACTTTGATGAAGTACTCATGGTTTTTTTGGATGTTTTGAAAAACTAACATTTTTCCTTCTTTGTGTATCCTTTACTGGGATTTTTATGTTTATCCCAAGTTTTTTAAATGTTTTCCACATGACTTAAAGATGAATAGGGTCAAGGATGGGATCAATGAAATACATGTTATCTAAAACATGTTACTAGACATGTTTTCTTTTAAGAGTTTTTCATTTATGGAAACATAGTAGAAGTGTCTACTTATGTAATCTTTTGATATGTAATAGTTATGTCTTAATTCTCTAAAACTCTAAACCTAAGAAGATCCTCTATGTGTATTATTCATTTAATTCTTGATTATGTAATGTTTTAAGTTCGGGTCCTTATAGTTGGTATCAAAGGGAGATTTAGATAACTTTAGAGGTTAGGGTATTCTCTAAGCATAAGTGACATTACCATAATGGTTAGGATTTCAGAAAGTGTCATAGTTTTAGATAAATTGAATCAGTGATTATATCTTAGTGTTTATTTTCCTCATTAGTACATGATATTTTTTTTGATATACTCACACTGACATTTTTGGTTTTAGTAAATTTATGGATCTAGAAAGCACCAAAGTGACAATGGGTTTGAAGGAAACTGTGGTTGTTCTCTGATTAAGAGACTAGATGAAATGGGGGATTTAATGAGGAATATCATGGTTATTATAAACCAACTATCAAGGAGTCATGATTAACCACTTGAACCTTGGTGAGTTCTCTGATGCATCATGTACAAGAGAACCAAATCGATGTGGAAGTTCAGGTAATGATTATAAAAGTAACCATTAGGGTTTATATGATCCTTAATTTTGAGGTAATTATGGATTAATATTTGTTATGATGGAAAATGAAAGGCATGAGTTAAAATTAAGGTTAAATTATGTTATGGTTATTTTTGATGATTTTATCTCTTTTTGGGGAATGGTTTTAGAATCATATAGTTTTGGAAAATGGACAACACGAAGACCATGTGACAACCCATCGTGTCGGACAAATATGTTAGAATCAAACCCACAACCAAAGTGTGACTGGTATTTATCACCTACCACTGGACTACGTGACGTCTCTGGTTAGTATGACAAAGTCTTTTTACTTATGTAATTTTATGAATCAAGAATAAGTAGATTTTGGGTTATCTAAGAAAATATTGACCTATCATGGAGGATATATGATTAGGTTAATTACTTTTCAATATGAGACTTTAAGAGAAACTGATGTTATTTGGATAAAAATGTTAATTTTTACCATGGAAGAATATGTGATTAAATCATTAAAATATTTGGGATTCAATATTATTTTGTTTTACTTTCAAGAATTTAATTGAATTTTTTTTATCAAATGGTCTTCGTTGAACTTTGGGTTTTGTTGGATAAATTTTGCAGATTAAGAATATATTTTCTTTTTATAAGGGATTATCCTTTTGTGGATTATCTGATATTGTTCTAACAATTTTGGTTTTGGTTAATGTCTAAATACATGGTAAATATATAGTTCAATTTTGTGTATTAGTTGATTCTCTAGAAGTTGATTATAGCGCTCTTAATGTGAACAAGTCGTCCTAAATACTCGTCTTTTGGAGGAAAAAATAAGTTTGTGTAAGGAATCTAGTAAGAGATGAAAGTCAAAATGACAATAATGTATGTTTCCTTGTGATTTAGTTAAGCTCATAAATAAATTACTTAATGAAAATTATCTTAAAACTAAAATTTTGTCTATTAACTTTTCCTACTGGGGAATCAAATACCGTTTAACCCATCATAAGTTTGTGATTTCCAGGTGGTTAAATTTCTCCTAAACATGTTTTCTATCAATCACCATTGGAACATGACCCTTTGTTTTCTCTTACATGACCATGTTTTCCTACATGTAATCATAGTATGGGTTAACTCGGGTGACCTTTGTACTTCTCTCTCTTTATTTTAAAGTTATAATTTTACAGACACTTGTTCCGATGTTGGACTTTCAATGAAGTTTCTGAGCCGAGTTTTAAAATTGCGAGTACGTAATTCCCAAGATGGGGGAAGGATGTAACATCCCAAGTAAATAAAGAATATGAAATTTTCATATATATTAATATTTTTGAATAAAATATTAATATTCAATTAAGGGGAATGCTATGTTTGATAGCGTACCTGATACGCAACAACAAGTTTCTTTGAAATCATACGTTTCACAATAATAATATAATAATATTATTTTAAGTGGAAGTTAACAAGTAGCTGTTGTATTGTTGGGAATGAATATAAAAAACTAAAATATGATTATATATGTTTGTTAAATGTTTTTACATTTATCCAATAAAAGATAATGACTTAAAATAAATAAAGAATTCAATTTTAGGCTTAGATACTCTAATATTCACTAAAGGGTCGATTTATCACCTTTTGATGGTGAACCCACATTAAAAATATTTTTTTTCACTCTTATACATTCTATTGTACCAAATAAAATCCTTCTTTAGAATCAGGACATCAAAATTTACTTTGTCTGTGTTTTTGTTATTTTTTCAATAAAGTTCATTTTTAATGAATACGTGAAAAATGTTGTATTTTAATTCAAAACCTCTTTTTAATATAATTTCTTTATATTATTAGATCAACTTTTTAATTGGTTTTAAAGTGAAATTAGAATATATTATTACCATTTAATCCAATTCTGGTCATTGGAATTAATTTCACAATGAAATTGTACATAAACTAGTGTCAATCTTTTAATAGACATTGTTTCTTAAAAACACACTATTTGTTTTGACAGTGAGAATTAATTGTTAAATTAATTAATTAAACTTTTATGTTTTTAATTTTTTAAAACATACATCATTTTTGAATTCGTAATATCAAATATATCTTAGGGTGAATTTTTGGTATTTTTCTGAAAAGCATCAATTTTTTATGAATAGTGAAACCACTAAGTGGTAGTTAAAAAATGATTTTTCATTTAAATGAAACTTTACCACTTATGTGATTTGATTTTCAAAAATCCAACATACATTGTTGTCATTAGGATGTAAAATTCAGTTCAATGGGATAATTTTTTTTTGTTAATAGTAACTTTTATGTTTTATTATTCGCGATTAAAGGTAATTAGTGCAATTTAAGGTAAAAATAATATTATAATAATATTAAATGTCATTGAAACATGTCCTAACATTATTGGATGAGTCATGGTAGACCCAGAAAATGCATGGGTCAACTTGGGGACCTCATGGAGCCACTTGGGTAAGATAATGACATTAATAACTTTTTATTTAAAGTTAAAATAAAAATGTCACTAACATGTATTGTTTTACTAAAACAATTTTTACATGGGGTTATACAGGTCATATTTTTTACTATAAATATTAATTTTAAATATAAATATATTTCTTACATCATATTTTTTTTTAATAATTTTTATACATTAAATAAATTAATTTATTTATGACACCATGATGATGCAGTGATTACCTCATTAATGAACGATTTAAATAAAATGAAAATATAATGTAAAATCTAAGACATAAACTTGTAAAAACCTATTGGATGGGTGGATTTCAAACCCTTATCTCCTTATCCTAGAAATATATAATTGTGGGACCCTTAATATCCGAAATTCATTTTTTAATAAATAACTTTTAAAGACATTCCAAGAGTGCCCCTCCTCCCTCTTATAAAAGGCCCCCACCTCTACCTCTTTACCCACACCTCTCAAGCCCTTGGATCGTCCAAACTCTACTCATATTGTCTCTACACATCAATCTCTTATTCCTAGAAGCCTCGCATTGGGCAGAAGTCTTTCCAAGGAAGCCATTGAGCTCAAATAATAAAGAGTTATCCGGTTTGAAGGTAATGTATTCTCTTATGTTCTTTTGTTTTATTTTGCTTCTCCAACACCCTAAACTCTTTTTGTTCCTTTCTTTTGTAATGACACCAGTATATTAAATATACTAGGATGATTGTATGAATAGGATTAGAGCTAGACACATACACACCTCCATATAATGGTTAAATAACATACTGTTTCTGTGGGTGGTGAATTACTGCCTCACGAAATGATGATTGTTCAATTTTCTTTTAACTCCTCTCATGGTGGACATTAAGATGTCACTGTTTCTATATATAATATATACAATATTTTTCAGTATTCCTTATGATTCAGTTTTTTTCATTTATTCCATACCTTTATAGTTTCCATAATGGGTAAAGGCGATAATTTAATTTTAGGAAGTGCAGACTACCGCCCCCTCAAAGTGATTTGAATCGTTAATACCATATGTGGGATGTATAGTGGATGGATTTAATGATGTTATATATTATATTATTCTGTAATTATAATAAACCTACATATCATTATTTTTTTCATTCCATTAAAGTATGAAATAGAAATGAAAGTAGCATTCATTTGTACGTACGGCTTACCATCTCCATGAACGGTACATTTCATTTCTTATCTCCAAATGTAATTTACTATTATAAGTACATATATATAATGGATATATATGTCATATAATACATCTAAATGGTGGATATCATTCTGGAATTATAATATATATCTCTCTCATTTAGTTTTAATTCCATTAATATGACAAAGAAATGAAAGTAGCGTTAATGCGTACGTAAGTCCTACCGTCTCCATGAACGGTGCATTTCATTTTTTATATCCAAATGTTATGGAATAGTATACAATGAATATATAATGGATATATATGATATTTAAATCATTAATACTGTTCTGGAGATGATTTACCAATAACTACATGGAAAATTCTTTTCCAACAAGTTCAATTTTAACTCATGTACCGAACATCGACAAAAAACATCTGATATGAACTCACATTATTAACCAATTATTATAAAATTATAATATGTGATATTAACTGAATAATAATATTTAAAGTAGGTCCTTAAGCAATTATAAATTGATAAAATTTTATTATATAGGAATGTCATGACCCGTCCTCGGGGCTTGTGCCGTGACTACCCCAAGCCCTCCTTCCATAGGCCAGGGGCAGGCGACTAGAACCAAGGCGTAAATCCCAACAAAATGGAAGGCATTGCCTTTGAAAAGTAAACAAGCACCATATAGTAATCAAGAGGAAAAGTAAACACTATGTAAAACTGTAACAAGCTGTGATGGAGGTAAAAGGGGCCGGAAATACAAGCCCAACTATAAAGTACAACTGAAAGGGGAAAACAGCAACTGTAAAGAAAAGCCGCAGCGTCAAGCCGTCCTCTGAAGGTCCCACCTGAAGGGTGGGTACAGATAGACTCCACAGCTCGTCGGTCCAGCCGTCCGATCCGAGTACGTCTCGCCCAGTGGTCCACCTCCAGGTACCATCCTGCTCTGCACGCCTCCCCCACGGTCAGTGCTGTCCGTCGTCTGCAACCAACACCATGAAGTGCGGGCATAGCCCGTGCAGGGGTGAGTATAAGCTACTCAGTAGGGACCCCAAGACCCCGAAGGTCTCCCGAAATCCACGAAGGATAATCCACAAATGAAAGATACAATCACGAAGTAACATCTGACACGGATTAGGTATATGCCCATACATATACCTAAGTCATCAATTCCCGTTCGGCTCCAGCGTCCAAGCCCAAGCACAACCCAGTCCACACAGGAAAGCAAAACGTATACCCACACAGGATAGCACAACACAATCGAAAAAAGGAGAGTAAACAGTAAATCCACACAGGATAGCTCAACACAATGCACAAAGGAGAGTAAACAGTAAATCCACACAGGATAGCTCAACACAATCCACAAAGGAGAGTAAACAGAAGATTTAGCTCACACAGGTATACATCATCGAAAAAGGTGAAAGAGATGATCAGACATAGATACTGAATCATCTAAGATGGTACCCACATAGGATACAAGACCAGCCGTCCTCATCGGTTCGTTTATGCTGGGACCCACATAGGATACAAGACCATCATGGCTGGGACCCACATAGGATACAAGACCATCACTGAGTCATCAAGGCTGGGACCCACATAGGATACAAGACCAGCACTCTTCATTGATTCATCTATACTGGGACCCACATAGGATACAAGACCAGTATTGAATCATCTAAGTTGGGACCCACATAGGATACAAGACCAGTATTGAATCATCTAAGCTGGGACCTACATAGGATACAAGACCAGCTGTCTTTATCGTCGCAGTCCACTGAGGATCTCTGCACAATCGTCGTCGCGGTCCACTGAGGATCTCTGCACGGTCGTCGCTGTCGAAGTAGCAATCGCAGCCAGCTCTAGGGTTCCGCACACATCAAGCTCGTTCGGGGGGGTCTGCTCCACGAGCTGAGAGGCCGATACATCAACTGTCACAAAGAACGAAGTTGATGTATCCAAAAATTCTGCATCGTCAACAGGAACTCAACGTCGCAGACGACGCGTCAATCGGACGCCCGGTCTGAGAGTTATTAGCTTTTTCGTCCTAGGGGCCTGGTTGGTTTTTAAGGCAAAACCTACCTGACCGTACTCCACCTGCACCCAAACCTTGGGTGGAGTATGCAAAAAGATCCGTCTCACATAGAGGAACTCAACAAATCTAACGGCGCGTCAATCGGACGTCCGTAGCTCAAGATATGAGCATTTCCGTTCCGAGGGCCCGGTTGGTTTCGTGTACGAACCAACCCAACCGTACTCCACCTGTGTACAAACCTCATGTTGAGTATGCCAAATGATCCGTCTCACTTATAGGCAACTCAACAAAGCTGACGGCGCGTCAGTCGGACGTCTGTAGCTCAAGATATGAGAGTTTCCACTCCGAGGGCCCGGTTGGTTTCGTGTACGAACCAACCCGAACGTACACAATGTATTCCGAAACCTTGAGTGCGATATACCGAAACCACCGTCTCGATCCAAGGATCGCGTTGCCGCTGACGGTGAGTCGTTTGGAGGCTCATAGCTCATGTTACAGGCGTTTGAATGAAAACCGTCCGAAGACGGGGTGTCCGGGCCCGGGTCGACCCGGCCCGACCCCCCTGGGTCGGCCGAACCCGGTCGGACCCGGTCGGACCAGGTCCGACCCATTCTGACCCGGTCCGAACTGGTCTAACCTGGTCCGACCCGGTCGGACCGGTCTGGCTCAGCCAGCCCGGCCCGGCTCGGCCGAGCGGCCGACGCGGGGGGGAGCCGCCGCCCCGCGTGACACCCACGTGGCACCCGCTGGGAGTCAGCTAGACAACCGGACGCGGCTTCAGCCGCGTCCCGGGTGAGGCGGGGGGGGGGGGGGAGCCGCCCCCCCCCCCCCCCCCCCCCCCACGTGACACCCCCGCGACACCCGCAGGGTGTCTCCCTGGCGGCCGGACGCGGCTTCAGCCGCGTCCCGCGAGCGTCGTCGCCGCAGCAGGTGGCACGGCGGTCTCGTCCGGCGGCGCGCCAGGCGCCGCCGCCGGCTTCCGCGGGCTGCCGGAGTCGCTCCGGTGGCCCGTTTTTCTTCCCATATGCGCCGTTGTCCCTCCCGGGATCGGTTATTCACTGTGGAATCATCAAACATCCGTTGCGGCACGTTCCGTCATCGCCCGTCAAATCCGCATAATAACGAAGAACGGCGGAGGGTCGTCGGGTCGTCTTCGTTTGGCCCGCACCCTCCGCGTTAGTGATAAACATCGGGAGGAATAATATCAACACATGAATTCTACAATTTTAAGGGAATAAAAGTGTTCTTATGTTCGGGTTCTTCACTCTGGAACGGAAATAACGCGGGAAAAAGGGAAATTCCAGAAATAAAATCCCTACCTCGTAGTCGTCGCGCGTGAGCGTTCTTCGCGGAATTTTTCTTCGCGGAAGAAGGGGATCATCGCGTTGTCGTGGAAAGGCGTCGTGTCGTCGCAGAAACTGACGTTGTGTCGGCGAACTCAACGGACCATGAAACAGCAGATTTAATTTAATTAATTATATCTGTGTTTTGGTAAAGAACCACAAAGGATATTAAAAAAAGTCCAAGACTCTTACCTCAAGCAGTCGATCGAAGATCCGTCGTGGAGGAAGAGACATCGCAGAAGAACATTGCAGGAAGGGAACATCGGCGTCGCGGATCACAGCATCGGGTCGTCGATTTCTGGGTTCGGCGTTCTTCACGTTCTTCGCATTCTTCGTGTTCTTCGTGTTCTTCGTGAAGGAGGATGATGGTTCAAGGATCCTCTCTCAACGAGTAATCCTCCAAGAGATAGGTTGGTCTTATTTTATTATTATGCCAACAAACGAAAATGGGTAAGTAACGACCCATCAATTCGTTGAATTAATTCAACGAAAGAAACAACTCATTAAATTTATGAAATAAACCGCCCAATTAAATGGTCTGTTAAGAATTTAAGAAAACGCGACAGTTGACTTTCATAATGACGGGTTTTCACAGGTGCGTTACTTAGCAGAATGAAACGGCGGGGCTCGTGCGGGCCCCACCTCGCAAATATCCTACCAAGGGGGTAGGATATTTCTGGATAGAATCCTTTCCGGATCATCTCAGTTTAAGCCATCTTTAAGTGGCTTCAAGTGGCTTCCAAGTGGCTTAGGTGAAATAAAATAAAGTTGTCGTAAAATTATTTTATTTCTTAACTTTAAGCCCAAATATTAAAAACCACACCCGAGAAAACGCATCTCCGGAAGCGGCGTTTCTAAGCGAATTCCGGCGCTGCGATTTCATCGGTGCCCTCAGAATTCGATTCCGGGCACTGGTTAAAAATTAAGAAAAACCCGCTCATCCGTTCACTGAACGTACCCGAGCCAAACATCGGAAAATGATTCCAGGCGCACCGCGCCTCGGAATCAGGTGCCGTCAGAAACTGCATTCTTGTAAAATTCCAAAGAATATTAAGAAAAAAAATTCCTTGAAATTTATGGGTCTTTATATTACTCCCACCACAGGGCTTTACGTCCCCATAAAGCATCAACACAAACTAGGGAAACAAAGGTGGTACTGAGCAAGCAACTGAGCCTCCTGCTCCAAAGTGCTCTCTGGAGGTTCCCGTACTGCCATCTGATGCACACTAGAGGAATCAATCATCCACGTAGGACCCGCTCCTATCAATCCTCGATCTCCACTGGGACCTCCGCAAAAGTCGCCCCATCATCCACGTCTAGCTCCCCATAGTCAAAGGTTTGTGTCGGGTCGAGCACGTATCTTCTCAGCTGGGACACGTGGAAGACGTCGTGCACCCTGTGCAACTGAGGTGGCAGAGCCAAGCAATAATCCACCTCGCCAATCCTGCTGAGGACCTGGAAAGGCCCGATGAAGCGTGGAGACAACTTGCCGCCTCGGCCAAAACTCAACAAAACACGTCGAGGTGAGATCTGCAAGAAGACGTGGTCGCCAACCTCAAACTCTAGTGGCCTCCGCCTCCTGCCAGCATATGACTTCTGCCGGCTCTGAGCTGTACTCATCCGCCCCTGGATGACCTGGACCATCTCCACCATGGCCTGGACCATCTCCGGCCCCACAAGAGCTGCTAAGATTTCTTCTTTGCTGATAAGAGAAAATCTGGTCCCATCCCCTGGATGAACCACATTCTTTGCCTAAAACAGTCAATCCTGACATGGATGATACTAATCCATACCAATGATGACGTCGTAAGGCCTCGACGCTACTACCAAGAGATCCAACTGTTACTCTCGCCTCCAAGGGTTGAGTCACTGTTGGCATCAGTGTGTGGTAACTGGGTCTCCTCCAGAAGATGTCTCACAAGTGAGGGTCAAGTCAACAGTCAAAACTGGAACCTCTTAGTAACAACACAAAAGAGGACAGGAATGAAAACATCACAAAGGTATGCGTCTTTTATTATTCCATATCATAATACAAAGACGCTACACAATATCAACAATGAACTAGAAGTAAAAAGGACGTATCCACTAGTTCCGCTCCTGTCCATCTGCTCCCAGAGCTTCATGATCGAAGGCCTCGACTGCCTGAAGCTGAGCTCTCGCATGTCCACCTACTCTCTGCAGTCAGGGTGGACCTCCAGGTGGTGGTGGTGGCAACACCTCGAAGTGTCTCCCACCACCGGCTACTCGGCCATCTCCTCTACCTTGTCCGCCTGCACCCTGCGGACCACCGTGACCGAACCTCTGTCTGGGAGATCCCTCTACCACATGTTTCTCATCTGCAAGACGAGTCGGGCAGTCTCGATCCATGTAACCTCGCCCACTGCATGCGTAGCAATTTTTTCCCCTCGCGTAGCTGGCTCACCTTCAGGTGCCCCGCACAACCGAATCTTCATCCTGACACTGCCCATCAGATGGTCTGGGCCGTTTGAACCTCTGTGTCACCTGTCTACTACCACCTGCAGAAGACCCTGCTACGGGCCGTCCTGCGGAGGGTCCTGTCACTGGAGCCTGCTCGACGAGAAAATTCTCCACTAGAAGGGGTCTCTCCAACACCTCTGCCTGTGTCGGAATGTTGAGGGAGATCATCGAAGCCCTGATCTCGTTCCTCAGTCCCTGCTCGAAGGTCCGGGACCGGGAGAACGGGTTCCGTACCATATCTGTGGAGTAGCCCGAGAGACCAGTAAATCTCGCTGAGTGCTGGGCCACAGTCATACAGCCCTGCCGTAGCTGTAGCAGCTCTTGGATGCGCACTGCACGGAGGGTGGCTGGGACGAACTCGGAGCGGAAGATGCTCTCAAAGTCCGTCCAGAGAAGAGATGTCTCGTCGTGCACCTGGAGCATCAAGCTCCACCATCTGCCTGCTGCCACGTGCATGAGGCTCGCTAAGAGGATCACCATGAGGTCTGCTGGTGTCCTCACTAGCCTGAAAACTCGCAAGACCGCCTCCAGCCAGTCCTCGTCTGCCTGGGGGTCCATCTCCCCACGAAACCTGGGTGGTCGCTGGTGCTGGAACTCATGCAGAGCTCCAAGGCGACGTGCATCGTCAGCGGTCGTGGCGGGAAGCATCGGTGGCTCGGCGGGTAAAGGTACTGTCGGTGCCTCTGCTGACAAGGAGCCCTGCACCGAGGCCTCGTCGCTCGGTGGGCTGTCATCACACTCCACATTCGGAACCATAGCTGGTTGCCGTCGTGGGGCCATCCTGAAAAGGAAACAAGTGTGCCACGGTCAGAACAATATACCTGGTGAGCTGACACAAGTAATCACAATGAAAACATGAAACACACATGCAATCAATGTTTTCGTTCATTAAGTCGGAAATCAGAAGTCAGGGTCCTGGTGTACAGATACGTTGGCCACCGCACCAACACTGGACTCCCTAGACTAATAACCACACTCAATACACTAAACACTATTGATTCACATAGAAGAAAGATCAGAGTCTGTAGTAGGACCGACCAGCTCTGATACCAATTTGTCACGACCCGTCCTCGGGGCCCGTGCCGTGACTCCCCCAAGCCCGCCTTCCATAGGCCAGGGGCTGGAAACTAGCACCAAGGCATAAATCCCAACAAAAGAGAAGGCATTGCCTTTGAAAAGTAAACAAGCACCATAGAGAAAGCATGCGGAAAAGAAAAACACTAAGTAAAACTGTAACAAGCTGTGCTGGAAGTAAAAGGGGCCGGAAATACATGCCCAACTGTAAAGTACAACTGAAAGGGGAAAACAACAACTGTAAAGAAAATCCGCAGCATCGAGATGTCCTCGGAAGGTCCCACTTGAAGGGTGGGTATAGATAGCCTCCACAGCTCCTCGGTCCAGCCGTCCGCTCCGAGTACGTCCCGCCCAGTGGTGCACCTCCAGGTACCGTCCTGCTCCGCATGCCTCCACCACGGTCAGTGCTGTCCCTCGTCTGCAACCAACACCACGAAGTGCGGGTATAGCCCGTGCTGGGGTGAGTATAAGCTACTCAGTAGGGACCCTGAGACCCCCAAAGGTCTCCCGAAATCCATGAAGGATAATCGACAAAGTAAAGATACAATCACGAAGTAACATCTGACACGGCTTAGTTATATGCCCATACATATACCTAAGTCATCAATTCCGATTCGGCTCCAGCGTCCGAGCCCAATCACAACCCAGTCCACACAGGAAAGAAAAACATATACCCACACAGGATAGCACAACACAATCCACAAAGGAGAGTAAATATTAAATCCTCACAGGATAGCTCAACACAATCCACAAAGGAGAGTAAACAGTAAATCCACACATGATAGCTCAACACAATCCACAAAGGAGAGTAAACAAAAGATTCAGCTCACACAGGTATACATCATCGAAAAGGGTGAAAGAGATGATCAGACATAGATACTGAATCAACTAAGCTGGGACCCGCATAGGATACAAGACCAGCCGTCCTCATTGTTTCGTTTATGCTGGGACCCACATAGGATACAAGACCAGCACGAATGGGACCCACATAGGATACAAGACCAGCACTCTTCATTGATTCATCTATACTGGGACCCACATAGGATACAAGACCAGTATTGAATCATCTAAGCTGGGACCCACATAGGATACAAGACCAGCACAGCTAGGACCCACATAGGATACAAGACCAGCTGTCTTCATTGATTCATCTATACCGGGACCCACATAGGATACAAGACCAGTATTGAATCATCTAAGCTGGGACCCACATAGGATACAAGACCAGCACAGCTAGGACCCACATAGGATACAAGACTAGCTGTCTTCATAGTCGCAGTCCACTGAGGATCTCTGCACAATCGTCGTCGCGGTCCACTGAGGATCTCTGCACGGTCGTCGCTGTCGAAGTAGCAGTCGCAGCCAGCTCTAGGGTTACGCACAGAGCAAGCTCATTCGGGAGGGTCCGCTCCACGAGCCGAGAGGCCGATACATCAACTCTCACAAAGTCCGAAGTTGATGTATCCAAAAATTACGCATCGTCAACAGGAACTCAACGTCGTAGACGGCGCGTCAATCGGACGCCCGGTCTGAGAGTTATTGGCTTTTTCGTCCTGGGGGCCCGGTTGGTTTTTAAGGCAAAACCAACCCGACCGTACTCCACCCGCACCCAAACCTCGGGCGGAGTATGCCAAAAGATCCGTCTCACATAGAGGAACACAACAAAGCTGACGGCGCGTCAATCGGACGTCCGTAGCTCAAGATATGAGCGTTTCCGCTCCGAGGGCCCGGTTGGTTTCGTGTACGAACCAACCCAACCGTACTCCAAATGTGTCCAAACCTTGGGCGGAGTATGCCAAAAGATCCGTCTCACATAGATGTAACTCAAAAAAGATGACGGCGCGTCAATCGGATGTCCGTAGCTCAAGATATGAGTGTTTCCGCTCCGAGGGCCCGGTTGGTTTCGTGTACGAACCAACCCGACCATACTCAAAGTATTCTGAAACCTTGAGTGCGATATAATTAAACGACCATCTCGATCCAAGGATCGCGTTGCCGTTTACGGTGAGTCGTTTGGAGGCCTGTAGCTCATGTTACGGGCGTTTGAACGAAAACCGTCCGAAGACGGGGGGTCCGGGCCCGGGCCGACCCGGCCCGACCCCCCCTAGGTCGGCCGAACCCGGTCCGACCCGGTCGGACTGGTCTGGCTCGGCCAGCCCGGCCCGGCTCAGCCGAGCGGCCGACGCGTGGGGAGCCGCCGCCCCGCGTGACACCTCCGCGGCACCTGCGGGGTGTCGGCCAGACAACCGGACGCGGCTGAAGCTGCGTCCCGGGTGATGCGGGGGGGGGGGGGAGGGGGGGAGCCGCCACCCCCCGCGTGACACCCCCGCGACACCGACGGGGTGTCTCCCTGGCGGCGAGACGCGGCTTCAGCCGCGTCCCACGAACGCCGCCGCCGCGGCTGGTGCCGCGGTGGTCTCTTCCGGCGGCGCGCTGGGTGCCGCTGCCGGCTTCCGCGGGCCGCCGGAGTCGCTCCGGTGGCCCGTTTTTCTTCACGTATGCGCCATTCTCCCTCCCGGGATCCGTTCTTTACTGCGGAATCATCAAACTTCCGTTGCGGCACGTTCCGTCGTCGCCTGTCAAATCCGCATAACAACGAAGAACGACAGAGGGTTGTCGGGCCGTGTTTGTTTAGCCCGCACCCTCCGCGTTAGTGATAAACATCGGGAGGAATAATATCAACACACGAATTCATGAATTTTAAGGGAATGCAATTGTTCTTATGTCCGGGTTCTTCATTCTTGAACGGAAATAACGCGGGAAAAAGGGAAATTCCAGAAATAATATCCCTACCTCGTAGTCATCGCGCGTGAGCATTCTTCGCGGAATTGTTCATCGCGGAAGAAGGGGATCGTCGCGTCGTCGCAGAAAGGCGTCGCGTCGTCGCGGAAATGGATGTTGAGTCCACGAACTCAACGGACCATGAAACAGCAGATTTAATTTAATTAATTAAATCTGTGTTTTCGTAAAGAACCACAGAGGAGATTAAAAAAAAGTCCGAGACTCTTACCTCAAGTTGCCGATCGAAGATCCGTCGCGGAGGAAGAGTCACCACAGAAGAACGTTGCAGGAAGGGAAGGTCGGCGTCGCGGATCACGGCGTCGTGTCGTCGATTTCCGGGTTCGGCGTTCTTCGCGTTCTTCGCGTTCTTCACGTTCTTCGCGTTCTTCGCAAAGGAGGATGATGGTTCAAGGATCCTCCCTCAACGAGTAATCCTCCAAAAGAAAGGTTGGTCTTATTTTATTATTATTCCAACAAACAAAAACGGCTAAGTAACGACCCATCAATTCGTTGAATTAATTCAACGAAAGAAACAACTCATTAAATTTACGAAATAAACCGCCCAATTAAATGGTCTGTTAAGAATTTAATAAAACACGTCAGTTGACTTTCATAATGACGGGTTTTCGCGGGTGTGTTACTTAGCGGAAAGAAACGGCGGGGCTCATGTGGGCCCCACCTCGCAAATATCCTACCAAGGGGTAGGATATTTCTGGATAGCATCCTATCCGGATCTACTCAGTTTAAGCCATCTTTAAGTGGCTTCAATTGGCTTCCAAGTGGCTTAAGTGAAATAAAATAAAGTTGTCTTAAAATTATTTTATTTCTTAACTTTAAGCCCAAAAATTAAAAACCACACCCGAGAAAACGCAACTCCAGAAGAGGCGTTTCTATGCGAATACCGGCACTGCGATTTCATCGGTGCCCTCAGAATTCGATTCCGGGCACCGGTTCAAAAGTTAGAAAAACCCGCTCATCCGTTCACTGAACGTACCTGAGCCAAACTTCGGAAAATGATTCCGGGCGCACCGGGACTCGGAATCATGTGCCATCAGAAACTGAGTTCTTGTAAAATTCCAAAGAAAATTAAGAAAAAAAATTTCCTTGAAATTTATGGGTCTTTACAAGGAATATAAAGAAACGAACAAGACAAGTCGGATTTGAGGTAAGGGATCCTACCTCTCTCTTTCTTTTTAAGTACTCTCTTTCATGTCATTTCTTTTAAGATCATATTTATTATGTTGGGGGATGTTATTTTATATTCCTATTACTGTAAATTTTATGTTCATATGATGAGAGACCCTATTTTATCTCATCAATCCATTTTTGGAATTTTTATGTGGCGCCGTTAGGCTGCTGAGTTTTCGTAAAGGATTTTTCGTCTCACTTTTATTCCCGTGAGATTCATGCTACATTTTCCACTTTTTCCTTTTGTGTGTTGTATATACTACACATGGGTGTATTAATTATGTAATATACATCAATTTATGGGTATTTACATCTTTATTTTATGATCCTTCTTTCATGTGGCTTATGTTCTGTAAGTTTCCAAATCGGTAAGGGAACCTCTCACCCTTCTCTTTTTAAAAGAATCCTTTTTGTTATATCTTTTAATTTACATCTTATTATGTTGGGATATGATCTTATATATCCTTATTGATGTAAATTTTTTTAACAAGTTATGAGATAGCATTTTCTCTCTCATCAACTCTTTTTCTTAATTTTAATGTTACATCATTAGACTGTTGAATTTTTGTAAGGGAACTTCATAACCCAATTTCAATTCATTGGGTTAAAACTATAATTCATGATCATGTCATGATATGAATATGTGTGAATTACATCTGATTTTTCTACACTTAATATCCAGTTATATTTGGTGTATTTATATTTTTCACGCATAATTACATAATAGATTTATCCTTAATCTAAGGATACTGTCTTTGAATGGGACTTTGTCTCAATCTCCTTTCATTGAGGTATATTTTGTTTTGTACACAACCTTATTTTATACGGTGTATAAACCCCTTTGAATTTTACTTTTATTCAAAAGGAATATTTTATGTACGAAGTGTTTTACTAAATGAAAAAAATTATGTTTCTTTCTAACGTACACGGTGACAACAACCTTTCCGCCGCCGGGAGTATTATTTTACCCTTGGATTCTTCAAAAAGTCATAATGTTTTTAAAAGTAAAGAAATACCATATAAACTTTTATGTATTTTGGTATTGAAAATGGTTTTGATAATGGATTTGTTATGTTAATATATTTAAGTGATATATTGTGATTGAAATGTGGAAATGTTTTGTTTCCTTTATATTTGTTTTATGTCTTATTATTTTATAATGGTACTTGGACATTTGATAGGTGGTTACGTGATAAATCATCTGACGGGTGGTGCCATGAATACCAGGCGGGTGGTTACGTTATAACCTCCAATTCATTGGGTATGGAAGTCGGTTGTATGGCTATTCCTTTTGGTGATATGTGTGGAAGTCGACCGTATGGTTATTCCATTTAAGTATGTTTATGTCCCAAGTTACCTTTATATGTTATGTGTTATTTATATGGGTTTTATGGTAATATTTTGGTTACAAAAGTGAATGTAATGATCTTTTTTCAGTGAAGATTATTTACTACTTATTAAAGGAGAAAAGTATTACTTTGATAAATTATTCATGGTTTACTTGGTGTTTTGAAAAAATAACAGTTTTCCTTATTTGTGTATCCTTTAATGGGCTTTTTATGCTCATCCCATGTTTTTGAAATGTTTTACACAAGACTTAAAGATGAATAGGGTCAAGGATGGGATCAAGGAAAGACATGCTATCTAAAACATGTTACTAGACATTTTTTCTTTTAAGAGTTTTTAATTTATAGAATCTTAGTATAAGTGTCTAGATTGTAATCTTTTGAGATGTAATATTTATGTCCTAATTATTTAAAACTATAAACCTCAAAAGATCATCTATGGGAATTATTCAGTTAATTCATTATTATGTAATGTTTTAAGGTCAGGTCCTGATAAACAAAATATCTTATCTCAAATCAAATCATATTAATATATTACTTCAAGGTTAACTATGAAATACATATTGTAATTTCATCCATAATATGGATCTAAAATCCCAATAATGGGTGGTATTTATCTCAAATGATTATGGAGAAACACAATTTTGAGAATTTTTTTATTATAAATGAATACAATGATTTTTCACCAAATCAACTACATTTTACCCATGATCCTAAGGATGATATTTCAATAGAATTCATTTCTAATGTTATGTCTATATTGTAGAGTCTTTATAGAATGACTTCATTAGAATTGAATGTATTGAATAAGGAACTCAATGCGAATCTAGAAAAGGGTATTATATGACTTAATTTTTCAGCATGGGATGAAATGGTCCACTTTATTATGGATAATGGTAGATCAATAAATTTATATAATTATTATCATGGGCTTAACAGAATCAAAATAGGTTACTAGTATACTCAACACCATATTTATGAATTATTCAGTAATCTAAGAGGGTTTATTACTTCTCAAGGATTGAACATATATATAGATATAAATACCTTGTTTATTTCTATATTAATTATTATAATAATTTAACTATTTTATTGGGAGGGGTCACTGAGTAAGTGAAATGATGTGAGAATTGTTTATCATGTATAGAAATGTATTAGAAATTATATATTAATTTTGTTCTTGGAACATATGATCATGAGAATAATAAATTTACTTTATTACAGATCCTTTAATTTGAAATCTTAGACAGTTCTAGAGTCTAAAATAAGGTATTTAGTTGTATTGGTTTTATTTTCATATACACCCTGGTTTCCATTATCAGTCTATCACCTGTGGATTATTTAACTGATTAAATATATTTGATTAAATAAATAATTAACAAATTAATTAATTGATCTAATTTGGATGACACCCTAACAAACAATTTTAAAATATCATTATCCCCTTCAATTTGGGTTAGTCTCCATTAACGTAGATGAGGAGGTTAAACATGGGGGGTATATCATGGGGAAATCAAGGATTATTCCGTATATCTGATGAAAATGATCAAAAAAATATCCAATGATGGTCAAGGGCTACCAAGATATGGTGTTTTGAGAATCCCACATAGATAGAACACCCAAAAATCTCATGAGATTACTAGAATCTCTCCTTATCTATGGTACAATGGTTAAATAGTGGAACATGATTATTTAGAACCATGAGGAGGCAAAAATTTTATATTGATTTGGTTTGATCCTTTCCCTTGAGTAGTACTCCCGGATGAAATTGGATTTCATGTTTTTATGTGTTACTAGAGTTATATCAATGAAATATGATATTTAATTAGTATGCATCTTTATTCTATGATTTAACAAGGCACTCTATTTACAAGATCTGTTATGGGTTATTCAATGAAATTTAGATTCATAATATTATCCATAGAGATATATAAGCATGGATTGTTCCCCAATTTATATCTTTGTTTGGGTTCTAGAGAAGGCCTTTGTGACTAAGGGATTCTTAGTTGGGGTGAATTAGGTCACAGGTTACTGTATTGAAAATCCAGGTGTAAATAAATAAATTTCATCATTCTGACACCATGTGTTGTAATCATGATACAATTGGCATCAACATGCTCAGGATTAGAATAGTGAACCAACATTTCTGGTTTCACACATCAAATCGTAACTACTTGGGGACTACCTTTTTAGTCCTATAGAGGAATTAGAAATAAGTAATAGGTCTTAATTACAAATTTAATGGAGGATAGTTGTCAAAAAATATATATAGATACATTTTAAAGTAAATGGAATTATTATGGACCTTCTTGATTTTGTATGGGTGGTCCTCAAGGAGGAATATTTTTTAGATGATTTACTAGAGAATCGGGAGGAGGAGCAGGAAGAGGAAGACTCTTTGATACAAAAAACCACTACCACCCTAGGCGGTCCATTATAGGATGAGAGGGATAAAATTAAGTGGTATTAAAAGATATATGAACTGGAGGTTTATAAACATTAGGTTCCCGATAATATTCAATGTTTGATTTATATCTACAGTAGTATCCATACTTGTGCACATTGAAAAATTCATTATGTTATTATTTAATCCCTATTTATAGAACTTGAAATTCTAGTGGATGTCATAACCATAACAATGTAGCTATATAATCTTACTAGAATCAATATGATGGTTATTAAAATATGATGAAAATGTGATGATGTGCTTAGGAGATAGAGTATTTCATGAAACTTCCTAGTTTCTTTGATGAATATATAGTGTTTTTATTTTGAGTTGTTATAATGAAATGATTATTTGTGGGTGAGATAATCTATTGGTGCAGGTTATTTAGAAACTTGAGAACCACTAGGATAGCTCTTGGGTGCTTTGGAAAAATATGTGAGTGTATTGCCCTTACTATTTATAAATGTTTTTTTGGTTGAAAATTTTGAATTTGGGAAGGAAGTAGAGAATACAGTTTTGAATATTTGAACCGTTAGAACATTTTATGTTATGTATTAATTCTTATTTACTATAAAAATGTATACTTTTGGTCATTATGGAGAATCAATAAATATATACTATAATTATTACGTTTTTTTCCTTATTAGTAAATTAATGAAAATAATGCATTTCCTTATAAATAGTGCATTAGATTAGAAATATAAGACTTCAATGGTGCTTATTATTGGGGGTTTATATGTGAATAGAATAAATTTCATATACACTTGGGATCCTAATTATAGTCCATAAAGATTTAATTAATTATTTAAATTAGTTGATTAATTTTTTTTGAATAACAACCATACTATGTAAGTAATCAATTTAGGATATTGACCTAATTTCACAAAATTTAATTCTCATTAACCCCTCTCTCTAGGGATAGTCATTGTAAACCATGATAGAGAGAGAGAATGAGAGGAGTGGATTATGGTAAAATCAAGGAGGATCTTGGAGTTCTAATCAACATTCTTGATGAAGAGTCACCAACGACTCCCAACACTGACACATTATTCTACATTAATTGAACCTTTTCTATGGTGTTTATTTTTATTGTAGGTTTTCTCTATTCATTATGAATTTAAGGAAATATATCATATTTCCAACCTTTTTCCTCTAATGAAATGGATGTATCAATTATTTATTTACAATATTTGTTAAATATTCATGGTTTCTATGTGTTTTATCAAATATTCAAAGAATTATGGTCAATTGATTGGTTTTTAGGCCTCAAGATATACATTCATTATAGTCACATTTTATTTATCTTGAGTTTTCCATATTCCATATTTCAATCTCTAATTGGTAAAAAATTTCAGATTATGGATTACAATATAATTTTATTATTTGACACATGAAAAATTGTTAGGTACAATCGTTTTTTTGGGGATGACACAAACTAATGAGGTATTTTGGAGGTCTGCTGGGTAATTGAAATTCAGGGGTTCATCTTTGGTTTTGATATCTTTTGGGTATGTTCTATATTAATATAAATGGATCATTAGGGGTTATTATGGACATCATTTATTTCTATTGTCTTCTTAATATTATCCCATAGTGGTTCTATATCCATGAAAGAGGACTATAGTAAATATTTGAGATCAATTAATGGTCAGAATGGATATGATGGTTAACTTAGAGAAATAAAATTGAATCTGAGTTCAAAATGATGAACACATATTATATGATCAATATTAACATGTTGTGTTGTTATTTGGAACTGGAAATATGTATTTTAATAAGATAAACATATCATATTTGGTTCTTCCATGTTAACGTTATTGATTTACCAATCTAATAAGATTATTTAATATAAGGAGAATATTCCCTGGTGTCTATTTTAAAAGTTATACCACAGAACCCCTAGGACACACTATGTGTTTTGGACCTCACATGACATGGTTCATTGTGGTACACAACGAGGACCCCATCTTCATATATTAGATGTAACCTATCATACAAGTTGTTATGTTTATAATTTATTTTGAATGTGGTGAGGATGTTTATGACCAAATCATTTCTAGGTGGCTACACACCTCATACCCCTAATTTCCATGTGGTGAAATTTTTATGAATAAGTGTATCTTTTTGTATTAAATTGACTGAGGATCAGTTTATAGAAACTAAAAATCTATTCATAAGTGTTATTCAAGGTATATCACAATGTAATAGTCTATTTGGTCATATGAAATTCATTATAAATTGAGTTAAATAGTTAAATGGTTTTAAATTAAAATTTTGATGGCATAGATCATGTGTAGTGAATATATTGTTTATTAATCAATTACTCTCTCTCATATGATGTGTGCCTCTTTCATAAGTTGTATACCTTAATTAAATGATATGTTCCTCCAACAAATGTTGTGTTATGATCTACAATTTTGTGTGCTATGTTATATATTATGCGACACAATTATATATTGTGTGATATCCACAAATGATGTTTGTTTCTATCATATACTAAACACTACTCAGTGACACCCATGTACCCCTTTTAACTCCAAATATTTGATGAAACTTATAGTTTTTTACTTTAAATTCACTGGTTAATGTGTCTTTTGTCATGTGGAAGGTATATAAAGAGTGATATTTCTTTCTCAGTACCATGTTATCTCTATCATACTGAAATTGTAGGGTTTTATGGGTTATACATAGTTTTATATTTTTTTTTGAGGATTTATTCATTCTTATTTTATGTTTCTTGGGAGTTTTATTGAGCATTTATATACTCACCCATGCATGGGAATTTTTTACCTCATGTATCTTGTTATATATAGATAACAAAAAGAACAATGAAATTTTTTATAGTTCAATATATTTTGGATCTCTGTATAACTTTTAGGTGGAGCATCCTTTTGTGATCACATCTAGATTATGTCTTATGTTGGGGAATTTTATCATCATTTTAAAAGTTTATTTTTAGATTTATAGTTTTTGGGAATATATATTTCATTTTTTATTAGGGATTATGTTCAATCAACCTATGTAGTTCGTAGTGGTTAACACATTCATCATATTTATTTATTTAATTTTTACACAATTAATAAATCATCATTATTATGTCTTATATGAATCTGTATATTTTTTAAAGGGGAATTACTATTTTACTTCTAATATATATGATAATGGTACTCATTATTAGTCACAATACACTATCCTATTTGATTTTTTTATGTTTTCGAAAGGATAATATTTCCAAAAACATGAAGGGGTATAGGCGGGTCATTTCATGTTACTAGATATCATTAATTTTGGATGAATAGTGAGGATATGCCGAATAAATATTCATATAGAAGATACGGACACAATGAATTCTATATGATTTTTAGGAGTCTTACTAATTGCCCTACTATCTTCATGGTTAAGATTAATGATATCTTTAAATCGTATCCTTATAATTGTTTTCGTATTTATTGATGATATTCTCATGTTCATTGAGATAAAATTACTTCATGGAGATCAATTCAGGACGGTGATGAAGAACATCGGGAAGGGTAAACAATTTTCAAAATATATTAAGTGTGTATTATAGCTATAAAAAACAACATTCCTGGGATATGTAATAACAAGAGAGGTTATACATATTGATCAAGTAATAGTAGAGTAAATTGAAGAATGTTCACAACCAAACTCGTTAATAAATATCCATTGTTTTACCTGAATAGATGTATATAATTCTTGATTTTTGAGAAATTTATCATGATAGTGAAATTCACTATTCAAGTTAACTCAAAAGTGATTGAAATTCCCGTGGAAATACAATTGTGAAAAAACATTTTCGGTTCTTTAGTAAAGATTTTGTAAGACACCTATAGTCACAGTATATGAATATATAGAATGGTTATAGTTAATTTTTTTTTTGAATAAAGTGTTGTGCTTTTTCCAAATGAAAAATTACATGGTGGTGGCTTATGCCTCACATCAATTAGTGGTCTATTAGAAGATCACTTGACATGTTATATAGAAATTATGTTGATAATATTTCTATTAAATATATAATGGAACTATCTAGATGTTGAAATATTTGTCATATATATTTTTATAAAGATAATATAGTATATATTCACATAGAAGGAGTTGAACATGAATCAAAGGATATATTTTGAGTTTTTAATATTCTTTGACTACTCAATACATTGTCACTCAATGAAGAAAAACAAGGTGGGTGATGATTTGTACTAGATAGATATTTCTACCATATCCATGATACATATTGAAATGGAAGAAATACTCTTTTATTTTCTAATGATGGAATTTTAAAACATAATGGGATGGGTGAAGTCTTATTTTTCCTAAATTACATATCAAACTTTTAGGAATGTGAATATTAATGAGTAATAGAAGGATGATATGGAGATGTTGAATATTATAGGCAATACTATAGTGTTAAATCTTATTATTATTTTAACAATATGATCAGGAAAATGTATATGTGTCCCTTCTATACTAGAATTAATGAATGAGTAATTAGATGATTACCATAGCTGTTAATTCTCTATGGATCCTTGATTCACAAAGATATATATAGATAATATGGATAATGTATAGTGTGAAAATATAATGTGGTATATTAGTGGGTATAAATATTGAAAAATGGTTTGAATGCATGTAATGGAAGATTGATTGTAGTGCAATGGGATTATAAAACAATTAAATATACTAATATAAAAATATAAGAACATCCCCATTGATTTTTTCATAATATTTCTAAAGACATCGAAAGGCTAAAATTAAATTTTTGTTGAAATGGATCACCTAATAAATTAATTGTGTTTCATTAGTATCAGATAATATTTATAACTCAATTTACATGAATAAATATACATAATAGAATATTGAAAAACTCTGGGAGTACCATTATCAGTTATATGTGATTGAGATCTAAGGTTTTCCTCAATATTTTGGATAATTACATAACATGAATTTGATATTTAGGTGAAATATATTTCAACATATAATCATCTAACATATGGAAAATAATAAATGATAGGTTAAACCCTTCCAAATGTGCTAATATTTTACTCAATTGATTTTAAATATGTTGATAGTCAAAATGTTCCTTAGGATGAGTTTATATATAACAATAAATTCGATTATGGCCTTCAAAAATCACTATAAAATTCTCTCCATTTTAATTATTGATAAAATATAACATTTCGAGATGAATTTTTAGCCCACATTATTCTAGGACAATGTGATACTAAAAAAATATTACAAAATATTAAATTTATTTTCAAATATATTAAAACAACACAATGTCGATAATATAGCTATGTTGATAACTATTGTTGAGAGTTCGAGTTTGATGTTGGTGATAATGAATTCCTTGGAATATCATCATGGATGATGTTTAAGAAATTTATGCTGATTGTAATGTTGATCCATAATCACATACACACACACACATATATATATATATATATTAACCCCTAGAAATTCATGATTGTGAGGGGATGGTATCTCTTCATCTTATACTTACAATGAATATCAGAAAAGTTCAAGTTGTATTCAAGGTCTATCTTTTTAGAAATATGATACTTGACCCTTATCATTTATCAATGTTAGTGGTCGTATCAAAGGAACCTGATATATCATATAAGTAACATCTGATACATATAATTTATTATAGGGATAGTGTACTATAAAACAAAAGAAGTCATTCAATTAACGTGGTGTGGATGAATCATACATTAGGGTGAGAAACATGGGTACCTGAATACGTGTTGAGGGTAAACAAGCCCAATATCATTCATTGAGTAACAAAATCTCAATGGTGAATTTTTTTATGTGGGGAGAATACAATACCTCATAATTTTTGTATGATTTTAAATTTAAATAAATATTGTGTTCAATATATTGTGATACTCACAACATTGAACAAAGGGGAAAATGATTTTTTATTTGCTTTTGTAGAAATATAAAATGGAATAAATTATGTGAAAAATTAATGAAAGATAATTAGATCAATTTTTAGTGGAATAAAACCACATGTAAATAAAAATACTATAAGGTGTAAATTTACATCAACATAATCCGTTGTGAAGATCACAATACTGATTATCGCTACAGAATGAATATAACATGTGGAAATACCAAAAATATTATTATTATTGAAATTATCTAATATCAGAATTATTATAGATATGTATCAAAATCTATATATAGTATTTTATTATTATCTTTATAAATATGGTCACTTGATATGTGGTTTCTAAATATATTGTTGTTATATATATTATCATGTGATATATAATCATTGGATATAATATTACACAATGGATATATTATTTTTGAGTAATTGTGAGTAAAAAATATTATTAAAAAATTAAATTCAAAAATAATGAATAATTATACCATTAAATAAAAAATAATGAATAATAAAAATCTGTTATTAGAGAATATATAATTTTAGTCTTCATATAGTATTATTAAAATTATAATTTTTATTAAATGGTTTATTTAAAAAATATTTATTGAAAATTACACTTCTAATAGATTTATATAACATAATTTTTCAAATTTAATTAATTAATTAGATATGATTAAAATATTTTTATATTAAAAGTTCTATTTGAAATGACTTTTTTTCTATATGTCCAGCATATCAATTATAATAAATTATAATGATCCCTATTAATGAGTGGTATAAAAAGTAATTATATTTATATAAATTATATAACATTATAATTTGTTAAATGATTACAACATAGTAAAAAAGAATAATTAATTCAATTCAATACATAAAATGAAATTTCCCGAGAATAGTTATTCATGCATTATGAAGACATACAATAAAATTATTTATTTCAATTTTATAAATTGAATCTAATTAAATATATTTTTTATTTTAAATAATCATTTCAAAATTACACAATAAATTAATTTAAATTTTTGTAAATAAAATACGATATCGATATTTAAATCATGTTTCCACGTTATTGTTAAATATTTGGAAGAAAATATATTATCAATGTTTAAAGGAAAAAATATCTTAAATTTTTGATCAAAATCAGTGGGTGCAGGCATACTTGATCTCCTCTTATACATTCTTTAGTAATTTCCCACTTTGGATCCACATCCAATGTAAAACAAATTCTTTACACATTGAGGAATATTTTTTTGAACATCCCCCTCATGATCACATATAAGAGGACCCCTTCTCTGCCCACCTAGATACACATTGTTCCATATGTACCATCTTCAGCCCTTAAGATAATTTATCCCTAATAAGAATATACCTCTTTATTTATTGTATATTCACAATAAGAAGAAACACAACCCCCTTTTCGAAGAAAATATATAATAAAATATTCAATTATTCAATGTATGTGATATCCTATACATAAAAATTGTAATATATCATCTTCATATTTCTCAGTATAAATCAAATTTAGATCAATAATTTTTTTTACAAAATTAAGTCTCTAATATTTGATGTAAGAAAATATAATGATATATTCTAGCACAATCAATTATCATAACACGTACTTGTAAGCATCAGTTTTATAACCCACTTGAATGGAGGTATAATTTTTACACCATGAATCACTAGGAAAATATTCATATTAATAATATATTGAAATAATTAATAATTATAGTTTATATAAAAATTGAAGTATAATAATACAATGTATATTTACCAATATATTAAATTATTTATTTTAAATCAATATTAGCAGAAAATGATATTTTTAAATGATATATGTTAATCATTAGTATATGTTCTATTTAATGATCATTTATCTCCTTAGATATATATAAATTATAAGATATATCATTATTTATATTCAATTAACGATGAAACTCTAATAATGGAGAAAGTACTATGACCTCCAAACTGAGTAATGCATATAAAATTGGAAACATAAAATAAAATATTTAATTTAACAAAAAAATTAAAATATTGTTAAAATAAATTTTAATTGAATGGAATAAATAAAAATAAATATTAAAAAAAATTGTACAAATATTTATAATAAGACTAAATTTATTATACATTGATTTCACATGAGTATGAATAATCTTGAGTTTGAGGATCATGTTTTTCATCTAAATATCCATTCATTATAGTATTATTACTTACCACTTTTCATTTAAATGATGTATACATCTCCACTATTTAAAATTTTTTCTTAATTATCTTTTTATTCTTGTTAAATAATGTAATATCATTCATATATTTTGATTCAAATGTTATCAAACCTATAAAAATTTCCTTTATAATTTTCAATAAATAGAAATGTTCAATGCCTAAAACCTCATTAATGAATATATTTTTTTCATAATATAAAAAATATATTTATTCTCAGGTAGTTATTATTCTCTTTTACATGTATCTTATCTTTTCATCTCACGTAGAATTAAAATTGAAATGAATGGATTTTTTATTAATGGAGCTAAAATTATCCCATCTATAATATCTATAATATTAATCATTCATGTATATATTTCTAATATGATATTATGAATTTAATTAACCCTATAATAATTATTATAAAATTGTATTTACTTTTGAATTTGAGTATACAATAGATCAAAAATAATATTTTTTATCTCTTCTACAAGGTCTTTTTTTGAGTTATTTTCATTGATTACCTTTAAAAATTTATTTCAATAGTTTTAATGGTTTAATTTTTTAATTACTTACTCATTATTTTTTAAATATAATTTTTTATTTTTTATTTGATTTTAATAATAAAATTGTAAAATAATTACGGGGTATTTCTATTTTTTATTATAAGAAAATTATAAATTTGTTGATAATGTCATTCTCATATACATTAACATCTTATAATGTTTAATATATTTAAATTGATTTTTGTTTTAATGTGATAATCAATATTATTTCATTAGATGAATCATTTTTATTAGTTCTGATGGATCAAACGAAGTCCATTTCCTTTAATTGGGATTATAAAGAGATGAGGAATTATATATGTTTTTTGGTTTATGACACATATTTATGTATTTTATTTTATTATGAGAGTAGAGAACCTTGAATTACATATCCCTTAAATATATTGGGTAAAGTGTTATATGTCATTACATGTAAAGGAATACAGAGTAAACATAATACACTATGGTTCCCTTTCCACTCAGGATGTGTGAATTTAGAGTGAAGAAAACCCCCTATGACACAATACTATCTTTGTATATGGGAATGGAGAGTGAAAACAATATCCTTTGGGACTCTGTCCACTATCTATATCGTAAAGGTGAGCAGACTTACAATAATTAGTGAATCTATACACAATGTTTATTGTAATTGGGAGTGAACCCAAATCCCTAAGTGTCATGCTCTACTATATATTTTGGAATGGGGAGTGAATAAAAAAACCTATGGTACTATATACATTATATATTTTGGAATTGAGAGTGAACCCAAACCTTCAATTTAAGGACTCCGATTGTTTCTAATTTATTTGTTTGAAATTATATGGGAAAATTTTGAGACTAGACATCGATACAATGTGCACTTTCGAGGCCTGGTGTGCTCGAAATAGTTCAACAAAAAATGATATGTTTTTAAATAGAGTGTGTGAGAATTTTTATGGAAATGGTGAAATAACTCATAAATGGGTTCCCAGATTAGAAATACAAGGGCACCATTTCATTCGGGATGGAAGGTTTACCCATGTAGCAATAATAACTTTAGTTGGTGCATGTCTTGGATGAGAAAACCTGAAAATGGAATAACCATAAATAAAATAACTTACTGAAATTATATTATTTTTCAAATCCATATAACTTATAAATGGTAACTCGAATTTGAAATCTGATATTACCCTTAACCTCGTGTGGAAGTGAATTTTTTAGGTAGAGCCTAACCTCGACCAGAACGGGTCAAGGGTAAAAGTTAATTTTTAGAAATTTTAAAGGAGAATAAAATAAACATAAAAAAGTTTATTTTATTTCCTTTTAAAATTTCACAGCATGTCGATGCTGAGATGTAGTGGCCGAGCGTGGGGATGAAGATATCTCACCTGTGATAACGAATTGGAGGTGTGATTCGATCAAGAGATGATGAATCGATGAATGCTGGTGGAAGAAGGATCGACGCGATAACGTGGCATCAATCTATGTCGGAAAGTAATACATCTTGAGGTAGGGTGTTTTTTTATTCTCCATTCCCCCATTTTTGATATTCTATGAAGAATGTGAAGAAATTAAGAAACAAATTATCCCATAGATCAATCATTCTTATGGTATGGGATAAATCATGCAATGTTTTTATGGGAGAACAACCTTTTGATTTATGTTGTATTTTTGATGTCGTTATAATGACGATGAGACATGATTCACACTTTCATTTATGGAGGTCCATCCCATTTTATTGATCCATTCCTCCCCCCTCGTTCTTCTTTCATCACAGGAATTCTTCATTTGTCCCACAACTAGAATTTTGAGATCATTCAATCATTGGGAAATCTATCCTTGGTTAAAAAATCTAGTATTGCATACTCGGGATGGACATGGCATTCAGGAGGGGTTATGATGATGACGAAGATTGAAAATGGTTGAGGCGGTGTGGGTATCATCATCTCTCTAATGTCTATTCACTGAGAGGGATGGTGTCACGAATTCGAACTACTTGCGATGAAGAACACGACTTGGGGATTTCATAAGTTCTTTCATATCAAAGAATGAAACACTTTAGCACATCCATAGTATCGAAAAATCCCCCATCGACGCATCAATGCTGAGGGTGGTAGCCGAAAAAACCTGAGGTGGCTCAGTGGTGGGTGGAGATGGGTTCATGGCTATTCCACAGTGAGTCAGTGGAATGTGGTCAATAGACAACATGCGAGAATCCTAATCGACTTAAGTGGACCGACTTGATGTGGTAGTGGTAGTGCGCCCCCTTGCGATGGGTGACACAACACACGGTTGATCCTCGTGCTGAAGGAGATCGGCCCGTGTGATGCGATGCAGCCCGGTGGTTCATGTCGGATGCGGGTCAGGTCGGCAGACCGAGTTAGGTTTGTGGGCCTGAGGCTGGGTCTAATGGAGTCGGTCTGACTAGGTCTGACCTATCTCGGACCCAACTGACCCTTTTTCACTAAAACACCCATAATTTTCATGTTTTTTGTACGATTGATTAGCAGTCTATTGATTTTGGACCCTTGAGATGAGGCGGTCCTTTTCAGAAGACATGGTGGGGTTTTATTTTGTCCAGTAGGGGATGGTGGCATTCTCTACATCTTTCTTATGTGGGATCGATACATGATCTCTATCCCATCATTGAGTGTGACAATATAGAATGAGACCATAACCTAGGGATTCCCTATTAAGTTTAGAAGAAGGATTATTTACATGTCATAGGGAATGGACCTTGTTATGATGTGAGTTGATTCAACAGGTCTGTGTGCCACATCGTGTCTAAGAGACTCAGCCGGACTTATATCCTTAGCGGGTCTAAGAGAATCAGCATGTCTAAGTGCCCCAATAGGTCTAAGTGAAGATAGATCGCACTGAGTGTCCTGGTCTGTCCACACATTCCATTGTGGTACCTTAGATATGGTTTCTGGACAAGGGGTGACCAATATTTCCATAGGCACATATCCCCTATCTAGGATGATAATTCCAAATGGGACAAGATATCCCCCAGTGAGACATGGGTGTAGTATCTCTTCTATATATTTTGAGACATGATTTGTTCCTTTGTGACGTGACCAGACTAGTGTGCTTTAGGTAGTTTTTAGTGTGTTTTCTTTGGGTGGGGCCCAATTTAGTAGGACCTCTTGAGAGGGACTCTAATGACTTCAAAACTAAATGTGAGAGTTCTCTCAGAACCAGTGTGGCATGATTAAAATCTGGTCACCATGGATTGGATACGATATCAAGACTCTTTATCTCTGTGAGACATTAAATCTTTGGGAAACATAGTGATGTATCAAGACCATATTCTCTCTTAGATATGTTTGGTATACTTGTTCTACAATCTTTCTTTCACATACCTTGAGAAGTGAGATCTCTCATATTAGATCATGATATAAGTGGAACCATATGACAGGCATTGGATGAGACATTGCATCTTGGAATTCTTTATGACAATACCTAAATGTTCTATTTATATGTGTTGTTGAAAAATACCGGTGGTGAGATGACTGTACCTTCTTGGTGGTGATTACTTTGTGCTCATTTAAATTATGTTTAGGGGTTCCCTACTATGTATTATTTTACTCACCCCAACGAAATCTTTTCCTGCATGTGTCCTATATTCTTTAGTTTACTGACACTTTAGTGGAGTTCTAGGCATGGTAGGACCAGCCATTGATAGGATAGTGCATTGTTAGATCAGATGAGCTGAGATGTTTCTCGTAGATTCCTACAACATCTTCCGTCCATATGTTTACATGTCATACTTGGTGGTATTCAATCTTATATTGGTCTTGTATTATTTCTTGGTTTTACTTTACTTATTTACATTATATTTTACACTATTGTTAGGTTATAGTGGTATGCATGAATTTTTTTACATATTTTTTTTCTCTCCAGCCATTTTTGATTGATGTTGGGTGTGTGTATAGGTTCTTAGTTAAATTCCTCACATTTGTGGGATATTACTACTCAGTGCTAGCCATTAGCCCTAAATCTATGAGAGGTAGGCTTGTGGTAGTCCTGACATGGGCCTTGAGAGATGGGTCATGAGAGAGTTGTATCAGAAGAGTCAAGTTCTACCATAAGAACACAGATTCGATGATTATGGTTTGGGGATACAATTTTATGTGTTTCAAGTTTAGCATTTAGGATAGGGAATCTATTCTTGGTGAGGAGACCAATGATTCCATATAACAACACACTGAATTCTTTTATTCAACTCGGATTATGAAAACACTTGTTGAAAAGAAAAAAATGGTACATGCATCATATAGTAATGGGTGGTGTTTTGTTTCTCCTTCATGGGTCATCTCACCAGGTATAATCTTTTAACAGTGATACATCATGTATTCTTCATGATTTTTTAAAGATTCTAGCCATCATGGTTTCCACAGCAAGATCTGGAGTTTGGAACGATACTCTATGAGGCCTCTCTAATGGAATCTAGCCACATATCAATTTTCCTTCAGGATGGTTAGTAGGACATGATTTCTCTTGATGATCAGTTAGTAGACACACCTCCACTGGTCCAAGTGGATACATATTTCCAAACTGAGTTGGGGATGACTCTTTTATTGCTAAAGGATGAGGTGTTGGTTTTGAATGGGTTTCACAAGATTTCGTGGAATCGATCACCCGGTATGTAGGTTCAATAGGACCTACTGATAACTTGTGAGAAACATAATCCACTGAACTAGAGGATTTATTTGAAGTTATGTGGATATGCTAGTTCCCAAAATTATGGGTTTTTTATTCATGTTGTAAATGGGGACATCTCAAGTGAGATTTTCCCATTGTTCTTGTTGTAGTTAGACAAGAATTTGACAACCCACCAAGGAAGAGGTAGTGACAGTGAAGACAAATCCTCCAGGTGGCAGTCATGGAAGTAGAGCTGGGGAAGAAGTTGGAGGTGGCCAATCATTTTATGTATTACCCCCACCACCACTAGGTGGTCTGTACTAGGCTTCAGGAGCAGAAAGATAGTAGGGGATATTGTTTTAGGATATCTAGAATTATGAACCGATGACTCCAAGAATGATTAAATGTACAATCAATGTCTTTCTACCTTAGCTAGAGTATTGTTAGAAACTTGTACTAGTGATTTACTTTCCTGCCACTTTTCTTGTTAGATACCAGTGGTTCTGGTTATACATGTTGACTTGATCCTAATGTTTAGAGACTCCTACTGATGGAGACCCAATGAATACTCATTGGTGCACATAGTGTGACCAGACTCTTCTAGGTGAGAGTTTCAGTTGGGATCTCTTAGTAGTGTCTTTAAATCCCTAGATTATCATTCTCAGTATGGACTAATCGATAGTTCATGATCAGACTAATTTTTTTTGGACAATGCTGTGCTTTTTTCATAGTGATGGGACTAGATTTTCATCCATATACAAAGGGTAAAATCCTTGCATACCTTGATGGACTCAGGCATAGGTGGGTGTATCTGATTTTTATTCAATTGTATCGTCTGACCCTTGGTGCAATAGATGTTATGATTCCTCACATTTCATAGTACTGGAAGAGTATAAGGATGTCATGTAAAAAGATGTTCTAGGTTTATCTCTCCATCTAGAGTTATAATTCTGTATTGTTCTACCCCCCAGGGGGGGTTGATATTTACACTATAATATCGAATGGCTCCCCAAAGAGCTTGATGAGATGGGGATTAAGATAGGGGACTTATTGTGGTAGGTCATAGTAAGACCCATTGATTCCCCATGGGATTCCCTTGGTGATTATTGATGATGAACTCATAGTGTTCTCGTTATCTGAGGAGGATCACGTGAGACACTTGAAGATTGTCCTGGACCCACATTGAGAGCACCATCTACACATAAATATCTTAATGTGTCTATCCTGGGTTCGAGAGGTCTTATGTTTCTTAGACATGTCACCTTATAATCAAGAGTTGTAGTGAATGTAGTGAAGGTTTAGATGGATTTTGATGAGCATCACTTCCCAACCCATAATCTCATGTTTGTTGTGTTGGTCTTCATGGTGAAGATGTGGTGATACTAACTGATGGGAAAGAGATACATCATCTACTTCAAAAATGATATTTCCATGTATGTATTCTCTTATAAATACCATGGATTGAGATAATGGTGATAATTAGAGATACTAATGGACTATGACATGGTGTTTTTTTATACACATGAGAAGAAGATCATTAATGTACATGATCTCAGTAGGAATATAGTTCGTAGTTACTAAACGAGGAATTGGATTAGTTGGCCTCGTTGCAGTATTCCTTAATAGATACAGATGAAGAAGCTTATCTCCAGACATTAGTTATAACATTTCTACTCTAAAATGAGTTAGAGAGGCATAGTTTGGTGATACTAGCTATGATTCATTACATGCTAAATTTTCCATAGGTAATACCCATGATTTTTATTTGAAATGTGGAGATAAATTCATTCTTTTCAAGACACGCACAATTGTAGTAGTGGATGCCTGGAGTGGTGAGATGCATCGGGATAAGCATGTTGGTGTCAGGGTGGACACCAGGGATTATATAATGGGATGAAATTAGGATCTCCTATTGAAATAATATTTGAACGCCTATTTGAATTAGTTTTGTGGGTTATCAACTCTCCATTTCAATCCCTTTACTTTATAAGTGGTTTCTCCTTCTATTTCATGGGGTATAGAGAATGAAGTGGGAAGTAATATCGATGGACTTCGTCGTGAGTTTTCTATGTACGCCCAGGATATATAATACCATCAGGGTGATCATTGAATGACTTATCGAGTCTCCCCACATCCTAACTATGCCTAAATAGAGTTTAGTAGAGGGCGTGGGATGCCCCTATGAGTAAGAGATAGTTTGAATCCATGGAGTTTCATCGATGACAATTTCAGAAAGTGATGCTTGATTTACATCCATGTTGTGGAAGGGATTACTAGAGGGGTTTTCAAAAAGTGTGACGTTCATCTATGAGCATATAAAGAATTCATAGGTCAATCAGATTTTTTTTGTTGGAAGATGGCAGTGACAATGGGAGTATGAGGATAGCGACCATGTATTTTATTTTGTATCACCATGATGAGGGTCACCTAGATTTTACCAGGGAAAGAATCTATCTCTAAGGTTAATAGTCCCAATATTGGGTGAAAATTGAGTTTTCGAGGTAGCATAATGATCAACTCTACCCTATAGTGGGACCAAGTACAAAATGATTCCCACATGCCATAGCTGAGGAGATTTTTGAATCACCATTTTTTACGTCATAATCTACCGTGAGCTGGAAATCAACATGGGTTTGTCTGGGGTTGTGTACCCAATGATGATTGAGGATCCTTCATTGATGATCTTTTCCCTTTGTGAATTCCCATTGGCAGCACAAGAATCTCTGAAAGAGAACATAGGAGAGGGGTGATTAGGTTCGTGCCTGTACCCTCATCGGTTTGCATATCCCTTTGTTTAGATTTCCAAGATTTAAACCCAAAAGGTGATGAGAATGTAAATACTTCGATTATACTGATTTTCATATTTAAAAATTAACTGTCCAAATTCTGAGTCCAAGTGCTAAGAAAGTGAGGGATTTCAAGGCTCGATGTCTCTAGAATGGTTTAATGAAAATTTTTATGATTTTAAATATTAATTGTGAGTAGTTTTCCTAAAATGGTGATATAATATTTAAATAGGTTCTCAGATAAAGAATCTGATGGCACCGGTGTGTTTAGGATGGTGGGTTTTCTCCTATGAGTGACTTAACATTAGTTAGTGTGGGTCTCAAGTGAGAAAACATGAAAATGGTATAACTGTAAAAAAATAATTAAATAAAAAAAATTATTTTTCAAATACTTATGACCCATAAATGGTAACTTTAATTATAAATCTGAGAGTACCATTTAGCTCACGAGGATGTTCATTCCTTAATAGAATCCTAACCTCGACTAGCACATGTCATGGGTAGAAGTTATTTTTGGTAAATTTTAAAGCAGATTAAAATAATCCTAATGAATTTTATTTTGTTTACTTTTAACATCTCTCTGAGTGGAGACGATACAACATAGTGATAGAGAAACCAATTCTCCTTTCATAAATGAAGCAGCATGGAGAGTCTATTTCAATGATAAATAGTAACTCTGAGACACGTTAACACATTAACACTTTCCCTCAATTAATCAGGGGTAGGGTTCAATGTTATAATTCATTACGCTAGATTATTTATCTAGAGCCCTGGTGTTTTCCTATGGAATGTGAGAAGAAGCTCTCTCATTGGCCATGATGGATCAGATGTTGATATTCAATCAAACGATGGTGAATTGAGGAAAACTAGCAGAAAAATGATTGACGTGATGACGCGTCTTCAATCTACATCTACAAGAGATCCAACGTGATGTTGGGTGTTTTGTTTTGATTCTCTTTTCCTTAATTCATGATATTCCATGTCGAACATGGAACAATTTACAATAAAAAGCTCATATGGATCCATCATTATTGTTGGATGGTATTACTCTTTCGGGGTTTTTATAGTAGAGAAACCTTGTAATTTATGTTTGATTATGACTTTTATTTTAACATTGATGAGTTGCAATCAACAATTACATCGATCTAGGACTTCCCCTTTTGTGGATCTATGCATCCCCCTCCTTTTTCTTCTTTCATCACAAGCATACTTTTTTTGGCCCGTGACTCAACATTTGTAGATCGGTCGATCGTTGGGCAATCGATCCCTAGCGCAACGACCCGATATCACAGATCCATGATGAACATGATATGAAAGTGGTGTGATGACGACGAGAATGATTGGTCGAGGTAGTGCGGGAAATATCTCAGGTCAAATGAATATTCCATGGGAGGGATCATGGCATGGATTTGAACCCATGGTGATAACGGACATGGACTAAGTATTACGGAGGCTCTTCCAGATTAAAGAGCATACCACCAGAACATGTTTGGAGGCCCGCAGAAACCCCACCAAGGCACCGGTGATTGTGTGCCGGTGTTGCAGAAGCCAGAGCCCCATGGTGGTGGTCCGAGAAACCCACGGCGGATCGATCACGGATGGAGATGGGGTCTCCGCTATTGTGGGCCGTGATGAAGTGGGCCGATGATGCGACAATATAGCGTCGAGTCGGTGGCATGTAGTCAACAGACTTTGTGTGAGAATCCCAATCCGGGTAAGTGGACCGACTGTATGAGGTATTGAATGTGTGCCCCTTTCTCTAGGTAACATGTCATGGGGCCCAGCTGCGCACTGTAGGATACGAGCTTCCATAAAACGGGCCATACCGGGTGTACCAGGGCACATGACGACCCGACGAAATGAATCACATGGCCCATTCGTGCCGGGTTTTATGGGTATGGTCAATCTAGGTCAGATTGGTGGAATGGGTTAGGTCGAAAAACCCCAGTCTGGGTCAACTCAGGTTGGTCTGTCCAGGTCGGATCAAACCTGGACCCAACCTGCCCTTTTTCACTATAATGCCCGTAACATTTAAACTGTAAGTCCGATTGATGATCTATTTGCGGTTTTTTGACCCTTACGATGAGCCTTTTGAGATGACATGGTGTGGTTTTTCATTGTACTAGTCAGGGATGGGGGAATTACATTTTTCTTTCATATGAGGGATCGATTAAAGATCATGACACTATCAGAGAGATTGATAGAAGAGATTGAAACAATATCCTTGGGATTCTAAATGAATGCTTGAAGTAGGAAACCTTTCTTGTCGTAGAGAATGACCTATGATTTTAAGTGAGTTTACTCAATAGGTCTATGTTCCCCAGCGGGTCTATGAGACTTAGTGGGTCTAATTTCCCCAGCTATTCTATGAGACTCAGTGGGTTTAAGTTCCCCAATGGGTCTAAGTGGATCATATACCCAACGAGAATCCCTTTCGGTCCTCACTTTACTTTGTGGAAACTTATATATGTTTTTTGGATAATTTTTTACCAATATTCACAAGCGAACCTATCCCCTGTCTAAGAGGATAATTTAAGTAGAGCCAGGATGTCCTCGAGTAAGCCCTTAGTGCATGACCCCATATCTATGTATCAGGATTTGATTCCATCCTTTCTGAATTGACATAACTAGTGTGGTTTGGGTAGTTATTAGTCTTTTCTCTTTGGGATGGTACCAATTTAGTGGGATCTCTTGTGAGGGTCTATAACGACTTCATAGCTCAAGGAGTGATTTCTCCATAAATGATTGTGCATTGAGAATGATATTTTGACCAAGTATTGGTTGCGATATTGAGACTCCTTGTCTCGATGAGACCGGACCACTTAGGGAAACATCATGACATATCAATAAAAGATGTTCTCATAGATACTATTGGAGGAATTTTTCTACATATATTCTTTTTGATAGATCAAGGGGTGGGATCTCCCGGAATAGATTATGCTATGAGTGTAACCATATGAGCGGTAGTGTATGGGATGTTGTATCTTGGAATCCTTTCTGAATAGAAATAAATCTTATTGTTATATTTTTTTGATATATACCAATGATGATCTGAATGTAACTTCGTGGTTGTGTTTACTATATGGTATTTTACTTTGTGTTTTGCGGTCCCCTACTGAGTATTTTTCAACTCACCCCTACATGGGCTTTCTCCATATGTGTCTTGTCTTGTGATGTTGACTAACACATCAGTGGAATCCTATGAGAGGAAATACCTGGACATGGACTGAATAGTGCCTTATGAGATCAGACGATTTGAGGAGTTTATGTAAGCTACCTATAGTAGCTTTAGTTTCCATGTTTACTGGTCGGACATTTCAGTTCTATTTATTTTAGTGGTCTTGTATATTGGCCTTATTGTACTTTACTACATTAAATGTTATTGTACCATGTTGTTGGGTTGTAGTGGTGTGCTTTCATTTTCTTTACTTAGTGTTTTCGCTCTCAATCCAGTTTGACCTGGAGTTGGGAGAGTGTTGACTGGTTCTTATGAAAATTCCTCCCATTTGTGGGATATACCTACTCGACAATAGTCACGAGCCCCTATCCTATCGGAGGGTAGTTTAGGGTAGTCATGAAATGGACCTCAGGGAACAAGTCATGACATCTAATGTAACCTATATATTATGTTAATTGGAATGGTGAGTGATGAAAACCCCTAATGGACACTTTACACTATATGATGTTGCCCTTGAAAATAATATTTTATATATTAAATGGTTTTGTATTGTAACATCCTACCCTCACACATTGATTCGGTATTAAAAAATAGTGTTTCTTGTACATAAGTGACATCCCCAAGGCACCAATGACCAGTAATAAATTCCAAAGTATTAATAAAACGTTGAGGGAGGATTTCTATTTAATGTTAAAACAAATGATCAAGATAACCATTGAAAAAAACCCCAATATGTTGAATGAGTACAATATAAAATAATTCAAATGTATATCCAATCCAATAATTAATACCAAATCATGTCTGAGTTCAAGTGCAAACCAAAAAAACAATGCTCAAAATCATTTTGAAAACCAGAAACATCAACTCAACTATTCCCAACATGCTCCATGATCCAACTCCATAGGCCATTCCCATGATATCACTACTAGAAAAATGACCTATAGCCATTGATTTATAGCCAAAATTTTGTGATCTGTGGAAATAGGTCAGTTTATTGCCAGAGTTTCAATTAGAACCAGTGGCTCTCATACCCAACCCCTCACAACCCACCTTATACCTTCGACCTCTTCTATCTCGGTGGCCCTTTCTTCTTAGCACGACATCACCTCTCTATTTCCCTCCTCCACCCTCATGACTTCTACTCTCTTGGCTGCAACCACTACTCTTGGCGGTGACCTCTCCTCCTAGGAGTGATCCTTCATCCCTTATAGCCTTCGTGACCTCTCCTCTCCTAGATCCTCATCCCTCGATAGTTCCCAGAAGGCCTTTGGGATGCAGACCCATCCTCATCCACCTCGTGATGCTACCCCTCATAGCCACCAAATGAGGAAACCATGTCGCCATCATGGTAACATCTCACCTCTCAAGCATGACCAAGTTGAATTCATTCTTTAGCTTAGATAATCTCTTTCTTCCACAAAAATCCTCCCTTCTTAGGACTCTTGGCTTCTTCACATCCAACATTCATCCTTTATTTTCTGTAGCATTGTGAAACATTTTGAGGTAGGGACAATTGTTCATATATCCCCCAATTTTTGGTTTAATTTTATTTTAAGGTTACTTCTAGGCATGAGATTATTATTTTATATTATTTTTACAGTAATTCAACAATCATATTTTATTTTTCCTTTGGGTGGATGGAAGGATTAACTAATTATGTAAATGATATAGTATTAAATAAAATTCAAGGGGATGTAGTATTTTTACATGGTTTACCAGTTTATTATTATTTCCAAGTGAGTATTCTTTCGCTGAATTTGAATGTTTTGTTATGGTCATGTTGTGAATGTTTTGAAATACTTAAACCCTATGGTTGATTTAGAGTCAATTTTGTCATTTTTATTTAAAACCAACACTCATGAAAGGATATGTACATATATATGACTAGTAAATGCTTATGTGTGAACCTGAAATTTGTGTGAAAATAATTGTCAACGTGAAGATCAATTAATGAGAAAACTCACCCTTTACGTGAATTATATATTTATGTGGTTTTGAAATTTTATTTCTGCAGTGATAGTATGCTTATTTTTTTCCTTACTAATGTAATAGCAGTTCTTCCATTACTACTTTGATTTTACTAGAAGTTTTAGTCTCACTTATTTTCATCGTCAACACATCCTCCATTTCTTCAGCTTCTTTCTTGATATATGATTTTTATTTTTGATGTCCAATAAATAATATATTTATGTGCATATAGGACACAATATACACTTACATCAAATGATTGTTAATTTTATATTAAAAAAACATAATAATTTCAATGTATTTATAGTCTCTACTACATGGGAATAATCCATCTTCAAGGGGATTGTTTTGGATTGATCTTTGAAAACTGCTCCTGGTCACCTTAACCTCTGACGGTCATGGATCTTCCATATTTGGATTTCATGTGCCTATCATTATTAATAACAGATCATCCTTGTTATTCTTGTTCTTCTATTTCCTAGGAGAATTATCAATGTATCAATTAATATATGTATCATAAATGGACATTAATTGTTTCTTAAAATCTTAATATATAGATTAATGGATCTTAGTGTATTCCATAACACCCAACATAATTATTTCAATTATTTATATAAATCTATACTTCAAACACTTTGGCGAAGTGAAATTGATAGAAAATTGTAGATCCAATTTCTTGAACCCTATGAACTAATAACAATTAATAGTATTATGGGATCATACAGTTACCTTAAAGGGTTAGGATGTATGTATATTAAGAATGAGACCTGTAATTTTTTCGTACATACATTACATATATTATAAATTAAATATAACACATTTATTTTTATGATGTCTGATGATAATAGGTGATCTAAATCATTACTGTTTCTACCTTGGTTGAGTTGATAATTTTCAAATAATAATGTTATTATCAATTATGAGTTGTGTAGTAACAAATTTTTTTAACCCCAGTCTGTATCTCATACATAACAACCACTAATAATACTGAATTCCATTAGCTTACAGTGTTCCCCTAAACATAAATAGTTCTTCAACTACAACATCATCTTACACTATAGTACATGCACACCAACCATGTTCTACTTCTAGTAAACTTAATTTTGGAGATCTCAACTTCTTATTTAAAAAAAATCATCACAAAATTATATTTGAAGAATGTTGTTATATTATTTTTAAAAACATTGAGTCAAAGATATCTCCCCTCAAATATCTAGTCATATACATCATTTAAATTTTTTCTCAGTTTTTTTAAGTAGTTGACATAATGTGTTTTCTTCTAAGAAATAACATCTTTATTTTAATGAGGTCATCCCTTTTTATAGTGACAACCATACCAATTATTATGTTGATTTGAAATATACTATCTTAAAGGATTAATTATTTATTCCCTCAATAATATTTCAAAATCTCATAGTCTTTTCAAATATTTAAAAAATACATATTCAACTAAAAAACAAAATATTCCTTAAATTATATAGATAATCAATAAATTCTTTGGTTGATATTTAAATTTGATCATCTATCTCAAAATCTTCTTAATTATTTTTTTAATTCACCTAAATTTATTGTTCCTCACTTTATTTTATGTGTTCTTCCTTCTATAGTGCTAAATAAATTTTCATTTGAATAGAATTCTACATAAATCCCAAGGGAAAATGTTTCCTCAATATCACTCAATAATTTTTTATAATTTTATACTATTAAATATTCTTTAATATGTTTTACTTTTGATTCTAAATTAAAATTTTCAGACAATTACACAATTATATTTCTCTTTATGATCTGAAGATCATCAAAAATCTCTCAAAAAATATAATTCCAACTCATCTTATTTCCTCCAAATGTCTTGATTTTTTACACACAATCATTTCTATGAATTATTGTACTGGATATTTTATATTCATACTGAATTGTCCCAATTATTAATATGTAATTTTTTCTTTTCATTAGTTCCATGCATGAAAAAAATTATTATTTTATTTAATGTTATTAAAATTTGATCTTTTGGGCTTCTTCCTTCTATTTTGTCATTTAATTGTTGTTTGAGACTCTCATTAGGGACTTGTCTTTAGGTTGGGATTTTCCAAATCTATCTACAAGATCACTGATCTAATTTGGATCAGTTACTATTTATCGATCCCTCACATCATATGATAAATCTAAACCATCCCTTTATCAATGGTTCTTGAGTGCATATGTGGCATTCAGTTCAGCATGGTCTCGGGTTGCACTATGGTAGGGTGTGATTCTAGTAACTGTAGCATGTGTTAGGTGGAATTAATAACCAATTTTTCCATTATTGGTTTAGTATACACGATCACTCATCCTCAGAGTACTAGTTTTTCTATCACTTTCTTTTTGGACTGAAACCCCATATAGGTTGTTGTTCCTCCTCAGTGGTAAGTCACAGTGCATTCTAATATCTATAGTACACTACTGGATCATTGATGAAAACATTATTCAGTGAAGAAAAAACCCAGATGAGTACCCAAATATGAGTATTTCTAGACCATATAAGAACCATACTGACACCATTACACTCAATAAGTTTTATGTTTCAGTACATCCTACTGAAAAAGAACATTATGTGATCAGGACATCAATACCCCTTTGTCTCTAGCACAATATGTCTTTGAAACTTATTTTAAACTTGTATTTTTTATCATGTGGTTGTTTCTTCATCATTGTATTCTTTAATTGTTTCTTATTTTGATATTATTAAAATATTCAAGTTTGGGTAGTGTCCTCACTGTGAACATATGGTCCAAAGGGACTGAATAACATAAATTATGTGCTCCTTACTTCTTTCATTAATTTATTTCATCTCTAATATTTATATACTGCAATATTTGGCTGCTACATTCATATCCCAATATCTATCTTTATATGTTTTTATGTTATTCCTTTTTGTTTTCTCACCCTTACCCCTCACAAAGGTAATTCAAATATAGACTTGTTTTCTTTTCCTATCGAACCTATTTCTTTTGTCAATAATTGAATTTGTGTATTTCAACATCATGATCACATAATAAATTGAATATATTAATCCACTATATTTTATTAGATCTAGTTTTATAATAACAATTACCATGCACTTCAAATCTACATTGATAATCCTAGTTTATGATTGATATTGGTCAAATATTAGGGGTGTTCACTAAGCTTTGTATGAAATAACTAGGAATTTAATCGTCTTGAAAACCTTTCAAAAACTAGGTTCGAAATCGAAAAATTCAATGGAGATAATGACTTAAACATTTGAAAAAATAAGATGTGATACTTGATATTTCAGAAGGGCTTAATTGATTCCATATATAGGCCCATGAAACCTATTATTACTGCATATAAAACTAGAAAATCTATCATAGAATATAATGATGTTTCCATGTATGTTTCTGTTGGAAAAATTAGTTTTATCTTGCATTATTGAGGATATTAAGTGCTTTGGGAAACATTATTTGAATCTACAACTACTATAATTTGACTTAAACTATAAAAACTATACATGAAAACCACTTTAGTCAATATTTATTATTAAATACACCATATTAATAATTTTAAGAGAAACCCAGTAGTTATATAAAGGAACAATTAGATTATTTTTACAAAATAATGTAAGATCTATCCAACATTAATATTCTTAAGATGGCATTGAAAAGTATTAGGAATCAAAAAAAATCACTATTATTTTCCATTTTAGTTTTCCATAAATTATATAATTGACTTTTATTTTGATTACATCATTTACTTTTCTGTAATATATTGATAAAAAATATAAAATGTTACCATAATCCTTCATTGGGAACTCCAATCTCCCACATTAGATTTATTCTTAATAAAAATTTCCCATTAATGTTTCCTTAAATTCAAAGAAATATTCTCTACCTCATATTGATAAAAATTCAAGGTCACCATGTGTGGGATAAATGTCTTCAATTTTCCATTCCTGATATTTATCTAAATTCAAATCCCTTTCTTTGAAATACTAAGATATGGGATATATTCCTTCATGTTTTTTCTTTTTCTTCCTTTATCTTCCATTGAATATAATTTGACTATTATGTTTATTTAGATAGGGATAACAACCCGTTTCTTAAATAAAAATGTCCAAATCATCCAAATCTAAGTCAATGTGATCTATTCTCATTTTAGAAGACAAGTCTGATATAATCAGACATTAATACTATTCAAAAAATTAACAACGTGTTTCGATGTTCTAAAAAACCAGCTCTTAGGTTTAAATTAATTATTTTTCCATTCATCGTAATTTATTTAATCCATTTCAGTAGAAAAATAAAAATTTAAAAAAAATAAAATAATAGGTTTCTACCCTTCTATGAAATCATTTGTCCATTAATAAATCAATTTTATACCATTTTATTAAATCATTAGTTTTTATATAATAAAGGTAATGTATGGAAAAAGTTCCTGATATATAAAGAAAAATTCAATTATATTGATTTTATGTATTTTTAATCTTCACCATTATATATAGATTTAGTATATGCTTACTTTAATGTTCACTTTACCAGAACATTCGAATTCAGTTTCTGTTTCATTAGCTTTCAGGGATTTTTTATACTTTATATCAACTTCATCAGGTCTCCCAAATCATTAACTTTAACATTTATTCCATTATAGGGGTAAACACTTACTTAATTGAATCAATTTAAATTTCCATTTTCATTGAACCACATCACAACTAATCACGGAATAAGGTTGATCTCCCTTTCCTTATTAGATAGAGTTATAGGTTTGATAGTGTCATCACAATAAAAAATCATTGTTCATGTTAGCTTCATCTTTCTTCATGTGAATATCCTTGATTATCCAATAATGAATCTTCTTATTCTTCATAGACTTATTTTTCTATGTCTTATATTTTATATGTGGGGTTTCTTATTCATGAAATCTATAAATGAACATCAAACATTATTTTATTTTTCATCCCACGACATTGATTCATTAAATTTTTCAATCTATACATCTATTAAAACCTTCAGAATATGTTTATTTTTCTTCTTACACTGTTAATTTTATTTCATAGTAACCTTCATATAATATTAAAAAAGAATCTTTTTATTTATTAGTTCTTCATACCTAGGTAATCATGTCATTCATTTTTAGAGTGTCATTAATATCCTTACATCATCCAAAAGGAATATTTTCCTCTATATTGATACACATTAGTGGTAATTTCCAATTAACATTATCTCATTTCCTGGAGATGTCTTACACCATTCCAATCTTCTTGTGTTATTCTTGTATTGATTCAATTTGTT